>CM062809.1:32270631-32917361 GCA_031772625.1 Pinus tabuliformis | reverse complement strand
AATATTCTAGACTCAGATCTACTAGGACTCATCTTTGTGACAGAAGTTGAAGAATTGTGTTCCCAAAAGGTGTTAAACTCACATGGACACCAAGACTAGTATGAAAGATAAATCAGTGAGTTCATTTTTATTAACAATAGATATACATTTATAGTACACATATGTGACTCTTGGGATTCAGATCCCAAGGTCTCTTGGACTGCTTTGTCCATTCAACTTCCACGCTAACCCATTGTGGAATTTGTTTCTTCATCCACTATATGGAATCCAAAATAATTATCTATTTCCCTATTTCTTCTGCCTCCTCCATTATTTCCTCTGCCTCCTCCATTATTTCCTCTACCTCTTCCTCTACCCCCTCCTCCAAACAGTGTGAATTCTCCATCCTCTCCTTATTCTGCCATTATAGTTTCTTTAGAGTCAGTATAAGGTTCAACCTACAAGGTTACTTTGTCTTCCTTTGGTTCTTCTGTTAATGGGATATGGAGAGAGGTTCTACTTCTTATTCCTCACCAGGTATTCCTAATTATTCAACTAAAATGTGCTCCCCTATGGAGGTGAAAAACGCTACTCCTGTTGTTGGAGACCCAAGATTTTTCTCCTATAGGACTACCTTGGTAGATGAAGTAGGAGATTCTTTTGATTGGATTTTTGCCCATGGAATTTCAGGAGTTCTATGGCTGGGAGTATGAGCTTGAGGTGGAGGTGTATCTCTTCTTTTTCTTGGTGGAGTAGGTGGTTGTTGTGGGAATTGAACTCTTGCCTCTAGCTATAAATCTACCCCTAGAGTCTCTGTCTCTATGCATATCATTTTTTTTTAATGTAAGAGATAAGTTTACCTAGTTACACTTCCCCGGAAACGGTGCCAAAACGTTTAGTCAATGTAGTGTCCTAAATTTCTTTGCATAAATTATCAACCAAGGCTCATAAGCTGATGAAGTGTAGTGCATTGTATGTGCTAGTTAACCCTTCTTACTTCATTGTTTTGTATTTTATATTGTTTTTGGGGTTTCTGTTCTTTGATTCCTAATGATGTACAATTTGAACTATGAGAAAAAAAATCTAAATTTCCTAAAGGTAAACCAAAAGCTTAAAACTAGTCAAAATCTAAGTTAAAAGAAGGAAAAATAGAGCACCTGTCTTATCTTCTCATCTAATCCTAATTCATGAATAATTTTTAAAACTAGAAGGTTAAGTTGTAAGTCATTTTGGAATACATACAGAGAATGAAATTAACTGAAGTACTTCAAGTTACTCTAACCTTCAATTTTAAAAGATAACCTCCTTGAGATGGAATTCAAGCAACTTTTGTACTTCATGATCTAGTAAAAACTAAATAAAAACATGTAGAAGGTAAGAGATTGGTTTCAACCCTTATGTAAAGTGAATGCTCAAAAATTTAGTTTAGGATGGATATCAACTTGAAATGGTGACCAAAAACATTCATTAATACAGTGCATTGACAACCTGAACTAAGAAATAAATAACAATAGTGAGTAAGCTAATCAACAATGCATCCTCATTACTTTCAATCTTACTTTGTTTAGAAACAAAAGCATTTCCTTTATGAAATGGATTGGGGAAACAAGAATACACAATTGAATTCTAACATTATGCTACTGATTAAAACTAAAAGAAATCAAACTACAAGAAATCAGCCTAAGTTATAAACACTGCTAAAAGTAAATAAGGAATTTAAAACTGAAGAGAAAGAAGAAAACAAATGAAAAGAAAACCTCCTTCATTGCAAGGGCCCTCTGCAACTGACTAGGTTGAGCTGCTAACTTAATTCAAAATGCTCCTTCAAATGAACATCAATCAACACACAAATTTGTATTATAAAACAGGAACAAAAGTCAAAAATTACAGAGCTGATAAGTTTAAACTTAATACATCAAAAACTTCAAGCTCCCTCCAGTTCTATTCAACTCGTATTTGAAAGAAAATATTCATAACTGTCTTTTGAGGAAAATTAGCTACAGGTGGTCTACATGTATTACCACCAGTCTGAGTAAATGTTTGATCAGCTACAGGTGACTTGAATTCGAACAAGGTGGTTGTACAGAACCGTTGACAGAGGTGGTTGATCTGAGTTAACGCTTCAACAGATCTATTGGATTTATTAATTAACCATGAAATGGTAGACAAAGAGTATTATTGCTTCCGGGTTTCATACGTTTGACTCCACCTTTGATTGTGGTCTTGAGCTGGCATTTTTATCGATCTGGTTTGGGTGACTAGGATAGGATCCATATCGAGACGATTCCAAAGATGCCCATGTGACCGGTTTCTTCGTTTGCCACTTGTAACCTGTTCAACCATGGAAGTAGCTATGGAACACACAGTTAGCTGCAGAATCAGCTGTGTTCTGTAGCTAATTTGCAAAAACTTATTTCAAATAGCAAAAACATAAAAGTATAACATGTCAATCATTTAATGTCCTCCTTGAGACAAAATCTATCATTTATCAGTGATGGGGATCTATCCTTTATGGAAAACAAGAGAAAGAAGTGAGAAAAGTTGTCAAGGATAGAGTAATTTTGAGGTCCAACAACTTGGAGAGAGTGCGAGTATATGAATGTAGCTGTTAAGTAGGAATAATTTTCATTTTGTTGTTGTTTGTATATGTTATTGCTTATGCTCAAAATTTCTATTGTTAGTGGTGCTATTACCCACCTCTTCAAAAGATTCAACATGCTTCCAACTAGGTCATAGCACTAGGCTACATCATTTCCTACATTTTCTAAAGCTTCGAGGGCTTGTTTAACTTCTACATAATCATAGTTAATTTCCTCCTCACTAATCTTAGGTTCTTTAGAAGCAGCATCATGATACTCTTTTTGGGAACTTTATGAGTTGATCAATCATGCTTGATACTCCTTTAGTTGTATCCCTTTTTCCTCCACCTTCTCCCTTAGTGGGAGAAACTTGGTAGAGGTTCTTTGCATTTGCTGAAGGAAAGGGAAGACTTTTCTCACCTTTTCTTTATATGATCAATGCATTTCAATAATATAGGATTGGTGTTATGAAACCATCTCAAGAAAAGATAGAAAAGATAGATCAACGCCTTAGAATTCAGCCTCTTCGAGGGGGAAACCTCCTTTACATTACATAAATGAACAATTCTTGGATGATACAAATGACAAAACCTCCTTTCTATATATAGGAGTCTAAGGAATCACAATATAATCCAACCGACCTAACAATAATAATATAAAGCCACAAAAGTAACAATAGAGGGATTCTATGGGGCACAGAAATAACAACCTGGGGGTAATAGGGGCACAACAATATAAATAAGGGGTATAACTACAATAGTAATGGGGTAATCAATAGTATTATAGGGACCCAACATGCCCCTCTCCTTCAAAAAAGTGTTGTCCTCAACGCTTGAGTAGTTCTGGATACTTCTGCATAAAATTCTCATCCTCCCATGTGGAATCTTCAGCGGATAAGTTCTTCCACTTGATAAGATACTCTGAAATTGATCGATTTCGTAGCTGTCGAGTTCTTGTTTCTGTGACTGCTTCCGATTCCAATATAATTTTTCCTTCCTCATCAAGTTCTGGAAATATTGTTTGAACTGGGAGCTTGTCGCCTATAACCTTCTTTAAACATGAAACATGGAAAACTGGGTGCAATCGAGAAGCTGCAGGAAGCTCCAATTTGTATGCCATAGTACCAATCTTTTGCAACACCTTGTACGGACCATAATACTTTGGTGATAATTTATTATCCTTCTTAGCTTGCTTCAGGGACATTTGCTTATATGGTTGTAGCCATAGGAATACCCAATCACCTACATCAAAACTTCTTTCACTGCGATGTTGATCTGCCTATTGTTTCATTCTATTTTGTGCCAACACGAGGTTATCCTTTAAGAGTTGGAGGACTTGTTGTTGATGTTCGATGTGATGTTCCACTGCCTGAACCTTAGAATTTTCTCTTAGATGTGATGATGGTGGTTGATACCCATAAAGTGCCAACACGAGGTTATCCTTTAAGAGTTGGAGGACTTGTTGTTGATGTTCGATGTGATGTTCCACTACCTGAACCTTAGAATTTTCTCTTAAATATGATGTGATGGATGGTGGTTGATACCCATAAAGTGCCATAAATGGGGTCATTTTTGTTGCTGTATGGAAGGAAGTGTTATACCACCATTCAGCCAGAGGCAACCATTTGACCCATTGTGTCTGTTTATCAGATACAAAGCAACGAAGATATCCTTCCAAACATTTGTTTACTATCTCAGTTTGCCCATCAGATTGAGGATGATAAGATGAGCTATGAGCTAACTGAGTACCAAGACAAGAAAATAATTCTGTCCAAAAATTTCCAATGAAAATGGGATCTCTGTCACTTACAATAATCTTTGGGTTTCCATGTAGCTTTTGAATTGTTTCCATAAATGTAGTAGAAACTGTATTGGCTTTAAATGGATGTGATAATGCACAAAAGTGTGCATACTTGGTAAGTCTATCAACTACCACCATGATGACACTCTTTCCCTCAGACTTGGGTAAACCTGTGATAAAATCCATTGAAACCTCCTCCCAACGTTGGCTTGGAATGGATAAAGGTTGTAATAGACCCGGTGTTTTAATTGTTTCAACTTTATTTTGTTGGCAAACCAAACATTCCGCCACAAACTTTTGAATATCTAATTTAAGGCCATCCCAAAAAAATTCCTTCTTAACCTTGTGGTAAGTTTTTAAAAATCCTGAGTGCCCTCCTAAGGGAGAAGTGTGCAATTCCATAAGAATCTTTTGTTTTAGCTGGGAATGCACACAGAGGTATAAGCGATCTTTGTACCATAATGAATCATTTTTTCAGCTAAATGTATCAGACGTACTGGAATCTTGTTGTAGCTTTCGAATAAGTGCCCACACTTCTTCATCATTCTTCCATTCCTCCCTTGCTTCGTTTATCCAATCTGGTTGGATAATAGAAATGGCGCACAACAATGCTTCCACATCCTCATCCTTTCTTGAGAGTGCATCTGCCACCACATTTTGCTTCCCTTTCTTGTAGATAATTTCAAAGTCATAACCCAACATCTTTGTGACCCACTTTTGTTGCTCTTCAGAGGATAATCTTTTTTCTAAAAAGTATTTAAGGCTATCATGATCCGTTTTTACCTTGAAGTGTCTTCCCATTAGGTAGGGTCGCCATTTCTTAAGTGCATGGAGTATTGCCAACATTTCCTTCTCATAAATAGCTTTGCTTAAAAACTTTCCCTTGATTGGACGAATTTCAAAAGCAATGGGTCTTTCATCTTGCATTAGAACAGCACCAATTCCATTTCCTGAAGCATCACATTCCACAATAAAGGTTTTTGTGAAGTCTGGTGTAGCTAAGACCGGTGCTTGGTACATTGCCTCTTTAAGATGGATAATCTTTTTTCTAAAAAGTATTTAAGGCTATCATGATCCGTTTTTACCTTGAAGTGTCTTCCCATTAGGTAGGGTCGCCATTTCTTAAGTGCATGGAGTATTGCCAACATTTCCTTCTCATAAATAGCTTTGCTTAAAAACTTTCCCTTGATTGGACGAATTTCAAAAGCAATGGGTCTTTCATCTTGCATTAGAACAGCACCAATTCCATTTCCTGAAGCATCACATTCCACAATAAAGGTTTTTGTGAAGTCTGGTGTAGCTAAGACCGGTGCTTGGCACATTGCCTCTTTAAGATGTTCAAAGGCCTTTGTTGCTTCCGGAGTCCATGAAAATGCATCTTTCTTCAATAATGTTGTTAGAGGTGCTGCTATTCTCCCATAATTCTTAACAAACTTGCGATAATACCCTGTCAACCCAAGAAATCCTCGCAGATGCTTTATGGATGTGGGGATTTTCCATTCCTTAATGGCTTTAATTTTGCTAGGGTCTACCTTAACTCCTTCATGAGATACAATATGACCCAAATATTCCACCTCCTGGACTCCAAAGAAACATTTGGATCTTTTTGCATATAATTGTTTCTCCTCCAATAGTTGTAGCACCCTGTCAACATGTTCAACATGATCCTTCCTAGACTTGCTGTAGATTAGTATATCATCAAAAAATACTAACACAAATTTTCTAAGGAATGGTTTGAAAATTGAATTCATCAAACCTTGAAATGTTGAAGGTGCATTAGTAAGGCCAAAAAGCATGACCAAAAATTCATAATGACCCTCATGAGTTCTAAATGCCGTTTTCGGAATGTCTTCAATCTTCATTCTGATTTGATGATATCCCGAACGAAGATCCAACTTGGTGAAGTAAATTGATCCATGCAATTCATCCAGTAATTCATCAATGACAGGAATGGGGAACTTATCTTTAATAGTGAGCTTGTTGAGCTCCCTATAATCCGGACACATGTGCCATGATCCATCCTTCTTGTGCACCAATACTACTGGAGCAGAGAAAGAACTTTGACTTGGTTGAATTATACCAGCCTCTAGCATTTCTGCAACCATACGTTCAATTTCACTTTTTTGGACATAGGGATATCTGTACGGCCTGATGTTTGGAGGAACACTTCCTGGAATCAGATGAATAGCATGATCATGATCACACATAGGTGGGAGACCTTTGGGAGTCTCAAATACCTTGGAATGATTGTCCAGGACTTTTTGGAGATCTGGAGAAATAGATGATTCCGATGTGGAAACATCTAGCGAACATAATTGTGCAATTACACCTCTTTGCTCCTTTTTTAGAAGCTTTGTCATACCATTAGAGCTGATTATCTTTCCTGGTTTTCCTGCAATACCCCTTAATTCAACTTCCTTTCCTTCCGTAGAAAATTTGATGAAAAGTTCTTGAAAATTAAAAGCTATTGTACCCAAGGATTGTAGCCATTGGACTCCTAGTACAACATCAGCACCTCCCATTGGAATGGAAAGCATTGGTCTAGTCAATACATATTCTCCCATGGATAGCTTGATATTATGGCACCTTCTAGAGCAATTTATTGTTCCTCCATTTGCAAACATCACTTGACACTCTGGTGCTGGATATAGGAAGCAATTCAATTCTTTTGCTACCCTACAATGAATAAAATTGTGGGTGCTTCCTGAATCAATCAACACTGTTACCTTTTTCTTCTTGATTTGTCCTTCTATCTTGATGGTTTGAGGAGTGGTAATTCCCGCCAATGCATTACAAGATATGGTCGGATTTATTTTTTCTTCATCTAGGCTTTTTTCCTAGAGTATATCTTCTTCTTTTGACCTTTCTTTCTCCTTTTCTTCTTCCTCTTCACAATCTATGTAGAATAATTTCTTCTCAGCACACTTATGACCTTTAGTGTATTTGTTATCACAATTGTAACAAGGCCCTTTTGCTCTTTTTTCTTCCAGTTGTTGTGGTGTCATCCTTATAGGTTGTGGAAGACTAGGGGCAACAACACTTCCGTCTTTATAGTTGTGAGTGGTATGCTTCCTGGTTGCCATAATTTTGCTTTCCATTTTTCTTGCTAACCAGAATGCCTTCTCTAATGAATCAGGTTCCCAAAGGCAAACATCATGTTGGATATTATCCTTTAAAGACCCTATGAACACATCAATCCTATGCTCCTCTGGAATATATTTTACCCTTATGTTCAATTTTTGGAACTCCTCAATGTGCTCCATTACTGAACCCTTTTGTTTGAGACTTATCAATTGGCTAAAAAAAGTGTTTCTTTTTGTATCTTCATAATGTGCTATCAATTCTTCCGTAAAAATTGCCCAAGTGATAAATTGTTTACGAGAGCAAAGCCATTGATACCATACAAACTGATTTGGTTCCAAATATACAGTTTCCATACGTACCTTTTGTGTGTTTTTCACATTATTGAGATCGAAGAACTGCTCCATCTGTAATATCCATGTGGCGGGATCCTTGCCATCAAACTTCCTCATATCGATTTTTGGAATATGGTGGGTCTTCGATCCAACATTAGAGTCTATGGAATCATGATTAACATTACTTTTGTTCACATCATGAGTTTCCTTTACAAAATTTTCACCATTAGTAAGTATTTCTTGTAGAAAATTTGTCAAATCTGTCTTCAAATCTGCCATGTCTGTCTTCAAATCTGTCTTCAAATCTGCCATGTCTGTCTTCAAATCTGTCTTCAAATCTGCCATGTCTCTCTTCAAATCTGTCTTTGAATCATCCATCTTAGCTTCCATGCCCTTTATCTTAGATTCCACGCCATTTATCTTAGATTCCACGCCATTTATCTTAGCTTCTGTTAGCTTTTGTGAGCGTGACATTTGTTGCACTTGTTCTTGTAATTTTGATATATCATGTAGCATTTCTTCCTCTTCTTCATGAGTCATGCTAGATATTTCAGGTTCCTTACTAGGTGTTTGCATTTTCTTTCCTCGGGGCATCAGTTACCGATAATAATGCTTTACTATGCCCTTTGAATTCCGTTAAACCAAGCTTACACAAAAATTTAAAAAAAAACTACACACCTTTTTTCACTTTATAGAAGCCTGATATTGAATCTGATGTATCTCTGTAATTTCGGATCATCCAGTTCTAAAGTTGTGACCTGTAGTAGCCTTCTGCGTCCTCTTTCCAATGCCACAAGTCTGACCCAAATTGGATTCTCCAAGGAAGAGTTATGTGAAATCTCCCACAGTGACTTGCTTTTAGACTAGTTCAGTAGAGCGAACTTGTATGACGTGCCACGAGTCACTGTTTCAACCTTTGGATCTGAAACTCGCATACAAGAAACTATAGTCCGTCCTCTTTCTGTACCTTCTTACGAAATTTCAATCCAATCCCTAGAGAGAAAGTTATGACGATTTTCCCCAGGTCACCTGTTTTGAATGTAATTCAGGAGTCTGCAAAAAGACCAACTTCCTCAGATCATATCTCCGCAAATATCGCGCAAAAAGCTCTGACATTCGGACCCAAAGTTCAGCGCAATTTCTTCTCAAATGGGTTTTTTTTTCAACTTCTGAAACGTCACAGAAAAAAAGTTATAGCAAAAATTCCACGATGACCTGTTTGGAGCAGCGAAACACTAGAATCCAAAGCTCTGATACCAAATGTTATGAAACCAGCTCAAGAAAAGATAGAAAAGATAGATCAACGCCTTATAATTCAGCCTCTTCGAGGGGGAAACCTCCTTTACATTACATAAATGAACAATTCTTGGGTGATACAAATGACAAAACCTCCTTTCTATATATAGGAGTCTAAGGAATCACAATATAATCCAGCCGACCTAACAATAATAATATAAAGCCACAAAAATAACAATAGAGGGATTCTATGGGGCACAGAAATAACAACATGGGGGTAATAGGGGCACAACAATATAAATAAGGGGTATAACTACAATATTAATGGGGTAATCAATAGTATTATAGGGACCCAATAATTGGTAACCTTCCCGGCTGGTCTTTTTTAGTTTTAATGCCTCATTCTCAGCTATGAGCATCCAATTTTGTTTCCCTAATTTTTCTATTTGGTATTTCTATTATCTCTGATATTTTTTTTCATTTTCCTGTGATAGCACTATGTTAGAAGAATCCATAGCTACTAGATCTTTACAGGTATTTGAGATGGAAAAAAAAAATGTGATAGAGGAAAGGTCCAAGTTAGGTATGGACAATGTTCTCCCTTTTTATTGAATGATCATACTTAAGTTCTGGTCATATTTGAATTCGATAATTTTAACAACCTTTCATGCCTTGGCTATATTTGTTCCCAAATCTTGAACAGAGATCTGGCCTTTACTGATGGTTGATATGGATGATTGTTAGGGGTTCATGTCCATAAGACACGTGCCTTCATCATCTTGTTGAGTTTTGACCTGTGCATCATGGGCTTCTTGTTCTTTGAAGTCCCCAATGAAGATGCATGCATGTCCCACCTAATTACTAAGCCTTTCTCAAGTCTTTACCTACTTTTTGTAGTTATAAACTATTTCTTGCATGGCCTACTTATAAGCTAGAAGGCGAATGAGGGATCTCAGTCTTTCTCTTGCAAGGCAAGTGGGATGCTTCTTATACTAAGACATTAATGGTTGCTTCTATATTGATAATCCTCCTTGATGGAAATTTCAACATTCAACTAGCTTTAGGTTAGAGGTGAGACCTTAGTTCAATCTGAGAGGGATGTGTTTCCAATAGATCAACATACCAACGAAGATAGATGAGATCAAAGTCCCCTCATCACATCGTAATTTCTTTGTAGAGTTCCCCATGTGGTGTTGGTCACAATTTTCTCGGTGGGTACCATCAAGACTTGGAGAGAGTGCGAGTATATGAATGTAATTGTTAAGTAGGAATAATTTTCATTTTGTTGTTGTTTGTATATGTTATTTCTTATGCTCAAAATTTCTATTGTTAGTGGTGCTATTACCCACCTCTTCAAAATATTCAACACGCTTCCAACCAGGTTGTAGCACTAGTCTACATCATTTCCTACATTTTCTAAAGCTTCAAGGGCTTGTTTAACTTCTACATAATCATATTTAATTTCCTCCTCACTAATATTAGGTTCTTTAGAAGTAGCATCCTGATACTCTTTTTGGGAACTTTATGAGTTGATCAATCATGCTTGATACTCCTTTTAGTTGTATCCCTTTTTCCTCCACCTTCTCCCTTAGTGGGAGCAACTTGGTAGAGGTTCCCTACATTTGTTGAAGGAAAGGGAAGACTTTCCTCACCATTTCTTTATATGATCAATGCATTTCAACAATATAGGATTGGCAACCTTCCATATTGGTATTTTCTAGTTTTAATGCCTCATTCTCAACTATGAGCATCCAATTTTGTTTCCCTAATTTTGCTATTTGGTATTTCTATTATCTTTGATATATTTTTTTTCATTTTCCTGTGACAGCTCTATGCTGTAAGAATCCATAGCTACTAGATATTTATAGGTATTTGAGATGGCAACTTTTTTTATTGTGATAGAGGGAAGGGCCAAGTTAGGTATGGACATTGTTCTCCCTATTTATTGAATGATCATACAGAAGTTTTAGTCATATTTGAATTGGCTAATGTTAACAACCTTTCATGCCCGGGCTAGATTTGTTCCCAACTCTTGAACAGGGACCTGGCATCATTTCCAACATTTTCTAAAGCTTCAAGGGCTTGTTTAACTTATACATAATCATATTTAATTTCCTCCTCACTAATTTTAGGTTCTTTGGAAGCAGCATCGTGATACTCTTTTTGAAATTTTATGAGTTGATCAATCATGCTTGATACTCCTTTTAGTTGTATCCCTTTTTCCTCCACCTTCTCCCTTAGTGGGAGCAACTTGGTAGCATTTCTCTGCATTTGTTGAAGAAAAGGGAAGACTTTCCTCACCATTTCTTTATATGATCAATGCACTTCAACAATATAGGATTGGTAACTTTCTAGGTTGGTCTTTTCTAGTTTTAATGCATCATTCTCAGCTATGAAAATCCACTTTTATTTCCCTAATTTTAATATTTGGTATTTCTATTTCCGGAATCACTTTACCATATCTTTAATATTTTCTTCATTTTCTTGTGATAGCACTATGCTAGAAGAATCCATAGCTACTAGATCTTTATAGGTATTTCAAATGGAAATTCTCTTTATTGTGATAAAGGGAAGGGCCAAGTTAGGTATGGACATTTTTCTCCCTATTTATTGAATGATCATACTTAAGTTTTGGTCATATTTGAATTTGCTAATGTTAACAACCTTTCATGCCCTGGCTAGATTTGTTCCCAACTCTTGAACAGGGATTTGGCCTCTACTGATGGTTGATATGGATGATTGTGAGGGATTCATGTCCATAGGACATGTGTCTTCATCATCTTGTTGACTTTTGACCTGTGCATCATGGGCTTCTTATTGTTCTTTGAGGTCCCCAATGAAGATACATGAATGTCCCACCTAATTAGGAAGTCTTTCTCAAGTATTTACCTACTTTTTGTAGTTATAAACTATTTCTTGCATGGCCTACTTATAGGCTAGAAGGTGGATGAGGGATCTCAGACTTTATCTTACAAGGAAAGTGGGATGATTCCTATACTAAGACATTATTCGTTGCTTCTATATTGATAATCCTCCTTGATGGAAATTTCAACATTCGACTAGCTTCAGGTTAGAGGTGAGACCTAGGTTCAGTCTGAGAGGGATGTGTTTCCTAAAGATCAACATACCAACGAAGATAGATGAGATCAAAGTCCCCTCATCACATTGTCCTTTCTTTGTAGAGTTCCCCATGTGGTTTCAGTCACAATTTCTTGGTGGGTACATGTTGACTTGATGGAACCTGACCCAGGTTCGGAGTTATTTAGCCAAACAAATCCTTATACTAGTGGCCCTTTTGGCAACATCTCGTGGAGCGCAGACTGAGGTCTCACCCGAAGCAGTATGGGGGGATGTTGGAACCAAGTTTCCGCACCCTTGAGATGTTTGAGGGGTTGATTTAGTCCAACTGTGAATACCCTCACACAAGTCACTTCGCGCACTATCCTGACCTGTGAGGCCTTCGCGCTCTGTTATACTTTCCTTCGTGCAGCCCTAACCATGAGCTGAGGTGCTTTCGCGCTGCTAAAGCAGTGATCTGTGCTATTTCCCCAAGTTACACCACAGTTCTTACTTATCTTCTTATAATAGTTACTTATCTTCGCATAAATAGATACTTTACCTTATATTCACTTTATCAACACATTCATATAAGTTCGTGCATCATATAAACAGCAGAAATGGAATTATACCCAATACATTCAATACACAAAACAGGAAAAAGATACACAGAAATGATGTAAAACTTCTCTTTATTACTTCTCCAAAGATTACAGACTCAACTCGCCCTGCGCACTCAGCTACAGGGGTCCGCACACTCAGCTGCATACTACTAGGCCTCTACGCACTCAGCTATAGAACCTTCTCCTACACTAAAACCTAAAGACTCGACTTTACACTTCAACTTAGACTCAATACTTCATCTTCTCTTAGGTTGTTCGATGTCTCTTTACACTTAGAGCCTCACTCTATTTATACAATCCCATGGTCCGCGGACCATGGTTATAACTCACAAGCTGATAATACATTACAAAAGTAAGGGTAGACAACCCTATGACTCAATTACAACTTCGCACTCCGCACCCACAAATCGAAAATTCTTTACATCAGACTTAGTCAAAACTTGGGATTTAAGCCCCAAAACTTGCCTTTGGGGATATCGCATTTAGCAGGCCCCCAACACAAACATCATGACTCGCCCTCGAGTCACTCTGTCAGTGTGGTTATCTTCATGCGGAGACCTCCCAACTCTGCTTGAACTGCTGCAAGGTCGGCAGCACACTGAGAAGATGCATGTTGTACTTCCTGCACACATTGTTTAGAGATCACTATATCTGAGTTGCTTCCCTTCACCTGTTTATAGTCCCACACCTCCTTTCAGTTGCCTGGAGTGCTAAGACTATTATTTGGTTGGTTAGTTAGATAGTTGGGCCACCCATGTATGGCTTCAACCAACTGCCATTCACTTTTCCTAGGAAAGGTTCTCCATTTAGCTTTACCAACTGTACTGCGCCTCCGTCTGTGACCTCCTTAATAACATATGGTCCCAGCCAATGCATTATGAATTTTCCCAGGAATTTATCAAACTTACTATCATACAATAACACCAAATCGTTCACCTTGAAAGTGTGCAACTTAATATGTTGATCGTGCTAGGCCTTTTCACACTTCTTTTGTACCTGTTGATGGAATCTAGAAAAAGAACATTCTTCTTCGAGTTCCTCCAACTGCGCAAGCATCTCGTCTAGGGCTCCACGGTCTGTCATACCTGTGAGCGCTGTTATCCATAGACTAGGCACAATGTATTCCATCGAAATTACAGCTTCCACTCCATAGACCAGCCGAAAAGGTGTCTGTCCCGTCAGTTTCTTCCATGTAGTCCTATAAGCCCATAATATTGCAGGTACACATAGGTCCCAATCACTTCATTGTTCATTGCATACTTTGGTCAATACAGTCTCCAGTATTTTGTTAAATGCTTCTACTGTCTCGTTGGCTTGTGGGTGATACAGTGTGCTTTTCTGATGATACACCTGAAACTCTTCTGTCAACGCGCTGATTGTTTTGTTCAGGAAATATGTATCACGATTGCTCATCAAGATCTTTGGACATCCAAATCGTGTCAATATGTATTCAAACAGAAACTTTGCGGTCATGGTAGTGATGCAATCTTTTACCAGCTATGCTTCTGCCCAACGAGTCGGGTACTCTGTCGTAGTGATAATATATCTTGCGCCCATTGTTCCTTGAGGTTGGATAGATCCTACAAAGTCGATCGCCCACTTTTCAAAGGGCTGCAGTGTCATTTGCAAATTCAGAGGCATCTCGTCCCTCCATGATTGTTTACCTGTTCTTTAACATACATCACAGGCCTTGCAATGTGCTTTCGAATCCTGATGAAGGGTCAGCCACCACAACCCTACATAGAGAATCTTCCACACGGTTGCTCTCCCTACATAGTGTCCTCCCGCGGCGCCCCCATGCACATCCTCGAGGATATGGAAGTAGCTATGGAACACATAGTTAGCTGCAGAATAGGCTGCGTTCTATAGCTAATTTGCAAAAACTTATTTCAAATAGAAAAAACATAAAGTATAACATGTTAATCATTTAATGTCCTCCCTGAGACAAAATCTATCATTTATCAGTGATGGGGATCTGTCCTTTATGGAAAACAAGAGAAAGAAGTGAGAAAAGTTGTCAAGGATAGAGTAATTTTGAGGTCCAACAACTTCGAGAGAATGTGAGTATATGAATGTAGTTGTTAAGTAGGAATAATTTTCATTTTATTGTTGCTTGTATATGTTATTACTTATGCTCAAAATTTCTGTTTTTACTGGTGCTATTACCCACCTCTTCAAAAGATTCAACACGCTTCCAACCAGGTCATAGCACTAGGCTACATCATTTCCTACATTTTCTAAAGCTGCGAGGGCTTGTTTAACTTCTACATAATCATAGTTAATTTCCTCCTCACTAATCTTAGGTTCTTTAGAAGAAGCATCATGATACTCTTTTAGGGAACTTTATGAGTTGATCAATAATTCTTGATACTCCTTTTAGTTGTATCCCTTTTTCCTCCTCCTTCTCCCTTAGTGGGAGAAACTTGGTAGAGTTTCTCTGCATTTGCTGAAGGAAAGGGAAGACTTTTCTCACCTTTTCTTTATATGATCAATGAATTTCAATAATATAGGATTGGTAACCTTCCATGTTGGTCTTTTTTAGTTTTAATGCCTCATTCTCAGCGATGAGCATCCAATTTTGTTTCCCTAATTTTTCTATTTGGTATTTCTATTATCTATGATATTTTTTTTCATTTTCCCGTGATAGCACTATGTTAGAAGAATCCATAGCTACTAGATCTTTACAGGTATTTGAGATGGAAAAAAAAAATGTGATAGAGGAAAGGTCCAAGTTAGGTATGGACACTGTTCTCCCTTTTTATTGAATGATCATACTTAAGTTTTGGTCATATTTGAATTGGATAATGTTAACAACCTTTCATGCCTTGGCTATATTTGTTCCCAAATCTTGAACAGAGATCTAGCCTTTACTGATGGTTGATATGGATGATTGTGAGGGGTTCATGTCCATAAGACATGTGCCTTCATCATCTTGTTGAGTTTTGACCTGTGCATCATGGGCTTCTTGTTCTTTGAAGTCCCCAATGAAGATGCATGCATGTCCCACCTAATTACTAAGCCTTTCTCAAGTCTTTACCTACTTTTTGTAGTTATAAACTATTTCTTGAATGGCCTACTTATAGGCTAGAAGGCGGATGAGGGATCTCAGTCTTTCTCTTGAAAGGAAAGTGGGATGATTCTTATACTAAGACATTACTGGTTGCTTCTATATTGATAATCCTCCTTGATGGAAATTTCAACATTCGACTAGCTTTAGGTTAGAGGTGAGACCTTAGTTCAATCTGAGAGGGATGTGTTTCCAAAAGATCAACTTACCAATGAAGATAGATGAGATCAAAGTCCCCTCATCACATCGTAATTTCTTTGTAGAGTTCCCGATGTGGTGTTGGTCACAATTTTCTGGGTGGGTACCATCAAGACCTGGAGAGAGTGCGAGTATATGAATGTAACTGTTAAGTAGGAATAATTTTCATCTTGTCGTTGTTTGTATATGTTATTGCTTATGCTCAAAATTTCTATTGTTAGTGGTTTTATTACCCACCTCTTCAAAAGATTCAACATGCTTCCAACCAGGTTGTAGCACTAGGCTACATCATTTCCTACATTTTCTAAAGCTTCAAGGGCTTGTTTAACTTCTACATAATCATATTTAATTTCCTCCTCACTAACATTAGGTTCTTTAGAAGTAGGATCTTAATACTCTTTTTGGGAACTTTATGAGTTGATCAATCATGCTTGATACTCCTTTACGTTGTACCCCTTTTTCATCCACCTTCTCCCTTAGTGGGAGCAACTTGGTAGAGGTTCCCTACATTTGTTGAAGGAAAGGGAAGACTTTCCTCACCATTTCTTTATATGATCAATGCATTTCAACAATATAGGATTGGTAACCTTCCATATTGGTCTTTTCTAGTTTTAATGCCTCATTCTCAGCTATGAGCATCCAATTTTGTTTCCCTAATTTTGCTATTTGGTATTTCTATTATCTTTGATATATTTTTTTTCATTTTCCTGTGACAGCTCTATGCTGTAAGAATCCATAGCTATTAGATCTTTATAGGTATTTGAGTTGGCAATTTTTTTTATTGTGATAGAGGGAAGGGCCAAGTTAGGTATGGACATTGTTCTCCCTATTTATTGAATGATCATACTGAAGTTTTAGTCATATTTGAATTTGCTAATGTTAACAACCTTTCATGCCCGGGCTAGATTTGTTCCCAACTCTTGAACAGGGATCTGGCATCATTTCCGACATTTTCTAAAGCTTCAAGGGCTTGTTTAACTTATACATAATCATATTTAATTTCCTCCTCACTAATTTTAGGTTCTTTGGAAGCAGAATCGTGATACTCTTTTTGAAATTTTATGAGTTGATCAATCATGCTTGATACTCCTTTTAGTTGTATCCCTTTTTCCTCCACCTTTTCCCTTAGTGGGAGCAACTTGGTAGCATTTCTCTGCATTTGTTGAAGAAAAGGGAAGACTTTCCTCACCATTTCTTTATATGATCAATGCACTTCAACAATATAGGATTGGTAACTTTCTAGGTTGGTCTTTTCTAGTTTTAATGCATCATTCTCAGCTATGAAAATCCACCTTTATTTCCCTAATTTTAATATTTGGTATTTCTATTTCTCGAATCACTTTACCATATCTTTGATATTTTCTTCATTTTCCTGTGATAGCACTATGCTAGAAGAATCCATAGCTACTAGACCTTTATAGGTATTTCAGATGGCAATTTTTTTTATTGTGATAGAGGGAAGGGCCAAGTTAGGTATGGACATTGTTCTCCCTATTTATTGAATGATCATACTTAAGTTTTGGTCATATTTGAATTGGCTAATGTTAACAACCTTTCATGCCCTGGCTAGATTTGTTCCCAACTCTTGAACAGGGATTTGGCCTCTACTGATGGTTGATATGGATGATTGTGAGGGATTCATGTCCATAAGACATGTGCCTTCATCATCTTGTTGAGTTTTGACCTGTGCATCATGGGCTTCTTGTTGTTCTTTGAGGTCCCCAATGAAGATACATGCATGTCCCACCTAATTAGGAAGCCTTTCTCAAGTCTTTACCTACTTTTTGTAGTTATAAACTATTTCTTGCATGGCCTACTTATAGGTTAGAAGGTGGATGAGGGATCTCAGTCTTTCTCTTACAAGGAAAGTGGGATGATTCTTATACTAAGACATTATTCGTTGCTTCTATATTGATAATCCTCCTTGATGGAAATTTCAACATTTGACTAGCTTTAGATTAGAGGTGAGACCTAGGTTCAGTCTGAGAGGGATGTTTTTCCTAAAGATCAACATACCAATGAAGATAGATGAGATCAAAGTCGCCTCATCACATTGTACTTTCTTTGTAGAGTTCCCCATGTGGTGTCAGTCACAATTTTCTCGGTGGGTACATGTTGACTTAATGGAGCCTGACCCAGGTTCGGAGTTATTTAGCCAAACAAATCCTTATACTAGTGGCCCTTTTGGCAACATCTCGTGGTGCGCAGACTGAGGTCTCACCCGAAGCAGTATGGGGGGATGCTGGAACCAAGTTTCCACACCCTTGAGATGTTTTAGGGGTCGATTTAGTCCAACTGTGAATACCCTCACACAAGTCACTTCGCGCACTATCCTGACCTGCGAGGCCTTCGCGCTCTGTTATACTTTCCTTCATGCAGCCCTAACCATGGGCTAAGGTGCTTTCGCACTGCTAAAGCAGTGATCTGTGCTATTTCCCCAAGTTACACCGTAGTTCTTACTTATCTTCTTATAACAATTACTTATCTTCGCGTAAATAGATACTTTACCTTATATTCACTTTATCAACACATTCATATAAGTTCGCACATCATATGAACAGCAGAAATGGAATTTATACCCAATACATTCAATACACAAAACAGGAAAAAGATACACATAAATGATGTAAAACTTCTCTTTATTACTTCTCCAAAGATTACAGACTCAACTCGCCCATCGCACTCAGCTGTAGGGGTCCGCGCACTCATCTGCATACTACTAGGCCTCTACGCACTCAGCTACAGAACCTTCTCCTACTCTACAACCCAAAGACTCGACTTTATACTTCAACTTAGACTCAATGCTTCATCTTCTTTTAGGTTGTTCGATGTCTCTTTACACTTAGAGCCTCACTCTATTTATACAATCCCACAGTCCGCGGACCATGGGTAGAACTCGCAAGCTGATATTACATTACAAAAGTAAGGGCGAACAACCCTATGACTTAATTACAACTTCGCACTCCACACCCACAAATCGCAGATTCTTTACATCAGACTTAGTCAAAACTTGGGATTTAAGCCCCAAAACTTGCCTTGGGGGATCTCGCATTTAGCAGGCTCCCAACGCAAACATTGTGACTCACCCTCGAGTCACTCTGTCGGTGTGGTTATCTTCATGTGGAGACCTCCCAACTCTGCTTGAACTGCTGCAAGGTCGGCAACACACTGAGAAGATGCATGTTGTACTTCCTGCACGCGTTGTTTAGAGACCGCTATATCTGAGTTGCTTCCCTTCACCTGTTTATAGTCCCGCACCTCCTTTTGGTTGCCTGGAGTGCTAAGACTATTCTTTGGTTGGTTAGTCAGATAGTTGGGCCACCCATGTATGGCTTCAACTGACTGCCATTCACTTTTCCTAGGAAAGGTTCTCCATTTAGCTTTACCAACTGTACTGCGCCTCCGTCTGTGACCTCCTTAATAACATACGGTCCCAGCCAATGCATTATGAATTTTCCCAGGAATTTATCAAACTTACTATCATATAGTAACACCAAATCGTTCACCTTGAAGGTGTGCAACTTAATATGTCGATTGTGCCAGGCCTTTTCGCACTGCTTTTGTACCTGTTGATGGAATCCAGCAAAAAACCATTCTTCTTCGAGTTCCTCCAACTGTGCAAGCCTCTCGTCTAGGGATCCACTGTCCGTCATACATGTGAGCGTTGTTATCCACAGACTAGGCACAATGTATTCCATCGAAATTACAGCTTACACTCCATATACCAACCGAAAAGGTGTCTATCCCGTCAGTTTCTTGCATGTCGTCCTATAAGCCCATAATACTACAGGTATGTGCAGGTCCCAATCACTTCGTTGTTCATTGCATACTTTGGTCAGTGCAGTCTCCAGTATTTTGTTAAATGCTTCTACTATCTCATTGGCTTGTGGGTGATACGGTGTGCTTTTCTAATGATACACCTGAAACTCTTCTGTCAGTGCGTTGATTGTTTCGTTCAGGAAATGTGTATCGCGATTTCTCATCAAGATCTTTGGACATCCAAATTGTGTCAATACGTATTCAAACAAAAACTTTGCAGTCATGGTAGTCATGCAATCTTTTACTAGCTACACTTCTACCCAACGAGTCAGGTACTCTGTCGCAGTGATAATATATCTTGCGCCCATTTTTCCTTGAGGTTTGATAGGTCCTACAAAGTCGATCGCCCACTTTTCAAAGGGTTGCAGTGCCATTTTCAAATTCAAAGGCATCTCGTCCCTCCATGATGGTTTACCTATTCTTTAACATACATCACAGGCCTTGCAATGTGCTTTCGAATCCTGATGAAGGGTCAGCCACCACAACCCTACATAGTGTCCTCCCGCAACGCCCCCATGCGCATCCACGAGGATATGGCTTCATTCAAATTCAGGTACATACCTTCGCAGTATCTCATCATTGCCCATCTTATATAGGCACCCTGCAATTACAGAAAAATCTGTCGCGTGCATCACTAGTTCCTTCTTATACTGGATGGAATACTCTTTCGGCACAGTTCCAGTCATGATAAATTGGATTATGTCTTCAATGTGTCCATCCGCTATGCGCACAGAAAAGAGTTGTGCGTTAGGTAATCCTTCCTCCAGACTAGTAGACTCATCTCCTGTCTCAATGCGTGACAGGTGATCTGGTCCTGTGTTCAGTCGTTCAGGCTTCACAACAGCTTCAAAATCATATTCTTGGAACAATAAAAGCCACCTGCATATGTGCCCCCTAAACACAGGCTCATTGACCAAGTATTTCAACGTGGAATGATCTGTATACATCTTGAAAAGTCCCCCTAGCAAATAGTGCCAATATTTTTGGAGCGCGTACACCATAGCTAGTCCCTTGTGTTCAGTGGTGGAATAGTTATTTTCCACTTTAGATAGTTTGCGACTCGCTAACGCGATAGGGTGATCCAATCCTTCTCCTCCTTCTTGTGTGAGTACTGCCCCCCTCGCTATACACGACACATGAACATGAACATGAAATTATTTCTTCTAGTTTGGGAAGATAAGAATTGGCACGGTAACCATTTTCTCCTTCAATATATCTAGGCTCTTCTTACATTCATCGTCCCTGTAGAACGTGACATCCTTCTTTAGTAGCTTTTCCATCGGCACGGTGATCTAGGCGTAACTCTTGATAAACTTTTTGTAGTACCCCCTATGTCCCAAGGTAGCACACAGTTGCTTCACACTGCACAGCGCTTCCAAATTCAAGATCACCACAATTTTTGTGGGGTCTACCATCAGCCCTTGTTTACAAACCACATGCCCCAACAGGTTCCAAAAAGGAACAAGGAACATACATTTCTTGAGGTTGAGCGTGATTTTGTATCTTCGGCATGTATCCAGCATCAAACGCAGGTTTGCTACATGGTTCCTAACCAACCCAAATACAATCCAATCATCAAAATATACCTCCAAGAATTTATGAATATATTCCCTAAACATCGCAACAACTACACGCGAAAAGATGGTCGGCGCGTTCTTCAAGCCAAATGGCATGACAGTGTATTGAAAGCAACCCCACTCCATTGCGAAGGTTGTCTTACTTCTATCCTCCGGTGCACTCACTCCTTCAATATCCATGGTGATTCCCTGAAATCTTCCCATAGGTATTATCTTTTGTTGGTTCACCATTCGCAGCTGGATAGGAGACCATTGCATCATAGGTCTTCCCATGCACTCCCATGTCTACTTCGATAGAACATTCACATCCAATCCTAGGTCCAAAATTACTTGGTCCATCTCATATTCTCCAATTTTCTTGGTCAACCTCATTTCTCTTCCCGTCCTCGTCGCATGCTTTCCAATCTTCCGAACTACATGTGGTTCTCCTAGTGCAGTCCCAACGCATCTGTTAATGAGTTCTTGCAATCCTTTTACAACCTTACTATCATGCAGTAGCTTCATGCATGTTTCTAGGAATGTCGTAAGCATATATGGGTCCATTTCTGGCTCCGATCTATCTTTTCTTCCTGAAGTGGAGGAATCAGCGAAGCTCTTCTTAGCTTCCATGAAGGTTTCCTTAGCGCACTCCAAATCAAACTCTTTTTCTTCTGTCGGAGCCTTGCAAACCCAAGTAATATCTTCAGGCTATTTGCCTTTATCATCTCTCATCATAATTCCACTTCGAAGCACAATGTTCACATTTCGATCTTCCTCACGCAGCTTAGACCTCATCGTATGCAGGTTCTAAATTGGGGGAGGTGGTAGCGCTCCCTTGTCGTGTATCCTAACTATTAGTGTAGGACAATCCTCTGTCTCATGATCAAAGAAGGTACAATACAGACATGATGGATGTGTTGGATTCTACAATCATGGGCATAATGTCCTGGCCCTTCGCAATTGTAACATATCAGTTGTCTGCAACCTCTTCCAGATCCTCCTCCACCTTGGCATCGCCCGCGTCTTTGAAATCCGGTTCACGCCACTCTTGCGTTCTGGTCAAGGGGTTGTGTTTCGACCTGAATTCTATAGGTGGGAGTTATATCCATCATCATCTCATAAATTCTACAAGTGTTCTCATCGCGTCCAACTGATCTACAAAAATTACAAAACAATTGTTACGAATTCTGTGTGTAATTCTGTATCAAATGGCAGTTGTCCGTAGCATGCTTTCCACCTATTTGACAAATCGTGCACCACAAAGCAGGTATCACGCTAGGTCTTGCTTATGCCTCTGATCTTAACTACATTGTTCCTCCTCCTGTGAGGTAATTCATGAACACCGGGCAGCGGTCCTTGTCATGACCCTGACCCTTACATTTAACGCACCATAAATTTTCTCGCACTTCTGGTTGAGTTGTCCTGCCCTATTTTAGACTCTACATCTCAAGGCACAAGTTTTTCAACTGCATGTGGATCTGTTGAACTCCCAAGTTAGGATCCTATATTGAGGTTCCATGCAGCCTCATCGTGATCTCCAGGGCTTCTACCTGGGTCGTTAACCTCTATTGCGATAATGCGTTCCTCAAATGCGGCATTAGCGATGCTACAAACCATTCACAGTGTTGTCCATCCGTCAGAGTCATATTAGATTCGTGAATCATGCACTTCAGCCTCTGATCTAGCTCCCAAGGAGTCTTGTGTGGTAGCATTGTGATCTCTTTGAATCCAATGATTGATTGTGCTTCTGACTTCGGCCTAGTAATTCTATTTTCAGCGCAATTTGGATATTCGCGATCCCCGCCTTCAGATTGTCATTAGAATGCTTAATATACCAGGTCAGCATGCGATCTTGCAGAGCAATGACTAGCGTCACTTTATTTATATTATCATCTGTAACTCCCTGTGCTTCCCATACGGCTCTTATCACGAACCAAAACTGGTCCGGATCTTCATTTCCTACTCCCTTGAACACAAGCAACTTTATCGCGCTTGCCATATTGACTCGCGATGGCGATGGAGGTGGTACGGGTTAAGATGGAGGTGAAGGCGGTGAATCTGGTGGTGGTGTGGGTGGAGGTAGTATGCATGGAATCATCTGCCTTATCAAATTGATCGCACTTCGCAGCGAGACCTTCGCGAGCTCTTCCTTGTCCCCTCGCGGAGGTGAAATCAAAGGGTTGTTCTCTGGATCCTTACTTCCTTCGTTTCTATAGGTTTTTCCACTTCACATAGCTCCAAACATCAAGGTAATTGCATAACCCTCTTTTCACATAATAACATTTTAATCCAAGTATTCATAGACTTTACGTACTTACCTCGCGGTCCTTTGAGAAAGTGTCGATCTGCCTCGCTATAGCTAATTGAAGTATCTACCACGAACTTAGTAATGAATCCTCCTATAATCCGATCAAGACATTGATCAACAATGCGTGTGAAATTATCCTCTGATACTTCCAATCTGCGCACCAACTCTGGGATCCACACAATAGGATTGTCGAGTTTCCACCTTCCTTGGCTATCTGCTAGCTTTGCGATCCACTTGTATAGCTCAGTAGCGAAAGATGTGAAGAAAATTTTGTGGATCTTTGTGTATAGGTAGTATTCTAACCACTCTTCTTTTGTTAGTCATGGATTCCTATTCTCCTACGTCGTGAACTCGTGAATTCTCCTATCCAACCAACCTTCAATTGCCTTCTTAGTTGGATTCTAATGATATGACATCAGACATCTTTGTGCAGATTCTGGGCTCGACAATGGAACCATTTGTTGGCTTGATGGGGCCTGACCCAGGTTCGAAGTTATTTAGCCAAACAAATCCCTGTACTACTGGCCCTTTCGGTAATAACCTGTGGAGTGCGGACTGAGGTCTCACTTGAAGCAGTATGGGGGGATGCTAGAACCAAGTTTCCGCACCCTTGAGATGTCTGAGGGGCCGATTTAGTCCAACTATGAATACCCTCACCTAGATCATTTCGTGCACTATCCTAACTTGCGAGGCCTTCGCGCTCTATTATACTCACCTTCGTGCAGCCCTAACCAAGGGCTGAGGTGCTTTCGCACTGCTAAAGCAGAGTTCTGCGCTATTTCCCCAAGTTACACCACAGATCTTACTTATCTTAGTATAACAGTTAGTTATCTTTGCATAAACAAATACTTTACCTTGTATTCGCTTTATCAACACATTCATATAAGTTCACGCATCATATAAATAGCAGAAATGGAATTTATACCCAATAAATTCAATACACAAAATAGGAAAAAGATACACAGAAATGATGTAAAACTTCTCTTTATTGTTGGCATTATGATGCATGTGTTGTACTTGATGGAAACCCCTTGTAGAATAACAACTCACTTATATATAACTAGATGAATCTACAGAAGAGATATCAGATGTGACAGAATACATGGGATGCAGGATAGCTCAAAGGAATCAGTTCAGATGTAATGAACAATGACAACTCATTAAGATGACAGTTCTCAGTATGGCAAGTTAGCTTTGCCATCAAGTCCAAAGGGGGATATTGTTGGCATTATGATACAAGTGTTGTCCTTGATGGCAACTCACACAGATGACAGATCATAGTGCAGTAGGTCAGTAGCAAAGAATTGATGATCAAACTACAAAGAATGAAGAAAGAAAAGTATATACGCATGTTCACTATATACCAAGTCGCGTACATACGCAGGTTCATTGTATACCAAGTCGTGTACACACGCAGGTTCACTATATACCAAGTTGCATATATACGTAGGTTCACTATATACCAAGTAGTGTATACACACAGGATCACTATATACAAAGGAGCATATATCGTACACACGCACTTTCACACAAGGAAAGGCGTGTACATGTCAAAAAACTAAGTTTTGGGTCCGTGGTATTTAGTCCTTGGTATTTGGACCTATGGTTTTGGACCATGGTATCTTATCCGAAGTGTTGAACTCAGGAATCGGGTCCATGGTATTGATTCTCTATGGTTTTGGACCATGGTATTGAATAAGGCCTAAGACTATAAAAGGAGAAGAAGATCATTAGGCAAAGGCATTCAGAAAGTCTTGAATATCTGATGAAGTATGAGATCTAGTATGCAGGTTATGGGTTCATAATGCTTTGCTAAGGAGGAATCTCAACGGCTGATGGAGAACAAGATCTAAGGATAGATTGGGATCTAATGGCTTGGAATGAATCATCTCTATATGGTTTGATCACGCTTATTCTAGATCTGTATACTGATGCATGTAATGTTCTATAAATATTATGATCTGGGTATAACTCAAGTTTTGGAATAGCTGCAAATCATGAATGAATATTTACAGATGTATACGCTGGTTGACTATGATAAAAGTGCGTACATACACAGGTTAGATACATCTAAGTAGCGTATAACATATGAACTATGATGTTTGAAGTTACAGGTGGTTCTAGTTGTTGATGAGTTCGGATGACTATTTACTGGTGTCAGTATTCTGCATATTCAGTTTGGTTCATTGTGTTTAGCTTCAGTGTTGATGGATGAGATCTATATTGGATCAGGATCATAATGACTTATCTTTATGTGATCTGATGGACTAGATCTGGTTGCTAACATACGTATTATCCTTGTATATGTAATGATCTGCGTTTGTCTGGAGTCAGGAAGTGTAGGGAAGTTATAAGTAAGTAATTAATGACATATACATTGGTTCGCTTTGGTGAAGTTGTGTATACATGCTAGTTCGGCTCTTCCAAGTAGTGTATGCACTCTGATACATGATTTTTGATGATACAGTTAGATCTGAACATTGTTGCAAAGTTCTGTGTTCTACTATGTGTTCTGGTGATTGCAGTTTGTTGACTAGGTTTTAGTGATTTAGTATTGGGTGATTCATAGATTGATGATGCTAGTGTTGATTGATTGTGTGCTTCAATGATATTGATGGGTCCAATATGAAAATTGGATGAAACATGGCCTTCAGATTATGATGATGTGTTCCATGAGTATCCAGTCTGAAAGTTTATAAAGCGTGGTACCTGGAGGAAGAAAGAGAAGGTTGTAGCCTTCTGTAGGTCGGCACCTACGTACTAGTACATTAGCTAGTACAAGAGCTAAGGGGGTGGTAGCTCCCTCCCAGTAGCATCTGAAAAATGAGTGAAGGTTGGAGCATTCAGTAGGTTGGCACCTACGTACTAGTAAAAGGATCGGCTAGTACAAGAGCTAAGGGGGTTGCAGCTCCCTTCCAGGAGAAGCTGGAGAACAAGAGAAGGTTGTAGCCTTCTGCAGGTAGAAGCCTATGTACAAGTATAAGATTGCACCAGTACAGAAATATTGTAAAAAGAAGTTTCTTATTAAAAGAAGATAGAGACGACTTGTAGGAGGTGGTTTCCACCCACATTGGGTTTCCACCTTACATCATGGTGTTCATGTGTGCTTCTTGTGTGTGATGATCTATTTTGTTTTACTGCACCTATTTACTATTCATATGGTTAATAAAAGTTATGATGCACTAACTAAAGATCAACATTTAATGGATTAACTGAATCATAAGTTTACTGGATATACGCTAGTTGCATTAGACACAGTTGCATGTACATGCTAGTTCCCTTCACTGAAGTAGTGTATATGAATCTAAGTATGAAAATGAAAAAGTGTTTGATTTGATCATATTGATTCACCCCCCCCCCCCATCTCAGTATTATTTCCAACAATTGGTATCGGAGCAAGGTCCTTTGGTAGAAGCTTGAACGCTTGAAGGAGATTCGTAGAACAATGGGAAAGAAGCTTAAGAAGAAAGCGCCTAAGAAAAAGAATACATCCCAGAAGAACTATGACAGTGGGAGAATCGATTGGGGAATATGTGGAAGAAGCACTTTAGATTCAGAATCACTTAAGAATGAAGATGAACAAGCAAAAGAACTATCAGGTATGAATTTGTTATCCTCTAGTGATACATTTCTCCATCCATTTGAATATGATAGTGAAACAACTGAATTTTCTCTTATGAGTGAGAAAGAAAGATATCAAATAGAGGCAGAATTTAAAAGGCTTACAGAAGAAATTAGAGATCAACAAGATCTATTGCACAAAAGGGAATGTATCTCCAAAGAAGAAGTTACCAAACTAAAAGCTCAACTAGAGGAAGGAAACAAGGTAAGGAAGTTATTCAAGGAAAAGGAAGATCAATGTCAAAAGTTGCAGGATGAAGTGAAATAATTAAGAAGTGAAGTAAATGAAAGGAGCACAACAATCAAGAAACTCAGAGAAAGATCCAGTTACTATGAAAGTCTTGAAGCTATGATCCTCTCACTAAAAGAAGATCTTGAAGAATCAAATCAGCAGAATAAAGAACTACTCCAAGCTCTTGAAAAACAAGAAAATGAAGTTCTTGAATTAAGACACGAGTTGGAAGAAGGAAGAAAAGCTGAAGAAAACATGAAGAAGCAGTATCATGAAAAGGAAGAGCAACTTCAAGTTGAGGTAAATATTCTAAAAGATAACTTAGAAGAAAAGGATAAGATCTTACGATTTCAAGATAGTACTAAGATCTTGGATGATATTCTTAGTAGTCAAAGGTCTCTTGCTATCAAAACTGGTCTTGGCTTTCATGAATCTGTTGAAGGTGAATCTAGTTCACAAAATAAGACAAGGAACTCTAATGCACAATCTAAAATACTCAACAAGGAGACAAGAGGTCAATCCCATCAACAACCAAGGAAAGAAATTATTCAAAGAAAATCTTTTACTCCTCCGATGAATAATGTTGAATGCTATGTATGTCATAATCTTGGACATGTTGCATCCAGACGCAGAAGTAGAATGGTTCAAGACCATCACACAGAAAGATCATCACGTTCCAGGTACTTTAAGGGATGTTGTTTTTCTTGCAATATGTTTGGTCACAAAGTTGTTGATTGCTACAGAAGGAATATGAAACATGTAAGATGTTATGCATGTAACAAGCTTGGACATATAGCAAAGGAATGCAAGAACAAAGTACGGGCACCATACCAAAAGGAGAAAACATCATCACACTTGAAGATATGGAAGAAGAAGGAAGTACTATCAGAAAGATGTGGCACAGCACAATGTACAGACATAACAGACTCAGAGGAAGCTGAAAGTGTAAAAATTCAGTGTCCTCAATCTCATACGCAAGTTTCATAAAGAGAAGTCGCGTATATACGCGAGTTAAACAGTTCACAGTAGCGTATATGTCAGTTTGAGAAAAGCAGTGGGACAGGCTCAGGAAAAGGGTTTGATATACTTTCTCTGTTTGATAATGGTTACAATCTGTTGATGATGTGTGGAAATGTCTTGATACTTGTAAGATGTTTAGAAGTGTTTTGATCCTAGCTTGTTGATGATGATGCCTTGATACTTCTTGCTGATATATGCATGATCAAATCTGATAGTAAACAAGATGGCACAGGTTCAGGGGGAGCATATACTTTTAATAATACATTGTTGGCATTATGGTTAGTAGTCCTTGGTGATGATGCTTATATGGCTAAATGATACATCTTGCTATGATATGGTTATGAGTTTTCCATGAAAAAATCTCATATGATTCTTGGGGTTACATAGTTAGTGTTCAGATCAGATTTGTGGTTGATTCTCTGATGATGCATATATGGTGCTTACATGGTGATCTTCATAAGGATAAGGAGAAGTACAAAGCTTGAATACACATTTCATTACTTGATGATGAGTCACTCATATGCTACTATCGACATATAATACAATTATGATGCAGGATTCCTATAGTTCTTGGCGTTCACATGGATGAGGATTGTTGTTGTTGATGATATCAAGAAGTCTTGACAAAAGATCTTGAGCTCAAGATACATAGTGCTATATATAGTATGCTGGATACATGGATGATTACTCAAAGTTGCATTGTTGGAGACATGATGATGATGAGTTCTTACCCATATGATGACAGGTTGATACTTACATATGTTGATTGATACAGATGAGGGATGTCCCCGAGTGATGATACATGGATGATATATAAGATCATGCAGATCTTGATGAGATGGCTATGGTGTCTTTCGCATATGATATAATGTGAATGATTTTATAATGCTCAAGATCAAGAGGATGAATTGATATCTATATGCAGACATATCTTGTCACAGGTTGATGCTATCTACACTAATGGACATATACAGGTTGCTGGTCTAGATGCTGTTGACAGATGCTTATGGAGCAGATCATACACTGTGTATGATAGTTGCTGATGACTATCATGGTCTTATTTAGATGTTTGGTCTCTGTTATAAATGTCATGTATATCATTCAATGTAAAGGTCATATCAAGACTCATGATGTAATAGTTTGTCTCTGTCTATTGTAGTCATTTGATGAATCCCTTTTGGTCATATGATGTAAATTGTACCCCCACTATGCATGGGAAGAATGATGTAATATTTCAGTCATGTATAAACAATTGGTATCTGGTATATCCCCACTTGGTTGGGTGGATGAGTCAATATTGGTATATCCCCACTTGGTTGGGAGATGGATGTATGTATGAGTCTTTGGTGATAGGAAGGTCATTTATGATGTATAGAGTCATGTTCTTTTTGTAGAAAATCTTTTTGCAGACCTTGCTTACAGTCAGGGGGAGGATGAACAACACACTTCAGCAGAGCAGAGATTTCAGCATGTACTCAGAGGGAGCATGGATATATTGGTACACCTTGGCATATACAAAGGGGGAGCTCAATCAGAGATTTCAACAGGTACTCAGGGGGAGTATGGACAGCGGAATGTATATCAAGGAAGAGAATATCTTGGTTCACCCTTTGCCCTTGATGTCAAAGGGGGAGAGTGACTTGGTATGGTTGTTGCCATCAAATCCAAAGGGGGAGATTGTTGGCATTATGATGCATGTGTTGTACTTGATGGAAAACCCTTGTAGAAGAACAACTCACTTATATATAACTAGATGAATCTACAGAAGAGATATCAGATGTGACAGAATACATGGGATGTAGGACAGCTCAAAGGATTAGTTCAGATGTAATGAACAATGACAACTCATTAAGATGACAGTTCTCGGTATGGCAAGTTAGCTTTGCCATCAAGTCCAAAAGGGGAGATTGTTGGCATTATGATACAAGTGTTGTCCTTGATGGCAACTCACACAGATGACAGATCATAGTGCAGCAGGTTAGTAGCAAAGAATTGATGATCAAACTACAAAGAATGAAGAAAGAAAAGTATATACGCAGGTTCACTATATACCAAGTCGCGTACATACGCAGGTTCACTATATACCAAGTCGTGTACACACGTAGGTTCACTATATACCAAGTCGCGTATATACGCAGGTTCGCTATATACCAAGTAGTGTATACACGCAGGATCACTATATACAAAGGAGCATATATCGTACACACGCAATTTCACACAAGGAAAGGCGTGTACATGTCAGAAAACTAAGTTTTGGGTCCATGGTATTTAGTCCTTGGTATTTGGACCTATGGTTTTGGACCATGGTATCTCATCTGAAGTGTTGAACCCAGGAATTGGGTCCATGGTATTGATTCTCTATGGTTTTGGACCATGGTATTGAGTAAGGCCTAAGACTATAAAAGGAGAAGAAGATCATTAGGCAAAGGCATTCAGAAAGTCTTGAATATCTGATGAAGTATGAGATCTAGTATGCAGGTTATGGGTTCATAATGCTTTGCTAAGGAGGAATCTCAGCGACTGATGGAGAACAAGATCTAAGGATAGATTGGGATCTAATGGCTTGGAATGAATCATCTCTATACGGTTTGATCACGCTTATTCTAGATCTGTATACTGACGCATGTAATGTTCTGTAAATATTATGATCTGGGTATAACTCAAGTTTTGGAATAGCTGCAAATCATGAATGAATATTTACAGATGTATACGCTGGTTGACTATGATAAAAGCGCATACATACGCAAGTTAGATACATCTAAGTAGCGTATACCATATGAACTATGATGTTTGAAGTTACAGGTGGTTCTGGTTGTTGATGAGTTCTGATGATTGTTTACTGGTGTCAATATTCTGCATATTTAGTTTGGTTGATTGTGTTTAGCTTCAGTGTTGATGGATGAGATCTATAATGGATCAAGATCATAATGACTTATCTTTATGTGATCTGATGGACTAGATCTGGTTGCTAACATACGTATTATCCTTGTATATGTAATGATCTGGGTTTGTCTGGAGTCAGGAAGTGTAGCGAAGTTATAAGTAAGTAATTAATGACATATACGCTGGTTCGCTTTGGTGAAGTTGCGTATACATGCTGGTTTGGCTCTTCCAAGTAGTGTATGCACTCTGATACATGATTTTTGATGATACAGTTAGATCTAAACATTGTTGCAGAGTTCTGTGTTTTGCTCTGTGTTCTGGTGATTGCAGTTTGTTGATTGGGTTTCAGTGATTCAGTATTGGGTGATTCAGAGATTGATGATGCTAGTGTTGATTGATTGTGTGCTTCAATGATATTGATGGGTACAGTATGAAATTTGGATGAAACGTGGCCTTTAGATTATGATGATGTGTTCCATGAGTATCCAGTCTGAAAATTTATGAAACGTGGTACCTGGAGGAAGAAAGAGAAGGTTGTAGCCTTCTGTAGGTCGGCACCTACGTACTAGTACATCAGCTAGTACAAGAGCTAAGGGGGTGGTAGCTCCCTTCCAGTAGCAGCTAGAAAACGAGTGAAGGTTGGAGCATTCAGTAGGCCGGCACCTACGTACTAGTAAAAGGATCGGCTAGTACAAGAGCTAAGGGGGTTGCAGCTCCCTTCCAGGAGAAGCTAGAGAATGAGAGAAGGTTGTAGCCTTCTGTAGGTAGAAGCCTGTGTACTGGTATAAGACTGCACCAGTACAGAAATATTGTAAAAAGAAGTTTCTTATTAAAAGAAGATAGAGACGACTTGCAACAGGTGGTTTCCACCCACATTGGGTTTCCACCTTACATCATGGTGTTCATGTGTGCTTCTTGTGTGTGATGATCTATTTTGTTTTACTACACCTATTTACTGTTCATATTGTTAATAAAAGTTCTGATGCACTAACTAAAGATCAACATTTAATGGATTAACGGAATCATAAGTTTACTGGATATATGCTAGTTGCATTAGACACAGTTGCGTGTACATGCAAGTTCCCTTCACTGAAGTAGTGTATATGAATCTTAGTATGAAAATGAAAAAGTGTTTGATTTGATAATATTGATTCACCCCCCCCCCCTCTTAGTATTATTTCCAACATTTATTACTTCTCCAAAGATTACAGACTCATCCCGCCCTACGCACTCAGCTGCAGGGGTCCGCACACTCAACTGTGGACTAGTAGGCCTCTGCACACTCAGAATCAGAGCCTTCTCCTACTCTACAACCCAAAGACTTGACTTTACACTTCAACTTCAACTCAATGCTTCATCTTCTCTTATATTTTTCGATGTCTCTTTACACTTAGAGCCTCGCTATCTTTATAAAATCCCATGGTCCGCGGACCATGGGTAGAACTCTCAAGTTGTCGTTACATTACAAAAGTAAGGGCAAACAACCATATGACCCAATTACAACTTCGCACTCCACACCCACATATTGCGGAGTCTTTTCATCAGACTTAGTCAAAACTTGGGCTTTAAGCCCAAAAACATTCCTTGGGGGATCCCACGCCCAAAAGTATCATCAAGACTTGGAGAGAGTATGAGTATATGAATGCAGTTGTTAAGTAGGAATAATTTTCATTTTGTTGTTGTTTGTATATGTTATTGCTTATGCTCAAAATTTATGTTGTTAGTGGTGCTATTACCCACCTCTTCAAAAGCTTCAACACACTTCCACCCAGGTTGTAACACTAGGCTACATCATTTCCTACATTTTCTAAAGCTTCGAGGGCTTGTTTAACTTCTACATAATCATAGTTAATTTCCTCCTCACTAATCTTAGGTTCTTTAGAAGCAACATCATGATACTCTTTTTGGGAACTTTATGAGTTGATCAATCATGCTTGATACTCCTTTTAGTTGTATCCCTTTTTCCTCCACCTTCTCCCTTAGTGGGAGCAACTTGGTAGAGGTTCTCTGCATTTGTTGAAGGAAAGGGAAGACTTTCCTCACCATTTCTTTATATGATCAATGCATTTCAACAATATAGGATTGGTAACCTTCCAGGTTGGTCTTTTCTAGTTTTAATGCCTCATTCTCAACTATGAGCATCCAATTTTGTTTCCCTAATTTTGCTATTTGGTATTTCTATTATCTTTGATATTTTTTTTTTATTTTCCTACGACAACACTATGCTAGAAGAATCCATAGCTACTAGATCTCTATAGGTATTTGAGATGGAAAAGGAAAAAAAAAATTGTGACACAGGGAAGGTCCAAGTTAGGTATGGACATTGTTCTCCCTATTTATTGAATGATCATACTTAATTTTTGGTCATATTTGAATTGGTTAATGTTAACAACCTTTCATGCCCTAGCTAGATTTGTTCCCAACTCTTGAACAGAGATATGGCCTTTACTGATGGTTGATATGGATGATTGTGAGGGGTTCATGTCCATAAGACATGTGCCTTCATCATCTTGTTGAGTTTTGACCTATGCATCATGGGCTTCCTGGTCTTTGAGGTCCCCATTGAAGATACATGCATGTCCCACCTAATTACGAAGCCTTTCTCAAGTCTTTACCTACTTTTTGTAGTTATAAACTATTTCTTGCATGGCCTACTTATAGGCTAGAGGGTGGATGAGGGATCTCAGTATTTCTCTTCCAAGGAAAGTGGGATGATTCTTATACTAATACATTATTGGTTGCTTCTATATTGATAATCCTCCTTGATGGAAATTTCAATGTTCAACTAGCTTCAGGTTAGAGGTGAGACCTTAGTTCAATCTGAGAGGGATGTGTTTCCAAAATATCAACTTACCAAAGAAGATAGATGAGATCAAAGTCCCCTCATCACATCGTACTTTCTTTGTAGATTTCCCCATGTGGTGTTGGTCACAATTTTCTGGGTGGGTACCATCAAGACTTGGAGAGTGTGCGAGTATATGAATGCAACTGTTAAGTAGGAATAATTTTAATTTTGTTGTTGTTTGTATAAGTTATTTATTATGATCAAAAAAAATTTTATTAGTCATGTTATTATCCACCTCTTCAAAAGATTAAACACTCCTCCCACTAGGTTGTAGCACTAGGCTACATCATTTCCTACATTTTCTAAAGCTTCAAGGGCTTGTTTAAATTCTACATAATCATATTTAATTTCCTCCTCACTAATCTTAGGTTCTTTAGAAGTAGCATCCTGATACACTCTTTGGGAACTTTATGAGTTGATCAATCATGCTTGATACTCCTTTTAGTTGCATCCCTTTTTCATCCACTTTCTCCCTTAGTCGAAGCAACTTGGTAGAGGTTCTCTGCATTTGTTGAAGGAAAGGGAAGACTTTCCCCAACATTTCTTTATATGATCAATGCATTTCAAAAATATAGGATTGGTAACCTTCCAGGTTGGTCTTTTCTAGTTTTAATGCCTCATTCTCAGCTATGAGCATCCAATTTTGTTTCCCTAATTTTTCTATTTGGTATTTCTATTATCTCTGATATATTTTTTTTCATTTTCCTGTGACAGCACTATGCTAGAAGAATCCATAGCTACTAGATCTTTATAGGTATTTGAGATGGAAATTTTTTTTATTGTGATAAAGGGAAGGGCCAAGTTAGGTATGGACATTGTTCTCCCTATTTATTGAATGATCATACTTAAGTTTTGGTCATATTTGAATTGGCTAATGTTAACAACCTTTCATGCCCTGGCTAGATTTGTTCCCAACTCTTGAACAGGGATTTGGCCTCTATTGATGGTTGATATGGATGATTGTGAGGGGTTCATGTCCATAAGACATGTGCCTTCATCATCTTGTTGAGTTTTGACCTGTGCATCACGGGCTTCCTGTTGTTCTTTGAGGTCCCCAATGAAGATACATGCATGTCCCACCTAATTAGGAAGCCTTTCTCAAGTCTTTACTTACTTTTTGTAGTTATAAACTATTTCTTGCATGGCCTACTTATAGGCTACAAGGTGGATGAGGGATCTCAATCTTTCTCTTACAAGGAAAGTGGGATGATTCTTATACTAAGACATTATTGGTTGCTTCTATATTGATAATCCTCCTTGATGTAAACTTCAACATTCAACTAGCTTCAGGTTAGAGGTGAGACCTTGGTTCAATCTGAGAGGGATGTGTTTCCTAAAGATCAACATACCAACGAAGATAGATGAGATCAAAGTCCCCTCATCACATCGTACTTTCTTTGTAGAGTTCCCCATGTGGTGTTGGTCACAATTTTCTCGTTGGGTACCATCAAGACTTGGAGAGAGTGCGAGTATATGAATGCAACTATTAAGTAGGAATAATTTTCATTTTGTTGTTGTTTGTATATGTTATTGCTTATGCTCAAAATTTCTATTGTTAGTGGTGCTATTACCCACCTCTTCAAAAGATTCAACATTCTTCCAACCAAGTCATAGCACCTTCCATGAATGGGCCTTATGTGTAACCTGTAGATTGATGAATCACTGTTCATGGTAGAAGTTTCTATGGGTAGCTGATCCTTTCAACAAACTGTAAGATGTAATACAACTTGGCATCTTAGGTAGATGAAACAAGTTAGGAAGTTCTGTATGCAGTTGTGGCCACCATTTAGGTAGACTAGTCAAAATAATTTTTGACCGTGATGGCTGCACATTAAGAGATTGATGTGCATCTGGAATTTTAAAACTGGCAGCCCCTAAACAACACTCAACCCAGAACACCCTTGTTGACATTCATGTCTTTCAAACACAGAAGTCTATCCATCAATGTCAAGATTGCATTTAACCACAATTATTTGATCTATACTGAGCATATTCATATGCATTCGACCAAATCAAATTCATATGCAGCCTCTTCAAAATCATTTCTACCTTCATCCTACCTTCAGGAAACACTGGTGGCAAGGTACAGATTTTGTTGAGTAGCAATAGAATGCTATTAGACCGTAGTTTCCATACACCATATGTATCCATCTGAAAATTATTGAGCACCATCCACAAACATCTTTAATGACACTCACCATGTACATTCAGATAAGGTTAGTTCAATTCCAAAATTATTCGTTTATGGCTAGATGAACAAAATCTATATTAGAAAAACTAGTATTTTGCTCATGTACATGTGCATCTAAGAAAACTGTCAGTAGAGCCAATAACATATTTTATTTGAATGGTTATCAAACTAGGACAATTCAATGAGCTAAATTTATTGGAGTCCACAATTTTGGCACCTCTACAATTACTAAGTTCAGGCATTGTAACTTTTATGACAATTTCCAATAGGCCAGTCTCTCAACAATCTACTTTTACAAAATTTGATACATGTGCCAACTCTTGCCCAGTTGATCATGTAATGGAAGTCTTCATCTAACACAACATGATGATATTGATTTCAAGTAGCTAAAATCATTCCTTCCTATTCTGTTGCTTACCACTTAACAATTTCTGGAACTTGGCATTGAATTTTATTCATTTCTGGTCCAGTCTAGTCTAGTCCTCACATTACTTTCTTGATGTTGGAGATCTGTATCTGGAAATGGAAACTCTAGTTCCAATACACTTACCAATTGTTTCAATATTGTAAACCATTTTGCATCTGTTGTTTAACACACTCAGTAGGAGTATAAATAAATGATGTAGCAATGATTAAAAACATTCTGGCCAATGCACCTGCCAAAGCATTATTTCCCATTTTTGGAAATGGACTCCTGGAGCTTTTTTATTGTAAATGAGTGTCTATTCCCAAATAATCCTCACTTCTTAGAGGGCCCACCACCTACTTTGTTGAAATATTATCAGATTTATATTTGCTAGACCTTTTTTCCTTGAGTAGAAGAAATAGGTAGTACAAACACCCTTAGTGAGCTATTAGAATGTCATATGTACTTCATAGACTGATGAAACCTATTTTGGTTAATAGAGTAAACTAATGAAACCTTGTTGGGGTATTGTATTACCAAAAATCTTGAACCATTGATCTTTGTACAATGAACTTTTCTCACATCATAAACAACATGTCTACATGGTCTACCATTATTAGTAATTGCACAAGAACATAATACCTCACAATAATTTTTCACTTGACAATTCTAGAGATGAACTTGGTGGTATTGTGGCAGTCTCCACAAAAACAAAGGTTCTTTGTGATCTATATAATTCTTTAAACTTTCATTTTAACAAAGATTCATCACCAGATTCTGCAAATCCATCTTTGTTCCTGACTACTGCAATATTCTCTTCTCAACGGAATACTTTCTTATCAACTGATATACAATCACCTTTTTTTCTTAGCCTATCCTGTGAGACCATGATTGAGCTCATAAATAACTAAAATGTAGATAATATATAATAATTGTATCTGCACTTGGAAAATTTATTCCAGCCCCCCGATCTGAGTTGAAATAAGAAAAATAAAAATTTTGTTATCTGGGCCACTGAAGTTCTTTATTCAATGTTGCTTTTCTAATGTTGAAGTGCTCACATCCATTCGAAAATTTACAAATTCTAAGAAGTTCAAGAAGTATTCAAGTATATCAAGCATCCCTTTTGACCTTGTTTCAATTGTGTAAGCACCTTTCCAATACCTGAAGCTTTCTAGACGCTCTACCTAGCATCTCAAATATCTTTCTTACAGAATCACTCACCGGTTAGACCGAGAGATAGAGATAAGGAACCCTCGGGGAAGGAACTATGTATTGTTAACCATTGCAGCTATGTAATGCAGTGAATGTCTTCGTGCAGGCAGTGACATGGTTTCTGTGACGACATTAACTTCTATGACATCGCTTCTATGTTTGTTGTAATGGCATGTGAGTTTCCAATGTTACCACCAGAAGAGATAGAAATCCGCCAAGAAGGCCCCTATCAATTCATACGCGATAGATGAGAAGGCCCCATCAATCCAATGCATGAGATTTATTATGTTCCATGTTCCCACTAGAAAACATTGAGCATATTGTTTACATATGAGTATATCGATTGATCCATGCCGAATTTCTTTGATTGATCTATACCTCCAAGAACTTGGCACCGAACACTTAGACCCTGGATTTACGCATCGACAAGAGAACCAAGGGGTAGGCACAAACTTTGGTTGGAAATAAAATATATAAATCCCACTTACTCAATTTACAATTTCGAAGGACGAGAATTTATGGAATTATATATTTAAGTATTAGTTGTAATAGGATCCATTAGGACCTATTAATCAAAGAATGTTGAATAATTTTCTCTTGAAAAGAAATTTTGGCACACTGTGAAATAGTTACATGAATCCTTCCATATAATGCTCAAATAAAAGAAGAAAATGATGATTTTACTTGCCATGAAATTCATAAATGAAGAGAATAAAGGGAAATAAAATAATGTTGTGATCATGTTCCTCCCATGTTCAGGCGTATATGAGATTTTTGCAATAGCTATAATAGATGTGAGGCAATGTAGAACCGCTTTCTAGAGGTGCACAAGGTCTCCATTTTTTTCTTATGTTGTTGTTTTTTTTTTTTACCTTCTGCACCAAAACCATCTTCATTTTTAAGCTTGGTCACATTTGAAGTATCAATTAAAAACATATCTGCACTTCCATAGTCTCCCAAACCTTGCAGCCTCTTGTCAAATCCCTATAACATCCATGGAATTCATCGCCTTCTCAGCTGAGTCTTGTCATGACATAGTCCTCAATTGAATAAGAAAGAATCCCACCATAAACAATTATAGTGCCTCCCAAAATGTGTTGCAAGACCAAATCATGCACTCCTCTAGGGTTCTCTGACCACAAAACCACCTTGAATATCGACAAAAAATCCCACAAAAATATGCAAGCCTGAGGCAACAACTTGTCGTGTTCCCTTGCTGGCCCCTCCATCCAATTTGCTTGAGAATGAAATTTTTGTTTTCAAAACAGTAACCCAATTTTTCGCCTCTGTTAGGCTGCCTTTTTTCCCTAAAAATGCCTTTTTTTTTGCTCCATTTATTTTCTATAACCAAACACTGTACAAAAACTTGAGCTAATTTCAAAATTCACCAAAACTCCTCAACGAAGTCCCAAACTTGGCCCAGGACTTGCCTGATGAATTCATCTTTTACAACATAAGGCTTCAATCAAGACTTGTCCAACGCTTGGAGTTTATCATGATTATCTATTTCCAGCCACCTTGAGGGTTGTTGAGGAAGTATGCAAAGTTGTAACTTCTCCATGTCTCTCCTCTCCATGGTTTCGGAGAGGCAACATTCAAACAAAGAGGGTGTATTACCATTGAAACTCAAGAACAATGTTGAAGGGTTTCCATGATATATTTCAAAACATCCTAAGTTAGCAGCAGCTAGAACTGTCTATGAAAATGAGATGTTGGTTCCTTTTTTCTAATCCCCTTATCTAACGTTAGCTTTCTCACATTGACTACATCATCCCATAGAAGTAGCATAGGTGTTTGACAATATCACATATGCTCCATTCAAGTGTCTCGAGTGGTTGAGGAGGTAAACCATGCATGCATGATGCTCCACTCTAGGCTTCACCTCAAACTTTCTACTAATTTAATCGAAATGATGCTAGCCTTCATCTACTAGCCCTTCGTGGCTATAGGTAGATAAAATAGCAATGAAGATGAGATGGCCTACCTTAATGTTTGCTCCTTTTATTTCATAAAAGTGTTAGGGCATCTTCCTCATGACCATGCATTCAATACCCACACTACAAATCCACTAAGTCAGCACATGAAGGAAAAATAATTTCTATGGTAACAGAGTTAGGCTTCAGCTCTATAACTTGCATTCAACTAAAGAATTTCAAGGATTCAACACTATGACCAAATTGAGTATATCTCACAATGACCGTACTAATTACATATGTTGATGTCTATCATTTTGAAGTTGATAAAAGCGTCCCAAAACCTCATCACAATATCCATTCAATGCACATAATAAGAAATTATTGCATTCCATGAGATTAGATCCCTCTTTGGCATGGCATCTCAGACACTAGTCTATATATATTTGTGCTCGATGCAGGGGCAGTAGAGCATGACACACCTCCAACTTATTGACCCATTTATGGGAGTTGTTGGGTATGTTAATCATGAGGAGCTAGGGATGGATTTTGGAGCCAAATCGCAAGAAGAGAAAATACAATAAGACCATGAAGAAAGATTCCTATGCACTGTGTAGTGGGTATCTAACACCCAAAAAATGTGGCAGCATTGGTATTTGGGGATTTAGATGTATTTATTTCAAGAAATTTAGGATATAATGATTGTAATCTATGTGTATAAGGGGACAAGCATGCCTCTATGTAATAGAGACAAAGAGATAATGTGCTCAGAGGAGCCTTAGTATGCATGTGGCATTAATCATTGGCTGGAAACCATTGGAACTATGTGTTGCATTAAAGTTTAGAGGAGGAGCTAATAAATAAAGAGATTGTGTTTATGATTCCACAAGTTGTGTATTCATGTTTATTTATCTACTAGAATTAGGTGTTAAATCTCTTTTGATTCCTCCAATTATAATGTTGTGTGGTAGAATGTATTTCTTAGTTGTATTGATACATAGGGTGCAAATTGACATGGTCCTAGATCAAACATTTATTAAAGCAATTGGTTGGTCTCTATATCTCCTAGGAAGATACACAACATGCATATCCATAATTATATTCAATTTTCAAGGAAATATTGGACATAGATTCAAATATTCTAGACTCAGATCTACTAGGACTCATCTTTGTGACAGAAGTTGAAGAATTGTGTTCCCAAAAGGTGTTAAACTCACATGGACACCAAGACTAGTATGAAAGATAAATCAGTGAGTTCATTTTTATTAACAATAGATATACATTTATAGTACACATATGTGACTCTTGGGATTCAGATCCCAAGGTCTCTTGGACTGCTTTGTCCATTCAACTTCCACGCTAACCCATTAGGATTAGGTGTCCAACATTCCCCCCCTTAATCCGAAGGGTTATGTATGAGTCCAAGAAGAGAGCTGTAATACAAAATGTGCAAAAAATGCATGGCAGCACTAGGTTGAATGTGCTCTATGAAATGTTGGTATAAAGGGCGGTGGTTTAAGGATGACCACCAACACTGGAACGCTTAGTGCAGTTCCCGGAACTCTTCCAAAACTGGCAAGAAGCTGGAGTCTTCTGCTAGAGGGAGTGTTCTTAATCTGCGATGGTTTAAGGATGACCAACAACTCTGGAATGCTTAATGCAATTCCTGGAACTCTTCCAAAACTGGCAAGACGCTGGAGTCTTCTGCTAGAGGAAGTGTTCTCAATCTATTCACGGGCATCTTTGTCTCTGGCTGCAACTCTGAAACTGGTGTGACAGGTTGTGGCTCAGGCTCGCTTGATGTGACTTTGAAGCAGGCTCGCTTGATGTGACTTTGAAGCTTGTAGATGACCATCATTTTCCCCCCTGTCAGGTACAAGGTGAGAAGATGGAGAAGACTCAACTGCAAGACTGGTCAATACTCTGGAACAAGTTCTGACATGTGTTTGGAATATCTTCTTGGCTGTTGATGCCCATTGCCAAGAAGCGATCCATCCAAGATGAATCTTTGTTCTTGCAGGACGTTTGTTTTTGAAGCATCTGTGTGAAGAATGGCTGGTTTTATGACAGTGCTTACATGGATGAAGATCAAAAAAGTGATCTTTCAGATGGCCAACTCGGTCACAGTGTTGGCATTTCACGATCTGTTGTTGTTGTTGTTGCTGTGGAAGAGGGGCAGAATCTGGAACAGCTGAAACTGAACTCTCATGAGGAGCAGGTGAACTGTCATCAATGAATCCAGCACTCTGAAACTGAATGGGCTTGGCATAGTCTGGAATATGAAAGGACAAGTCCTTGTCATATCCAAGACCAGTTCTGTGCTTGTTATGGACAAGCTGTTCCCAAGGTCTGATGATGGGCTTGGGAAGTGCAGACTGAGTTTCTGCATCTGCATTTACAACTGCTGCTTTATTTGAATGAACAGTAACATTATTGTCTTGCTGCTGATGGGTGGTTGTCTCAATGTTCTGAACAAAAACAGGTTCAGAATGGTGTCTATTTTGATGTAGCTCTTCTTGCTATAGCTATGATTCAAGCTGTAAAAAATCAATCTTTTCCTGTGCATTATATAAGCATGTCTGAATTTCTGAGAGAGATCTTTTGCTGATTTGTAATGTGTCATCAACAGTAGATTGTATAAGAGTTTTCATGAACTCTAATACTTCACTGATTCTGGCCATTTATGCGTTAAAAACTGATCAAAACTACTACTTAATGCAGAAAAGTAGTACCCACTCACAGTACACAGCAATATCCTTTATAAATGTCAGCAAATGATCAGTGTGCAATATAAAGGATTACAATCAGCTCACCAAAATCTTTATGCAGCAGTGGAATCAAGGAATCAATGCACTATAATGAGTTTTAACTACAATGCCACAATTGGGGCAGCAGCAACTGCAAACTTGTTTGGATCCTTCAAATACTCCTTCACTCTTCAACGTATATCAACACTTTAGTATCAGCTAATGAGAAGAGTATACAGCCACACAAATAGTCTCTAAATGGCATCTAAATTGTGACAAACTCATTCTGGTATGGTAGAAATTGACCCAGAATACCAGCAGCCAGCAGCAATATATTAAGTAACTAGATAACTGTGTTTTGAGCTCCTCCAATTTTTTTTTTTTGAATGGTATCAATACTTGAATGTATATTTTTTTTTATTGCAGAGAATCATCCACAAGAACACCTTTTTTTTTTTTTTTTGCAGGTAGCATTCACACCATATGCATACACGGGTTTAATCAACACACAATTCTCATGAATCTTAGACCAAGGTACGAGCAACATTCAACAATGGACTTTGTAATGCACTAATTCACTACAACATCATTCCGACCTCTTCACACTATTCACACTATTCAACATTGAGACTTAGCTGTTAAAAATGTCGTTGAATACCGCAATACAAGTCTTTTATGTCTGCTAATCTTGGAGTGCACTAGGCCTTCAACGTGCAGGAAGATCTTGACACATTCTCTCACTTGTCAGAGAAGATTATCTCGCACCTTTTCCTCCTCCTCGTTTGAAAATGAGAGAAAGGGTGTCGATATGATTCTACTCCAGTCAATAGAGTAAGATACAAAGAATTTTTTTTTCTGAATAAAACCCGTTGGCTATGCAAATCCTTGAGAACGATACACCATGCCTATGTCGAGAATCAAGGCAGTGTCCACACTACATTAAATAGTCAAGTTCGCTCACGTTCTATGAATCCAAATGTTTCATAGCTTGAGTGCTTTGCCCACTAACTTTTCAACTTCAATGTCATGACAATAGATGAAGATGGAAGAATAAACATATACTGTGCTCTTATTTCCCATGAGCACCCACGGACAACTGTTTGTATTCCTTCTTACATGCCACCTAGAAGATATATACAAGGATCATGACATATAATGAATCACATGATGCAATAGATTTATACATTTAAAACAACTTGCAAGAGCTCATAAATTCAGGGCAAGTAATCCACTACTTAGGCAGAGGAATCCTGGGCACAGTAATAATCAGAATCCATATACCACAGACTGCGTATATAAACTGCGTATATAACAAACTGCTCAACGATACATAGAAACCGCCATAAAAAATTAACTGCATAATACTAAAGCCCGTGCAGTCTTTATAATATCCAGTATTATGGCAAATGTTGCGTTCTGCAAAAAGGTCTTTGATTGTCGGCGTCGAACCACTCAGGTGGTATCCAATGCTTTTGATGACTTGGAACGCTAACTCCACACTTTGCCGGCGGAAATTTTCATCACACTGATCGCTGATTAATCTTAGAAGATGGATTATGTTGATGAGCTTGCGCCCAAGGCTTGGGGTTCCAGTTTCAACTCGAGGGAGCAGAGGTCAAGATCAAGTTTCTGTCAAATGAACGGCGGCCAATTCCAGCGACTCAACTTGGACTGGACTGTGATAGCCAAGCGTAGAGATTGTGAAAGGGTTGCTATCTGGACATCAACAACAAGGTCAAATTCGCTTGGAAAATCCAGCGTGATATGGCCGAACGTGGGCACAGCCTAGGAAGTATCAAAGCAAGTATCGAAGCCCGCAAACCAGATTTTGATGCCTATATCGATCCACAGAAACAATACACAGACGTTGTGATTCAGGTTTTACCTACAGAGCTGATAACGAAGGGAAGGTACTGCGTGTTCATGCTCAGAGGGACAGTAGGAGAACGCTCAGGAAAAAACTGATGCGCAGATAATGGGCAGCGATACATTCAAAGATTCATGCTCAGAGGGACAGTAGGAGAACGCTCAGGAAAAAAACTGATGCACAGATAATGTCAGAGGCGCTCAGGACAGAGGGTGATAGACTCAGCAGTGGCAGCGCTATGTCAGGCATATGCGCAGAGAATATTGTGGACAGATGCGTTTATGCAGACAAAGGGCCAGGACTGCCAGGCACATAACAGGCCACATAAACACAAGTGGCTCCGATACCATGTTAAACTCACATGGACACCAAGACTAGTATGAAAGATAAATCAGTGAGTTCATTTTTATTAACAATAGATATACATTTATAGTACACATATGTGACTCTTGGGATTCAGATCCCAAGGTCTCTTGGACTGCTTTGTCCATTCAACTTCCACACTAACCCATTAGGATTAGGTGTCCAACAAAATGTTATGGAACTTTATCAAGTAGACAGAGACTAACTAAATATCAAAATTTGATCCACATTGTAAACAAGATTCCTTTCTTTCATGCATAGACATTGGGAAAATGAAAATATAAATTAGCTTAAAACCCTAAAATAATAAATATTTTACTTAAAAGCCTTAAAAATAGGATCATTCAAAAAAAAATATCATGATTATCACTTACCTCACTTAAATTTTGTTGAAAAAACATAATATCATAATTATCCTTATGACTAGCTGGAAAATTTTCAAATAATCAAAGAAAAACATCAGTGTGTCTGGCTACCCAATAAAAACTCCCACTCTTGTCTGCACCAGCATTATCATTTAGATTTATTTATTTTGTATTTTTTCTTTCCCGGTTTTGTGGTTCAATATATCTTAAAAGTTACAGAGATCTAGTCATTTTTATAGGCCATTGAGTTGGGATGACTAAAATTAGTAGATACCACCCTCAAAACATTCAAAAGCCTCAACAGGTCGACAATGGTTCCAATAAAGCTGTCCTAAATTTAGTATGATATAGTCCTTAGGTAACCAACCTCAAACATATTGTTGGTTAATTTATGTTGTTTTAAGTTTATTGAGTTTGAGTGTTATCTTGAAACTACTAGAAGCGTACTAGCATGGGTGAGTTGATTATCTTGATAACAATGTTATGGTTTGATCTAGTCCTTGAAAGGAACTTATAGTTGATGGTCAAAATTTCACATTCCTTTCATTTTTTTATCTTCACATATAACAAATATCTTTATGTTATAGCCTCTAGCTAGATATATACAGTAACTGCCACTTAGAAGTTGGATGCCATCATTTTGGAGCTTGAGCTTACTCAAATTACCTTTCTTTGAGTTGAAAACGTCATTATATCTCATTATATCATCTATTGCAGAGCATGAATCCAATTTACCTTTGTTTTAGTTAAAAATGTGATTAGATATTGCTATATCATCTTTTCTAGAGAATGAATCCAATTTCCGAGAGTCCATTTGCTTGAGGTATAACAAAGCTACTTTAATTCATTAAACTTACTTTTCATACTATGTTTTCTGATTTTGATTCTACAGGCCACATCTACATTGGAAAAGGGGCTTATTTAATGAAGTGTGGAAGGAGAGGGAAGCTTCAGTTCTGTCCTTTCAAACTTTCTAAGGTATGTAATAAAATTTTTAAAAAAATCTCCATAGAATGTTGTGCTTTAGCTTTTCCTTTTGATAATGGACTATTTATGTGATCTCCCCACTCTCACACATAACTAGAGTCCAGATGTACATGGTTTTTTGGGATATGTGGATAATGGACAGATTTAGGCTAGCCATTTATCTAGAAATTTACACTGTAGGAGATTAGGCATTTACAGTGGAATATTTCCTTGCCACTAAATTAGAGTTGCAGATTCGGACTCCTATTTGTCAGGAATATACCTCACTTTTAAATCAATTTATTGCTGACTTCCAAACAAGGGAATTTCATTAATTCATCTCAAATGTTGACATAACAGCAAACATATACACTCACTTGTATAAATGATTTCCAAATTTTGACCCACACTCTGCATTTTCCAAGACAAGAATTTCTTTGTATGAAGAAGTTGTAGGGATGCTTCAGTTGGTGGAATGTTGATTGAGTGTGAGAGAAAACTAGCTTACAAACAAATATTTTGACAAAAAGAAAGAGGTCGTAATAGAGGTTGAGGAAGAAGAGATGGGAACAACGAATAGAGGAGTAATAATCTCCATGTACAAGGTACGTCTTATGACAGTTCTAGCTAACATAACAATACATGGAAACATTGCAATTATTGCAGAAAAAGTGGTCACATTGAAATACCTTGACATTAGAAACAAAGAGAATTGCAAAAGAATCAAATTAAATGCAAACAAAATAAGAGGTAGAGGAAATAACAGGAATAAGTTCAATGAAGAAAAGGAGAATGATTTTCTATTTTTGATTTCTCACTTAGATGCATCCCAAAGTGTTTGATATCTAAATTCAGGCACCACCAAACATATGGCAGACAGAAACAAGTGGTTATTCAAAATTCAAATTTGTAACGTTGGTAATATTGTACTTGGAGATGATATCTACAAAAAGCTAAGAATGTTCCTTATGTACCTGGCATAACACAGTTTACTTCCAAAATTACATAATTGATTTTGATCAAAAAGAAATGTCTAATCAAAGAAGGTAATAACAAAATTATAGCTATATATACTAGCACAAATAATTTATGCAAATTTGAAAGCATAGTAGATAAAAAAGGAGGTTTTCCTTTCAAGCAAAAAGTATGAATAATAGCTACATCTCTAGCACCTCAACATTGTCAATGCATTGAAGAAGAACACTATTGTTCAATGTATTACACAAATTCAAGAAAAGCAAGGTGTCTGTGAATCTATGTTGTATAGTTAAATTAAGAAAATACTAACACCCAGCTCTAATTTAACGTTTGGATCTAGATGCAAAACAATCTTGAATAGTGGAGCTACAAAAATAGAATTACATGCAAATCAAGGGTAGGAGCTCATATATCACTCGTTAAACTAAAATAACCTAATGTATATTATTAAATATAAGGATATGACTATTACTCATGAGTTGTAGTCGATCCTACTATATTATGTTTAGAGCAGTTTCTCCTCATGATAGCATAGCTCTGTGTTTTTTTCTTGACAATCCCTTTATACCATACAAGGAAAGAGGAAGTTGACTATTGTACACATATCTGGGAGTAATAATGAATGGATATGAGGATTGTGAGGATTTTTAAACAGGTGGACAAAAAGTGAACACAGGGAAATTATATCCATTGTTTATTTCTTTATTTACTTCTATTATTTTTAGTTACAATGTTGAAAGAAAAAAGAGATTGCAAGAATCAGAGATAGCAACAGCAGTTAGTATGACACACAGAGTATAATGAAGATGCAGGCATACAGAATTCAACTTTTCTACAAGAATGAACAGAACAACAAATTATTAACCTTTTCATATTATTATAACACTTATCCGCGACAGATGTAAAGAATAGTATGATGTCTAGGATGAAGAAAAATAGGAAAAATAGTAGAGCATGATAGAAACAGGTCCCAAAGTAGTTTTGATCAGAACATGAGCTCTAATATAACTTGGAAAAATCCTTTGTCTTGTATCCCTAAATGATATCATGTTTGCATCATGATATATTAAACAACGATAATAAAGAGATTAAAACATACAAAAGGTAAGTTAGGAGTTATAATTGTTATGTAGTCACAAAAAAACAGCTATTGACACAGAGTAAAGATACCAAAAATATGTAAAAAAAATTCTTCAGAATGCAACCAACCTACAGAAAGAAATGAGGAAAGGAAAACAACCTCTTAACTAATTGAAATTCTTCAGATTGAATTGGCAACAAGCTTCACAATATGAAAATATGAAAATGAGATGTAGACTGCTTACAACCCTCAAAATAATTTGTTAGCTAAAAGCTAAGACTCAGCTAAATCTACTCTACCAAATATATCATGGGGTTGAACCTGAAAACCTCCCCTGGAGGCCTTCTTATGCAGGCAAGATGACCCATGACAGCCAAAACATGTCTATGGGAGATTTGAGCCTTAGTAGGGGTTATAGGACACCCCACTTTTACATTGTACAAAGAACCATAGAAGGAAAACAACTTTTATGCAACTTTGCTCCAATAGAAGAACAACAGGACATAAAATCACACTTTATTTGAGAACTTAATCCAACAACTCAAGCTTCTATTAAATAATACTCTCCATCTTCTTGAACCCTTAGTTTTTGTAGATACTTCATTTGATCAAATAACCATCTAATTTCATAAACATTTTCAAAATCAGTACAGAAGTCCACAGAGATTTGGTTGGTTGATAAAACAAGGGGGGTGATCATCTCCCCATTAAAGTTTAATTCCCACAGACAGTTACCCCTCATGGGCAAGTGGGACTATGTAATTCATTCATTGCAATTGGTACTAGGTCCAAGTCTAGGGAAACTTTGGTAAAATAAATACCCCCATCCATGGCTTCTTAGATCAAGAAGCTTTAAGTAACTGAATGTTGTAAGAAAAATTAGCTTCCTTAAATTTACACCCAAATTCTTGCCACATTGTCATGCAAGTAAAAACTATCAACAAAATATACAAAGGTACATACAATAGGCACTTACTACAACAATTTTGTGAATGACACAAAACCATCAGATGTTCAGCAATATATTAGTAATCTACAAGATCTGGATCCTTAGAGAATGACTTAACAATGATAGAATTCACTACAAAAACAGTATCAAGAATCATCCAAGTTGACTCGGAATCACTGAGTCAACATGACCATAACCCTTAACTGAGTCAGTTTCATTTGGAACCAACCAAAACAGGTCAACTTAGGTCAATTGATTTTTGAACTAGCCAATGCTTGGAAAAATCAATCAAACCCACCCAAGCCTAACAGGTTAACTTTCATAAGAAGTTTATAAAAGACAAATATACAATGTCATTGTCTATTTCATATGTTTTCTCCCTGGGTTTTCAAAGTTGGGTTCTACACTACCCAACAAATGTTTTCTATGCAAAATGAGTGGGGGAATTAGGACAATAGCACACACTGAATCACAAGTAGGGCACTAAATTATCATCACACCTCTATCCTAGCAAGACTACTATAGGTTTGGACAATTGATTGATGAATCTTCTTATAAAGTTAATCCTAAGTCACAAGGTTCGTTGAACTAGAACATGAGGTTCAAAGTTTGGCAAACTTCAAAACAAAGTTCATAACTTATGGTTCAATTTTAGGCATCTTATGGTTTTTTTATGCAAGCATGCTTGTCTAGTGTTTCCCAAACTTATATAGAACCATATTTAGTATACTTTTATAGTTTGACTTAGAGGCTCACTTTTCTTAATTTAGGTGTTTTTCTTAGTACAATTTTATGCACAGATTTATCTTTAAGAAAAGTGCACAATAGAGAAGGGTTCTATATTTTAAGTAGGGGACACTCTTCTAGGTAGGAGGTACTCTATTCTAGGGAGCTCCTGTCATGCATGTTATGTGATTTATCCTAGACAGAGTTCCAAGTCCTTGCCTCCTTAACAAAGTCCCTGCCAGACAAGACACCAGTGGACAGAGTTCCAAGTCCCTAAATTTTCCAAAAACCCACTTGAGCCTAGCTATCTAGCCTAAAATCCTTTACATTCCAGTCATCTCTTGGCTATGATTTCATAGAGAGAACCCTCTCTGGTTTGGTAGGGCTAGCTACCAAACTAAAATATTGGTCTGTGGTTACCTCCGTTGATCTCCTTATCGGCATGGGACATTGTGGAGGATAACGGAGGGCATGCCAACTAAGGAGTTCCAAGGTGTTCTAGTGAATGTAAGGTTCCCAAGTCATGGAAAAATATAATGCTAGTTGTGAGGTCATGACTGCCAAGGTGTGTTAGGGAATGCTAGGGCATGCTAACATGTGCCAGATAGTACGAAGACATGTCAAACAAGCTAAGATGTGCCAAGTGCTAAGGCATGCCAAGATGTACAAGAGTTCCAAGTCCATGCCTCCTCTTCTTCCATATGCTATCCACTTATGACATTTCCTTTGCAATATTTGGTGCATTTGCTAGTTATAGGTCATTTATAGGTTATAAATGTCTTCAAAGTTTCACTTCTAATTGAGTATTTAACTGAACAAATTAATCTCTTATACATAACTATTTTCTCGTCCACCCACTTTACATAACTTCAATAACCATTAGGTAGGGACCTGCAGCTTCGATGTTGCTTTTCTTGTTTAGTAAAATATTGTTGAGACTTTAATTTATTGAAAGTTGTAGAATTTACAATTTATGAAGTTTCAAGATACAATTTTTAGAAGTATAATTCTTTAAAGGGTGCTAACTCAATGGAAGAGCACTTGCTTTACAAGCAGGAGGTTGGTGGTTTGATTCCATCGTGCCCTGACATCCATATGGAATGACAATGATCAATTTTTGGTGACAGGGGCTCTTTTGACCATCACCAATGAGTTTTGGTGACATTTTTCGACCCTCACCAAAATATGAAATGGTGATGGTCAATGAATGCCACCAAATATATGCATCAATAGTGACGAACCTCAAAGGTCCGTAACCATAAATTGTTGTTGTTGATATGAAATGGTGACAGTCATTGTCTGTCATTATAGTCGTTATTCATGACGGACCTTGAATGTCACCACAACACCTATACTTCTGGTAATATGCACCAATAGTGACGGCCATGAAAGATCCATCACAATAAATCAGTGTTGTTCATATGAAATGGTGACGGTCAATATCCGTCATCATAATCAATATTCATGATGGACCTTGAAAGTCACCATAACACCTATACTTTCGGTGACACCACTTTTGGTGACGTTTAGTTTTTGGTGACGGAGGCTATGGTCCGTCACCATTGCTCATATGAAATGGTTATGGTCACTATCCATCATTATAAATAATTATTGGTGACGGACTTTGAATGTTACTACAACACCTATACTTTTGGTGACACCACCTTTGGTGATGTTCAGTTTTTGGTGACGAAGGCTATGGTCCATCACCATTACTCATATGAAATGGTGATAGTCATTATCTGTCATATAAATCATTATTGGTGATGGACTTTGAATGTCACTACAACACCTATACTTTTGGTGATACCACCTTTGGTGACATTCAGTTTTTGGTGACGAAGGCTCTTCTGACCGTCACCAATGAGCTTATGGTGACATTTTTTCCCCTCACCAATGTCCTTCTTTCTTGTAGTGATTGCTTGATGAAATAACAACAAATATACAAGAACCCACTGGTGTTTAAATGAATCTTCAGCAGAAAACTTTAAAAATTGATCATGAATAACATCTGGTAGAAACTAATTGTAATTGAAAATGATTGAGGACTTTTGGCCAATAGAGAATACTGACAAAAATCCTAATATTACTTCATCTACTCATTTATTTGTAGGATAACCCAATAAGCAAGTGACCATATAAATAAATTTCCTTGACGTTTCAAGAAAGATAGAAGCAGAATATGGGCGATTAGTTCTAGGTAACTCAGAATTCTCAGGAAAAAAGGACTCAAAAATATGGGCTCATTGAGGGAAAGTGAGTTTCTGATATAACTCCATGAGTGAATCAGTGGAAAAGGGATACAAGGGAGTTGAAGGATCAATTTGGAGTGCTTGACAAATAGCTTTAGGTGTAATTGCAAATAAAGTTTCATTGTTTTGGGCAATTACAACCCTCTGGTTTGGGAGATATCTGAGATGACACCATGTAACAAATTCTAGAAAAACATGAGTTTGGGGCAAAATGAATTGAGGTAAAAAATATTCCCAAATGCTCAATTCATCACTAAAATCTAAAAATTTTTGGTTTTCCCAATTGTGGAGTTCATACAAATCAAACTCACATTAGGTCTCTCATATCTTATACTGAGTTTCGACCAGGGGAAGTTCATCAAGGTTCACAATAGGGGGCAATGTAGGGCTTTCTACAACCAGCTTCGATTTGCCTTTGTGGGACGAAAATTCTGACTGTAAATTTAAAGCTAGGGAATTAAATTACTGGACTACAACAATCGTTGGTGTAGGAGGATGATGGTGCAATTTCAAATTTCGTGACTGTACCTCCACTGGTAAGAAATAAAACAGGTGAAAGGAGTGTATGTAGGGGATGTGTGACCTTAGGGTGAATGGTTAAACGGGAAGATAACCATTTTTGGCGCATCTCATTAGGGAATTTAAATGTTAACGGGATCATTTAACCATTGAATGCTCATGTGACTGCTGGCAAGATCATTAAATAACTTAAATGATTATATGGGGAGAGCAGGGGAGAGAATGCCAGGTGGCGGGATGTGATTTGAGTGGGAGCAAGGGCACGAGCAGTTTTCGAGGAGCTAGATGGTAAGTTGTTTCGAGGAAGGAGGCCTCGAACTCATCATGGGGTTACCACATATGGTTCGGTGGTTTTCCAAAAGGCCACTTTTCAGACCCCACCCCCCCATGTTAACTTCTAAACGTGCGCGGGGGGGGGGGGGGGGCAAACTTTGTCCTCCATCATTGATTCGAGAGAGGACAATCCTATCCACTCATTCATGCAATCACTTTATCGTAAAGGTCAAATCATTAATTTATTTACATATTAAACAATAATCCTCTAATAAAAGGATTAAAATAAATACACGGTTTTGGTGCGGAAATTAAACTAGCTCACTTTCTTTTGGGACATTTACTTTTTATTTTTTCTATATATTTTATTTTTTCATGTTTTATTCTTTTTTCTATTTTTCTTTCTTTCTTTTCTTATTTTTTCTTTTCTGTTTTTTTTATTTTTTATTTCAAAAAGATAAAAACAACTAAAGTAAAAAATAAGTTACAACATCCCTCGGGATAAATAGCTATACAAACATACTTTGATCGCTATATTATAGCACCCTAACATGTATAACTAAATGATTAGTTTGGAAGAGATTCATGAGTGGTGGAAGAGCATGATTAATAACTACCCAAATAATTATTCTCAAAGAAATCACCTATGAATAGCATAAGTGAGGTTGCATTCTTTCAAACAAACCCATTAGAAAAACATTGAATCAGTCCCATTAGAACTAATGAAATACATTTATCACCCATCTAATATGTTTTCCCAACAATGATGTGTGGTTAATGTTAAAATTGACAAAGGGGGGACAAACAATTTTACATGAGTGGGTTGAGAAAATGCTTGACGATTTTTGCGAGTAAGTGATTGAAGATCACACTTCAATTAACAAAACCAAGGAAAGGTTTCCATAAGGGATTATTTTTTACTACACCTACCTTTCTACACAAATTCCTCCACGACAAGGGAGTTGGACACGTCGTTGAGTATAGAGAAACTATAGACCCATTAACCAAATCCAACTAAACCAAGCGTTAATCTGACTGGGAGAAATTTCTCAACACTTGCTGTAAGGGTACTAAAGAAGTGTGGAACTACTTTTTAAGAAAATGTAGTTGTTTGTCAAAATTTCAGTCATCAATCATCTATAAGTCAGAGTCAACAAATGGGGGGGGGTATGAATTCTTGAGATGAATTGAAGAGAGAGAGAGAGAGGAGAAAAAAAATTCAACTAAATTTGAGGAGTCGATATGAAAGGAATAAAATAAGTTAGAAGAGTACAAGGGTACATTCTCAACAAAGAGTTAGAGAGAAAAAACCAATGGAATATGCAATAATATAAATGACCAATTGATATCTACAAAATTGAACAAGACAAAAGATAATAGAAATGACAAGAGGTGTGAGGAAAGTGTTGAAAATACAACAAGATGATGGAGCTTAGTGGAAAGGAGTCGCCTTCACTAAGTGGGCCCGCAGGCTATTTTTGGCACAAAGTCTATTTTTAGACTATGTCTATTTTAGACATATGGATCATGGTCTATGAGTTGCAGGATGCTATTTGTGGATGATTGGTCATGTTGGTAAAAATAGATGGACTTCTATTTTTAGACATATGGGCGGAGTCTATTTTTAGACTGCCATGCTAAAAATAGAACAGTCGGATATTATTAGCTCTTAATAATATTTGGACTATAAACATTATCTTATCCTCTTGGAGCACTTCAGTTTGAGCTACGGATGTGGCACATGTAGCTGACAGAAGGAAATACGTTTTTCTTATGGGTTAGTTGAGCTATTGCATTATGGACTTCAGTTAGAACTAAAGTGATTGAGTTTGGTGGAGTTGATTGAGGAGTTGATGGAGTTGTGTTTAATTTGACTTGGTTGAACTAGTTGTATTTAGTCTAACTGCAGAATACACTAGTGATGAGTGATGTGAATTAATTATTAATTAATTCACTAATTATTAACTCATAAAGCAACTAAAGAATACATCAGTTAACTCAGTGCATGGACAGTTCAGTGGAGACAAGTGTTAGAGGTGGGTGAAAGAGTGAGATTGCTATCAGTTGTGACTATAGTTGTGCATGAGATTTGCACATGCATTGATGGAGATTGCCAATGAGGATTGCGCAGTACAAGCCAAGGAAAAGAAGCTTGGATAATTCTTATTCTCACATTGGATTGCGTAGTAGAGGCAGGCAGACAACGGAGGAGATTTGAACCTGTGACTTGATTCAGATCTGAGTTAGTTTGTGTGTAACAGGTGGAGATAGTACTGGGTACTTGTGAGGAGTATTGTACTATGTATTGTTACATGTTCTCTATCATTATAATATACAGATAGTTGGGGGTTTTCAGCTGTATGCTTTCCCCAGTACATACTGTGTTAATGTGCGCATGCGATTGATGTTTCATTGTTTTTAATTCCTCAAAATTGATGATCAATGTAGAGGAGGTTATGTATTATGCATGCATTCCGCAATAGTGTATAATCAGGATAATCTCTGTGAATAAGTGTTATATTATTCAAAATTTCTACAGAAAGAAGCCTCAAGTAGATGTTAAAAAACAAAACTCTGGAGCAACATATCAACGAGTCGCGAGACTCATCTGAGGTTTCCCATGTGCACCCATATTAGAGAGGCGTAAACTCGGAGGCCTTGTTGAGAAGTGATAGTTTTCAATTAGCCCTTAGTCTAAGAAGGTATGTAGACAACATGAAAGTAGATGACTATGGACTGGAAACACCACACTCTCCCATATCAAATATAACAAGTCCTAGTGTAAGATACTTCCTAAACCAAAGGCTCTATATTAACTCATAACCTTCCTCCATTTAGTATAGAAGAGATGATTAAGGAAATATGAAATATTGACTACTAATAGAAATCATAGGTATTAAATAGACTTGGGTAAAGAACAAGGAAAACAATGACATACTTCTCCACATCAAAGACCTCACGAACATACCCCCCCTTGGAATTAATATATGTTGAAGAAGACAATTTGAGGTGAGACGATGAAATCTAGAGACAAACTGATTCATCCAGTATTTAAACAAATCATTCCAAATAGATTATTCCTCATCAACAACCTTGAGCAACAAATTCAAAAGTAAAAATCTTAACCCGACAGTCAAAAATATGCAAAACTTGGATATCAAAGTAGAAGTTAAAAAAACATAAAATCAAGTCGAATCGAGACAACCAAGTAATCCAATCGTTCCACCCCCAATTATAGAAAATTTAATATCAGACCCTCAAGAAAAATCAAGTGTTGGATTAATCCAAATTCGCCTATATGAGGGTGATGAGGACCCCAAGAAGCACTAGTTTGTGTGCAAAAAAGTCTAGGACATTAATGATGTCAACGATGAACAAAAATAAATGGCCCAGTTCATCGGTGCTCTCGGAAAAAGAGCCCTCACTTGGTTTATGAATTTTATAGAAACCCAATCTAAAACTAAGAACAAATTCAAAACAAGTGTCCTTGCATTATTTAAAGACCAAAATGTTAAACAACTTGTAGCTCGTAATGAAAGAAATCAAGCAGAAGCCAGGTCCGAGAGTCAGTTAGAAATTATGATAAAATATTTAAAGACTTGTTGAGTCTAATACCATATGTAATCAACAAAGATCTAGTGCAATGGTGCATCATTGGATTATCACAAAGAACTAGAGGGCCCTTATGAATGCATGAAATCACATGTGAAAAATATTTAAAAAAGGTCCAACATATCAAAACAGATGATGTCTAGTCATCAATTTCCTCATAAACAAAAAAATAAATTAAAGAAAAATTTCAACAGTCACAACTATATCTCACGAACCTTAATTTATGACATACTAAATTATGGTCCACCAATTTTCGTAGTCAAGGGCACACTGAGGACAACTGCAAATTTGAAAACTAGATTGAACAAGATGTTCAATGTGTTCGGACCGACATATACTGTGATATTTTCCAAATTGTTTCCAATCATAGTACGAGAGAATGTCATTACAAATTAAAGAATTCAAATCCAAATTGGTGTTTAATATATGAGGAAAATACCCACTCTATAAACGGATGCCAATTAAATAGTCATAATAAGCCCAACTGTCATACCATTTACCACACATTCAATTGACTAGTCAGATGATGCAAAAACCCAAGTGGGTTGAGGAAACATCTATCAAAGGAGAGGCAATGGATTTAGGGTCGCAGAGCATACCAAGGGTATCAAAACAATCAAGTATTATTTAATGAACTATATGTGGCTTAGGTCGAGGTGAAGGACAACCGTACCATTATACTTGCTAGCAAGAGGGCCACATGGCACCCGACTACCAATTAAGAGATAGAACTGATTTGCATTTCTACAATATTTTTGGATTGGATGACCATTCTTTCGAAGACTTAATTATTATAGAAAATCATGATGATTGCATCAATCAGGTGAAACAAGAACTTCAAAAGGGACTCAAAATAACAAAATTGGGGCCAATTTGGTACCATGTCGGAATAGAAGTTTCACAACAACAACATCAAATCTTCCTTAGTCAAACCAAGTATGCTACATACTTCTTAAATAAGTTTGGCATGGAAGACTATAAACCATCTCTTACTCCTATGGAGAAAAACCCGAAACCTTCAAAATTTGAAGGGGTGATATTGGTAAATAGTACAAGTTATGAACAATTGATTGGCATCCTCATTTACCAGGAAACTACTTGTCTAAATTGTCACATGCAGTCAACATTCATTTTATATTCATGCAAGCACCTAGAAAAAAAAATTAAAGTGTAGCAAAAAGGGTTCTCAAGTACATACAAGGGACGAAAGATTTTTGGATTCTTAATAGAAGAGCAATAATTTTACACTTACTGCATATTCAAATGTAGATATTACAGGCGATATAAGATGACAGAACATCAACATCAAGTTATGTAATGAATTTGGGTTCAACAACATGTTCTTGGAGTTGTAAAAAGCAAGAAACAGTGGCAAATTCTTCAGTTTATGCATAATACATTTCAACTTGAGAAGTGGCAAGTGAAATTGTCTGATTACATAGAATTCTACAAGATCTTGGCGTTACACATAAAACATCAACTACATTATGCATTGATAGTCAATAAGAAATAAAAATGGCCAAGAATCCAATTGTTTATAACAAGACCAAGCATGTTGATACTAAGTATCACTTCATCAGAACACTCATCAACAACAACAACATCAAGCCATATATGAAGGTCAGACTTTAGACATTTTCATTGTGCCAATAGGAAAAATAAAATTCACAAACTTTAGAGAAGAACTTTTCATTTGTAAAAAAAACTTTAGGATTAAAGGGGTGACGTTAACCTCATAATCCTTATGTTTATTTGGTTAGATAGTTTTCCTAGACTAATAAAGTTATTCTAGAATGTTTTTCTTTTCTCTCTAAAATAATAAAGTGTCTTAATAAATACAATACAAAATTATATTTTATAACAATATTGAAGTACTTCTTCAATATATAAAACAATGATGATCTTTTATTAAACGCACAAATAATATAAACAATAACTCAAACAACAGTTGATTTCACCAGCAAACACTATAAAGTATGGTTAATTCAACAAGAAAATAACATACTTACAAAATCCGCATTTTCCCAATAACATAAATGTAGTTTCTAAGCTTAGAAATTGTAGATATGTCCTTGCTGCCCCAAAATCACACCAATAGGTCTTGCTACTACCCTACATTGTTATTTGACCCCTCCTACTTCAATCTGTAGTCAACTAACACCTTAATTTAAGCCATATATACTTGCTTTCAGCTAGGGGCAGCCTTATATCCTTGAGTGGGGCCCCCTAGGCCACTTATGTCCTTTAACTTCACCCTATTCCCAGTTTTAGACAGGTCGCTACCAGTCACTACCATAGACAACCAACCCACTTCTCCTTTCCCATCCCTTGCTTGTCTTAGAAAGATGGTTCGTTGCCTCAAAAGGACTGGTTCTAGCTCTCGTTGCTTTAGAAACTAAGTTCCAATCCTCTCACACCTAAAAATATGGTTTTATACCATATAAGGATTAGTTCCATCCCTTTCCACCTCTGAAACTAAGTTCCAACCATAATTCAATTACCTATAGAAATAAAAGGTAGAAGAATTGGCTAGGGTGGAATATTTCACCACCATAACCAATTAGAGAAAGGTTTCTTAAAACCCTCCAAGAGCCTCACCCCAAAATCAACAAGAGTAACAATCCATGATGATCATAATGACCTTCCCCCTTCTTTTTAAATATTCTCTTTGGGACTTTTCCCTCCTAAATTGAAATTTAGGTGACTTGCAAGTTTCCCTCCATTTGTCCCAATTTAATTTTTATTATCTAATGTTACCTAAGTAACATTAAATAATAATCCCCCCTTTTTAAATGACTATATCCTATGGGGTTAAATACGCTATTGTGTCCTTCCTTGGGAAATTAATTTGAAAAGGACATTATAGACGCCCCCCTTCCAGACATTGCTTGTCCTCAAGAAATTATACATTCATGTGCTACAAAAAAATTTCATGGCATCCTCCTTTGGAAAATCCTTCCACTTGATAATATATTTTGAAATCATCCTAGCCCTCAATCTCCTCTCTCAGATAGCAATGATAGCTTTCAAAATCAATACTAATTTTCCCTCTTCATCTAAAGGGGGTAGCTTAGCTAAAGCAGTAACTTGTTGACATAATTTCATCTTCAGGCATGATACATGGAAGACATTGTGGATTTCGCTCCCCTCTAGAAACTCCAACTCATAAGCTACTTCACCAATTTGTCTGATTATTTTGTAAAGCCAAAAAAGCTTAGTTTTAGTTTCTTTACACCACTTTTATTAAGTGAATATTGTCTATTGGAAGTAATCTTAGGAAAAATAAATCCCCTAACTCAAAGTTTCACTTTACTTTGTGCATTTACGCATACATCTTATGTTGGTTCTCAATGGCCTGCATATTCTCCTCAAGGACCTTAAGGATGACTTGGATTTCTTGTATCCAATCATTGACTATTGGAGCCTTGCTATCTCCAAATGCTAAATCAACAAATGATGGAGCATTGAACCCATACATTTCTCTAAATGGGTTCATCCAAATGGATATATGATAAGTGGTGTTATAGGAGTGCTCCCAGATATGTAACCAATTTATCCATGCCTTTAGTCATCCTAACACATAGTTACCCAGATACCCCTCAATCCATTTATTCACAATCTCTTTATGTCCATCTGTTTGAGAGTCATAACTAGTACTAAGGGTCAATTTTTTGCCCACCAGTATGAATAACTATTTCCAAAATGAACTAATAAACTTGTTATCCCAATCAGTAACTAAATTTTTAGGCATCTCATGGAGTCTAAACACCTCCTTGCAGAACAATGTTTCCACTTTTGTTGCCTTATAATCTGCCAAAAATCACAAAGAAATGTGTGAACTTGGTAAACCTGTCAACTATCTCGTAGATGAAACCCTTTCTCTATTCCTTGGGTAAACCTATCCTAAATTCCATCAATATGCTCTCCCATTTCTTCTCTAGAATTGGAAAGGGTTGTAGCAATCTTGTAGGAGGAGTATGCTCGGGCTTGTTCTATGATAAGTCATGCACTCCCTTACATGCCTCAATACATCATCCTTGAGGCCTTTCTAAGGAAACATTCTCTGATCTTCCTATAAGTTTTGAATAACCCTTGGTGCTCTTTGAATGGTTTGTCATGTGTGGTATTCAAGATCTTCTCTTTATGTGTCAACTCGGGGATCAAATATAGCATGCCTTTATAGAAAATAACCCCATATATTATTTTGTACTTGTCATCCCAAATGAGATCGTCCATTAGCTCACAAGAAAACTTGTTTTGGAATATCCACCAAGAGGTAGGATTTATGTAACATCCCCTCTCCTATTCCTTACAACAACACCGATTAAGAGGAGGCAGTTACTATGCTGACCTAATATCCAAGGTGTCGTTATGGAAATAGGGTCTAAAAATTTTGATCACTTCAACTCACTTAAAGACTAATTTTGACATAACCATTATGTTCATCTTGTTGAGATGATTCCAGTGATATGAAATTTTGCTTCAATACGACCTTTGAATCAAAAGATGTGACCATTACAATTCGGGGAATTAGAGGACGCACATCATAGTCTTGTCCGCATGGCACCCATGTGGCCATACCCCCTAGCTAACCCCCAAATCCAATTGGAAATTAATTATTATTTGTTGAATCGTTCATGGGTTTGGGTCATGTTGACAGTGTTGGATGTCCCGCTAACAGCTAGGCGGTCTACCCAGTGTGAAGCCCCAATTAGACCTCACACAATTTGGCATAGGATCCCCATCCAGTATGTGGGCCTAACTGCCACCGTGAATGTTTCTATCTTGGCTGTCAAATGTGAGGATGCTATAGAAAAGGAGAGAAAGAAATGCCTGGATAGTAGGAATGAGTTCAATCCACAATTCACAATTTGCAAAACGAGATACAAGAATGCAACAGCAAAGCAACAAAAAGAAGCATGACACAAGAAGAATTAGTAGGCTAAATCCATCTCAGGCATAAATGAACAAGAACATGCCAAGGTTAATTGCAAAATAGTTCAAAATAAGTTACAGGCATGCCATGGAATAAGAAGCATAGATCTGAAAGAAAACACACATGAAACAACTACAAACTAGTCCATAACATACTGCTTGCATGGACGCATGCATACTATTGGAAAAACACTGACAGGGGAGTGAATCAGTATTTTCAAATCATTAAACTTTTAAATTTCACATTCTTATTTTTGTATGCAACTTTATTGAATGGAACCCGCGTGTGTACGTGACTGTTCTTAAGACAACTAGCATATATCCAGTAAACTTATTTTTCAGTTAATTTGTCTATTGTTTGTCTTGAGCCAGTGCATCAGTAATTCAGTAAAGATTAAATACACATTAACCATGTGTAGTAAGAACAAAATAAACCATCATACATAAGCAACACACATGAACACCAAGATTTAAGGTGGAAACCCAATGCGGGAAAAAAACACCTGTTGTTGTTGTCTTTGTCTTCTTTTTAATATAAAGAAAAAAATTTACAATATTGTACTGGCGCAAACTCATACTAGTATGTCAACACCCACCTATAGAAGTTTACAACCTTTTCTCATTCTCTAGCTCCTACTGGAAGGGAGCTCCAACCCCCTGAATCTTGTACTGGTGCAAACTCATACTAGTACGCAGGCACCCACCTGTAGAAGGCTACAACCTTCGCTTGTTCCCCAGCTCCTACTAGAAGGGAGCTCCAACCCCATGATCTGATTTACCAAATACCACTGGAAGGAAGCTTCAACTTCCTCATTGAAGGCTCCAACCCTCAACACCTCTGGGGACCACGTTTCATAAATTTTCATACTGGATCCACCTGCTACACAACATCACAACTTGTAGGCCATGTTTCATCAAATTTTTAGATTGGAGCCACTACCAACATTTAAGCTCAAAAACAATAATCAAAATTGAAAGTTATCATCGTAACTCAATCATCAATCTCTAACCCAACTGAATCAACCAATCACTGAAACCCAATCAACTGAAACTCAACCAATCAACTAGAATAATCATATCAGTGTAACTAGAATACTAAACATCATATTGCACATCATAGAAACCAGATTTTGTTACTGCAAACCCTGATCAACCATTTGTCAAAATATGTATGCTACTTTGCAGTACCAAACTCGCGTGTTTACGCACCTTTCATGAAGCATACCCGCGTACAGATCTTAAACCACTGAAACCTGGAAACTGAACCTCTGTCATTATGAAACAAACACATAGATTTATTGCATCATTATAAAAAGAACCATAGAATCTTCACTGATCTTAAATCACAATCAACAAGTAACTTAAACATTCTTCAAACAATCAATCCATAACCAAAACATCACTATTTAAACCCAGATCATCAAGAAGACTTCATTGACAAATAGTAGAAACACATCAAGATTGATTAAACTAATCAGACTCCCTTTTCATCAAAAGCCCTACTTTCTGTACGTGCTTTCCTCAAATAACATATGCGTGTGTACACACTTTTCAGGAAACAAACCCATGTCTATGTGACTTACCAGCAATACACTTGCATGTGTACATGCCTTATAGGCTATAAAACCCACGTACACATCTGAAATTTCAGAATTAAAATTTTTCTACAACACAGAACTTTAGACATACCTATATCTCAAAAAACACAAGAAAATCATGCATTAAGGTACTATCAACCCAAATCAAATCATCTCATAATCATGATTGTTATCTCAGATATATTGATCTGATCCATCATCAAACTCCCAGGTGCATACTTAGTTTTAGATCAAGCAAATAATCAATATCCCATAACATGCACATTTGCTTTAGATCTAACTACTCATAATATTTACATCACTTGACACCTCTACCACTTTGATCTTCATCTCCTTACATATTTTAGCCCTTATCCAATACCACAGGTCAAAACCATACTCCAGCTAATGGTTTTCTTAGACGGGATCAAAACATCCATTGTTAGGTTCAATAACGCAGTGCAATACCATGGTAAGGACCCTTGGTATTTAGAATACCATGATATGAAAAATATACGTGCCTTTGCTTCTTCATGCTCGCATGTGTACGCAGAGTTTCTTAACAGAACCCTTGTATACTTCTTGAAATTTCAATTTTATCATTCCTCTACCTCTGAACTTCTATGCCTTTGTCAAAACACTCTGTCACATTTGTAGACACATCCTGTTGATATTTGTATCAAGTTGGTTTCCATCAAAGAACAACTCATCAAGTAGGTTGTCATCAAGGATAACACATCAGGTAGGTTTCCATCAAGGACAACATATAATTCATAATGCCAACAATCTCCCCCTTTAGACTTGATGGCAATCACTTTGGTGTTTGGTCACCACAACCTATAAATACCTATAAAACACATCAAGCCAAGCCCCAAACCAAGCTACTCCCCCCCTTTGACATCAAGGGAAAAGGGTTGACCAGTGTTGAATGAAGACTTCCTTATCCGAATTGCTAAGTATTAACATTGATCATGCTCCCCCTGAGCACATGCTAAAGTTTTTGAAGGATGTATATTAAAGTACATGACACATATTTCTTGTCCTATCACCAAGGAATCAAACTTACATCAATCACCCAATCACAGTGGGTTTACTATTTGACATCATTATTACATCAACTTCCCAAACATAGTGGGGTTGCAAATTACATCACATATCCAAAAGGACTTAACCACAATAGTCCATACATGACTAAATTTTACAATGATAAGCATCTGTCAATAGCAACTCATCATCAATATGTAAGATAGAACAATGTAGCTTCAATATCATCAACTTGTGACTTGTTATGCAACCTGCTAGTGTTAGTATCTGCATACTTCCATCAGGGATCAAAACTCACTCTTTACATTTTCATAATAGGGGTCTCATACTGACAATTTTGCATCATTCCATTAGGTCATGATATACTGATCCACTGATGGTTGTTTTCTCTTCAGAAAATCTTTCCCTCATAGAGTATACTTTTTGATCCTTCTTCAAATTGTCTTCAGTTATGGTTTCATAATCAATCTGCAGTTCATTTCAGTAGGTCATAGGGCATGATTTCATTAGGTCTAGGGTTTCATCACCAAGGTCAAGAAGCTGATTTCAAAGTGTAAATAAAGGTCAGCAAGGGTATGAGGATGATCAATAAATCAAGCATGATGGTTTGTAAGTCATAGCTACTAAATTTATTATCTTTTTAAACTAATGTAATTTTCACCTCAAAAACATGTTTTTGCGGTGAAAACAGAGTATTTTAGTTTATTTGTATTTCATATGTAATTTTAAGTTCCTATATGTAATAATTTATCTCAATTGCACCATATCATTTCTCCTTGTTGCTAGACAGAGAAACACTATAAAAATTCAGGTCAAATTGAGTATTTATCCACCTCCAAAAACACAAGAAGGAAAAGGCATTAAAGGAGAACAAGAAACATTGAAAAAGTGGGTTTTTCAAGTGAAAAATCAAAATCTTCTTTTATTTAAGCCCTCATACTTCATTTTCAAATTCATTATCTTCATTTTCCAATCAAGAAGTGAAAGGGAGAAGAAAGAAAGGCAATTTGAGTGAGTTAGAGCGAAAAAAGCACGGCACTATGCATTTGGTAGAGAGGCACTACACTTTTGGCTGAAAAAGACTAGCATTGTGCTTTTGGAGGCAGGCGTTGCGCTTTTCACCTGGTGCTGCACTTTTCCCTAATTTTCCTAGAACAAAAATAAATGGGCACTGTGCTTTTGTCATTGCGCTGCACTTCTGAGTGAAGGCATTGCGCTTTTCCCAGAAGTGACCGAAAACCTCCAAATCTTCCAACAGACCTCAAATTTGTTTTGCTCTGCAATATTACAAGTAATTACATGTCCTTCATCTTGGTTTTGGGTTGCTAAATCTAAGTTACAAGCATCATTGGTCATTTGTAATCTCAAAACCCTAAATTCTCCCTAATTCTATCTAAACCCTAACTCCTTCCTATTCCTCTTAGCACCCAACCCTACAGTCCTAAAATCACCCTATCCCTTTTCCCTCTTTCCCACTATTCCTTCACATTCCCTTTTGTCTTTCTTCCCTAGGAGCTCAAGACACAAAACCCTTCTTCTCATTTCCCACTCCATTCATTTCCTAATTGCAAGCCCATTTTCCATCCCCTCATTCCTCATTTCCATACACCTCAACCTTGCAAACATGGATCTGGAAGAGAAGACTATGAGGAGGAGAACACAAGCATTGATACCTCAGTTGATAGAGCCATGCAATCGAGAAAGCCACACAAGGGAGGCAGGATTATCATAAAAGAGCCATCAAACCTTAGGGAATTGCAGGCCTCAGAGTTGGCTGTCACATGCTTCAGGTACCTTAGCTACTACGAATTCTGTAAACAGGTCGAGAGAGTGCAATATCACCTGGAGCTCACTAGACTTTTTGCAGCACATCTTCATGACAACAGGGTGACTCTTGCTGCGGTAACTTTCACCATTTCATCTTCTATTATTGCATATGCTACCAGGATTCCTAATGTAGGGGAGAAGTGGTTCAAGCGCCAGGATCTATATGAGTACTATTATGAACCTTATATCAAACCCCAGTACAGAAACTAGGTGAAGAGACTGTTTCCTTTCAAGTTTCTTGAGAACAAGTATGTCCCCATGATGAAAATCATCATGAAGTATTTTACTTGTGAGGGTTGGCTCTCCAGGCTGTATACTTATCATATCAGGCTCCTCATGCATTTTACCAGGGTGAGGATGTTAAACATCCCTTATTACTTGTTCAAGAGTATTAAGAAGATGGCTTTTATTGTCCAAAGGAAGCCTTACCCTCAGCAGATGAGCAACCTTTATCATTACTCCATGATCAAGGTCATTGTGCTTCATCATCTTAGTCTCCTTAACATCCCTTGGGAGACCTTTATTTCTCATGAGATCTTCAGGGATCCTCAAATTCCTCCACCAGTGCCTCAAGAAGTAGGAGGACCTTCTAGCCAGCGAAAACAGATGAGGAGGCCAAGGAGACAAGAACTACTAAGGTGTCCATTTTCATGACATATCATAGGGGCACTAGGAGATTATTTGCAGCAGATAGGCAAGTGTTTTCTCCACGGGATGTGGAAGGGGCCTTGCCTTCTTCATCAACTCATAGGCAAATGCTAGCTCCACAAGATGTGGAAGGGTGTTATAGACATTTTTGGGCACTGCAACCCCAAGCATAAATTTCCATAAACCAAGGGCTCCCAAGTCCCTAAAGGTGTTGTTCCAACCCCTAAAAGAACAAGGTCAACTGATTACAGCTTATCCCAGAAGTTCTCCATGAAAAACTACTCAGAACTGGTCAAAACTGGACCATTTCACCTGCTCCATAGGCAAAGTGCATTGCATCCCACCTAAATACACACAGTAGGTGTGATGCATGTTAAAAATCCCTTCTATGGGGTGCGATGGGTGAGAAGGGACAAATGGCAGGGTCAATCCACAAGGTGGAGGAGCATGGAATCTTCCAGAAACTTCTCCTGTGACACTTGCCACTCTGAATTCGACCAGGGATGAGTAAGAGATCATCAATCTCCAAGTGGAATCAAGAACTATCAGAGAGAAGACACTAATCAAATCTCAAAAGCTGACTCACCCCCCCTTGCAAACATCTATATATGGATCCCTCATCCCAGAGATCCAGAGGCTGGAATTTTGTATCTCGTAAGGAAGTGCTACTGGTTTCTTGGTGCAATATCATAGTGTTGGGTGATCTAAGATTTTCATGAGGTGAAGAAGGGCTTCTTGCTAAGAGGATGATGCTGGGTCAGAACAATTGGTCATAATTATCTTGGTTCTTTCTTGATTATCAATAAATCTATTCAAGTTTTCCTCCACATGTTTGTATGATTAATGTTTTATGCATTTGTGTGGTCAATGTACATCTGATCATATATTGTTTATGATAATAGATCTATGTTCTTGGATAGTATTATGCTGCTTTGATTCTACAGGTACCCTGTGAAGCTGGGTGGACAAGGAAGCGAGTAGCAAAAGATCTATCAGAAGGGAGAGGAATCGAACAAGGGACCAAGCGCAAGACAGAGGTTGGTCTCCTTTATTCTTCTCTCATCTATCTCTCATAAAGGAAAACGAAAGTAGTTTTAGTTTGTTTGTTTCTAAGGTAGATACCAGCCTTAGTGGGATTAGCAGCTCTGCATAGACACTATTCCTGGTAACAAAATGGCGACTCCGCTGGGGAGCGAATAGATTGTTTGTTCATCTACATTTGTTTACTTTATAAACTTACAGATGGAGCCTGAAGTCAAGCCAGCTAGCCTTCGAACTGCATTTGCTATACAAGTGCAAAGTAGATCAATGTTGTTCAGTCAATCTCCAGGTTTTTTTTATGAATTAAACAATTGATTTACAAGCTCTCTAATTGCCCTTGTGGTGGCTCTAGTAACCTCCTTAGATCTACCCCTGTGATTGATTTACTGATTACCACTTGCTCAGCCAAAATCCCTGAACTGAACTGCAAACTGTGACCCGGAACCCAATCAAAGTCTCGTCCCTAGTCCAGTGCACTGTCTGTTCTGTGAACTTCAAATGCAGTGCACTTCCCGAGTGTAGCAGGTGCGTTGCATTTCAGTTTCGCTGTGTTACAGGTGCATTGATCAGACAAGGCCTTGTTCCTAAATTTTGGTTTCTGTGTTCACTCTTTTCAGATCTATTCAAGATTTTTGCTGCCTGTAGTCAGTACACCTCTGTTTGAAACCCCTTGTCTTGTTGTTATTCCGGCTCCATTGTGCAAAGAACTGTAAATGTTTTTATGTATTTTTTGAGTCATTTTCAGTTCTCCTTTACAAAGAAGTAGCGTAATTGTACTGTCGTTTCTTGATTTGAAAGTGTCGCAAGTGTCGTTTTCAGTCATAGAAGAGAATCTGATTGTTCTTGATAGTCGATTACACTGTTACTCTTGTATTTGATCTGAATTAGTAGTTTTTTCTAGTGTCGAAAGCAAGTTTTCAATTCCAAATCGCAAAGTGTTGTCATTGTCCTCATTTTGTCTTGAAAAGAAACTTGTTAGTAATTGTCGCTTTGAAAAAATAATTCAGATTTGTGCTTAGCTTTCTTTTTATCATTTACACATTAAGAAGGCTGAAAACAAATACATGCATGTGCATTTGCATTTAGACTGTTTGTTGGCTTGATTTAGGATAGTGCATATAGTGTGTGCTCTTTGCTCTTTGTTGAAAGAACGCCATCTCTCTTTCCTTAGTAGCTAGGATTTTCATTTGCAAAAAGAAGATTAAACGACTGTTTATCATCTTATATTGAATTTTAGGAATTGTACATCTACATCACGCGGTGAACCTGAAAGGCAAATTTCTTAAGCAAGATCAACTATAAAATAAATTTAATGAATCTAAAAACGCTTTGGAACCTAACGCACAACATCTAGAAGTATAGGCTAGAGACGTATTCCGACGTCGTAAAGCTTGGTAACTGTTGTTTTCACTGTTGGTTTGGTCATTCCTCCACTTTGAGACGAAAAGTGCCAGTACGGACTTGTGCTTCCACGTACCGTCGAGTATATTTTGGGAGACCACAATAGGCTTTATTCTTTATCCATAGGAAGCCGTGTCTGCCACCCTATCGATCACAATGCACTGAACACAGCATTCGGAAGATTGACTACCATACCGTAAAAATTATTCTGCATTTTTACGATCGGTTTGGTAATCCCTCTATCTAGATTTCTAGAGCAGTCTCTTTCGTTCCTTTTCAGACTCCTTAAAGGAAAAGGTCCATCTGAGTACTTGTCACTTCAGGCTCATTAAAAATCTAAGGTGACTAGAGTCATCTTTTGTTTTTTCTCGACTCTTAAAAATTGAAAAAATAAGTTGTGTCAAAGCGTCTAAAATTTATTTTAATCGGAATAACGTCACTGTTCCCTCGTTGGTCTTAGAAGTTAGTCTCCCTTCATCGCAAGTTCTTATAGAATCGCTAGGAAATCTTTTGGATAGACTAGATATGTCTGAACAACCATCGACATCCAGGACTGTGTCATTTGACACAGCAGCGGCAGAGCCTCCTGCTGCTACTCCAACAATGTTCGCCAGTATACCATCTGTCCTGGCAAGTTATCAACAACAAGCCGGAGTCCAATCAGGGACTGTTTCAATGACATGGTCAGTTCCTATTTCTTCATCCGGATTATCATTTGGTATTTCTTATGTTGAAACTCAACAAATTGATCCAATGTGTCTTCAAAGGCCAATCTACCCTTTAAGTACTGGATTGCCACCATATGGAGGGCAGTATGCCTTTTCGTTGTTCCCTCCCGGAGAACAACCATATGGGAGTTTACAACAAAGTTCAGGTCAAACTGGAATTACATCCAGCGGTTGGGTACCAATACTGCCTCAGCAACCAAGGGTTGTATATTCAATGCAACCAGTCCACCCTGTGTCAAATATTCCCACTATACCTGCTATGGTGACTGCGTCGCAAGTACAAGCGCTACCGGTTGTATGTCAAACCCAAGTTTCTCAGGTTGCAATACAACAGCCTCTTGTCTCAACGACTCAATCGTAACCTCAGGTTAGTGCCTCCTTATCTGGAGTGACTTAGGCTCAAACAAGTACTATGACTCCTCATCTTGGTCAATCATCCAGTATTGGACAATAGCAAATGGTCCAATAACCAGGGCTGGTTCAATCTCAACAACCGCAATTCCAGCAATCATATCAAGGACCTGAGCAACAAGTCTTTGTAAGTAATGGGCAACTGCATTTCCAAAGCGGTTATCAACAACCATACTATAATGGTTATGCCCATCAACCTTATCAAAGTTACCAGCATCAAATACTTTATGCTGGTATGCAAAGACCCACTGCTCAGGCAATTCCATCTTATCCTGGGTATGCTTCGACTAACCTGAATCAACAGTTTCCCTTTGTAGCAACTCTAGAATTACCAGATCTAAACCGGCTGACGAATGATCCAATTGCTTACGCATAAACTTCCGTCAGATATTCCTAAATTTAATGGAAATCCGGGAGAAGACCAATCGAATCATGTGATGACCTTTCATCTGTGGTGTTCATCTAATACTCTAAATGATGATTCGATTAGGCTTCGCCTTTTTTAGCAAACGTTAACTGGTCTGGCAGCAAAATGGTATATCGAATTGCCTTGAGCTTCATTCGATAACTTCAACACCCTAGCCACAACCTTTTTAACCCATTTTCAGTTACCAATAAGGTACGAAAGAGGAACAGAGCTTCTTACCAATTTCAAACAGACAACGGCCACTCACATATCTGATCATATTCATGAGTGGCGACGTCGTCGTAGAATGGTAAAAACGTACGTTCCTGATCAGCTTTTAGCTGAATGGTTTATTAAGTCATTATTACCTTCCATTACAGAAGATGTGGCAAAAGGAGGAGTCGTCACTAAAGAGCAAGTTATTGCTCGTGCGCAATATTTAGACTTGATTTATACTTAGTCTGGCACGCTCTACGATAAAATCCCTGACACTCCCAGGCCGGAATTTTCCTTTCCTCCTCCTCCTAAATCGAACAATGACTCTCATGCCGACGATGGCGTGATTGGTACGACAAACACGAAATCAACAAAGGATACATCTAAAAAAGCCCGTAAGATTTCTAGTCAAAATGCAAATGAGGAACTTCTCGCCTCGGAAGTAAATGCCATGTCGACCGACAAGGGCAAACAACTGAAGCAACCAGGGGGCAAGAAGAAAAGGAAAGGGAGAAAAAAGAAGCAGGATGAGTCATCTCCTGAAAAACCTTCTGCAAACCCTTCTGGGCAAAGGAAACCCCCTGCGAGGTGTCAGATATGCGATGAGGATCATCGGACGAGAGATTGTCCACATAAAGCTGAAGTTAAGAAACTCTTTAAGAGTTCAAAAACCTCAGCAGTATTGACTGATCCGTTTCCAAACCCGAGAACCAAACTGGTTGCTAATCAAAATGCTTCCCGATCCCAAGTGCTTATGTTGTCGGTTTTGAAACAGCAAAATTATGCTTTGATAACGACAAGGAATAAAGATTACGGGAATCCACAGTTGTCGAACAACAAGGATAAAGATCAACCTAGTAGTTTGACAACGACTTCGACCGAAGTTGTGCCACCCATCATTCCTGCACCAATGATAAAGCCGCCAAAGGGAGTAGTACACAAATCGAAATTAAATCCTTGTGCCAAAGTAGCACAGAATTATAATATAGTAGAGAACCTGGTCCAATCGCCGTCCGCTATGTCGACACTTGAGGTACCGAAAAATTGCCTCTCCCAAAAGCAAGATCTATTATCAGTAATAGGTGGGATTGACCCAACGGATTCCAACCTTGTATCCTTTAATCACAAAGGATATGACCCTCAGTTACCAGCTCAACTAGCTTTCCTTATTCAAGTGAAAGCCCTCAACAAAATTGTTCATCGAACAATTATTGATGAGGGGGCATCTACATGTATTATGTCGATGAGTTGCTGGAAAAATTTAGGCTCACCACCCTTGTCGTGATCGTCAACAATGTTAAAAGCATTCAATGGACGATCATACACTCCATACGGGATTTTAAGTAACTTGCAAGTTGAACTAGGGGACAAAACAGTAGAAATTGATGTTGAGGTTATCGATGGAAACCTCGATTACAACATCCTACTGGGAAGGCCCTGGATTTATGCTATGGCTGCAGTTGTGTCGACATACTTCAGAAAGATTGCATTTCCCTTCCAAGGAGGAATTACAATCGTCGACCAACAAACATTTATCCCCAACAGTTCACAAGTTACGGGAAGCATTCCAATGATCCATGGAAGCAATCATTCGCTTCAAAATATCGGAGTAGGCCACCTAAAATACCCTGCCTTAATGGGTACTTTTTCCCTACCACCTCTGAGTAATCTGGCGGAAGTGGCCACGGTGGGAACCTGCAACATGATATCTTCTAAATTCAAAATATTCCTGAACATTTTGTCAGCATGGATCATCGCCCTAATAGAAATATTGTAGCAATCAATTTTCTTGGCCTGGGGGACAAACCCAAATCAACACTCATCGAGTGTTTGGATAGATAGGTCTAAGGAATATGGTACCTCTTCAGATCCTTAGTCGCATGTACATTCTACAGACAAAGGAATCATTCAGTCAATGATGTTAGGAGAGGCACCTTGGGAAGATTACCACCATCGTTCCCATCTCCCAGATTACAATGAAGATTATTCCAATGACCTTAATCGTCCTTCAGTTTTTTATTTTCTATCAAATACTGTAAATACGGTGGATTCCGAGGATGGTTCTTATCTCGTGTCGACCTCGTTAAAAAATGAAACAAGGAGTTCTAAGGATAGTTCTTTTCCTGTGTCAACCTCATTAAAAAATGAAACAACTCCCTTTCCAAATCGATTCTTTCAAAGATCTCGAAGGTAAACCTTCATTCCAACCACCGTGCTGAATGCAATGAAGCTTGGGGGGCATGCTCCTCAATTTGCGTTATTATGCTGGGGGCATGCAAACTTATCACGAGCAGTGTTACCGCAGGGTTCAATCTCATTAAAAAATAAACCCGCCTCGAGCAGTTTTAACGCAGACTTCAAGCTCGCTAAAAAATAAACATAAGCAATGAGTAAGTGTTTCCCCCAGCGTTTAAGCTCATTTTAAAATAAAAAATGAACCAATTTCCGGTAAATAACCGTCGTGAATGTAGTACTTTAGCCTTTGAAGCCTTGGTCGTGTTCTCATCATCACCTCCACTTTGTATTGGCCGATCATTCACCTCCACTTAATTGTTTACCCCTTTTGAGGAACAGCTACGAAGAGTGATCCTGTTAGCCATCCTTGTAACACTGTCGTGATTGGAAAATTCCAAACCTTACCTGGAATCAGCTGCTACCCGAATTTATCACTCGTTCCTCAAAGATGAGTATCCTTTAATCTCTTTTCAACTGACTCGTAAAATATGAAAAGATTGTCGAGCCATTGGCCTCTCCAGCTCATTAAAGTGACTGGAAGTGCTATCCCTCCTTTAGATTTTAATCTCTTTGGACCTGAGGGATTATTACACAAAAAGATCGAGCGCTTGTTTTGTTCGGCTCGTTAAAAGTACCTAAAATTCATCCCTTCTGTATTATTTTATAATTTTTTGGACTTAAGGGATTAGATGACGAAAAAGGATTTTTGGAGTTTCATTTACGTCCCTTTTCAGACTCTCTAAAATTGAAAAGGACCGAGTTATCTTTGTCGTTGAACTCGTTAAAACCTAATAGCGACAAATTTGTCCATAACAGACAAGAACGAGTTTCACTATCGCTAGGCTTGTTAAAACATAGCGATGGGTTTGCCGAAGGGCAAATTATAGAACAAGCATATGTTATCCTCCTCAAGCTTGACAAAAATAAAGAGGTACTGGTCAGCAATGACTGGGGAAAAATTGGGAAGAAAACTTGAAGAAACTTTGTTGGTAGCAAGTCGCTCTTGAACATGACACTTTCACTCCGCATCCAAGTCAGGTTGGGTTGTTCCATTCACTGGTCACATCACCATGGTTCCATCACACCATCCACATTTGGGGTTAATGCTACCGATCCATCATGTCAGTGTCACCGATATGTTCAAGAGAAGTCGCTCAGAGAATTCACCTATGTCTCACCCACTACAATACATTTACGCTCCATTCTTTCATGACCGCCACCCTGAACCTTATATCACTAGATCATTTTTGCCTCCATTAAAATCATTTGCTCCATTCCGGGTCATTGATGTGGGATTCACTAAGGCCCTCCTATGACGGATCGCTTCTTGTCGACATCAGCTCATTATCCAAGAAGTCGATCTAGGAACAACCCTTTCAGTACTTTGAAGCTTGCATGCCTCAATGGCAAGTTTCTCACTTCCGGCGACAGGTTTACATCAAAGGCCTTTGACCGAAAGATTTTGCGTGGTGTTCGACACCAAGTCCTTTATTCACACCACGTAAATTGTATTGTAGTACCTTGAGGGTCATCATCATTATCGGTGATTCCTCTTGCGCATGTTAACGGCTTACATCATTGGCTGGTAATCAGGCGATGTCTTTCCATGTTCGACTCCAGAACATCTCTCACATGGATCGACTTGTACTTTGAGTGAAGATCGAACGAGATTGAAGACCCCAGATCTAGTTTCATCCATCCGGGCTGCGATATATATTCAGGAAAATAAAGACATCAAATGTACATCATTGCTGCACAGATAATCATCCAATCTAAGGGATGATGGCTCTACCAGAATCATCAGTCTACACTCAGACGATTGTCTGTCTCATGTACATGAAAAATGAATTTATAAAGCTGAGCATGGGAATGCCCGCCTCAGCTAGATCATGGAAATATTATGAAGATAATGTATTGTATTGTATCTTATTACAGGTCTCCTTCCAACTTGAAAGAACTTCAGATCCTCATGATAAAGCATTTCACCCGACATCAAAAAGATTAACGACCTCATGCTTTAGGGGACAACTGTTATAGGCTTTTTTGGGCACTGCAACCCCAAACATAAATGTCCATAAACCAAGGGTTCCCAATTCCCTAAAGGTGTTGTTCCAACCCCTAAAAGAACAAGGTCAACTGATTACAGCTTCTCCCAGAAGTTCTCTATGAAAAACTACTCAGAACTGGTCAAAACTGGACCATTTCACCTGCTCCATAGGCAAAGTGCGTTGCATCCCACCTAAATACACACAGTAGGTGCGATGCATGTCAAAAATCCCTTCTATGGGGTGCGATGGGCGAGAAGGGACAAATGGCAGGGTCAATCCGCAAGGTGGAGGAGCATGGAATCTTCCAGAAACTTCTCCTGTGACACTTGCCTCTCTGAATTCGACCAGGGATGAGTAAGAGATCATCAATCTCCAAGTGGAATCAAGAACTATCAGAGAGAAGACACTAATCAAATCTCAAAAGCTGACTCACCCCCTCTGCAAACATCTATATATGGATCCCTCATCCCAGAGATCCAGAGGTTGGAATTTTGTATCTTGTAAGGAAGTGCTGCTGGTTTCTTGGTGCAATATCATAGTGTTGGGTGATCTAAGATTTTCATGAGGTGAAGAAGGGCTTCTTGCTGAGAGGATGATGCTGAGTCAGAACAATTGGTTGTAATTCTCTTGGCTCTTTCTTGATTATCAATAAAGCTATTCAAGTTTTCCTCCACATGATTGTATGATTAATGTTTTATGCATTTGTGTGGTCAATATACATCTGATCCTATATTGTTTATGATAATAGATCTATGTTCTTGGATAGTATTATGCTGCTTTGATTCTACAGGTACCCTGTGAAGCTGGGTGGACAAGGAAGCGAGTAGCAAAAGATCTATCAGAAGGGAGAGGAATCGAACAAGGGACCAAGCGCAAGACAGAGGTTGGTCTCCTTTATTCTTCTCTCATCTATCTCTCATAAAGGAAAACGAAAGTAGTTTTAGTTTTTTTGTTTCTAAGGTAGCTACCAGCCTTAGTGGGATTAGCAGCTCTGCATAGACACTATTCCCAGTAACAAAGGGGCTTTGCCTTCTTCTTCAGCACAGCAGGTACAAGTGCAGTAGCTGCACAAAGGGAAGGAAAATATGCCAGAGTAGAGTCTTGATGTTGAGGAGGAAAGGGATTTTGACTTGACTGAGCATGATGAGCCGGAGCAGTGTTATACTCGTCACGGAGTTGAAATCATTGACTTAGAGGCTCAGGACGAAGAAACCATCAAGAACATCATCATACAAGAAAGGGAAACTCAAGTACAATCTTTGGCGGACAATTTGGAGAGGGCCAAATATGTTATCACATATTTAGAGCAAGAAAACAAGCAATTGAGCAACAAACAAGTCCTCATGGAGCTAGAAATGCTCAAGATGAAACGAGAAAGTGGCAAAGAGGCACCTATCACTTTGACTCCTATTGAGAAGGAGATTGCAAAGGATAGAGAAACTTGGCTTTAGAGAGTCAACTTGCACCTTGAGAAGCTGTTACAGAAGGTCAATAGAGACAATCAAATGATTAGACACATGGCTTATTATTACAGGACCTGAAACAAGATTTACAATATGAGGGTCAAGAAAATGAGAGCTAGGCTAAGGCGGGCCTTGAAAGGCACGAAAGAGGAGGATAGACTTAGAATTCTAGCTGAAACCTCCTTGGTTCATCAAAGCACATTATTGTGGGGCTTCAAACCAATTTTGGGCAAGTTTTAAACCAATTTTGTCATTTGCAATTTTGAATTTCATTACACAAAAAACTGCCTAAAAGTGCAATGCCATCGGTGCTGCGCTTTTCCTAGGGGCACCCATTGAAGAAATGGATTATATTTTTGGATTCAGAGTGATGAGGACATGCACCCTAGCAAGTTTCAAAAGTTTTGGGGCAGAACTGGTCCACCAAAAGGTCAAAAAACACCCTAAAAATGACCTTTCTGCCACTTTTTGGACACAAATAAGCAACATTGGGAGAATCAAGTTTTGAGGGGTCAAATGAGCTCCAAATACAGAAATTCTGGGTGTTCTAGAAATTATACTTACAAACCTTTCCAATGAACTATCATTGGCTCAATTTGGATGCCGGGAAGGTCTCCAAAAGGGACCTGAAATTGGCACTGCGCTTTTGCCCAATGGCGCTATGCTTTTCACAGTTTTTGCTCAGGGTTGCTATTTTTCCAGTTTTTTACTGTAATCATGGATTCTCTCTCATGGTGGATAATTTACCTATGTAAATGATGTCATGGCTTGTAAATATGATGGATAAATAGTAATAGAAGGTAGATTCATTGCTTAGGAGTTAGTTTGAGCCCAAATGAATCAATTTTTCACTTTTAGAGGCAAGTTGTTGAGATGCCTATATTCTTGTTTTCTTGTTCAGTGTTGGTTAGATTAGCTCCTCATCTTGGGGATTCAACCCCTGAGGATGGGAGGAGGTTGAAACAATTCCTATATCTTCTTCTTCTTCCTCATTGTAGAGGGTTGGACTCAGTTGGATGCTTAGACCTTGATTGTACATCTTTGTAAGCAGTTTGGCAGGAGACTAATAAGAATTGCAACTATTTTTATGGGATCCATGTGGTATGGAGTTTTAGTAAATTTTCTTCTTTTGTGATCATATGTTAGAATGTTTTGTATGTTTCATTAATCATTCCCTTGCTCCTTAGTGAATGTTTTCAAGTTGATAGGCAGAATCCATCACAACACTGCTCTACTTTGGGTAAATATCCACATTTATATGTTTTCTACTATTTAAGAAGGATCCGTGATTGTCACATGCCCTTCTTAGCTTCTCACCTGTCTTAACATCTCACCTCATCAAGCCCTAAAGTGCTAAAGCCTATGCCTACCTTTCCCCATAGAACACCCTACATTTCTAACCTAATTTCCCAAACCTAAACTGCCCAACTCTTCCTGATCCAGCAAACTCTCTACAAAATCCAATCAAAACTCTCAAGCTACTATACCTAGCCTAAAATCCTTTACCTGATCTAGTCACCTTGACTGAGATCCATAAGGAGAGAGCCCTCTCCCAGCCTAGTAGGGCTAGCTACTTGGCTAAGCTTGGTTTGTGGTTACCCTGGCATTGCCTCCCTTCAGCCTAAGGTAAATCTAGGTGATAACACAACCACAATATCATAAGTGAGGACCAAGCATATCATTATAAAGTAAGATAGGACATTGTAGCATCATTATTCAATATGCCATGTTTCCAAGTATCATCCAACAGATGTAGCATTAGTTTATAACCCTATCTTCGCAACATCATTCTCTTGGCCCAAATTCTTCATAAGAAGAATTATCACACCAACACCACTTCATCAAGAGCTATTCCATCAATATGCAACTTAAGCAGACATAATCAACTATTCATCATAGTATGAGATAACAAGTTCATCATTCAAGAACTTCATAAGAAGCATCACCAAAGAATCATTATGTATGAAGCAAACATAATGCCAACAATGCATTATTAGAAGCATAGAAAATGCTCCCCCTGAACTTGTGCCAATTGTTCACTATCAGATCTAATCATATCATTTCATATATCAGTAAGAATCATCAAAGCATCATCATCAACCAATCATCCATCAAGTCATCAACAACTTATAAAGGCCAAAAGCACTTCTAAATAGCATCAACAGACTGTAACCATCAACCATCAAAATCATGAAGGTCAAATAATAATTGACCAAATCATATCAGACCCTTCTTCTGAGTCTGTCCCACATTTCTTCACCAAACCAAGATATACGCAACTATTCAGTTCAGAACTTGTGTATACACGCGACTTTTCTTTATAGGATCCGCATACAGAAAGTGAAATACTGAAATTTCACACCTTCATCTCCCCCTAACTCTATTTTTTCTATACCTATGCACTATTACTACACTAGAGCCACTGTCAGTAGTATAAGCAGCGTGAAAATCAAAAACAACCATGGGAATCATCATCAAGACAAAACATGTATTACTCCCCCTTAGATTACACATCACTGATTCTGAGGACCTGTTTTTCATGAGGTCAAGTACCTCTCACCACTTCTACAGTCAATGTTAAGAGTTATTCATTCAAGAATAATGGACTGCAATGGGCACCATCTTATTTTACTCTATCAAGATCTTTCTCATATCTATGAGAATTCCGTTCTTCAAACACATATAATTTTTATGTATTTATATATCCTCTTATTATGAATTTTCTAGCTACTTCATTTATAACCTTACACTTGGTTGATGTAAACACAATTATATTTCCTTTATCTGCCATTTTTCCTACACTTAGAATATTCTTCTTTAGCCCTTGAACTAATAAAGCATCAGTTGCTGCTCTAGTTTTATTAATTATGGCTTTACCTTGTCCTAAAATTTTTGTTGAAACATCAGTTCCAAGAATAACATTGCCATGATGGTTCTTCTTGAGAGACTCCATTTTATTCTTATCTCTAGTCATGTGATGATAGCATCCACTATATATGTGTCATTCATCTTCATATTCAAATATGTAGAGAGCAAGACCACACCTTATCTGTTCTTCTCTTTCTTTCTTATTGGTGGATCCATATTTTTCAGATTTTCTGATATTAATGTTCTTCTCTAGTTTCTTACCATGTTGTCTGTGGTGATCCATAGACTTGTTCCTACATTCTTTTGCTACATGCCCAAATTTTTTACAAGCATAACATCTTATATGTTTCATATTCCTTCTATTACAATCAAAGGCTTTGTGATCAAACATATTGCAAGCAAAACAATATCCCTTAAAGTACCTGGAAAATGATGATGTTTCTGTGAGACGGTTATTAGCTTGAAATATTCTACTTCTGCAATTGGCTGCAACATGTCCATAATTATGACATATAGAACATTCAACATCATTCATCAGAGGAGAAAATCGATTAACACTTCTATAGTTAAGAGTAAATTATTTCCTTTGAAGATTTACTTTCCTTGATTGTTGATGAGGTTGACTTCTTATCTCTTTGTTGAGAATTTCAGATTTTGCATTAGAATTCCTTGCCTCAGCTTGTGAACTAGATTCACCTTTAACAATTTCATGAAAACCAAGACCAATTTTGATCGTAGGAGACCTTTGACTACTAAGAATATTATCCAAAATATTATTACTATCTTGAAATTGCAAATGTTTATCCTTTTCTTTTCATTTACCTTTTAGGATATCTACCTCAACTTGATAGTGCTTCTCCTTTTCTAGATATTTCTTCTTCATGATTTCTTCAACCTTTCTTCCTTCCTCCATTTATTGTTTTAATTTTAGAATCTCTTCTTTCATCCCATTTTCTTGTTCACTTGAAGTAGTAATTCGTTCATCTTATCTGATTTTTCAAGGTCTTCTTTTAGAGAGACAACCTCAGCGTCAATTCCTTGACAATATTGGTTAGATATCATACCAGCATGATCCTTCTTATCATAAGCCTGAAACTTAGCTTTAATATCAACAATATTTTTCAAAGAAAGATCAAGTTTTGTTCTAAGATCAAAAATTTCTTCTAACCTGTCAACTCCATATGTCATTTTGGACACATTGTTAGATATAAGATTACCTGAGAGATCCTCCTTTGGGACTTCTTCATGTATTTCTTGTAACTTATCCCACACTTTCTTTGTAGTAGTATAATGCATAACCTTAAACAATATTGAACCAGATATGCTACAAAAGATGTTACTCAAAGCCTTATTGTTCTTTTACACTTCCTTGTCTGATGGAGGAAACTTGGTGTAACCATTGCACACTAGATGTGAGACATCGAGATTATTAGATTATACTTCATATTTCCTTTCCATTGTTGATAATTACATTTGCTTAGCATAGGCATATCTACATTGTCCATTGATTTTGCCTTGGCTTGATATGTTGCTTCAAGAGGCTTACTCTCACTTTTACCCGTAAGTGCAAGCTCAGTGGTTTCACTATCATCATCATTGTCATTATCACATAGACAAAAAAATGGATCAATCTTCGTCTTCTTTATTCTTGATCACCAGAAATCAAGTTTCTCCCAAACTTGAATATTTGTTAACATATGTAACTGTTACTGCATTTGATATATTCCTATCAAAGTCTTCAAAAAAAGTACCCTTTTCTTCTAGGCCATCAAACTCATTATTACTTTTATCTTCAAATGCCATAAGTGAGTGACAATCTTGATCATCCTCACCTTCTGCACCATTTGAAAGACCATCATTGTCTTCATGTGTATAAAAACTTCTCTTTTTTTCAAACCTCTTCTTATTTATTTTGGCAGCTTCTTTTCTTTTCTCTTGATTTTCTTTATAGGGACACTTAGCAACATAATGACCAAATCTACCACAAACAAAACATTTGAAAGGAAGCTTACCTTTGAATCTTCCTATACCCACTTGGAGTTTCTTTACGAAGTTTACCTCTTATTCTTCTAATACATAACCTGATACTTCCTTTTCTTTTCCCTTTTCAATAGCTTTGAAGGTTTCTTCTCTAATATCTGAAGGACCACCTTTCCTCATCTCAAATGTTGCCAATATTCCAAGGAGTTGATCAAGTGTGAGACTTTTCAGATCCTGGATTTCTTCAATAGAAGATACTTTGGATTTGAACTTCGGAGTTAGAGATCTCAACAAATTTCAATAATAGAAGCATATTTTATTTCTTCACTGAGATTTCTCATAGAATTCAAAACTTCATCTACTCTAAGAAAAAATGTTGCAATGCTTTCATCATCATGCATTTTCAATGTCTCGTACTAAATTCTGAATGTTTGAAGTTTAACACTTTTTACCTTGGTGTTACCTTCATAACTTTAGATAATCTTATCCCACATACCCTTTGTTGTGTTCAGTTGCATTACCTTCACAAAATCGGTCTCAGCTAGGCTTCCCAAGATGTCATTTACAACTTTTTCATTGGTCTCATATTATTTCTTTCCTGCAGTATCTGAAGGAATAGATGTTGGATATTGATATCTACTTTCAACGATTTCCCACACATCAACTCCTAATGCCTGCAAGTATGTTGTCATCCTAAATTTCCAAAAGACAAAGTTAGTTCCATTAAATATAGAAGTTCTTATAGAAAATAATCCTTCGTGACTACTCATCTTGACGGATCTCCTTCAAGAGATCAAGCTTTTGCCGAAGGACCTGCTCTGATACCAATTGTTGGGAAAAATACTAATAGGGGCGGATGAATCAGTATTTTCAAATCATTAAACTTTTCAATTTCACATTCTGATTTCTGTACGCGACTTTACAGAAGGGAACCCACGTGTGTACGTGGATGTTCTTAAGACAACTAGCATATATCCAGTAAACGTTTTTCAGTTAATTTGTCTATTGTTTATCTTGAGCCAATGCATTTGTAATTCAATAAAGATTAAATACACAATAACCATGTGCAGTAAGAACAAAATAAACCATCACACATAAGCAACACACATGAACACCAAGATTTAAGGTGGAAACCCAATGCGGGAAAAATCACCTATTGTTGTCGTATTTGTCTTCTTTTTAATATAAAGAAAATTTTTTACAATATTTTACTAGCACAGATTCATACCAGTATGTTGGCACCCACCTGCAGAAGTTTACAACCTTTTCTCATTCTCCAGCTCCTACTGGAACGGAGCTCCAACCCCTTGAATCTTGTACTGATGCAAACTCATACCAGTACGTAGGCACCCACCTCTAGAAGGCTTCAACCTTCACTCATTCTCCAGCTCCTACTGGAAGGGAGATCCAACCCCCTGATCTGATTTACCAGCTACCACGAGAAGGAAGCTTCAAATCCCTCATTAAAGGCTCCAACTCTCAACACCTACGGGGACTACGTTTCATAAATTTTCATACTAGAGCCACCTACTACACAACATCACAACTTGTATGCCACGTTTCATCAAATTTTTAGATTGGACCCACTACCAACATTTAAGCTTAAAACCAAACATCAAAACTGAAACTTATCACTGTAACTCAATCATCAATCTCTGACCCAACTGAATCAACTGAAACTCAACCAATCAACTAGAATAATTAGATTACTGTATCCAGAATACTAAACATCATACTGCACATCATAGAAATCAAATTTTGTTACTGCCAACCCTGATCAACCATTTGTCAAAATATGTATGCTACTTTGCAGTAGAAAACTCGCGCCTGCACTCTTTTCATGAAGCATACCCACGTACAAATCTTAAACTACTGAAACCTGAAAACTAAACCTTTGTCATTCTGAAACAAACATATAGATTTACTGCATCATTCTGAAAAGAACCACAAAATATTCATTGATCTTCAATCACAATTAGCAAGTAACTTCAACATTCTTCAATCAATCAATCCATAACCAAAACATCACTTTTTAAACCCAAATCATCAAGAAGACTTCATTGACAGACAGCAGAAACACATCAAAATTAATTAAACTTATCAGACACCATTTTCATTAAAAAACCTACTTTTTATATGCACTTTCCTCAAATCATATCTACGTGTGTATGTGACTTACCAACAACACACTCATGTGTGTGCATTCCTTGCAGGATATAAAACCCTCGTACAGATCTACAATTTCATAATTAAATCTTCATTGCAACACAGAACTTCAGACATACCCAGATCTCGACATACACAAGAAAATTACACATTAAGACGCTATCAACCCAAATCAAATCATCTCATAATCATGATTGTTATCTTAAATCTATTTGACCTGATCCATCATCAAACTCCTAGGTGCATACTTAGTTTTAGATCAATCAAAGCATCAATAACCCATTACATGCATGTTTTCTTCAGGGCTAACTATTCATAAGATTTACGTTACTTACACACCTCTACCACTTTGATCTTCATCTCCTTATATATTTTAGCCCTTATCCAATACCAGAGGTCAAAACCATACTCCAGCCGATGGTTTTCTTAGACAGGATCAAAGCATTCATTGTTGGTCTCAATACCATAGGGAAATACAATGGTACAAACCCTTGGTATTTAGAATACCATGGTGTAGAAATTGTATGCACCTTTTAGTCTTCATATTCATGTCTGTATGTGGCTTTGCTTAATAAAACATGCATATAATTTTTGAAATTTCAAATTTATCATTCCTCTACCTTTGAACTTCTATGCCTTTTTCAAAACACTCTGTCACATCTGTAGACACATCCTATTGACATATGTATCGAGTTGGATTCCATCAAAGAAAAACTCATCAAGTAGGTTTTCATCAAGGATAGCACATCATGTAGGTTTCCATCAAAGACAATACATAATTCATAATGCCAACACATAGAAATACAAATACAAATGTCAGGCAACCAATACAACCGCTATGAGTAAGCATGAGAATCAATGCCAGAAATAAAGAAATTCTTATTTATGTTGCTACAAATACAAATACATATCATGTAAACTATCAACGCCTAGTAGTGGAACATGGGCTTCTCATGACATTTACCAAAGAAAAACCCTAGCATCACCACAACACACCCTACTAGCTGCCAATATTTGAATGCCTCTAGCTCTTCTAGCACAAATCATCTATCTACTACTAATCCAAGATCAAGTGCTAAAAGTCCCCTCAAATGAGGCATGAGGGTCTACATGTAGAGGTGAGGAGTGTGACCTTTCACCTCCTCCTATGACCTTTCATCTACCCTCATGACTCTTGACCTTCTTCGTTATCCTCTCATGTCCATTGACTATTACATGCCCAATTTATCATTGCATAGTTGTGGGCATTATGATGAGAAATATGTACATGTTGATAGAAGATAAATTTTGAGGAGAATAAAGAGGGTTGTTGGAAACCCTAATGTTTGTTGCCAATGTTGTTGCAATGATATGGTGACTTGTACAGGCTGATGAACATAGTGGTAATGTTCATTTTCTATGTCAAATGTCCATTTTCCTACTAATACACTTGCCATTAAGGTAGATACAGTGCCTCAGGTAGCTAAGTGGAGCCAGTTTACCTATTTGTTGAAACCCTAATTGCACAACTTCTTGTAAGAAACCCTAGCTTTATCTGTGCAAGTCAACATCTTCTACCCTTGTGTAGTCCCTCTTGACACCAAAACATTGTAAATGTATGTGATCTATGTGGGATCATCCTAAGCTACCAATATTATTCCTTGGATGGTTAAGAATATTCTTTCTAGATGTACTTAGCTCATTTAGTTGCGTCATGTGCTATCCATTTTATGAGAATGCTATCTCAAGATATGTGAAACAAGCATCCATTGCTTGAACCTCTATTATAGAAGATTCACCTATTGTATGAAATGAAGTTTGAAATAGTTTGAACTAAAACTTACACCAATAGACATTGGAGGCCTAACCTTTGGCTTAGACTGATCAGCTTGGACGTGAGCTTACTAATATTCTATCCTTAGCCCTGAGTTATCAATTTGTGAGTTATAACATTAGCACCACAATATTGCATTCATGACTCTTACAGGGTACACACTTAGGAGATTGATAGCCAAGGGAGCATCGCATATGAGGGGAATCCTAATGTTGTGAGCTAGCACTGAGGGAAGTTATCTTCCAACCAAAGAGGGGAGGTTTGAGTTCCTCTGAATTGTTTACATCAATATTTGTTAATAGTGTAGGTAGCACCAAACTATAAATTATTTGCATTCAAGGATGGAAAGCGATATCATAAATTTACTGCCTAGAGTAAAATTTGAGTTCTTATTAGATTCTAACCACTTGACCCATCATTAGTTGAAAAACTCTCTTGAAGTAATGCTCCATAGAAGAACTAAACATTGCTTTCACCAATACTTGTTTCCAAAAGGTAAGATTTCTAGTCATCACATTATGTTCTTTCCCCAACCATAACATTGGTTCTCTAAATATTTATCAAGTGCCTCTCAATATGAACCACCAACACTAAAACTTGTTCCTACAGCATAATCACCTCCCCTTTTGAATACTTTCAACGCAACTATGTGTTCGTCTTTAAAAGATTAGCAATGCATTATTTTTAATTAATCGTCAATGCCCCTTTTATCATAGCAACCTTGCAATGATTTGTGCATATGATTCTATTGTCATTTCAATTCTGGTTGCAGATCGAAAGGCAGGTCACATTTCATTAAAAAAAATGCAATTCGCACTCAATATTGGCAGTGCAGGTCACATTAAGAGGTCATAGTCATTAATTACTATGAATACGACTTGCGATCATAGGCTAGTGTCTATCCTTACTACTTTGTTTTGATAGATTGGAATAATAGTTTGAAAGGTCAACAAGATAGGGGAGAGACATGATAAAATCAAAGTAAGTCCCTTAAGCAAATAATTTTGAAAGAGCTCCATTTCCCAGACAATGAAACATATAATAAATATATATATACGTGAATAAGAAAAATAAGTGTGCATAGAAATGATCCGCAGAATTGATCACCCTGGATATAATTGAGTAGGGTCAGGGCATCCAAGAAATTGAACACTTGTTATACCCAGCAGGTAGGAAATCGTTGTTGACAACTAGGGAAATGGTTGGGATGTTCAACAATGGAGGAGGAGAGAATTAAAACGAAATATACTTCTCTATGTAACTAAGACTGATCATGTGATTTGATCCGACATTTATCCTTCTCTGTTGAGGCCAAAAGGATATCTGGTAGAAACTAATGAGGCATGGGTTAGCAGATGAATGAAGTTATTTGATAAATTAGTGCTCTTTCCATTGCAAGAACCCTATGGTACCTTTGACTGCACATAATATTTTTCGTATTCCTCAACTACAAACCATTGAAATTCAACTAAAGACTCAAATTATTTGGGACTAGTTACTGCCAATAATGCCTTTTGTCCACAGAGTGTTTGAATTTCTACATGAAGTTTTTGTTTCTGCAACTTAAGACGTTCAATTTCCATAAGATGTTCCTTTTTGTCCCTTTTTTTACGTCTTTCATCCTTCATATTTTGTGTTTGCTAACATAAGTTTTTTTTTTTTTTTTCTATGCACAGTGATGTCCTCTCCTAAAGCATCTCCCTATCAACAACAACAATTCGTAATGAGAGGGTGATGCAATTTATAAATAAATGTCATGTTTATAGGAGCTCACACATCAAATGTGTGTAGGATTTTATCAGACATGACAAATAGGTTGCACATCCCCTTGGCAAGGCGAGTCACATTTTATGTTGGCAAGTTGGTCGCAGGTTCCAATTACGGTGTGGGGACGAGAATGCGAATTGGTTTTAGCCTTTCTCTACAAAGTCAGCATGCAGATTGCAGTTTGAGGGAGGTCACAAGAAAATGTGACTTATGGAAGCCGCATAGTCGCATTACACACAGGTCACATTTTCTGGTGACATCTCTGAGACCTAATAATATGATTTTGTGACCTATAGATAGATTGCAACTTGTGAAATTTCAAAGAGGAATTGTGACCTATGAAGAGGTCACTAAATATAACTGTGATTGGTGGGAATTCGCAACTGAAAAATGTGACTTAAGGGATCGCTAGTGAAACTATGACTAGGTCTAGAGTCTGAGAATATGACTTAAGGGAGCTTTCTGCTATGAAATTCCCACATCGCACTCCTAACTTTCAGCAGCATAGAAACTGAAGGTTGCAGCATTCAGAAAATAATTAAGGAAAACAAGACTCACTTGCTTTCGTCCTTTAGAAAAGTGCTCAACAACTCCATATGATGATAAAGATTACATGATGATAAAGATTTTCTTAACCATAACAAGGATTTCGATATCAATGAGGTTTTGAATGGGGACCCAGTTATTCCTCCCCCTTCTTCCCGGAATAATAAGGTTGTTAACCTTTCTAGTTTTTCTTTCTCTCCTTCTATTTTTAGCCTTTTAAACAAGGGTTTAAACTTTTCCCTTGCCCCTAGAAGCATCCCGGTGGAGGACATTATTTGCGACGTAGAATACGGGATTAGAGATCTTCCAGAGAATATCAAGGACACTATTAGGCAGGATTGTGCTGTCGTCCTCCGAAAAGCTAAGCCCCCTCGGAAGAACCTCAGCAATGAGGAATTATCTGCCCTGAAATCCTTAAATCAGAATGAGGATATTGTCGTTCTGAAGGCTGACAAAGGAGGGGCTACGGTCATCCTTAACAAGGATGATTACCGTAAGAAGATGTTAGATCATCTTCACAATAGTGGCAGTTATAAAAAACTGCCCAAGAACCCTCTGAAGAAGATTTCGAGGACCGTGGCTCTTGCCATCAAGTCTAGTAGCTCGGTGAGTTCCCTGTGCCACAAACTCATTGAGAGCAGTCCCATTACTCCTAGGATCTATGGGTTACCTAAGATCCACAAGGAGGGGGCCCCTCTGAGGCCTATCGTCAACACCATTGGTGGTCCAACTTACCTTCTTGCTAAGTTCCTTGCCCTTAAACTTAAGCCCCTAGTCGGCCGCACTGAGTCCTTTGTTAAAGACTCTGCTTCCTTCATTAAGGAGCTTAAGGATATTAGGCTGGACCCTGAGGACATTCTCGTCAGCTTTGATGTGGTCTCTCTTTATACTTGCATCCCTATAAAGGAGGCCTTGGAAGTGATCTATCGCCTAACAGATCCTGATATCGCGCATCTGGTTGAGATCTGTCTCACTTCCACTTTCTTCTGTTTCGAGGGTGAATTCTTTGAACAGACTTGTGGTGTTGCCATGGGCTCCCCCCTTTCCCCGATTGTTGCGAATCCTTTTATGGAAGATTTCGAAGCCAAAGCTTTAGCCTCGGCTCGTCTCCTTCCCAAGCTTTGGAAAAGGTATGTAGATGACACTAATGTCATCTGGTCCCATGGCCAAGAGGAGCTGGATCGCTTCTTCAATCACCTCAACGGTCAGTCCTCTGCCATTAAGTTCACCATGGAGAAAGAGGTCAATGGTTGCCTCCCTTTCCTACATATTCTTATTTCTAGGAATAACGACGGCTATCTCTCCCACTCTGTGTTCCGGAAGAAAACGCATATGGAGCAGTATCTTCATGCCGATTCCCATCATTTCCCTGCTCAGAAGGTGGGTTTCCTTAACACCCTCACTACTCGAGCCCTCAGGATTTCTGATAATGAGAGCTTTGATAAGGAGAGATCCCATCTCCTTGATGTCTTTGTGGAAAATGGTTATAGTAGACGCCTAGGTCAGAAGGCTTTCCTTAAAGCATCTAGGAATGCAGCTATTAAGAAAGAACCTAAGGAACGCCGACTAGGGGTCCACCTTCCCTATGTCCAAGGAACCACGGACAAGATTGCTCGAATCCTTAAGAGGTATGATATTCCCTCTTCTTTTAGACCCCTTAGCACAATTTGTAATTCCCTCCGATCGGTAAAAGATCCCATTAACCCCAAGGACATGAAGGGTGTCTACTTAATCCCTTGTTCTTGTGGGACCCCCTACATCGGGGAAACAGGGCGCTCCATCCATCAGAGGATCAGCGAACATGCAGCTGACCTAAGACATGGGAGAACAAAAGTCTTCAGTGTTAGCAGAGCATGTGGTGAAGACCAAGCATCATGTTTGTATTGAGGAGGCTAAGGTTGTTGCCAAAGTTGCCGAGTTCCGTCATCGTAAACTCAGGGAAGCTATTAAGATTGAAAGAAGACCTAAAAATCTCAATAGAGATGCCGGCTGGAAGATCAGTAGATGTTGGATCCCTACCCTTTCATCTTAGTTCCCCCCCCCCTCTTTCATCTTTTTCGCTTTCGTTGTTCCCCTGGAGCCTTCCGGTCTCCTTTGGTTTATCCTTCTTGCTCTGGACTCTTTCCAGTCCTTCTCCTTTTTTATTTTGTATCGCTCCTTTTCCCGAGTTGATATTGGTATTTATAATCATAGCAGATATTTATTTACTCTTTATTATTATTTTTATTTATTTATCTATTTTATATTATTTTTATGTATATTTTTATTTATTTATCTATTAATGAATATATAATAATAATATTAGTATTATTTATTTGCTTATTATTTTTTGAGTCGTCCCCCTTTTCCCTGATTGATATTGGTACTTATGGTCTTAACAAATATATATTTACTTAGTTTTATTATTACTTATTTTTATTTTTATTTTTATTTTTATTTTTATTTTTTTCTTTTTTTTCCTTTTCTGCGTAGCCAAGTTATATATATTATTAGTATTGTTTATATATATATTTTATTAGATAATTTATTTTATTTATTTGTCTATTAACGAATACATATTAGTATTATTATTTTTCGTAACTAATCTTTATATATTGTTATTATTTTATATAGTTATTAACGAATATATATTAGTATTATTATCATTTTTATGTATTTTACTATTTCTTTTGTAACTAATTTATATATTATTATTATATATTTTAATTTATTTATTAACGAATTGATATTATTATTATTATTATTATTATCTATTTTTTCGTAACTAATTTTTATATATTGTTATTATTTTACAATTTATATATTAACGAATATATATTAGTATTATTATCATTTTATTTATGTTTTTTATTATTTCTTTCATAACTAATTTATATTTATTTAATCTATTTATTTATCTACTAACGAATATATATTATTATTATTTATTTAATTGCTTATTTTATTATTTATTTTATTTAACTATCAACTTACATTTACCTTAGGTATATAAAAGTTAGGTCTCCAATATAACTAATTCCCATTTAATAAAATTTTTAATTATTAAATTATACATTTCTAACTAATTAATAGTGTAAAGCCCTTCTAATATTATTTCTTCTATATAATTATATATTTATAGGTATGGTCATTAACTATCTTCCTCTAAATAATCAATTTGACTTTTTGACTGTCCCTTAGCAAAACTAGTCGTTGATCTAGATAGCTGTTGGAGGCCCTGCTCAAACTATTTAACATGCAAAGCTGGATCTGTTTCTTCAACTTGTCCTAACGATGAGCCACACTTGCTGGTTCGAAATGCGTCGACAAAGATCTTTCTATATGTGATTTACGCCGAAGCTCTTCTTACAACTCCATATGAATCGTTCTATTCAAGGACATACAACAACACCTTAAGGAAAAATCCTTCCAAAACACTTCGCTTTGCCAAAGGTATTGAGGATGACACTATAACTTCCTCCTTACCATGAAATTCCTAGTGTCCATGCATCATAGAAAAAAATTGCAATTTAACATAGGCTAGATGGAGAAAACCTGTTAGCACTCTGCAAATCCCTTTAGGCTTAAGAAAGGGCCACAGAGGTAACCACAAACTGCTATGGGCTAGAAATTGGTCCTTTCCAACTAGAGGGGGATCTCTCACTATAAAACTTTGATGATAAACACACTAAAGCTCACAGAGACCAGATCTGGAAAAGATGATATAAAAATTAATGAAATGGTTGAGAGTTTCGGGAAAAGACTACTGAGGTATGAAGCCAGTAACATAATATTAATATCAGGGCATGCATGAGTCTTTAGAAAAACAGAGGCAGGGTAGGCATACATTCCAAGCTGACAGGAGTTGAAGTATAGTGGGGAATGGAAAGAGACACAATTATATCTAATCACAAGCAACAGAGCATATTATAATGAATTTTGTAGCATAAACTAATGAGCAAATACTAGAAGAACCATGACAGAGAAATGAATAATTCCATCATGTATGATTCCACAATTACCCTGAGCATCTCAAAATGAATTCAAGATAAAAGCTTCAGAAATGGATATTTAGATAACACAAAGGAAAACAAACTTGAAAGCAATATACCACAAGAATATCTGAGATAAAAGACACCAACTTGCAACAACACATATATGCACGGTCCTCTTTTCCGAAAATCAAACCCATTCTTCATATTTTTTTTAGATTAAAATACAAGTTTTAGAATATGATCATCATGACTAGATACAACGCATATTTATCCATCAAGCTTAGAAACATCAACCTTTGAAAGCAAAAAACTAAGATAAAACTAAAATAAAACCGGAACATATTTTTTGATAAAATTAGCTTTATCTTATCTACTTCTATGATACCTATCCATCCCTTTCTATCCATAACACCAACGTCATTCTGGATATTTATACATTTCCACATTTTCAAACCGAAATCAAAATATTTCATCATTTTGTCAAAAAATTGTGAAAATATGTCTCGAAGAAACACTTGTAGCTCCCAAAAGGTAGTACCTGTGTAAAATATGAGATAGGTTTCTGTATATAAGCTTTTTTTTAATACAACCTTCTCTCTGATTCTTCAAATTATTCCCCAAAGCCGCATAAACAATTTAGAAAAATCATGGCTAAAAAAGGAAAATACGCAGTCCAAAAAATAGGCCTTAAAGATGCATTCGAAACTCCCGATTTAGGACACCTATCCAGAAACTAGAATAGGTTATTGTTATTTGGTATGTTATTGATAAAAACCTCTTTCATGTTTCAAAAATTCAGCTCCAATTAGTTGAAAACCTCTTTTTAAAATTATGACAAGAAAAGTCAATTTCGCAGCAAATTCATTGCAGAGTGTGGTAGACCTCCTAAATGGTTGATACCCACCTACACAGCAGTTGCACAACAACAATGACTCCCATTAACTTAAAACTCCATGCTTTGGCTATACAACTTGATGACTAAACTCATGGTGATGTTGGACGATGGCTTTCGAACTTATGACAGCGACAGTGACTATAAGTTTGACTTATTCAAACTGAAAATTAAAAAATTCGAAGACATTTGACAAATAAAAACTACTGACCCGAACAACACCTATCTTATAAATTTGAACCATTTCCTTGGGGTTTCTTCAACATATATTTGCATAGTTCATAAATATATCTTACCTCATGCATAATTGGTATATGGCTACCACCACATATATACCATATGTTTGTGACATGCCTCAAGACCTGTGTCATATTCGCTTTGCCATGGATTCATATTCCAATGTGGTCTTCTTTACGTTCATAGGCATGTGGCCTCTAAATGTATCTCAATGGTGTCTTCACTATACCCCATGGCATTGTATATATTACATGTATTAACATGGTTGGCCACTTGTTGTATAAAAAACTTTTTCCTTAATCTCATATTCCTTTAATGTATAGATGTGTCAATGGTTCACATTCACTACCTATTCACATATTTTTCAGCCCATAATCTTCTTTGTAAAAATATTTCATGCATAATGTATGTCATTAAGTTCCAAAAATAGTTGTCTTGTGTATCCCACAAACATATCATTTTGGGAATTGGTGTCCTCTCGCAATCTTGTATAACCTTCCCATCATGCCATTGTTGGGCCTATTCTCCATGACTCAACTTGCATGCCATATTAAAATGTGAATTAGTTTAAGGGTCCTTCATGTAATAGTTTCTTACAATTTAAAAGTTAAAACCTTTGGTGCATCATAACCATCAATATGCGAGCGTAAACCTCAAGAAGTAACTTAATAGAAGGCTTAAATAATCTATGATAGAAACGCTTTTGCTACCCTTTTAAAATAGTGATATGTCATGCATGATTCGGATCTTCGAGGGATAACTGTAAGGACTACATTGTGGTGGACAATCTGTCCTTTTACAAAATGTGACTTGTTAATTGTATTATTTTTCAGTTACAATACCACGGGTCAATTCCATGGGTGAATGAATACCATGGGTGGATGTCACAATACCATGGGCAAATACCATGGGTGAATGAATACCATGGGTGGATGTCACTTACAATACCATGGGTGGATAAATACCATGGGTGGATGCCACTTATAATACCATGGGTAAATTCCATGGGTGAATGAATACCATGGGTTGATGCCATTTTCCATTTGAATCATTCCTCCCTCCTTAAGAAGCAATGGTCCCCATTGCGTGAAGTTCCCTCCTGTGAAGCCTTTGTTGAATATGAAGACCCACTAAAGAGAAGGGTTTTATGTGGTTAACCCATAACCATGATGAACGAAGATCCGAGGATAGAGATACCCTATAATGCTTTTGACCAACTGTGATACTGACAGTGTGCGGCCTAGAAAATGAACTTCGATGAAGTGTGGGTTTGTGGATGACCCATAACCATGATGAACGAAGATCTGAGGATAGAGATACCTTGTAATGCTTGTGACCAATTGTGATACTGACAGTGTGCGGCCTAGCAAATGGACTTCGATGAAGTGTGGTGTTGGCTTATTGGGGCCTGACCCAGGTTCGGAAGAGGTATTAACCAAACAATTCTCGTGCTACCGTCCCTTTCGGCAATAGTCCGCGGAGCGTGGACTGAAGTCTCACCTGAGGTAGCAAGGGAGGGTGCTGGAACCAGGTTTTTACACCCTTGGGATGTCTAGATGTGTTCTGGAGGGGTTGCGAACTGATCTCAGCCCTTTCACTACTCTGTACTATTATTAGGCTTTTGCGTAGATCCACACCAATGTGATTTTGTTATTATGAGTTTATTATAGATCTATCTTACTTCTTAGGGTCTTTAAGAAAACATTTAACAATAATACTCAATGCACACAAAATTATGCATAAACTCAAAACATAAATAGCAGATAGATTCGCGATAAAACACGCAATGATTCAGATATTCTTATCTTTATTGATCTCTTTCCCAGTACAACTAGATCCACCATGCGCACTCAGCTGCAGGGGTCCATACACACAGCTTCGGACTCTACCAGGCCTCTGTACACACAGCTGCAGAGCCTCTATCTATCTATCAACACCCTTGACTCGGACTTAAAAAAGCAAAAAGAATATTGTTTTCATAAACCCATAACATTCCAGATCCAAACAAAAACTGCCTTCTAACCTTAGAGCCTTGCTCTATTTATACATTCCCATGATCTGAGAACCATGGGTAGGCCAACTCACTTTCTATTTTCTTACATTATTTGCAGGCGGACAACCCTTTGACTTGACTCATTACAATTCGTGATCCGCGCATCTCACGGAGCCTTTACCATACTATTACCAAAATTGTGGGCTTTGAGCCCCAAACCCATTATGCAGGGCCTCCACTACCCAATAGGCCCCCAAAACAATCATCATGATTCATCTCGAGTCACTCGGCTGGTGTGGTAATCTTCACGCAGAGGTTGTTCAGCAACTTCTGTGCTTCGCTTACACTTGCAACAAAATCTTCCACCATCTAATGTACCTGTTCTACGCAAGCCATTGACGTATCCATTCGAGTGTTTGTCTGGGTTCATATACCGCCTGCATGTGTGCTAATTTCCCCTCAATTTTGGTGGAGACTGCAATTGCCTCATCAATCCAAGGCTGTATGCGTTGTTTAAGCACAGCTTCCTTCTATCGCGCGGTGTTAACTTGTGCCATGAGAACCTGGGCCTCCCTCATTTTGGCCAACCGTTGCGTGATGGCGATTGTTTGCACAGTGCCTCGGATTTGGTCATAAGCCTATTGCAACTCCTATGCTTTTTCTTCTACCCACTGTAGCGTTGGATCTTCCTAAAGGGATGTGAGCGTAAGGAGGGACTGATCCAATAATCTTGAACAATCGTGGACAACGCACCCTATTACTTCCAATCCGGCTTGAATTTCTCTGCGGTGCTATTCCCAAACTTTTGGAGGTGTAGGTGGCTATGTCTTCATCCTTAGTTCCATAATTTTTAAGTTTAATTCCCATTGAGCTTTTGCTACTTCCTCTTGGGCCATACAAAATATTGCGGCCATGTGATGGATCTTGTCGGCTATTGGAAGTTCCGCTGGCACAGCCAACTCTGGTGCTGCACTACAAACCTCCGACACAGCCTATTCCAATTCCTTGTTGTGCGTGACCAAGTCATCACGTTGTAGACTGACCTGCTCCAGATTTGTCCTGTGCTCAGTTAAGATTTGGAGGGCGTGACCTTCCCTGGCATGGAGCTCCGTGGTTACCCCATCCTGCAGTTGGTATAGGGTTTCTCTAGGAAGAGCAGCTAAATTTAGCCCCCAACCCCTCAGGTTGCCTTCAACTTCTGCTATGATGGTGCCGGCTGGTAATACTATAGTGTGCATAGTGGAGGCACGCACCATCTGCTCTACTGCAGTTATACCTTCTACGAGGGTCAAAACCATTCCTCCTGGGGTTCACACCTGTAACGCCTGCAACTATGCCCTAATCTCCCCAACACAGTTGTCTGCTCTGTCATCAATTCCTTTAGAGCACCTGGAGTGACATCACCCACTGGTTCGCTACTATCTAGAAAGTCTTTCTCAAAGGTCTTAGTTGTCTTTGACTTCTTGCATGCATGTGGCAATTCCTTGATGCGCGACCTCTTAACTTAGAGCGATTTTGTGGGAAGGTCCATGCATGCCTGTGTCTCTATTTCCCTCTGCATGTCCTATTCTGAAGGCACTTCCTAATCTTCCCTGATCTCCACTATGGTTACCTCCTTGGTCACCTCCTACTGCGAAGCTGCCTTTTGTCCCTGACGCATATTTTTCGCCAGTTTAGTGAGTCGCAGTTGGATTTCCTTCTTTCACTGTTGTACAACCATCCTTTCTAACATGGCCACGTCTGGGGCATGCCACTCTGGAGGCCATGCTGCCAGTACTTCATAAATTTCATCATCTGTTGTGATGAACGGAAGCTTTACCCATGTTTGTTGTGGATCCTTCCGCGCCTGAATATATAGGTTATGCATGTCTGCTTTGAACTTGGTCGTGCTTTGCAAATTGTTATATATTGTAGGGGACAACCGCGGTCTGCGAGCGATCCATGTCTGGATACTCGACTCCATGAAAATCTAGAATACTTTGATCTCAGGAACCCTCATGGCATCCTTTGTAGCCCATAGTGAGTTATACCGCACTGCTTCAGGTAGGTTCTTCTCAATGCTGGGAAACTGGCTACCCTATGGTAGTTCTCCTACAACCAAAAGGATTGATAGTAGCAACCATGCATAATGGAAAGTCTTACCTTTCTCCTGGGCTTCCTTACATTTCGTCAAAAATTCATCACATCAAAATTGCGCCCAGTTGAAATGAACCCCTTCTGCACACTGCTCTGCAAGCACAATGACAGGGGCTGGCACCTCATCAGCGTGGAATTTCCTCATGAGTTTACTGGCTAGGAGCTAGGTGGTGACTCGCACCCCTCGATCTTTGATGCTTGCTATTACATACCCGCGCTTTCACTTTTCCAGCTTATATTTAGCCTTCATTACTTCTGCGAGACCTACATCGCTACTTGTTCCAGCTATGTCTGTGGGGTCATTCCCTTTAATAGGCGGGTGGGTAATGCGATGTAATAAATGGGTTATGATGGGAATTGGTTCCTCCAACCAGAGATACCCCTCATGTACCAGACATAGCAACTATCGGATAACAAAAATTGTGATGGTCACGCGGTGATAGTGGGGTATCCACCTCATATTGAGTAACCCCACCTTCTCCACACCTAGTAACCACTTCTGCGGTAATAATTTGTCTTCAGCCAACTGGGGGAACTTCTCTCTATTTGCAATATCCAAATCTTCAAACTTTATACTCAATACTTGGCCCAGCGACAGATTGTCAAACCTTATTTCATCCGGAAGGAGTGGGGTCTGAAGGGTACTCTTCGCAGCGTCTAGGTCCTTTGGTATCTTGGTCATCCCATTCCATGGAGAGATATACGGTGGTAGTGAAGGTATTTGGAAAGCATCCTCTTCTTCCTCATCCTGTGCTTCAATCTGAGTGATCAGGGCCTACAAGTCTTCCTCATCCTCATCCATTTCAGTGGTGATTGCTTTGCCCTTTTCGGTCCCTGATAGTTTACTAAGTCACGGTGATGTCCGAATGGGTCCCATAGTCTGCTTGTTTTTCCGGGGTCGTAGTGTGCGTGGGGACTTTGGAGCTTCAGGGGTGGCAGCCACTTCTTCTGGTTCCTCCTGGATTGGAGATAGATCTTCCACGAACTGTGCTCAGGTTCTAGCCATGGTACTCATGGGGGGCCTAGTAGTTGGATGTTCACCACTCTGTATCGGCTCAAATCTCAAATATCCCAAAGTTGTCCAAGGGTTTTTAGATGAGCATGTAACCTTGAATAGAACCCTTCCCTCCTTTTTCACTTCATTAATATCTTCAAGGTGGCAGATCTTTCTGTATCTAACTCGTGGCCCCGGTTTAATGACCCGCCACCCGCTCCTTTCTATTGTAACTCGAACTTCTTGTCATGAATAGTGATGACAACGGTCACTTCCAAGCTTGTCCACGCAGCAGTGCAGCCCCTACTGCACGACTATGATCATGCTAACCAAGTAGACCTGCATGGAACCCTCCTACCACGCTGGCCTCCTGCAGACTTGTTTATAGTCCTGCACCTCCTTTCAACTTCTTGGGGCATTGAGACTATGCTTTCCACCGCTAGTCAGGTGGTCGCACCCCAGGTGTGAGATTTCCGCTTCCCTGCTAGCCTGAGCTGCGGGCACCTTTTGAGTGCCTTCGTATCCATTATCGCATCGGGCATTGTTGTATATGGTATACTGCTTCATTGGTGTGGTCACAGCCATGATAGCAAGGTCACAGCTCATCCGAGTCCCAAGCTAGACCCAGCCAAGCCTGGTTCCCTTATTTGCATATTCGTGTTGTCCGCTTGTGCGGTGCCGGATTTTATTTTGCCAATATCTTCATCCAACATCGTGCTTTTCCTCCTCATTCATGCCCGTTCTCCCTCGATTTCAAGAAGCTTGCTGCTGCCGCACTGAATAGCCTTCTGCAACTATCAAATTGCTTTTCCCATAACCTCATGAAATGCGGATTTTACGTTCTGAGTAGTTACTTCCATCACCTTTGTCCCCCTCCTTTTGCTATTGAGTTTAGAGGCCCATCAAACCCTTGGTATCCGTAGATTCTTATGGGGTTGTCTTATCAAACGGACGCCTTTCCAACTGTCCCCAGTTTTTGTATTGGCTTTGTCGTGATCAGCTGGCAGAATGCATCGCTGTGGCAAATTTAGATTCTTGATTCTTAGCTAGTTCGGCACGTGCACCATATACACCTGTATCCTACGCCGCCGACGGATGCTCCCCCCACTTTGTCCTCCAATGCCTACGCGCCCCTACCTTCTATGTCTGCACCACGTTCTCCTAGTCTGTTGGCATGTCCTCCACCTTCGTGTATTTGTTTCGCATAGCAGCCCTAGATGCGCACCTTGCTGCTTTTTCTCCAGAATTTCCTCTTCACAGCGATCTATTGTGTCGGTTGGTAGCACCCTTGCTTCTATGGTTACACAGCGTAGTGATCTAACCATCATATTACAATTTAGCATTGTGACCTCATGTAACTGGTTCTACCATCACTCGATCTCTTCATCTGAGTCCGATGTGCAGGAACTGTCACGTTCCCATGAGATTCTCCCGTCTGCTGTTGGGTTCACCCGATCTTGATCATGTGCTGTGATCTGATAGATATAGTCTAATTCATATTCACTGTCCTCATCATGCACAGGCTCAGTGTAGCACACCCTTTTAGTTGGATCCAGCAGGACCACTACGCGGAGGAACTTTTTCTCGAATATCATTTTTCATCTCTTTAGGTTGATGACCCCATTCATGTCCGTGGCCCAGCCTATCCCTAACAATGTGGGGTAAGGATTAATATCATCCACAATTTCTATTACCTCAAAATTGGTATGTGTGCTTGCACCTTCGATGTCCACTGTGAGTCTTTGCAGTCTCCCCATGGGCAAGATCTTTTGTTGGTTCGCCATCCATAATTGGATATGAGACCATTGTAGTGCATGCCTACCCATGCGCTCCCAAGTCTTTTTAGGTATGACATTCGCATCTGACCCCAAATCCAAAATGACCTGATCCATCTCATAGTCCCCAATCTGGGCAGTCAATCGCATTTCCCACCCGGTGCGCAAAGCATGCTTGCCTAGTTTCCGGACCATGTGCGGTTCGTCTGACCCTGCGCACCTAGTTATTAACTCTTGTAATCCCTTCACCGCTTTAGTGTCTCGTAGTAGCTTCATTCTTGTCCCTAATAAGGTAGTTAGCATAGAAGTATCCATCTCTAGCTCAGTTTTATCTTTGCCACCTGAAGTAGAAGCCTCCGTGAAGCTCTTCTTAGCTTCCATAAATGTTTCCTTCGCGCGCTCCAAATCAAATTCAGGTTGCTTTGTAGGGGCCTTGCGAACCCATGCATCCTCCTTAGGTTGCTTCCCCTTATCTTCTCTTGTAGTTTCACCACTTCTAAGCATCATGTTCACGTTAGGATCCTCCTCGCACGATTCAGCCTTCATCATTTGGACGTTCTAAGTGGGAGTAGCCTGGAGCACCCCCTTTTCCTGCATCTATGCAATTAGTGTGGGGCACTCTACTACTTCATGATCAAATTGGTAATAATACGGGCAACATGTTCTGGTTGGATTTGTACAATCACGCGCGTAGTGCCTAGGTCCTCCACAATTGTAGCAGATTAATTGTCCCCACCCTCGTCTGAGACCCATTCCTCCCTGTCCCCATCCGCGTCCTTGAATCAAGCCCTGTGCTATTGCCACAATGAGATCCTGACCTCGCACCTTAGTCTATATCTTGTAAGTAGGTGCCCGATCCATCAGCAATTCATAACTTCGGCAATTTCGTTCGTCATGGCCCATCGATCTACAAAAATTGCAAAATAGCTGCTGAGGGGGTTGTATAAGTTTCTACAATAGATGACAATTGTCTGTGGTGTGCTTTCCTCCCACCTGGCAGATTGCGCACCAGAGTGCGAGCGCCATGCTTGGCCCCACTTGTGCCTTTGGTCGCAATGGCATTGGTCCCCCCCACCAAATAGTTCGTGAATATCAGACAATGATCCTTATCATGGCCCTGGCCTTTACACTTTATGCACCACATCTCTGCGCGTGCCTCTGACCGAGGCACCTTATCTTGTTTCAAACTTTGCATCTCTAGGCATAGGTTTTGTAGTTGCGCATGGATTTGCTGAACTCCCAACCCTAGATCCTATATTGGAGTTTCATGCAACCTCATCGCTGTCTCTAATGCTTCAGCTTGGGTTGAGATCTTTTGTTGTGACAAAGTTGTCCTTAGATGTGGTGTCAACGACGCCACAAACCACATGCAATGTTGCGCATCTGTCAGCATCATGTTAGCCTCACAGACTGTACTCTTCAATCTCTGATCCAAATCCCACGGGGTTTCACCAGGTAACATTACGATTTCTTGAACCCGATGATCAACTGCATCTCTAATTTTGGCCAGCTAAATTCTTTGTTCAATGCATCCTGGATCGCCGCTATTCCTGCATTTGGGTGATTGCTTGAGTACTTTATATACCACGTCAACATGCGGTCCTGCAGCGCACTAACCAAAGTAGCCTTTTTGATGTTATCATCCATTATGCCTTGGGCTTTCCATACAGCCTTTACCACGAACCAAAACTGACCTGATTCCTCGTTTCCTACACCTCTAAATATCGGAAACTTGATTGCACTCACCATTCCAACCCTTGGTGGTGGCAGAGGGGGGGTCAGCGAAGATGGGTTTGATGTAGGTGAAGTAGGTGATGGCGTCGATGGTGGTGGTATCAGTGGAATGTGTTGATTTATCAAACAAGCTACGCTTCTCGGAGAAAACCCTGCAAGTTCCTTCTCGCTTTCTTGCGAAAGTGAAATCAGAGGACTGTTTTCTAATCCTTTAGTCCCTTGATAGCCTCTTCCGCTCCTTGTTACCCTAGACATCAATGGATGCGCATAATCCATTTTTCACATAACAGCATTTTAATCCAAGTATTCAACAATTTGATGTACTTACCCCATGGTCCTTGGAGAAATTGCCTTTCTGTTTCACTGTAACTCACAGTTGTGTCTATCGTGAACTCAGTGATAAACCCTCCTATCACCTGATCCAATCAGTGATCTACTACGCGTGCAATTTTATCTTCAAATGCTTCTAGCCTACACACCAATTTTGGAGTCCACACAATGGGATGATCTAGTCTACACCTTCCCACACTGTCAACTAGTCTCGCGATCCACTCGTACAACTCCAGCAAAAAGGTCGTGAAGAAGATCTCGTGGATTTCTTTGTATATGTAGTGATCCAGCCACCTTTCCTTAGATATCCACAGATTTTTTTTCTCCTGTACTACGAACTCGTGCAATTTCTGATCCAACCAATCTTCAATCTCTTTCTTCGTAGGGTTCCAATGTTTCGACATCAGATATCCCTTAGGCAGATCCCGGTCCCGGCAATGGAACCATTTGTTGGCTTATTGGGGCCTGACCCAGGTTCGGAAGAGGTATTAGCCAAACAAACCACTGTGCTACCAGCCCTTTCAGCAATAGTCCGCGGAGCGTGAACTGAAGTCTCACCCAAGGTAGTAGGGGAGGATGTTGGAACTAGGTTTCCATACCCTTGGGATGTCTAGATGTGTTCTGGAGGGGTTGAGACTGATCTGAGCCCTCACGCTACTATGTATTGTTATCAGGATTTTGCGTAGATCTGCACCAACGTGCTTTTGTTATTATGAGTTTATTATAGATCTATCTTACTTCTTAGGGTCTTTAAGCAAACATTTAATAATAATACTCAATGTGTGCAAAATTATGCATAAACTCAAAACATAAACAGCAGATAGATTCGTGATAAAACACACAATGATTCATAAATTATTACCTTTATTGATCTCTTTCCCAGTACAACTAGATCCACCCTGCGACCTCAGCTACAGGGGTCCACGGACACAGCTGCGGACTCTACCAGGCCTCTGCGCACACAGTTGCAAAGCCTCTACCTATCTATCAACACCCTTGACTCAAACTTACAGACGCAAAAAGAATATTTCTTTCATAAACCCCTAACATTATAGATCCAAACAAAAATTGCCTTCTAACCTTAGAGCTTTGCTCTATTTATACGTTCCCATGGTCTGCGGACCATGGATAGGCCGACTCACTTTCTATTTTCTTACATTATTTGTGGGTGGACAACCCTTTGACTTGACTCATTACAATTTGCGCTCCGCACAACTCGCGGAGCCTTTACCATACTATTACTAAAATTGTGGGCTTTGAACCCCAAACCCGTTACGCGGGGCCTCCGCTACCTAACATGTAGGTTTGTGGATGACCCATAACCATGAGAAATGAAGATCTAAGGATAGAGATACCATGTAATGCTTGTGACCAACTGTGATACTAATAGTGTGCAGCCTAGCAAATGGACTTCAATGACAAGGATTTTGTGTAGTTGACCCATAACCATTATGTTGGTTGTTGATGAAGTAGCAAGTGCTTACATATCCTGGGGTTGGAGGGCATGTCTCCAAATAACCCAAGCTGAATGCTTCTATGCTGAAACTGATGAATGTGAAGCAGGTGCCTACTAAAGTAGGGTGGGAGGGCACGTCTCCAACGGGAACCCGCTCCGAATGCTGCTCCAGAATTAAAATGGACATAACTAGGTCAATATAACTCAGAATATTTATTATAACCCGTTTTGAGAAGAAGAAGGACCATTTTGCATCTTCCCATGTGTTGGAAATCCTTATCTGGACACTCTAGGATCTCATATTCACGCTGCAATTTTTTTGTCGTCACAAAAGTTCTGAAAAAATAGTTGATTTTAAATTAACGATATCTCCCACATCCGAACTCTGATTTGACCCTTTTTTTTTTAAATTGGGTGATTTTTCAAGAGGAGCTCAGATCTACAATCCTTTTTTTGAAATTCTGCACAAAAAATTCAAAAAATGATAGGAGAGTCGTCGTCCACCAGTTGTTGTCAGAAACAAATTCTACAACATAACTGATTTTAAATCAATGATATCTCCCTCATCCAGACTCCAATTCGGCCAATTTTTTTTTGGAATTTTGGTATTTTTTGGAAATTAATGTAGATCTGTTATTTGTTTTTGTAAATATTTCACCAACTGTTTCAGATCTGATCTGCAAACTCGTCGCCCAAAAAAAATTCCTGCAAAAAAAATGAAAAAAAGAAAAATTCTTCCTGCTTGGACCAAGAAAGTACTCTGTGGAGGTCGCAGTGTGTGCCTAAAGTTTGTTGAATATTGCTGCAAAATTTTGAAACTAAAATATGCATGAAAACCTCATCCCCATGGAATCGTAACCTGCTCTGATACCACTGATCCGGATCTTCGAGGGAGGCCCTCAAGGTCTAAAAGATTGAAATGGATCTTGGGGGGCAGGCCCCCAAGATCTGAAAAAATTGAAATTTCCAGAAGAAAAAGAGTAAAATGCCCAATAAACAAAACCACAAATAATTTTTTTATTAAAATTGATAATAAATGTAAGGACTACATTGCGGTGGACAATCTGTCCTTTTACAAAATGCGACTTGTTACTTGTATTATTTTTTAGTTACAATACCACGGGTCAATTCCATGGGTGGATGTCACAATAACATGGTTCAATTCCATCAGTGAATGAATACCATGGGTGGATGTCACAATACCACAGGTCAATTCCATGGGTGAATGAATACCATGGGTGTATGTTATAATACCATGGGCAAATACCATGGGTAAATGAATACCATGGGTGGATGTCACTTACGATACCATGGGTGGATAAATACCTTGGGTGGATGCCACTTAAAATACCATGGGTAAATTCCATGGGTGGATGAATACCATGGGTTCATGCCATTTTCCATTCGGATCAATGCACTAGCCCTATGTTTACAAATAAAAATCCATATAATCATATTTAGTCCTTGAACATATGAATTAACTTTCTGATCAAGGTAGTGTTGATATGCCAAGTGATTCTCATCACGATACAATGGTTCAATGTAAGTGCTTTGTAATGTTGGAAAGAATGCACCCCTAGAGGTTCGTAGGTTAGGTAAAAACATGAAGGGGACTTCCATTTTGACAATATAGGGTTTGAAGCATAGTGGCATCTTCCAAAGCCTAACACAGTTAACAAATGGACAAAAGAAAGAGTGAAGTCTTATCCATCAATACAAGGTACCTCCACCAATTGAAATGCATATTCTAGAAAGATGAAACTTTGAAGGCACATGAGACTCTCAATGCATCATTAAAGCAGAAAATCCCGTAAAACACTAATCCATTCATAAGATCAGTATACTAGGAGGAAAAATCATATGTGTCACCAATAAGCAGGCATACCAGGAGAGTTTGATTGCAATAAATTCATGGGGAGATTAACCAATTCAAAATATGATCAAAACCCTTATGATCTGAGGCAAGCAGAGGGGGGACCAAAATTTTGGATATCCCCAAAAAATTTGGGTGGTGTTGTAATGGCTACAACATTCGGAAAACCATTGCTAGGATATAGCATCTTTGCCTACGCCCCTACAACAGATCAAGTCTCATAAATGATGCAAGGAAGTATTAAACATACACTATGGTTACTCCTAGGGTTTCTTGACCTTGTACAGATATGCCCTTCCCCAATGTCCCAACTAGGTCCTATCAGTCTTTACACATTAAAACAAGCACTAGCACATGTAAGTTTTTGATGATGGTGTAGTAAGAATGAAACTTAGGGCTTATTGTATTCAGAAATTTAAAGTGAGTTTCTGGTGTTGCTCCACTTCCAGTGGACCTATTCAGTTCCCCAACAGACTCACTCAAGGAATCAAAAATTTGGCTTCATTACCAGCAGGACTTTTCAATACCCTACTGAAGTCATTTGCATCCCCTCTCTATGCAGGAATCCTTTCTCAATCCTTTACCCTTTGTTCGGTTAATTTACTCTTTCAGGTACATTGCCATCATTTATTAGGAATTTCCTTTTTCTAGGATGGATGAGGGATCCTGACTTATTTTACGATCAAGAGATGTTGTTCCTCATTTTCATAAACCGAAGGATTTTCTAGTTTAGGTTTTCCCTCATGCCATGCTTTTACATATCATCCCTGACTAATACGTGAACAGTAAAAACAATTCCTTTGAAGCATTCAGGATCATGCCAAACACAGTGTTTAGGTTATGAATATAGGTCATTTGAACTGATTAGGGTTCCTCACAAGTACCTACTCATATTTTCCTCGTTAATAGATCAAACTCATAGGAAAATATTTTTAGGACATATTTTTGATAACTAGATCCAAGAGAAGTTGCCTCTTGGAGTAGTCATCACAACCATAAGAAACCATTAGGGTTAGGTTTTTACTATTAGGGTAAAGTGACCAGGCAAGCCCTTCTAGGGTTTCAGCATGTGCAAGGAGGTGAAAGCGAAGATATTCATGACATGCATGGTTAGCAAGAAGCATGCATATAACAAGGCTTGGATGGAAATGTGAAATTTTATGCAGTGCCATGTAGCATATAGGGAAAATGCAATGATAGGTCAAAAACAAGAAAGTGTAATGCAAAGGAGGAGATAGTGAAAAGTGCAAGGTGAATGCATAATGTAATGCAGCAAACAAAAGTACCAGCAAAAACAATGCAGTGCAATGAAACATATCTGCAAGAAAGAATAGTCTAACTATAATAAGAGAGTTATGCAATGCTTATGCATATATCAAAATTAAATATGAAATATTGTGAAGAGAAATGCGGAAAAAATGCGACAAATGCATAATGTCATGCAAGACACTAAATTATCTGCAATAAGGAACACACAAACCCTAATCAACAAATTGTAATAAATAAATCCTAATTATCAAACATTGACAAGTAAACCCTAACTAGAAAACCCTACACTAGTCTAAACCTAAAACCCTAAATTAACCAAAAAGAAGGTTGGGACATGTGAAGTCAAACTTCTAATGTAGCTACTGAAGCATTTCCTAACTTGCAAAAACAAGGATGTCAACAATTAAAACCAATATAATGTATTGTGTAAAAACAAAAATGCTTACTTGTAAAACATGCACAAGAGAAAGAAGGTCATGCCTACTAGCAAGAAACCATGCTAGAAAGGATTGTTCCAACCAAGTTGCAACTTTGTTCTGGTAGACAGAATGATAAACTTGAAAACCTAAGCATTTCTTTTTAGTATGCATTCACTTGTTCTTAACCCTCAATCATGCACAAGAGAGGAAATATGGTGCTTTCTTGTAGAGGAATTCGTGTTGGGTGTGGGATCCCCCCCAAGGCAAGTTTTAGGGCTTAAATCCCAAGTTTTGACTAAATCCATTGTAAAGACTCTGCAATTTATGGGCGCGGAGCGCGTATATGGTAAATGAGTCAGAGAGTTGTCCACCCTCATTTTTGTAATGTAATGTCGGTTAGAGAGATCTACCCATGGTCTGCGAACCATGGGATTGTATAAATAAAGCGAGGCTCTAAGTGTAAAAGAGAAAAACAATGATCGAAGGAAATCAGTCGATGAAGTAGTGAGTCTAAGTTTAAATTCATGTCTTTGGGTCGTAGAGTAGGAGAAGGCTCTGCATATGAGTGCGTAGAGGCCTAGTAGTCCACAGCTGAGTGCGCAAACCCCTGCAGCTGAGTGTGCAGGGCAGGTTGAGTCTATAACCATTTGAAGCATTAATAAATAGAAGTTTTACCATATTTTTGTGTATCTTTTCCTATTTTAAGCATTGAAGTATACTGGGTATGAATTGCAAGTTTACTATTTATTTACTGTGTGAACTTATATGAATGTGCTGAGTAAGTGAATATAATATAAGGTATCTATTTATGAGAAGATAACTAACTGTTATAAGAAGATAAGTAAGATCCGCAGGGTGACTTGGGGAAATAGCGGAGATCGCTGCTCCAGCAGCGCGAAAGCCCCACAGCCCCTGGTTGGGGCTAAGCAAAGACAAATATAATCAGGTTGCGAAGGCCTCACAGGTCAGGGAAGGGCTTGAAGTAACCTACGCGAAGTTATTCACAGTTGGACTAAATAAACCCCTCAGACATCTCAAGGGTGCGGAAACCTAGTTCCAGCATCCCCCCGTACTGCTTCAGGTGATACCTCAATCCGCACTCTGTGAACTATTGCCGAAAGGGCCAGTAGTACAGGGATATGTTTGACTAATTAACTCTGAACCTAGGTCAGTCCCCAACAAGCCAACAAATGGTTCTATTGCCGGGACTGGAATCTGCATAGAGATTTCTGATGTCGTATCATTGGAATCCAACTAAGAAAGAAATTGAAGGTTGGTTGGACAGGAAAATTCACGAGTTTGCAGCACATAAGAATAAGAATCCGCGACTATCAAAAGAAGAATGGTTAGACTGCTACCTATACACAGAGATCCACGAAAATTTCTTTGCATCTTTCCCTACTGAGCTATATGAGTGGATTGAAACGTTAGAAGATAGCCAAGGAAGGTGCAATCTCGACAGTCCTATTGTGTGGACCCCAGAGTTGGTGCGCAGATTGGAAGCATCAGAGGATAAGATCACATGCATTGTTGATCATTGGCTCGATTAAAATATAGGAGGATTCATTACTGAGTTCGCGGTAGATACTTCAGTCAGCTATAGCGAGGTAGAGTGACACTTCCTCAAAGGACCGCGAGGTAAGTACGTTAAGTCTCTGAACACTTGTATTAAAATGCTACTCTGTGAAAAGTAGATTATGCGAATACATTGATGTTCGGGGCTACGCGAAGTGGGAGAATTCACAGAAATGAAGGTAGTGCAGAACTAGAAACTAGCCCATTGATTTCACCTCCGTGAGGGGACGAGGAGGAGCTCGCCAAGGTCTCATCAAGAAGTGCGATCAATTTGATAAGGTAGAGGATTTCGCAGATACCACCCCCACCCACACCACCACCAGCTTCACTACCTTCACCCCCATCTTCACCCATACCACCTCAACCACCACCACGAGTCAATATGGCAAGCGTGATAAAGTTGTCAGTGTTCAAGGGAGTAGGAAATGAAGATCCAGACCAGTTTTGGTTCGTGATAAAAGCCGTATCGGAAGTGTAGGGAGTTACAGATGAAAATATAAAGAAGGTGACATTGGTCAACACTCTGCAGGATCGCGTGCTGACCTGGTATATTAAGCATTATAATGACAATCCGAATGCGGGGATTGCGGATATCCAAATTGAATTGAATAGAGAATTTAGCAGGCCAAAGTCAGAAGCACAGTCGATCGTTAGGTTCAAGGAGATCACAATGCTACCTGGTGAGACTCCTTGGGAGTTGGATTAGAGACTGAAGTGCACAATTCATGAAGCTAATATGACTTTGACGGATGGACAGCATCACGAATGGTTTTTAGCATCGTTAACGCCGCATTTAAGGAATGCGCTATCACAACAGAGGTTAACAACTCAGGCAGAGGCCTTAGAGATCACGATTAGACTACATGAGACCCCGATACAGGATCCTAACTTGGGAGTTCAGCACATCCACGTGCAGTTGAAAAACTTATGCCTTGAGATGCAGAGTTTGAAACAGGACAGGACAAATCGCCCGGAAGTGCGCGAAGAGGTATGGTGTGTTAAGTGTAAGGATCAGGGCCATGACAAGGACCACTGCCTAGTATTCATGAATTACCTCATGGGAGGAGGATCGATTCCATTAAGACCAGAGGCATAAGAAGGACCTAGCATAGCGCCTGCTTTGTGGTGCACGATTTGTCAAAGAGGAAAGCATGCTACGGACAACTACCTTTTGTTGCACAAGTACACACAAAATTCACAACAGTTGTTCTGTAATTTTTGTAGATCGGTGGGACATAATGAGCGCACCTGTAGAAGGTATGAGCTGATAATGGATAGGACTCCTACCTACAGGGTTCAGGCCGAAACGTGGCCCTTGACCAGAACGCAAGAGTTGCGCGAACCAGATTTCAGGGGTGCAGACGAGGCCGAGGTGGAGGACCTGGAAGAGGTCGCGGACAAATAATATGTTACAATTGCGAGGGGGTAGGACATTATGCCCATGATTGTATGAATCCAACGTGTCCATCATGTCTATATTGTACCTTGTTTGATCATGAGACGGATTATTGTCCCACACTAATAGCGAGGTTGCACGACAAGGGAGCGCTCCAACCTTTCCCGACTCAAAACCTGTAAATGATGAGGTCTGAGCCATGCGAGGGAGACCCCAACATGAACATTGTGCTCCAAAGTGTAATTACAATAGGGGATGATAAAGGCAAGCAGCCAGAAGATAGTACTTGGGTTCGCAAGGCTCCGACAAAAGAACCAGAGTTTGATTTGGAGTGCACTAAGGAAACCTTCATGGAAGCTAGTAAGATATTTGTTGATGCCTCCATTTCAGGAAGCAAATACAGGCTGGAGCCAGAAATGGACCCATCAATGCTCACAATGTTACTAGAAACCTGCATGAAGCTACTGCGTGATAGCAAGGCTGTAAAGGGATTGCAGGAACTCATAAATAGATGCGCGGGGACTATGCCAAGAGAACCGCGCATAGTCCAGAAGATTGGAAAGCATGCGACAAGGAAAGGAAGAGAAATGAGATTGACCACGCTGATTAGAAAACATGAGATGGACCAAGTGATTCTGGAATTAGGATCGTATGTGAACGTTCTGCCGAAGCAGACATGGGAGCACATGGGAAGACCTACACTACAATGGTCTCCTATCCAGCTGCGAATGGGGAACCAGCAAAAGATCATACCTATGGGGAGATTGCAGGGAAACACTATGGATATTGAATGGGCAAGCGTGCTAGCAGACTTTGAAGTGATAGAGATTGTGGATGACAACAATCCCTACCCCCATGCTATTAGGAATAAATTGGGCCAAAAACATGAATGGGGTGATAAATCTGAAGAAGGGCAAGATTATTTTTGAGAAAAAGTATATGTGCGTAGTCGTACCTTTGGACCCTGCAGAAGGATCATGATACACGGAGCCAGTGCAGACTATGAAAGTGATGATGACTTAGACTCCATCTACAAGATAACCGTGTGAGAGCAATACTGGTTAAATCCCACCATGAATGGACGAATCTCGTGGGAGCACGAAATCTCCTGTACATCGGATTCGAACGAAGAGATAGAGCGATGGCAGAACCGGTTACATGAGGTAACTACGCTGAACTGCAACATAATGACAAAATCCTTTTGTTGCGTATCGACAGATGTAAGGGATCTGCCTACTTATGATGGGTTAAGTGAGGTAGATGCCTTCTTGAACATATTTGAAAGAGAGTGCCGGAACAACAACGTTTCGAGGCTTTGAAATGGGTACTATGTGCTATGCTTGCGAGGTGGTGGGGTACGCACCAAGGAAGCTTTGAGGACTGGTGTGAATGCAGGAGAATGATGCGCATGAATTTTGGGAAGCCTTAGATGTGAATAGCAGACAAGAATGATGGAAAAGATGATCTGCGCACGCATCTATCCAGGTGGGTACAGGCATATGGTAAACAACTTGCGCGGATGCACATGGACTTCGCGTTCGAGAACACGGTCAATAAGCAGGTGTTGGTGAGGCAATTGCATGAATGGTCCCTCCAGTTGGGATGATGAAGTCTGGAAAGAACGAGTGTGCAGAAGGTTACCCACACATAAGCCTTTAACGAAGTGTGCGAAGCACTGAACAGGGTATATAATGCATAGCAGAGTGATTGGAACTTGCTTTTACTAGCAGTTCGATGGGCTTATATGACAACGTGCAAGAAACTGATGGCGCAGACACCTTCAAGGGTGGCTTATGGAGCAAACACTGTAGTCCCAATAGAGTACAGTATGCCTAGTCCATGCATAGCAGCACCGGTCGATTTGACGGTTCGCGGAGCCTTGGTAGAAGGGATCGCGCAGTTGAACGAAGCAGAACGCTTGGGACCTGAGGAAGAAATCTGACATGGTGATCTTAAGCTCCAAGAACTCATGAAAAAAAGAGTGCGGTTAAGGGAGAAAAGTGCTCTGATAGAAGCAGAAGTTAAGAAGCTTGAGAAAGAAATAAAGAAGGATTTCTCGATAAGAAAACCAGGGTGATAAAACAAGGTGTGCACGATTATGTTGACAAATTTGGGGACTATCGCCGAGATTTGATCAGTTTGATGCCTTAGATTGGACTGTATATTACTAGAAGGATCGCCCATGGTGGTGCGATGCAAAGGGTAAAGTGTGTGGCACGAACAGTAAAAATAAAAGGCAGAATTTCTCCAAGAAAAGTAATGGATGACCGGTTGGAACCCTATACAGGTGGCGCAGCCATCTGACTAGCCGTGGGAAGTACAGTCTTAGCGCTCCAGGTAGTTGAAAGGAGGCGCAGGACTATAAACTACTCTTCCTGAGAGCTGGACGATGTCGGGGTTGCGCGCAGGAGCAAAGTGTCACAAGGTCCGTGACCGCGCAAAAGGGTCTACACTGCCACACTGGTTGGCTGGAAAGTGACCATTGTAGTCACTATTCATGATGTGATGCTTGACTTGAGACCAAATGGAGTGGGTGACAGGCATTTAAGATGAGCTTTATGGGCAAGATTTGGAAAAATCTACTGCTAAGGGAGCATTAATGGACTAGATTTGGGGGGAATGGTTGAATTCAAATTCAAAAGGCGCTATAAATTACAAAGGGCTACCCAGCAAACAACACTTGGTCATTTGCGAATTGAGTTGTCATGCGCCCTGAGTATTCTGAACTGAGACCTATTTTTCCTATGGAGAGTGTTGGTTGAGCACCTGATTGAACGATTGAGAGATTTCTAGATGAACAAGATGGCAGCATCTGAAGAAGCCAGGGAAATCGCAGAGATGACCACCGAAGAAGCCGCGCAAGCCATGACCATAGAAGATGCCCCTGAGAACACCGGGATTATTGCGGAAATCCCTAAATCACCGCACACATCGAGACTGAAGAAAGATAGATAACCAATGATTCTGGTGTGTGTGTCCCCTCGAAACTCGTTGCGAACCAGATTAACAATGGAGGAAAAAGGGAAAGCGGTTAACCTGGAAACCTAAGAGGAGGAAGAAGACCTAGAGGATATAATAATGTAAGAGGACGATGACGAGGGCATGAAGGAAGAAACCAAGGGCGTGGTCCCTCTAACTAAGCTGCCCATGTATGTCCCTCCACGGAAGGGGAAGGCGAAGGTTCCCAAGGACCTCGATGAGAGCAAGAGCTCTCTACAGACTCCACTCCTCCCAGACAATATCATCTTTGAAGGAACACACTTGGGAAGGGTGCCGAGCTTAAAATTCGAAGACTAGGATCTCGCTGACCATGAGAAATTCCCTCACTTGGTGACCACACACCTCATGAAGCCAAAGAAACACACCACGATGGGAGTTATAGAGTTGGAGCCGCACAAGTGGTTACACAGAGTCGAAAAGGCAGGGTTGTTGAACCTGCTCTGGGTGTCGCATTACCATCGTGCCCTAGTGACTATCTTTGTCATTAGGTAGCTGCTCTACCTAGTGCATGGTGGGTGTTTGTGGCTGGAGGAGCCCATCCCCATCATGGACCACCTCATCCATCAAATTACCTGACTCCTGTGTAAAGGAGAAGACCCCACAGACATTTCGAAGGGGAAGAGCAGTGATTTGGCCATCGCCGATGCCATGAAAAAGAAATATAAGCTGGAGAAGAAAAAGAGGTGCTACATGATCTCCAGTATCAACAACAAGGTAGTCAGAGTTGCAACCTAGATACTGGTAGGTAAGGTCATGCAGAAGTGATGCGCAGATGAGGTGCCCGTGCCGGTGGTGGCACTTGTTGAACAATGTGCAGAAGGGGTCCAGTTTAACTGGTCCGAATTCTTATGCAAGAACTTCTTGGAGAATTGCTGCGGTGCACAAGAACAAGGAAAAACTTTCCACTATGCATGGCTTCTACTGTCCATAGTGTTGATGGCTGGGGAATTGCCTGAGGACAGCCAATTCCCCACAATTGCAGGGGATCTCCCGGAGGCCGCAAAGTATGCTTGATTGTGGACCATTAAAGACGCGAACCGAATCCGCAATAGTAAAATATTTTGGGTGTTCATGGAGATGAACATCAGAATGGGGATTAACCGCAAGCCACGGTTATCACCCACTATCTACAACAACCTACAAAGTTTCGCAGAGTTTAAAGCGGACTTTCATCACATCTACCTCAGGGCATGCAAGGACCCTGCAAAGAAGTGGAACGAACTACCCTATATAGCCACAGATGATGTGATCTTTGACGTACTTGAGACGTGGCCGCCGGAGTGGTGCGCTCTAGACATCTTTTCGCTGGAAAAATCTACTATGCAGAAAAATAAGGAGGAGGAAAAACTACGCATGGCACAGTTGGTGGAAAAAAGAAGGAAAGAAGCAGTAGTAGCAAAGGCGCAAGAGGTGTGGGACACTGCGCAGACAGCAGCAAAATAGCAAAAGCCCGCAACAGTAGCACAGAAAGCATCAGAGAAGGCGTGCGAGGGCCAGAAGTCACCTTCACCTGAGAAGGAGCAAGAGATGGAAACAGAGGTAGAGGAGGGCAACGCAGACCCATAGACAGTGTCGACACTATTGAAGCACCAGCGCTCGAGAGAGTAGATGGGGTTGCACAAGAAGGTAAAAGCGTCTAAGCTGTCTATCGACCCAATCACCCTTACTGAGGGGGATCTGCATGATATAGGAGAGACGGTGCGCAACGTCACCACAGAGGCCCTCAAAAACTTTGTAGAGGAGAATCAGATTGTGTTGGGGGCCCTTTGAGCACAGATTCAGGAGTTGCAGGTATGCACTCCTTAGGCTGGTACTCTCTCGACCAGCCTCGCAATAGGAAGAGTCGCAACTGAGGAAATGTTGTGTGCTCGTACAACCAACACAATAGTGCTTCTGGAAAGGGCAATGGTTACAGCAAATGAGGCTGATAGGCCTACGATCAGTACATCGAAAGGCATAGGGATCAACGTGGTTGCACTCCCTCAGGAGACGCTCTATGTTTTGTAGGATGGGATTACTGCAGAACTACGGGCTAGGGAGAGCCACACATTGTAGGTGTTGAGTGAATAGAAGATCAACATGGAGATGTTGAGCTTGCAGTGCGATGAGGTCGTGTCTCAGAACAAGAAGATGGTACAGGTAATTGAAGAAGCCTGCCAGATGGTCCCTGAGTTGGCCATCCTAGCAGAAGAACCAGCAGAGATGCGCATCCAGATATTAGCAGCTGGGGTGCGCGAGGTGCGAGAAGAAATGGCCAAGGTTCAGCAGGAGCTGAACCTTCAAATAGCAGAGCTGCAGTTGAAGGTGCAACCTTCAACTCCTCCAGAGGTAAGGGAACAGTGCACTAGTACCATCACATTAGGGATGGAGGAGATCAGTAGTGTAGTGAGGGACTGTACCAAAATGTTGGAAGAATCATTCGAGGTCCTCACTAATGTACAAGAGGACCCGCACATACAGTGCGTAGAAACAAAGGCACGTGAGCTACAGTAGCAATACAACAATGTCACAGGCACCATGCAGACGGTGGCCCTCACACAGCGGCTTGCACGAACGCAACAGGCCAAAGTGCTTAAAGAGAAAGTAGACGCAGCACGACACAAAGAAGCAGTTTTGAAGGTGCATGTTCAGCCTTGGATCGATGAGGCCTTCGTAATCATAGCAACAATTGAAAGCAAGCTCACATAGATGCAGGCGACGTAGGAATAGATACCTGTTATAGACATTTTTGTGCCTTGCAGCACCAAGCATGAAATGTCCATAAACCAAGGGCTCCTAAGTCCCTAAAAGTGTTGTTCCAACCCCTAAAGGAACAAGGTCAACAAATTACAGCTTCTCCCAGAAGTTCTCCACCAGAAACTGCTCAGAATAAGTCAAAACAGGATCATTTCAGCTGCTCCACTAGCTAGTTACGTAGCATAGCACCTAAATACACTAGTTGGGTGCATTGCAACGCACCTAAATGCACTATCAGGGTGCGTTGAGCTGGAAATGACAAATGGCAGTGCCATTCCGCGAGGTGGAAAGACAATGGAAGCTTCCAGAATCTTCTCCTATGACACTTGCCTCACTGAATTCGACCAAGGATGAGTAAGAGGCTCTCAGTCTCCAAGTGGAAGCAAGAACTGACAAAGAGAAGACACTAATCAAATCATAAGCTGACTCATCCTCCTTGCATACATCTATATATGGATCCCTCATCCCAGAGATCCAGAGGCTGGAATTTTGTACATTGCAAGGAATTGTTGTTGGTTTTGAGATAGATATCAGAGTATTGGGTGATTTATGCTTTGTTGGAGGTGAAGAAGGGGCTTCTTTGCTGGGAGGTTGATGTTGGGTCAGGAATCATCGGTTGTAACTCCTCCTGGATCTTCTTGTATATCAATAAAAACTATTTGAGTTTCTCCTACATGCTTTTGTATCATTGATGCTTGTTACATTTGTATGTTTAGCTTAAATCTGATCCTAAGCTGTTTATGAATATAGATCCATGTCTTTGTATAGTTTTCTTCTTCTGTGATCTTATAGGAACTTGGTGAAGCTGGGCAAGTAAGGGAGCAGGTAGCTGGAAGCTGTCAAAGAAGAGAGGGATTGGATCAAAGGATTAGCGCAAGACACAGGTCGGTTCTTTCTATCCCCCTCTATCTTTAATTCATAAAGGAAATACAAAAGTAGTTTTCTCTGTTTGTTTCTAAGGCAGCTGTCACACCTTAGTGGGATAGAGAAATTCTAAATAGACACTTTTCCCGGTAACAAAATGGCGACTCCACTGGGGACGATTGTCTAGTTAATTTGTTTGTGTATCTTTTTGTTGTTTGTTTCATAAACTTATAAGTAGCATTCGAACTGCATTTGCCATAACAAATGCAAAGTAGACAACTGCTACTTCAATCCATTCACTGGATCTGTTTATGATTTGAACAGCTGATTCACAAATGATCTGATTGCCCTTTGTGATAGCTCTTAGACCCTCCTTAGATCTACCCCCTGATTGTGCATTACTGATTGCTTTTACTCGGCCAAAAACCAAAGACTAAACTGCAAACCGTGACCCAGAACCCGGACAGATTCTCGTTTCTGCCCCAGCGCAAGTACTGTGAAGAGATCCTGCATTTCAACGCACTTCCCGAAAGGGCAACCTACGCTGCAATCCAGTTTCTCTGTGTTACAGGTGCGTTGATCAGACTAGCCCTGTGCAGTTGAGGTTCTTGTGCTTCATTCTTTCTAGTTTTGTCTCTGATTTCTGCAGCCTGTGATCAGTGTATGTGTCTGTTTAAAAACCCCTTTTCCTTTTTGTTATTCTGCCTCCTTTGTACAAAAGAACTGTAAATGTTTTTGTGTGTTTGTTGAGTCGTTTACAGTTTTCCATTGCAAAAGTAGAATAATCGTATTGTCGTCCTTTGATTTAGATCTGTCGCAAGTGTCGATTTCAATCATAGGAGAAAGTTTGATTGTTGTTGATGGTCGACTATACTTTTACTTTTACCTTTGGTCTGAATTTGTGATTTTCTAGTGTCAAAAACGAGTGTTCATTTCAAAATCTTAAAGTGTCGTAATCGTCTTTATCTTTTGATTTCGAAAAGAAGCTTGTTTGTGTTTGTCGCTTGAAAGCAAATTCAGATTTGTACATCAACTTTCTTTTTAGCATCAATACTAATAAAGTCGAAAACAAATACATGCACATGTGCATTTGCATATTGACAGTCTGTTTGGCTTGATTTAGGAAAGTGCATTTACAGTGTGCTCTTTGCTCTTTGTGAAAAGATTGTGTCTTTCTTTTCCCCTAGTAGCTAGGATTTTCATTGCTGAAAAGAGATAAAAGTTTGCTTATCATCTTTAGATTGCATTTTAGGAATTACATCTACATCTCGTGGTGAACCCAAAAGGTAAACTTCATAAGAAAGATCAAATTAAAATAAATTCAATGAATCTAACAACGCTTTGGAACTTAACGCACAACATTTAGAGGTCTAGGCTAGAGACGTATTCCGGCGTCGTAAAGCCTGGTAACTGTTGTCCTCACTGATGGTTGGGTGATTCCTCCACTTTGAGACGATAAGTGCCAGTACGGACTTGTGCTCCCACGTACCGTCGAGTATATTTTGGGAGACCCCTATAGGCTTAAATCCTTTATCCATAGGAAGTCGTGTCTGCCGCCCTATCGATCGCAATGCACTGAACACAGCATTCGAGAAGATTGACTGTCGTACCGTAAAAAGTATTCTGCAGTTTTGCGATTGGTTTGGTACTCCCTCTACCTAGATCTCCAGAGCAGTCCCTTTCGTTCCTTTTCAGACTCTTTAACGGAAAAGGTCCATCTGAGCACTTGTCACTTCAGGCTCATTAAAAATCGAAGGAGACTAGAGTCATCTTTTGTTTTTTCTCGACTCTTTAAAACTGAAAAAACAAGTTGTGTCAAAGCGTCTAAAATTATTTTAAACGGAATATTCATTACCCCTTTCCTACGTTGATCTTGGGTTGAGAAAATGGAGTCTACCAACCAAGGAATTCCCCTTGGAGGAAATCCTAGTCCCTTCTCCTCTTGGGGAGATGTTGGTGCACCCCATATGGCCACATTGTCGCTTCCAGGACTGACAATTGGTTTGCCTGTATGGCTCTTCTCAACCTCTGTCGTTCAGAACACCACTATTCCTGAACAATCGAATTGGCAATTAGACGAGTCCAGAGTTTCCCACCAACCTTCTACTTCCTCTAATTCTTCCTCTCCTCCTTCCTCTTCGCTTGATGGGGCTGGTAAAGCCAAAAATCAAGTTCCTAAGGAGAAGAAGGAAAAGAAGAAGAAAGAGAAGAAGAAGAAAGAACCAAAGGCGAAGGGGGGAAAACGAGTGTCGTCTAACGAAAATCGACACACTGCACCGACCAAGCCTAAATCGCCATGTGTCATTTGCAAAGGAGACCACTTTCACAGAGATTGTCCTTGCATCCCTCGAATATTAAAGGACTGGTCTCCTAGATTGCACAACCCGATGTCATCAACCTCTGATGATCATGTTGAAAGCACACCGTCGACTAGTGAAAGTGAAGTCCTAGGACAAAAAGGAAAATATAGATTTCCTTGTAAATTGTGTGAAGGCGATCATGCCGTCCACCGTTGTCCCTTCTTAGACGAAGCTAAAAGAGTTTTGGATGATCGTCCGGTTTCACCGTTACGACTTCCTCCTGGATATAAAAAACTCTTGCCGAGTCCGTCACTAGTTGAAAATCCGGCTGGCCCGCTCAAGTGGTCGGCTGAAGCACCTATCATTGAAGATAAACCATTTGGATCCATACCAGACGAAAGTCAAAAGGTCGAGGCGGCAGTTGACCCGGTCTTGCCTTCAGAGGTTTCATCTTCAGATGATACACTCACTGAGGAGAACAAGGATGACACCGTCCAAATTCTCTTCATAAACACAGACTCCAACGAACATGGGGGCAATATACCCGTTCCTTTACCGCAGGAAGGAAGTTCGTCAGAGTCGTACCTGGCCGTCTATTCGGTCCCACCTCCAAGCAACCTAGTTGTCTCCTTCGATTGGAATCAACTAGGCAGACCCCGTTTACCAGCAAGCATACCATTCCGAATTATCGTTCAAATATATAGAATGGTTATGGCTAGTACCATCATAGATGAGGGGGCTTCTGTGAGTATCCTTTCCTCGACTGCTTGGAAAGCGCTTGGTTCGCCATCGCTTTTGCCTGAGATGAGAAATCTGACAGGCTTTGATAAAGGAACCAGTCGACCTTTAGGGATCCTTCCCGATGTGCCCATAACATTGAGAGGGAAAATCGTTCACCTGAACGTAATGGTAGTTCAAGGACCCCTAGATTACAATCTACTCCTTGGACGAGACTATATTTATTGCATGGGAGCGATTGTCTCCTCACTCTTTAGAGTAATGTGTTTTCCGCACGAAGGAAGAGTGGTCAAGCTCGTGGACCAGCTTTCATTTCCCAGATCACGCATAGCAAATAGTCATATACCATCCCTAAATGGTCTTTTCACACAAGAAATGTCTCAATCTCCAGTCCGTCCTCCCAATGAGCGCGAGTAATTTGAAGGGATATGACTGAAACCCAGGGGGCATGCATCCTGGTCTGCTTCGGCAGGAAAACTTCGGGTATAGGGTAGGTTTCCGCGGGAGAATATGACTAGTCTGTACCCCGTCCGTGATTGGAAGAGGGGTTATTCTAGAACAAGATTCTCTTGTCAAAGTTATGTGAGTTGGCGGGCATCGTCGCTCACCTTTGTTTGTTTCGATAGACATCGCCGAAGAAGTGTTTTGTTTGCACCGCGAATAGAACAATCTTTGGGTAACCTGTAAGAGGTAGGCCTCTCTCGTCAAAACAAGTGTTTTGACGGAGAGAAGTAGAGGTAACCTTGAAACTCTGTTTTATACCTGGGGGCATGCAAACCTTTTGGAGTGCAAGCAAAGAGCGACTATTTATTTTTTTAAATTTTTAGGACCTCTAACCCTTTAAACTCGTAGGATTGGTCGTCTCCTAACTTGCATAAAGAAAGGATGTGGGGAAAAACTCTAAAAATTGCCGTTTTTATATGAGACATTCTTATCATATGACTGGATTAATCGAGCAGTGTTACCGCGAGGTTCAAGCTCGTTAAAAAATAAACCCGGACCGAGCAAATGTTTCCACCCGCGTTTAAGCTCGTTAAAAAATGAACTATTCCCCGGTAAATAACCACCGTGAATGTAGTACTTCAGCCATTAAAGCCTTGGTCGTGTTTGCACCGTCACCTCCACTTTTCCATTGGCCGATCATTCACCTCCATTTGATTGTTTACCCATTTTGAGGAACAGCTGCGAAGAGTGATTTCACTAGCCATCCTTGTGACACTGCCGTGATTGGAAAATTCCAAACCTTACCTGGAATCAGCTGCTACCCATTTTATCACTCGTTCCTCAAAAGACAAGTCTCCTTTAAGCTCTTTTCAACTGACTCGTAAAATATGAAAAGATTGTCGAGTCCTTGGCCTTCCAGCTCGTTAAAGGGACAGGAAGTGCTATCCCTCCTCTAGATTTTAATCTTTTTGGACCTGAGGGATTATTGCACAAAAAGATCGAGCGCTTGTTTTGTTCGACTCGTTAAAACTATCGAAAATTCATCCCTTCTGTATTGTTTTATACTTTTTCGGACTTAAGGGATTAGGTGACGAAAAAGGAATTTTGGAGTTACCTTTACGTACCTTTTCAGACTCTCTAAAAATGAAAAGGACCGAGTTATCTTTGTCGTTAAACTCGTTAAAAAGATTAATAGCGACAAACTTGTCTTTAGATGAGAACGAGTTTCACTATCGCTAGGATTGTTAAAACATAGCGATGGGTTTGCCCGAAGGGAAAATTATAGAACAAGCATATGTTATCCTCCTCAAGCTTGACAAAAATAAAGAAGTACTGGTCAGCAATGACTGGGGAAAAATTGGGAAGGAAACTCAAAGAATCTTTATTGGTAGCAAGTCGCTCTTGAACATGACACTTCCACTCCGTGTCCGAGTCGGGTTGGGTTGTTTCATTCACCCGTCACATCACCATGGTCACGCCATACCATCCACATTTGGGGTTAATGCTACCAATCCCTCACATAAGTGTCGCCGACATGTTCAAGAGAAGTCACTTGTGTCTCACCCACTACCATACATTATACTCCATACTTTCATGACCGCCACCCTGAACCATATATCATCAGATCGTTTTCACCTCCATCAAAATCATTGGCTCCGTTCCGTGTCATTGGTGTGGGATTCATTAAGGCCCTCCTTTGACGGATCACTGCTTGTCGACATCAGCTCATTATCCAAGAAGTTGGTCTAGGAACACCCCATTCAGTACTTTGAAGCTTGCATGCCTCAATGGCAAGTTTCTCACTTCCGGCGACAGGTTTACATCAATGGCCTTCGACCAAAAGATTTTGCGTGGTGTTCGACGCCAAGTCCTTTATTCACACCACGTGAATTGTACTGTAGTACCTTGAGGGTCATTATCATTATCGGTGATTCCTCTCGCGCTTGTTAACAGTTTACATCATTGACTGGTAATCAAGCGATGTCTTTCCATGTTCGACTTCAGAACATTTCTCACATGGATCGACTTGTACTTCGAGTGAAGATCGGACGAGATTGAAGACCCCGGATCTAGTTTCATCCATCCGGGCTGCGATATATATTCAGGAAAATAAAGACATTAAATGTACATCATTGCAGCACAGATAATCATCCTACCAAAAGGATGATGGCTCTATCAGAATCATCAGTCTACACTCAGACGATTGTCTGTCCTATGTACATGAAAATGAATTTATAAAGCTGAGCATGGGAATGCCCGCCTCAGCTAGATCATGAAAAATAGTATGAAGATAATGTATTGTATTGTATCTTATTACAGGTCTCCTCCCAACATTGAAAGAACTTCGGATCCTCATAATAAAGCATTTCACCCGATTAACGGCCTCATACTTTAGGGGGCAACTGTTATAGACATTTTTGTGCCTTGCAGCACCAAGCATGAAATGTCCATAAACCAAGGGCTCCTAAGTCCCTAAAAGTGTTGTTCCAACCCCTAAAGGAACAAGGTCAACAAATTACAGCTTCTCCCAGAAGTTCTCCACCAGAAACTGCTTAGAATAAGTCAAAACAGGATCATTTCAGTTGCTCCACTGGCTAGCTGCGTTGCATAGCACCTAAATACACTAGCTGGGTGCGTTGCAACGCACCTAAATGCACTATCAGGGTGCGTTGAGCGGGAAATGACAAATGGCAGTGCCATTCCGCGAGGTGGAAAGACAATGGAAGCTTCCAGAATCTTCTCCTATGACACTTGCCTCACTGAATTCGACCAAGGATGAGTAAGAGGCTCTCAGTCTCCAAGTGGAAGCAAGAACTGACAGAGAGAAGACACTAATCAAATCATAAGCTGACTCATCCTCCTTGCATACATCTATATATGGATCCCTCATCCCAGAGATCCAGAGGCTGGAATTTTGTACATTGCAAGGAATTGTTGTTGGTTTTGAGATAGATATCAGAGTATTGGGTGATTTATGCTTTGTTGGAGGTGAAGAAGGGGCTTCTTTGCTGGGAGGTTGATGCTGGGTCAGGAATCATCGGTTGTAACTCCTCCTGGATCTTCTTGTATATCAATAAAAACTATTTGAGTTTCTCCTACATGCTTGTGTATCATTGATGCTTGTTACATTTGTATGTTTAGCTTAAATCTGATCCTAAGCTGTTTATGAATATAGATCCATGTCTTTGTATAGTTTTCTTCTTCTATGATCTTACAGGAACTTGGTGAAGCTGGGCAAGTAAGGGACCAGGTAGCTGGAAGCTGTCAAAGAAGAGAGGGATTGGATCAAAGGATTAGCGCAAGACACAGGTCGGTTCTTTCTATCCCCCTCTATCTTTAATTCATAAAGGAAATACAAAAGTAGTTTTCTCTGTTTGTTTCTAAGGCAGCTGTCACACCTTAGTGGGATAGAGCAGTTCTAAATAGACACTTTTCCCGGTAACAATACCGGGGAGCAGTTCCGACACTGCAGTCTTAGAACAATGCGTACAGGAGTTACAGCAGGCAGTCGCTCAATGCACTGCCGACCTTGCAGCCGTTCAAGCAGAGTTGGGAGGTCTCCCCGTGAAGATCTCCGCAATGATAGAGTGACTCGAGGGCGAGTCACAATGTTTTTTTGGGGGCTTGTTGGGCGTGGGATCCCCCCCAAGGCAAGTTTTGGGGCTTAAAGCCCAAGTTTTGACTAAGTCCATTGTAAAGACTCCACGATTTGTGGGCACGGAGCACAAAGATGGTAAATGAGTCAAAGGGTTGTCCGCTCTCATTTTTGTAATGTAATGTTAGTTGGAGAGGTCTACCCATGGTCCGCGGACCATGGGATTATATAAATAAAGCGAGGCTCTAAGTGTAAAAGAGAAAAACAATGATTGAAGGAAATCAATTGATGAAGTAGTGAGTCTAAGTGTAGAGTCATGTCTTTGAGTCGTAGAGTAGGAGAAGGCTCTATAGCTAAGTGCGTAGAGGCCTAGTAGTCCGCAACTGAGTGCACGGACCCCTACAGCTAAGTGCGCAGGGCAGGTTGAGTCTGTAACCATTGGAAGCATTAATAAATAGAAGTTTTACCTTATTTCTATGTATCTTTTCTTGTATTAAGCATTGAAGTATATTGGGTATGAATTGCAAGTTTATTGTTTATTTACTGAGCGAACTTATATGAATGTGATGAGTAAGTGAATATAATATAAGGTATTTGTTTATGCAAAGATAACTAACTATTATAAGAAGATCAGTAAGATCCGTGGGTGACTTGGGGAAATAGTGAAAATCGCTTCTCTAGCAGTGCGAAAGCCCCATAGCCCCTGGTTAGGGTTGTGTAAAGACAAATATAACCAGGCTGTGAAGGCCTCACAGGCTAGGGAAGGGCGCGAAGTAACCTGCATGAAAGTATTCAGAGTTGGACTAAATCAACCCCTTAGACATCTCAAGGGTGCGGAAACCTAGTTCCAGCATCCCCCCCATACTGCTTCAGGTGAGAACTCAGTCCACACTCCACAGACTGTTGCCGAAAGGGCCAGTAGTATATGGATTTGTTTGGCTAATTAACTCTGAACCTGGGTCAGGCCCCAATAAGCCAACAATTCGCCAAATAAGAGTCTTCCAACCAGTCAACAATTATATCCTAAAATTCAAGATGATCAACTTGAAGGTCTTGAATATTTTCCAAATATAAGCCTCCATCAAGTGTGACAAATATACAAGAGGACTCTACCAAGGAAACACTAACTTTAGAAACCCTAATTTGAGCTTGTTCATAGATTTTATCAAGGATGTGAGGACTTGAAATAACCATCCTCGAGAGCCAAAGTGTCTCACTGTCCTGACAAACCTGTGAATCTACAAATGGTGGATCATCAAATATTGGTGGTTTCATAAGATCAACATATGAATGCACATGGCCATCATCAAGCATGATAATAGAATCATCATTGAATATGTCATTGGTTTTCCCATATGTTCTTATATTTACCAACTGGCTTTTCAAAATATCAGATGGAGATGAATCAACAGGATGAGTCTCATGAAAGGATTGAGTAATGTGGTTTCCTTGCTCACATACAATGGAATGCAAGACAACACCATCTTTTACCTAATAACAATCTACACCAACTAGGCAAGAATCAAAATGATTTGAAAAAAACTTATGGTACTTTATTCAACAAACAAATTAGAGTAAAAGGAGATATGAATATCATAATATTTCAAAAAGGAGTCTTCATCGAGTGAGATGGTGTTGAGATGGGAATCATGCGAGGAAACCCTAAAGTGACCTAGCTCGTGGATCTTGTCAGGATCGTGAGAACCTGAAATAACCATCGGCGGAAGTTGAAGGGCCTCAACTTCCTGACGAGTCCTTGAATCCTCAAAAGGTTGATCATCAAATATCGGTGGCTTAGTGAGGTCAACAAGTGAACATGCAAAACCATCATCAAAAGTGTCGGTGAATACATTGTTGATAAGATGATGATTTTTGAAGCCACTGATTTGGTCAGTTGGTCAGATTTATTAAGTACTTGATTGCAACCTAAACCAATAGGATGGAGATCTAAAGGGTTTGAAGAAACAAATGGTGTAGTAGATTCATCAAATAAATTAGGGTACAAAAAATGAAAAGAGTCAGGTGAAAATACATCACTTTCAACTAAGTATACTTTAGAACTCAAACTCTACACATTAGTGTGATCTCTATGAAGCAATGAGTCAGCGAGCATGTTATGCTCCATGGAATTGATAGGGAATTCAACTTTATCTGAGACAAGATGTAGGTCATTGCAAATAGGTGTATGAGGGAGCATAATCTGAGAGGATTACAGAATAGATTTAGGCAGCTGCTCAACGAGCTCAAACTGAATCATGTCAATAGGGAGATGTGTTTTATCAAATTGATTTTTAGGTTGTCCACTTTCAACAGTATGTATGAGAGTTTCGGAAGCAGGGAAAAGTTGGTTCTTCATCCTCCAAACACTCTTCATTAATTAAATTATCAATGACAGAAATGTCATTAGGTAATGAAGCTGAAGGAGGATGCAGAGTCTCATAGGCGATAATCTCCTCCTTAGAGGCTTGAGGCTTTTCCCAGCTCACAAAAATGGGAAAGACAAAATTAGGGATAAGGTCTAAGAAATTTGTAACTTGCAGATTACTATGATGACCATCAGAATCAGGATTCATTCCACATTCAAATTGGGTCAGAGACATGCAAACCAATTGTTGAAATTTCTCATTCAAAGACATCCAATCCACATCTCTCTTAGGAAATTGACAACAAAGATGAGAAAATCTATCAGAAAAATACTCCAATGATTCATGTGGTTTCCATCTAAGCTCATTAATCCTTTTAAACAAACTATGAAAATCATACTTTTCAAATGCATGATGGAGTTCCTTGATGAACTGATCGAAAGAATGGATGGATGTAGGTTGAAATGTATGGTACCATTCCTTGACATGACCTTCAATTGTAAGGGTGAAAATTTCGAGAGTTGCATCTTTGCAATGTAATTCATTAGAAATACAAAACTGAATAAATTTACTTGTATGTTCAAACATAGATATTCCACCCTTACCATCAAACTTATATTTTGACAAGCAATGAACTATTTCCTAAGACTTCAAGATTAAGACTCTTTGAAAAACACTATGGGATAAAGATTTGGGAAGGATCCAATTAAGGATTTGGTGTCAAAATAAAGGCTCCAAGCATTCATCTTGTCATCTGATCCTCCTTCTAGCGCCAAAAACCTATTGATGGTGTTGGATGTCCTGCCAACATCTAGGGGGTCTCCCTAGTGTGAAGTCCCAATTAGACCTCACATTTTTTGGGATAGGAGCCCCATCCGATATGTGGACCTAGATGCCACCATGAATATTCCACTCTTGGTTATCAAATGTGAGGATGTTAGAGCAAAGGCAAGAAAGAAATGACTAGAGAGTAGGAATGAGGTCAACCCGTGATTGACACTCTACAAAACAAGATACAAGAATGCAACAACAAACCAACAAGAATAATCATGCCAGAATAAGGATTATTAAGCTAAAACCATCTCAGGCATACATGAATAGGAACATGCCAGAGGTTAATTGCAAATTAGTTCACAATAAGTTATAGGCATGGTGTAGAATAAGAATCATAGATTCGAAAGCAAACATGCATGCAACAACTATAAATTACTCTATAACATATTTCCTATATGGAAGCACACATACAAATACAGCAAAAAAAACATACAACCAATACAACCACTATGAATAAGCAAGGGAATCAATGTTGGAAATGAAGAACTTCTTATTAATGTTGTTGCAAATATAAGTACATGTCCTGCAAACCATCAAAGCCCAGTAGTGGAACATAGGTTGCTCATACCATTTCCCAAAGCAAAACCCTAAACTCACCACAACTCACTCTAATAGCTGCCAAGAGTTGAATGTCTCTAGCTCTTCAAGCATAGATCAACTATATACTACTAGTCCAAGCTCAAGTGCTAAAAGTCCTCTCAAATAAGGCATGAGGGTCTACTTATAGAGGTGAGGAGGGTGACCTTTCACCCCCTCCTGTGACATTTCATCTACCCTCGTGACTCTTGACCTTCCTCACTATTCTCTCATGTCCAATGACTATTACATGCCCAATTGATCTCTACATAGTTGTGGGTGTTATGATGAGAAATATGTACATATTGATACAAGAGAAATTGTGAGGAGAATAAATATATAGAGTTTTTGTAAACCCTAATGTTTTTTTCCAATGTTGTTGCAATGATAGGGTGACTTGTATAGGTTGATGAATAGAGTAGCGATGTTCATTTGTTATGTTAAATGTCCACTTGTTTGCTAATACACCTTCCATCAACTTTGATACAGTGCCTTGGACAGCTTAGTGGAGCTACTTTGCATGTTCATTGAAATCCTAATTGCAAACCTTCTTGTAAGAAACCATAGATCCATGCAAATCAACATCCTCTACCCCTCTATAGTCTCTTTCTACACCTGAACATTGTAAACGTATGTGAGTTGTGAGGGATCATCCTAAGCTACCAATATTCTTCCTTGGACGTTTAAGAATCTTCTTTCTTGGTGTACTTGTCTCATTTAGTTGTGTTACATGTTATCCATTTTATGAGAATGCTATCTCGAGATATGTGAAACAAATTTCCATTGCTTGACCCTCTCTTGTAGAGGATTCACTTCTTGTATGAAATTATGTTTGAACTAGTTTGAACCAAAACTTGCACCATTAGACATTAGAGTCCAAACCTCTAGCTTAGACTGACCATATTAGACTCGAGCTTACTAATATTTTTTCCTTGGCCTTGAGTTATCAGGCTATGATTTCTAACATCATCACCCCGATATTGCATTCATGACTCTGAAATGGTACATACTTGGAGCATTATAGCCAAGGGAGCCTAGTATCTAATGGTAATATTGATGTTCTGAGCTACTAAGGGATGTTATCTTCCAATCAATTAGGGGAGGGTTGCATTCCTCTGGATTGTTTACATCAATATTTGGCAATAGTTTAGGTAGCACCAAACTACAAATTATTTTCATTCAAGGATGGTGAGTAGGATCATAAATTTATTGTCTAAAGTAAAATTTGAGTTTCTATCAGTTTCTCACCAGTTGACTCATCATTAGTAGCCAAACTCTCTTGAAAGAATGCTCCATAGAGGAACTAAACATCGCTTTCACCAATACTTGTTTGCCAAAATGCAAGATTTATGACCATTGCATTGTGTTTTTTCCCCAATGATAACATTGATTCTCTAATTATCTATCAATTGTTTTTTAGTACGAAACACCAACACTAAAACTTATTCCTACATTATGATCACCTCCCCTTTCGAATACTTTCAATGCAACTGTATGTTAGTCTTTAAATGATTGGAAATACAGTATTTTTCAATGAATTCCCAATGCCCCTTTTATCATAGCAGCCTTGGAATGATTTGTGCATATGATTCTATTGTCGCTTCAATTTTGGTCACAGATCAAAAGGAAAGACACATTTCATAAATAAAAAATGCAAGTTGCACTCAATATTGGTAGTGTAGGTCGCATTGAGATTTCATAGTGATTAATGACTATGAATACGACTTGCGATCATAGGCTAGTTGTTATCCTTACCGCATTATTTTGATAGGTTGGGGTAATAGTTTGAAAGGTCGACAAGGTAGGAGAGATACATGCTAAAATCAAAGTAAGTCCCTTGAGAAAATAATTATGAAAGAGATCCATTTCCCAGGAAATGAAACATAAAATAAATATATATACTTGAATGAGAACATTAAGTGAGCATAGAAGTGATAGGTGGAATTGAATGCCCGGGATGTAATTGAGCAAGGTCATAGCATCGAAGAAATTGAACACTCGTTATCCCCAATGAGTAGACATCATTGTTGATAACTAGGGAAATGGTTGGGACCATTAACAATGGAGGAGTGAACTAAAAAAATATATCTCTCTATGTAACAAAGACTAATCCTGTGATTTAAGCTAACATTTAGATTCTTTGTTGAGGCCAAAAGGAGATCTGGAGGAAACTAATGAATCTCGGGTTAGCTAGATTAATGAATTTAATTGATAAATTAGTTTGATTTCTGTTGTAAGAACCATATGATACCTTTGATTGCACATAATATTCTTTGTATTCCTCAACTACAAATTGTTGAAATTCGATTGAAGACTCAAATTCTTCGGGCCTAGTTATTTCCAACAATGCATTTTGTCCATAGAGTGTTTGAATTTATTCAAGTAATTTTTGTTTCGGAAACCTTAGACAGTCAATTTCCATAAGATGTTCCTTTCTCTCCTTTTTTTATGCCTTTCATCCTTCAGATTTTTTTTTCTCCAACATAGGAATTTTTTATTTTATATGCGCAGTGATGTCAACTCCTAAAGCATCTCCCTATCAACAAAAACTATCCATAATGAGCGAGTGATGTGCCTTATAAATAAATGTTTTGTCTATAGGAGTTCTCAATTCATATGTGTGCAAAATTTTATCTGACATGAGAAATAGGTAGCACATCCCCTTAGCAAGGAAAGTTGCATTTTATGTTAGCAAAGTTGGTTGTAGGTTCCAATTATAGTGTGGGGACGAGAATGCAACCTAGTTGTATCCTTTCTCTACAAAGTTAGCATGCAAGTCACAGTTTGAGGGAGGTCACAAGCAAATGTGACTTATGGAAGTTGCATAGTCGCATCACAGATAGGTCACATTTTGTGGTGACATCTCTGAGACCTAAAAATTTGATTTTGCAACCTATAGATAGATTGCAACTTGTGAGATCACGGAGGGCAACCAACCTTCCCTCCATAAATTGTGCAATCCTCTCTGGCAGCCTGCTCAGCTCCAGGATTGTGCAATCCTGCCTGCCAACACTCCCAGCGGGATTTGCGCAAATTTCCCCAGCAAGGTTACTGAGCCCAGAATTTGTGAAATCTAGGTAATAGTCAGCTGCTCTGCCTAGAAATTGCACAAATCTCCTGGGCATCCAGCCTAGCTCCCAGCCAAAAATGCGCATTTTTCTCCAGCAGTCGAGTAGTCTCTTGCATGTGCCGCTGAGTTGATCGGTTCCCTCTAGGACTGAGAAAAATAGACTTGCATGCATGGGTTGCTTCTCCTAAGGCCGCATGCAAAGGAATTCCTTGTTTTAGGGATCTATGTTTAGTAGTTGGAGGTTACATGCAAGGAGCAATTCCAAAACCTCCCACCAAGTGTTGCTTCCCCTAGATTCATGGCATGCACATCACAACCTCGATGTTATCAAAACTCATCAACCAGACACTGCAGAGCTCATTACTCACATAAACCTTGCAGCTCTGACATCCCACATCACATCTAGGAGCAGTCGGCACATTCATCTTAGTTGCTTTCGGTAAGCCCGCTTCCCATGCCTTGTGTTGCATTTCTATCGTGTTTTGTGTTTTCGCTTGTGGGAATATTGTTTTCTTGATTTCTTTGAACGCTTGTTGTCATTTACATATATACTAGCTTGTCCTAGCTTTGTTTCAGTTTTTGTTGCTATCTCACTACTTTCACATGCATGAAACTGTTTTGCACGAACATTCGCCCAACCGGAAAACTGCCTCACCCACATTCATGTTGACTTGTTTGTTGAATCTTTCATTCATGTTTTGCATGGATTGTCAATGACTTCTTCTATCACTTAGTGTCACCATGAATTTGCTATCTTAGTTTCTTTTAGTTGCCCGTGGGCAAGTCGAGCCAACCTTGGCCCGGACTCTGCCTTCACCAAGGCTGCATTGCACAATATAGGGAAGGAAGGCTCACCTTCCTCTCCAAATTTGTGCATTCCTACCCAACACTACCCTCTAGGACTATTTTGTGCATTTCTAGAGGACAGTGGATGCTTGGCCCAAGCAATTGCACAAATTTGTCCCTAGACCAGCAGTCCTTCCCAGCTGGAATTGCACATTGTGCAATCCCAGTAGTCAACAACCAAACTGGACTATGCATTGCACAATTCCAAAAGTTAGCTAGTCACCCAACAACCTAGATTGTGCCTTGTGCAATCTTGGCAGTTGGTCTCCTGACCTCCCAACCAAAATTGCGCAACCTTCATGATCATGCACCCAGGTATGTTGCAAGTCAGTTCTCATGTTCATTTTGGTTTTCGACTGACAGATTGCTTTCCATGAGTGTTGCCATGTCTCCAGGTATCCTAGGTGTTCATCTGCCTCTCAGAAGTACAGGTACAATGGTTTCCAAGAGAGCAGAGATGAAGACACCATTCAGAGCACACTTGGGGATGCAGTCGATCAAGTGTCCATGGACTTGCCTACCCACGAAGACATCAAGTTGTTCGTAGACAAGGACATCAAGATATGACGGCAGCAGCATCACAGTGAGAAGCATCATGAATAGCTGTTGAAAAGAGCATACCAAATGCAATGAATGCAAGAGGAGGGTTGTTGACCACACGGAGTTGGAACAAGGTTGCAAGCTCAGGTAGGTCCATTGATTATGAAAGCAACTTTGGAGACTCCATCTATGAAGTGACGGCGCAACATGAAGATCGCACGAAGGTAGAAGATGGAACAAAGAAGGAGTTGCATGTGCTGAAGCAGCAACTTAGGAAGAACATGAAGTTGCACAATAAGATGAATGAGTTACAACAGGAACAGGAACAACATTGGGCGCAACATGCTCTCACGGATGAAACTGTGCCCGTACAAGCTAAGGATCCATCCCAGCAACTGACACAGAGCAGACATGTTGAGAAATGTTGTTGATGGCATCCAAGGGATTCAACATCATGCATGTCTTTAAGCGCATTCATGCAATCCAACCCATTCAACACACTCACCAAGGCGAAGATTAGAAGCAATTCCAACTGGGGCTGAACATGTACTTCGGCAAGTTGATGCACATGACCACTAGCACACACTGGAAGATCAGCACGGACACTATGCATTAGTGTGTTTCTAGTTCGACCATACCTAAGAATACCATGCGCATGTTAGCAGACGAGTTGGATGAAGGGGCCTAACCAATGCACTGGTTGCAATGGAGGCAAGAATTCCCTTCAGCAAGATGTCACCATGAGGTGCATGCACACCATCACAGATGACCAAGCTTAGCATCAACTCACCACCTTCACCCTCACAAGCATGTCAAAGAGTTGGTCTCATCATAGCAAACCGATTGTTAGTGATGTCTTGCAAGGCTTTCTCAAGCCATGTTGTCTCACATGAGTACATGTGCATTGTAATGTTGATTCATGTCAAGTGTAAGTCAAAAGTCAATGGTTGGATGTAATAGTCATAGAGTAGGTGAAGAGTCATGAGGGTAGTTGAACTGTCACAAAGGGGAATGTTGAGGGTCACCCCACCCTTTGCTATAAATAGTCCCTCATAACTCATTATAGAGGCTTCCACGAAGACTATCTTGAAGAAGGCTTGGATAGTATTGTAATGCGCCTGGGCTTCTCCACTGCATGGAGCTAGTACATCTCTTTGAAGGAGTAGGCGGATGTGGCTGTAATGTTTCACTGATGGGGCTAGCAGGTTTACATGGATGTATTGTATGATTTGAACCTACACTTTTATATAACAAGAGCCAGCACATTTTCATGCATATGTTGTTATTGTAGTTGGACTGCTCCGGCTGCCTTAATGATATATGTTTTTTGACTTACGTATTTGTGTATCAACTGATTCACATGAAATTATAGGAATCTTGTTGTTAATGTGTTGTATATGTTGTTAATAATGTCATCGTCTGTGTCGACTACTCTTCCAAACACCAAACAAACCTTTCACATGAACCTTGCTGTAAAAACCATTGCACTCGTTCAGACTGATCCATGAGTGTTGTACGTGTTATCTTACCTTGTATGTTGTGACTACCACATCCAAGTGGACTGCTCTGCCAGAAGTTGTGTATGTCCTTTTTCTTTGTGTGTTCCTAACCGAGTTGGGACTAATCCCTTTCAACCTAGAACTCGCCTTCACCCTTTTCTCCCCCTTTTGTGTTCAAACCTCTCATACATCTACCTTGACTCACTGCAGCAGTCACACCCTTGCTACTAATAGAGTTATCTTACTTGCCTCTGTGCAACATCACGGTCAAGACATTACCTTACGACCCACTGCAGGGACTCCTACACCAAACAGTCTGAGGTCTAATTGGGACTTCTTACTGGGGAGATCCCCTTGACATGTTGGCGGGTCCAACATCGTCAACATGTTGATATGCCAAGTGATTCTCATTATGATACAATGATGTAGTGCAAGTGATATGTAATGTTGGTAACAATGCACCCTTAGAGGTCCATAGGTTAGGTAAAATCACAAAGGGGACTTCCATTTTGACAATATAAGGTTTCAAGCATAGTGGCGTCTTCAAAACCCTAACAAAGCTAACAAAAGGACAAAAGCAAGAGTGAAGTCCTATCCATCAATACAAGGTGCCTTTGTCAATTGCAACACATATATAGAAAGACAAAACTTTGAAGGCACATGAGACTCACAATGCATCATTAAAGTGACAAATCCCATAAAACCCAAATCCATTCATAAGATCAATATACTAAGAGGAAAAGGCATATGTGTCACCAATGAGTGTGTGCACCAAGAGAATTTGATTGCAATTGAGTCATGGGGAGATTGACCAATTCAAAATATGATAAAAACCATTATGGTATGAGGAAAGCAAAGGGGACCCAAAAGTTTGGATATGCCCAGAAATTTTGAGTGGTGTTGTAGCGGCTGCAATAGGTCCCACACCCTACGTTATGTAATAAAATGTAACCTATATGCGTATAAATATATGGTTTCTTCGACAAATGTTATGGGTCATTAACTATTGGCACTCTTCTCGTCTCCCGACTTCATTACCTAGCCAACAAAATTGTGCACACTTGAATGCTTTAGGGTTGACCCTTTGGCCTGACCTATTGTGGGTCCACTCATCTGCGCCAATGGCTTGGTTGTCTGGCTTGCATGTCTTCTACGGTAGTCCGAGCTTACATCACCCTCTCTAAAGTTGTTGTGCATTCCTCTCTATACTCTTGGGGAGTTACCATTTGGGCTTACTTGATATGGCAAGCCCTTTTCCTGATACTATCAACGTCATTTTACTAGTTCTCATCAGTGTTAAGCTAACAATCGTGTCAACTCAGCCTAACCTTTTTCATCTCGACTCTTCCCTTTTGTGTGGATTTTTAAGGGCTTCCGGGATGCAACCCCTCTATTCTTACATCATCCCGAGCCCTTGCCCAACCATTAATTTCCTCCACTGCTCAATATTGACTACTTGTTCCACCAATATTGCATCAGTTAGGCTATGCAGTCTTATGGCTTGTGTTCTGCCCTGAAGCCAGCCCTTAATCAGCCTGATAAAATTCTATTGTGACCACAAAAAGGTTAAGTTTAGGGGAATTAAATAAGGCTTCCACCTGAGCCATTTATGAAGGATTTACGCCCATGACTATGCCAAGGTGGTCTTGGTCGAAACTTGTGCCATTGATGTTATATATTTGTTCTTGAATCTGGTGGTTTTTAGAGGAATTCACCCCTTTCCCTATACAAAATGCATAGTTGGACTAAGTGTTATTTCACCACAGATTATTGAACTTGGTGGTTTCATAAGAGACTCTCCCACTTGAATTATCACCACAAGGGGTTGAAGGAAGCACTTTAGTACTCTTTACTAGACTCAGGAGACTTAGAAAATCTCCTTAGTTGCAACTTAAGCACACAACCGTATTGCTAACAATTTTACACGCAACATACAGTCAGTTTCGACACAGTGCATGTCAATCACTCATTCAATTAATCTCTCAGGTGTACAAAGAGGTATAATCGGACTTTTGACAATAAATCATTATATTTCATATCTTCATTGCACGCATAAAGCTTCAGCAATTCCTTTAAGAAATTTTACAAGGGTCTGAGTGTCCAAAATACACAATCCTCTTAACAAGTGATCCCTACACGCACATGGATGTATTTACCTACATAACTCTACATGACGAAACCTAAGTACCAATTCATACAATTAGAACCATCCATCAAAAATTTTAAGCCTTCAAGCTTGAGAAAGCCAACCATCCCTCATGCAACAACATTAAGGCATTTTCATTTAAATTCATGTAAGGAATCATTCTTGTGGAACTTGTTGATGTTGCTGGACCCACCAACATGTCAAGGGGATCTCCCTGGTAAGAAGTCCCAATTAGACCTCAGACCGTTTGGTGTAGGAGTCCCAGCAGTGGGTCGTAAGGTAGTGCCTTAACCGCGATGTCTCACAGAGGAAAGTAGGATAACTCTATCAGTAGCAAGGGTGTGACTACTACAGTGAGTCATGGAAGATGTATGAGAGGTTCTAACACAAAAGGGGGGGAAAAGGGTGAAGGTGAGTTCCAGGTTGAAAGGGATTAGTCCCAACTCGGCTAGGAACACACAACACAAAAGGACGTACACAGCTTCTAGCAGAGCAGTCCACTCGGATGCAGTAGTCACAATATACAAGGTAAGATAACACGTACAGCACTCAAGGATTAGTCCAAACGAGTGCAACGGTTGTTACAACAAGGTTCATGTGAAGGTTTTTCTGGTGTCCAGCAGAGCAGTCAACACGGACGGTGACAGTATTAACATCATATACAACACATTTGCAACAAGATTCATATAATTGCATGTGAATCAGTTCATACACAGATACGTAAGTTAAATAACTTATATCATTAAGGAAGCCGAATGATCTGAAATCACTTGTGAATGATCTCAGTTAATTAATGAAGGTATTACAGACTTATGCGCTAGGGCATGTCTATGTTATTTTATGCAACAGATTGATAAGATTGTGAAATACACAGACACTGAAATAGTAAGAGAACACAGTAAGCAAACACATAAACACAACAAATTTAATAAGGAGTTCACACAATCCTCCTGGGCTATGTCTCCTGGTCCAGCCTTCAGTGGTGGCATTTCTATTGTGTCTTAAAAAGAAGAGTTTTACAACAGTGAGCTCAAATTGAGTCTCACTTAACAGATAATGATCAGTAGGACTGTACTTGGATTCCCCATGTCTCTAGAGTACACAGACTCCCCTTACTAAATCTCGACCTCAACTGGTCTCAGTAGTATGAGTCCAATTTGGTACTCAATACCTGATAGGTATACGTAGAGGAGTTGCTTGAACTGATTAAGCCTTCTCTGGAGTTCACAAACTCTCAGACTCCCTCTATCTCTGTCTGTCGATGCTGCCTTTTCTCTGCAGGTCAGCTCGGCTTCTCTGTTCTCTACAATTTTTTTGCTTTTCTCTCTCTTTGCTCTCCTTTACTGTTTTTCTCCTCCTCCTCTATGCTTTCTTTGTCTGCTTGTGGCTTAAAGCCAATCTACTCCCTGACTATTCATTTATGCTTCCCGGCTCTCTAGATCTCCTACCTCTGTCCGCTAGAATTCCCCTGCTCTGCGTCATCATCACTGTAACGCTTCACAAAGAGGTGGCCACCTATTTCCCCATGAACTAAGTGTCAATTCTCTTTGAACGGTTGTTATTTCCATATCTCCAAGATTTCCCGTGAAACTAATTCCTCCGCCAACTCATCGGTCATGCCAGATCTCAAATCTTATCCGCCTCAGCCTATTTCCTTGTCGAATCCGGTCACCCATCAGATTGCTTCTCCGCCGTTAATCTGGGTCCTCCAGATCCTACGGTCTTTGTCCATATCACGTGGGTAAGTAGCATGACCTTTACTCACATGATGAGAGCAGTTTTCTCTCTCATCCACTAGACGTGTGTCACCCATTATATGGAATTGGGCGGGACTCGGTCGAACCCACTTACCACTTGAGGGCCTTTCGATATCCTGTCGGTTTTAGTGTGGGGCCCACCTTCTGATGGAATCGGCGATTTTCGTTTGGTTTTATGCTTTTCCCCGTGACCAAGCACTTAAGGCTTTCCTTCACTGATGGGGACGCCCTGTGATACGCGATTAGTGCTAATCGTGTATCAGAAACTGCCTCTGTTTTTGGATCTGACATCCCATTTTTCCAGTTTGCGCCAACACGCGGTTACCATGGGCCAACGGTCTGCGCGCTTTGACTGAGGGTCCTCATTGCTCCCTGTTGACCACAAATTTCCATTGTTCAGAGGTTATTTCTGATAAGCTCGACATCCATAGCACTTCGAAGCTTTGGTATGAGTTTTACAGAGTTCAAGAAACTTTTAAGAGTGTTTGAATATCCAATTCGAATCATGGCCTTCCCACTAAAAAAAAATCTTTTGGACCACCAAAAGTTGGTTTTCAAGCATCGACTAAGTGAGGGTATAGGTATCTCACTTGTCCAATATCTATCCATTTTACATTGCTTGGCTTTGAACCCTTGAGTCCAATCCTGAGGTACTCAACATCTCCACTATGTGTCGTCCTCACCTTCCTGTCCAGAACTGTATCTTCCTGCAATTCATTGAGATATTCAGGTAACAGATCATCAATAGAAGGAAATTGACTCTACTCTTCGGTATCTTCAATTAATGAAGGTTCAAATAGTCTCAAGTTGTCTGCATTAACGATTGAGTAGATGTGCATGTAGGTTGGTAAATTAAGGCGAAAAGCATTCTCACCAATTTTCTCAAGTATCTTGAAAGTTCCATACCTTATTGGCTTTAGCTTTTTACCTTCACCTTGTATTCTATCTTTGCTGATATATAGCCAAACTTGATCACCAACTTGGAAACTATGCTCCATCCGATGCTTGTCATGCCTTGCCTTGTATTTAGCTTGGCTCTTTTCCAGCTGTTCCTGTAATACCTGGTGAATCTCTTAGATTTGTTCAATGAACTTGGTTGCCTTGTCCACATCACTGTGTCCATCAACTGCTATGTCTTTACCAAAGACAAAATCCAAGGGAGACCTTGGTGTGAAACCAAAGCAGGTCTTAAAAGGAGATCTCTATGTAGAATAATGTTTTTCTCGGTTGTAAGCATGTTTCACATAACAAAAATGTTCATCCCAAAGTTTGGGATGCTTGCTGCAATAGCCTCTGAGCAACTGGATCACTGTCCTATTGACTACTTATTTCTGGCCATCTGTCTATGGATGAAAGGTTGTGCTTTTCTTCAGTTTGGTGTCCATCAGTTCCCACAGACTCGACCAAAACTTCCCAACAAATCAGGTGTCTCGATCAGATACAATGGAAGTGGGTAATCCAAAATGAACCCATACATGCTGAAAGAACAACTTTGCAATTTGTTCAGTTGTAATCTGTTTATTACAAGGTATCAAAATACACATTTTGTTGAACCTATCCACAACAACATACAAATAGTCATGACCTTTCCTAGATTTAGGCAGTCCTCCAACAAAGTCCATGGAAACACTTTCCCAAGGATGAGAAGGAACTGGCAGTGGAGTGTACAAGCCTAGTTTTCTATTGTTGGGCTTGCTTTTAGCACACATGGTACACCCTCTTACATATCTAGAAACTGTCTCATTCCTTTTTTGCCAATAACAAAATCTTTGCAGCTGTGCAACCGTTTTACTTACACCAAAGTGACCTGATATTAGAGAAGTGTGTGCTTCCCGAATTATGTTTACTCTTTCAGTTTGTGGAATGCATAGCTTCCCACAATGATACAAGAGTTGGTCCTTAATGTGATAATCCAATTCTTCTACTTGTTTTCCTTGACTTAAAGTTGCATATACATCTCTAAAATCTATATCTTGAGCATATTGTTCAGTGTAGCTCTCATGCAATACTGAATTTTGCTTAAGTACAATAGTTGTATTTATAATAGGTCTAGATAGCATATCTGCAACTTTATTGTGTATGCCCTTTTTATATCTGATAACTAAATGAAACTGTTGTAGAAAACCCATCCATTTGTAGTGTCTTGATTGCTGCAACTTAGTTTGGGAGTGTAGATATTGAAGTGGTTGATGATCAGTATGTATAACTGTCTCCTTGCCCATTAAGTAATGTTTCCACTTTTTCACACTATGTACTAATGCATACAATTTTTTATCATATGTGGGATAGTTAACTACTGCAGAATTAAATGTCTCAAAATGATAACATATGGGTTTACCGTGCTGTATCAACACTGCTCCCATGGCATAGTCACTGGCATCCATTTGGATCTCAAATGGTCTTTGAAGATCAGGCAGTGCTAGTACTGGTGTTGTACTAATCTTTTCTTTCAAGGTGTCGAAGGCTTTCTGTTGTTTGCCTCCCCACTGAAACACCTTGTTCAATCCTGTTAAAGCATGTAAGGGAGCTGCAATTAAGGAAAAGTTAGAAATGAACTTTCTCCAATATTGTGCTGCTCCTAAGAAGCTTCTAACTTCTATAGCGAATTTCGGTTTAGGCCAGTTTATAATGACTGCCACCTTAGAGGGATCTATCTTCAATTCACCACCCCCTACTATATGTCCCAAATAATTCAAAGATGTTTTTCCAAATTCACATTTTGAGAGTTTAACATAAAGTTTTTCTCTTTTCAAAAAATATAGTGTCTACTTAACATGCTTTAAATGTTCTTCCCACGTTTTGCTAAATATAAGAATGTCATCCAGATATACAATAACAAAATCATCAAGAAAAGGTCTGAGTACATTATTCATTATTCTCATGAAAGTAGTAGGAGCATTAGTTAAGCCAAAAGGCATAACCAGCCACTCATATAATCCCTGCTTTGTTTTAAAAGCAGTCTTCCATGCATCTTGTTCTGTAACTCTGACCTGATGATATCCACTATGCAATTCTAACTTAGAAAAATAAATAGCTTCTTTCAATTGATCTAATAGGTCATCTATGCGAGGAAGGGGATAATTATTTTTGATAGTTATCTTATTCAGCGCTCGGTAATCAATGCACATTCTCCACGAGCCATCTTTCTTCTTCACCAAAACGATTGGAGACCCACATGGTGATGTGTTAGGTCTGATGAATCCCTTCTCGAGCAACTCCTGCACCTGCTTCTTGATTTCTGCATTCTCTAAATCGGACAACCTATACATTTCGATGTTAGGCAATGGAGCATCTTGCTGCAAATTAATATCATGCACTATTTCCTTTTTGGGTGGCAGACCTTTAGGTTCTTGAAACAAGATATCATATTCTGAAACAATTTTTTCTAAATCAACTTTCTGTTTAGCATCACAACCCTCAAATACATTGGTTTTATCAAGTTTCTTTTCCTTTACAACCATCAATAAATTGTTTGCATGAATTCACAATTCGTTTCATCTACCCTGAGTTTATGAGAGTGTAATTATTCTTGAGCTTATGAGCCTTTACAAAGTATTCGATTCCATCTTTAATGAGTAGATACTTTTTCTCAGCTCTATAGAAAATAGATTTTCTATCATACAAGTAAGGACTTCCTAAAATAATTCCACATATATCCAGAGGAACTATATCTAACTCAACCTCATCTACAAATGCTGACTCAAAAGAAAACTTAAGTTGACATTGTCTAGTCACTTGTAGTTGTGCTTTATCACTTAACCAACCTAATGGGTATGGTTTCTTATGAGGTGTATTCAGTAATCCCAACTTCTTCACAAATGCTTCAGAAATTAAATTGACTTGTGAGCCACTATCAAACAAAGTATCAATCTTTTGATGTTTGGAAATAACTCGAATATGGAAAAGCTCATGTCTTTTTCTCTCATTTTCTTCATCATTAATAGATTGTGCAGAATTACTAGTAGATTCTTTGGAATTTTTACCTTTTATAACTGTGGCTGCAATGGCTGTTTCATCTCGTGAGTACGACCCCAAATCTTTTTGAATAGCTGCAGCAGTCTTCTTCTTCTTCCACACGAACTTCTTAGGTCTCATCTCTGGATGCAAAATCCAATAGTGCTCATCATCATGCCCATCCTTATTACAGTGAGTGCATGAAGACTTGCTTTTCTATGCAGTGTTTGCCTTCCTCTCTTTCCATTTCTGTTTTCTTTTCTCCTATTTCTTGCTTGCAATGGGCTTGGATGATCCTCCAACTTCTGGGTTCCAATTCTTTCCTCTAGCTTCTAGATGTGTAGCTTGAACAAATACCTCATCTATACTAGTGAGATTAAACATGAGGATAGTGTGCCTCATGTAGCTATGTAGACCACCTATGTACTTCAACAGAGTCTTAGGTGAGTCTAATGAAATTCCTAGAATCAAAGCTCTTTTCCTAAATTCTTGGGTGTAACGTTGTACACTTTTCCCTTTCAATTGGTGAAGAGTTTGCCAGCTTATCATGGCTTGCTGCATGTAAGCTAGTGGATAGAACTGGTTTTTTATTACAGAAACAAATTGACTCCAGATAGAAAGAATCTTACCATGTTTCTTCATGTCAACTTGTGTCCTGCCTTCCCACCATACCAAGGCAGTGCCTCCGAGGCGTAGGCTAGCCAGCTGAATCTTACTCTTGTCTGAGTCGATACTCCGCAATTTGCAATAAACATCAATTTGTCTGATCCAATTATCCAGCTTCTCTGCATTCAACTCTCCATCATATATTGGTAAATCAAATTTAACATCTAATTTAATCAAAGATGTCTTCTTTCTATGTTCAGGGTTATTAGGAGGTGTGAGAAAATTTTCTTCTTTCCCTTTGCCTTTTGAGTGGTCATGGAGGAGAGATTCTTCTTCTCCTTTTTCTTTGGGGTGTGATGAATATTCATCTTTACCTTTCTTAAACTTCCTGTACATTTCCTCTACCGTGGAGCTCATGGCTAGGAAACTATCTATGAATTGGGGGTTTGGTCCCAAGGGACTTTCTTCTGACATTTTCTTCTTAGGACAAACTCTTCCAATTTCTGGGTTAGTTTCGACCAACTCTCCTTCTCCTAATTTAAGCTTTGATCTAGTTAGCATTCAACAAAAAAATCCAGCACAAGCTTGTCTAACCTTAACAACCTAGGAGCTCTGATACCACTTGATCTGAAATCACTCATGAATGATCTCAGTTAATTAATGAAGGTATTACAGACTTATGTGCTAGGGGATGTCTATGTTATTTTATGCAACGGATTGATAATATTGTGAAATACATAGACACTGAAACAGTAAGAGAACACAGTAAGCAAACACATAAACACAACAAATTTAATAAGGAGTTCACCCAATCCTCCTGGGCTACATCTCCTGGTCCAACCTTTAGTGGTGGCCTTTCTATTGTGTCTTAAAAAGCATAGTTTTACAACAGTGAGCTCAAATTGAGTCTCACTTAATAGATAATGATCAGTAGGACTATACTTGGATTCCCCAAGTCTCTAGAGTACACAGACTCCCCTTACTGAATCTCGACCTCAACTGGTCTCAGTGGTATGAGTCTAATTTAGTACTCAATACCTGATAGGTATACACAGAGGAGTTGCTTGAACCTCTCAAGCCTTCTCTGGAGTTCACAGACTCTCAGACTCTCTATGTCTCTATCTGTCGATGCTGCCTTTGCTCTGCAGGTCAGCTCGACTTTTTTGTTCTCTGAATTTTTTTTTCTTTTCTCTCTCTTTGCTCTTCTTTACTATTTTTCTCCTCCTCTCTGCTTTCTTTGTCTGCTCATGGCTTAAAGCCAATCTACTCCCTGACTGTTCGTTTCTGCTTCCCAGCTCTCTGGATCTCCTACCTCTATCTGCTGGAATTCCCCTGCTCTGCGTCATCATCACTGTAATGCTTCACAGAGAGGTGGCCACCTATTTTCCCACGAACTGAGTGTCAGTTCTCTTTGAACGGTCATTATTTCCATTGCTTCAAGATTTCCCATGAAACTGATTCCTCTGCCAACTCATCAGTCATGCCGAATCTCAAATCTTATCTGCCTCAGCCTATTTCCTTGTCGAATCTAGTCACCCATCAGATTGCTTCTCCGCCGTTGATATGGGGCCTCCAGATCCTACGGTCTCCGTCCATATCACACGGGTAAGTAGCATGACCTTTACCCATGTGATGAGAGCGGTTTTCTCTCTCATCCACTGGATGCGTGTCACCCGTTGTATGGAATCAGGCGGGACTCAGTCAAACCCACTTACCTCTTGAGGGCTTTCCAATATCTTGTCGGTTTTAGCGTGGGGCCCGCCTTCTGTGTTGGGTTGTGTTATATTATTTCCACGACTAGCCCACGTAGTTAACCGGGGGATTAGAGGGGGGTGGATCACCCCCTTCGTTGCACCGATTGTGTAGCGGGGGGGGTCACTGGGGGTTTGAGGTGTACCTGTAGCCCCACTTTATTGGGTCTGGGGTAGCGCCCCAGAAAATTTTGGTTTTGGACCCTATGTTAGGTTGGGCGGACCCACCTATGGTTTTGTGCATGATTTTCGCACATGTTTTGGACGCAATGGTTTTCGGTCCATGGTATTGGACGCGATGGTTTTTTCGATCCATGGTATTAGATGCTTCAGCATGTAAAAATATGTATTATTACATTGAAAGGAACATAATGAAAAATCAAGCTGGTAGTCCCAGTTTTGGGATCCAGGGGAAAATCTTTGTGTATATGTGTTTTATGTGTTATGCTCTTGCATTGTTTATTTTTTGTGTTTTAGAATTCGTATGCAGGTAATTTCTGTATGGGGTTAAAACCTACATTTGGTATCAGAGTTGTTTTGGCTCAAGGGGACGCCTTTGTTGCTGAGGGGTTTCGCTCAGGCCTGTGGTAGACCCTGTTCAGTGGGAGATTTGCAAGATCAATTCTGGTGGTGAAAGAAGATGGCGAGTGGTGGAAAGATAGAGATCGGGAAATTTAATGGTCAGAGTTTTGAGTTGCGGAAACTTAATATGGAGGATTTGTTGGTGGATAAAGATCAGTGGATTGTGGTAGATCTAGGTACTGAACCAACGGGAGTGTCCGATGAAGAATGGAAGAAGTTGGATCAGAAGGCAAAGAGCATAATACGATTGTGTGTCTCAGATTTAGTATTGTTGAATGTATCAGGGGAAGCTATGGCGAAGTCTTTGTGGGACAAGTTAGGGACTTTGTACCAATCTAAGTCTCTGGTGAATAAACTATTCCTGCGGAGAAATCTGTATAACCTGAGGATGAAAGATGGAGACTCGGTGACAGAGCATCTGAATGCTTTTAATACTGTGGTAAGTCAGTTAGCATCTGTTGATATTAAAATTTTAGATGAAGATAAGTGCATCAGTTTGTTGTGTTCTCTACCAAATTCGTGCGATAGTCTAGTTATTGCAATAGGTAGCAATGCAACTGCCTTGCAGTTTGATGAAATAGTCTCAGCCTTGCTGACGGAGGAGATGAGACAGAAAAATATGGAGATCCAAAATGGTGATGCCTTGTCTGTACGAGGACGGTCCCAGAACAGAAACAAAAATAAGTCATCAAGTGGGAGATCTAAATCTAGAGGGAGATCTAAATCTCCAGGAAAACTTGTAAAGGTGGTGTGCTGGAAATGTGGAAAGGAAGGCCACTTCAAAAGGGACTATAAATATAAAGCTCCTGACAAAGGAAAGGGATCTGATAAGGCTCCTTTTGCAGAGGCGAAAACCACCTCAGATGAAGGTGGGGATGTGTACTTGGCTTCTTCAAGTACACATGTAGATCATGAGGCATGGTTGATTGACTCAAGTGCATCCTTTCACTTCACTCCCCATAGAGAGTGGTTCTGCGAGTATGAGAAATATGATGGTGGTGATGTCTTCTTGGGGGATGACAGGAAGGCTAGAATCATTGGTCGTGGAAAAGTAAAGTTGAAGTTGCAAGGTGGAAGGATTAGAACGCTTCCAGGTGTTCTACATATTCCTGCATTAGCCAGAAATCTGATTTCTGTAAGCAAGTTAGATGATGCAGGTGTAAAAACAGTGTTCGAGAAGGATACCTACAAAATGGTTCGGGGATCATTGGTACTGATGGGGGAGTTCAGATTGGAACTCTGTACAAGCTGCAAGGTAGCACTGTTATTGATGGGTGCAATAGTTCTATGGTTCCTGAAAGTGGAGCAGAAAATCTAGTGATCTCTAGAGAGAAGACCATGTTGTGGCATCAAAGGCTTGGACATATCGGAGAGAAGGGCCTTCGAATACTTCATGGTAAAGGTATGGTAGAAGGTATGAGTAATAGCTCTCTGGATTTTGATTTCTGTGAAAATTGTGTATATGGGAAGCAAAATCGGGTGAGTTTCCTCTCTGGTGGTAAGAGGGCGAAACATATATTAGAGCTTGTGCACAGTCATGTGTTTGGACCTGTGAAGGTTCCATCACTGGGTAAGTTTGTGTACTATGTATCATTTATAGATGACTTCTCAAGGAATACATGGATATATTTCCTTAAGAAGAAATCTGAAGTTTTTGACAGGTTTAAAAAATTTAAGGCTCTAGTGGAAAACCAGACAGAAAAGAAGATAAAGGTGTTGAGGACAGATAATGGTGGAGAGTTTTGCAATAAGGAATTTGAAGAATTCTACAAGAAGTGTGGTATAGCACGGCAGAAGACTACTCCATATACACCTCAGCAACATGGAGTTGCAGAAAGAATGAACAAGACGTTGATGGAAAGGGCAAGAAGCATGCTTAGTGGTGCCGGGTTAGTATAGGAATTCTCGGCAAAGGCGGTGGATATTGCATGTTACCTGGTCAACAAGTCACCTTCATCAGTGTTGGAGGATAAGACTCCACAAGAGGTATGGACTGGTAAGAAACCCTCTCTTTCACATCTGAGGGTATTTGGATGTGATGCATATGTACATGTTCCAAAGGAGAAACGAACCAAGTTGGATAGTAAATCTGAAAATGTGCATCTTTATTGGGTATAAGGATGGTTTAAAGGGTTATAAGCCTTGGAACCCAGTCACACAGAAGGTTGTGTACTGCCGAGATGTGGTGTTCAGAGAGGTAAAAGATGTTATTAAACATGAAGTCCAACCAAAGGAACCTGAGAAGATAGAGTTTGAGCTAAATGAGGAAGAATCAGACTCTACAGCATAGGAGGAATCAGAAGATGAAGAGCCAAAAACTCCGGCTATGAGAAGATCAGTTCGAGAAAGAAGGCAGACATAAAGGTATAGTCCATCTGCTTTCTGTTCAAATTTTGCTTTGTCTGTTACTGATGATGATCCCAGAACTGTGAAGGAAGCAGTGGATTCAGATGATGGAAAACTCTGGAAAGAGGCCATGGTTGATGAAATGGCATTTTTGCACAAAAATGAGGCTTGGGATCTGGTGGAGTTGCGGCTGGAAGGAAACCCATTGGCAGCAAATGGGTGTTCAAAAAGAAGACAAATGCAGAAGGAAAAGTGGAGAAATACAAAGCTCGGTTGGTAGAAAAAGGCTATTCCCAGGTGCCAGGAATTGATTTTGGTGATATTTTTTCTCCTGTTGCCAAGGTAACTTCTATTAGATTACTTTTATCTATTGTTGCTGCTTTTGATTTTGAGGTAGAACAGATGGATGTGAAGACAGCATTTCTTCATGGGGATCTAGAAGAGGAGATCTACATGAAGCAACCTGAAGGCTTTGCGGTGAAGGGTAAGAAAGAACTAGTATGCAAGTTAAAGAAGTCTCTGTATGGGTTAAAATAGTCACCAAGGATGTCGTATCAAAAATTTGATACATTTATACGGGGACTTGGCTTCACCAAAAGCAAAGTAGATCACTGTGTGTATTTTAAATTAATTGGTGACCGTGTTATTTATCTGGTCTTGTATGTGGATGATATGTTGCTGGTTGGAAATGACAAATAAATTATCTAGGATTTGAAGACCCAATTGTCCTCCAAATTCGACATGAAAGATCTTGGTGCTGCAAACTATATTTTGGGCATGGAAATTAAAAGAGATCGGGCAAAGAGGAAGCTTTGGTTAAACCAGAGGAAGTATGTCGAGACAATATTGCAGAGGTTTAATATGCAGGATAGTAAACCGGTGAATGTTCCTATTCCTGTAGGTGTGAGGTTATCTGTTGAACAGTGTCCCAAGACACAAGAAGAGGAAGAGGACATGTCCCGTGTTCCATATGCAAGTGCAATCGATAGCCTGATGTATGCAATGGTCTATACTAGACTAGACATTGCACATGTAGTGGGAGTATTGAACAGGTTTATATCAAAACCAGGGAAGGAGCACTAGATAGCAATGAAGCAAGTTTTCAGGTATTTGCGTGGCACTAGTGATTATGGTTTGTGCTACCAAGGAAGACCAGGATTGGACAGAGTGTTGGATATTCATGGCTTTGTTGATGCAGACTGGGCTGGAGAGTTGGATCAAAGAAGATCTACAAGTGGGTATGTGTTTAACCTATTTGGAGGTGTAGTCAGTTGGATGAGTAAGAAACAATCTGTAGTGGCACTATCAACTACGAAGGTAGAATACATGGCAGCCACTCATGCAAGGAAGGAAGCAGTTTGGTTGCAGAGATTGTGTTCAAGTATGGGGTTAGTATAGGAAGATATAAGGATAGACTGTGACAGCCAAAGTGCAATTTTCTTGGCAAAGAACCCCACATATCATTCAAAGACAAAGCACATTGATGTTCAGTATCACTTTGTGAGGGATATGATAGAAGACAAAAAGGTGTTGCTGGTAAAGGTGGACACTTTGAAGAACACTGCAGATGCATTGACAAAATCTGTGAGCTCTAAGAAGTTCTCTTGGTGTAGAGAAACAATGGGCATTTCAGGGCTGGAAAAATGACTAAGCTCTCTTGTGGCCCCCTGTGGAAATAAAACAACAAGTGGGAGAATGTTGGGTTATGTTATATTATTTCCACGACTAGCCCATGTAGTTAACTGGGGGATTAGAGGGGTCGGAGCACCCCCTTCGTTGCGCCGAATGTGTAGCGAGGGGGGGTCACTAGGGGTTTGAAGTGTACCCGTAACCCCACTTTATGGGGTCCGGGGCAGTGCCCCAAAAAATTTTGGTTTTGGATGCTATGTTAGGTTGGGCAGACCCACCTATGGTTTTGTGCATGATTTTTGTACATGTTTTGGACGCGATGGTTTTCATTCCATGGTATTAGACGCGATGGTTTTTTCGGTCCATGGTATTGGATGCTTCAGCATGTACAAATATGTATTATTACATTGAAAGGAACATAATGAAAAATCAAGCTGGTAGTCTCATTTTTGGGATCCAGGGGAAAATCTCTGTGTATATGTGTTTTATGTGTTATGCTCTCGCATTGTTTATTTTCTGTGTTTTAGAATTCGTATGCAGGTAATTTTTGTACAGGGTTAAAACCTACATTCTGACAAAATCGGAAATTTCTGTTCGGTTTTATGTTTTTCCCCGTGACTAAGCGCTCGGGGCTTTCCTTCACTAAGGGGGATGCCCTGCGATACACCTCTGTTTTTTGTTCTGACTTCTCGTTTTTCCAATTTGCACCAACACGCGGTTACCATGGGCCAACGGTCTGCGCGCTTTGACCAAGGGTCCTCATTGCTCCGCGATGACCACAAATTGTCATTGTTCAGAGGTTATTTCTAATAAGCTCGACACCCATAGCACTTTGAAACTTTGGTATGAGTTTTACAGAGTTCAGGAAACTTTTAAGAGTGTTTGAGGATCCAATTTGGATCACTGAAGAAGTCCAACTACAATAACAACATATGCATGAAAATGTGATGGCTCTTATTATATAAAAGGGTAAGTTCCAATCATACAATACATCCATGTAAACTTCCTAGCCCCATCATTGAAACGTTACATCCACATCCACCTTCTCCTCCAAAGAGATGTACTAGCTCCGTGCAGTGGAGAAGCTAAGGCGCATTACAATACTGTCCAAGCTTCTTCAAGATAGTCTTAGTAGAAACTTGGTTGACCAAAAGCCCATCCAATGAGTTACGAGGGAGTATTTATAGCAAAGGGTGGGGTAACCCTTGACATTCGCCTTTGTGACAGTTCAACTACCCTCATGACTCTTCACCTATTCTATGACTGTTACATCCAACTGTTGACACTTGATTTACACGTGACATGACTCAACATTACAATGCACATGTACTCATGTGAGACAACATGGCTTGAGCAAGCCTTGCAAGACATCACTGACACTCGCTCACTATGGTGAGACCAACTCTGTCACATGCTTGTGATGGTGATGATGGTGAGTTGATGCCAAGCTTGGTCATCCGTGATGGTGTGTATGCACCTCATGGTGACATGTTGTTGAAGTGAACTCTTGCCTCCATTGCAACCGGTGCATTAGTTCGGCCCCTTCATCCAACTCATCTTCTAACATGCGCATGGTCTTCTTGGGTGCTGTTGAACCGGCAACACACTAATGCATAGTTTCCGTGATGATCTTCAAGTGTGTGTTGGTGGTCATGCACATCAACTTGTCGAAGTACATTTTTAGCTCCAATTGGACTTGCTTCTTGTCTTCGCCTCGGTGAGTGTGTTGAATGGGTTGGATTACATACGTGTGCACAATGACATGCATCTTGTTGAATCCCTTGCATGCGATCACCAACACTGCTTACCATGTCTGCTCTGTGTTAGCTGTTGGGATGGATCTTTAACTTGTATAGGCGCAGTTTCATTCGTGAGTGCACGATGCGCCTACTGTTGTTCCTAATCCTACTGCAACTCATTCGTCTATTTATGTGTCTTCATGTTCTTCTTGAGTTATTGCTTCAACACATGTGACTCCTTCTTTGTTCCATATTCTACTTTCACATGATCTTCATGTCGCGCCATCACTTCATAGCTGGAGTCTCCAAATTTGCTTTCATCATCAATGGACCTGCTTGAGCTTGCAACCTTCTTCTGCCTTCGCGTTGTCAACAACCCTCCTCTTGCATTCATTGCATTTGGTATGTTGTCTTTAGTTGTTGTTCATGATGTTTCTCACTATGATGTTTTTGCTGTCATATCTTGATGTCCTTGTCTACGAACAACTTGATGTCTTCGTGGGTAGGCAATTCCATGAACACTTGATCGACTGCATCCCCAAGTGTGCTCTGAATAGTGTCTTCGTCTCTGCTCTCCTGGAAAGCATTGTACCTGTACTACTGAGAGGTAGATGAACGGCTAGGATACCTAGAGACATGGAAACACTCATGGCAAGCAATATGTCATTCTAAAACCAAATGAACATGAGAACTGACTTACAACATACCTGGGTGCATGATTGTGAAGGTTGTGCAATTTCGTCCAGGAGGTCAGGAGACCGACTGCCAAGACTGCACAAGGCATAGTCTAGGCTACTGGGACACTGACTGATTGTTAGAACTGCGCAAGGCACAGTCTAGTCTGGGTGTTGACTGCTAGGATTGCGCAATGCGCAATTCCAATTAGGAAGGACTACTAGCCTAGGGACAGATTTGCGCAATTTCTTAGGCCAACCAGCCACTGTCCTCTAGAAATGCGCAAAACAATCTTGGAGGCCACTACTGGGCAAGAATGTGCAAAAGTAGAGAGGAAGGTGAGCCTTCCTTTCCCAGATTGTGCAATGCAGCCTTAGTGAAGGCAGAGCCCGAGCCAAGGTTGGCTCGACTCCCCGATGGGAAACTGAAAATAAGTAAGTTAGTGAATGCATGGTGACACTAAGTGATAGTAGAAGTGATTAACAGTGCATACAAAACATGAATGAAATATTCAACAAATAGATCAACATGCATGTCGGTGAGGCAGTTTGCCGGTTGGGCGAACGTCCATGCAAAACAGTTTCATGCATGCGACAGTAGTGAGATAGAAATGAAAACTGAAACAGAGCTAGGAAAAGCTATTATGTATGTAAATGACAGCAAGAATTCAAAGAAATTAAGCAAACAATACTCCCACAAATGAAAACACAAAAAGTGATAGAAATGCAGCACAAGGCATGGAAAGCGGGCTTACCCCAAAATAGCTGAGTTGAATGTGCAAATTGCTCCTAGATGTGATGTGGGATGTCAGAGTTGCAATGTTGATGTGAGGAATGAGCTTTGCATCACTCGGTTGATGAGTTTTTATAACATCGAGGTTGTGACGTGCATGCCACGAATCTAGGGGAAGCGACACTTGGTGGGAGGTTTCGGAATTGCTCCTTGAATGTAACCTCCAACTGCTAAACATAGATCCCTGAAACAAGGGATGCCTTTACATGCTGCCTTGGGAGAAGTAGCCCATGCATACAAGTTTGTTCTGCTCAGTCCCGTAGGGAACCGGTCAACTTGGTTGCACATGCAAGAGACTACTCAACTACTAGAGAAAAAATGCACATTTCTGGCTGGGATCTGGGATGGCTGCCTAGGATATTTGCACAATTTATGGGTAGAGCAACTGATTTTTGCCCAAATTTGCGCAAAGTATGGGTTGAGTAGCCTTGCTGGGGAAATTTGTGCAAATCCTGCTGGGAGTGTTGGCAAGCAAGATTTCACAATCATGGAGCCCAGTAGGTTGCCAGAGAGGATTGTGCAATTTCTAGAGGGAAGGTTGGTTTCCCTCCATAAATGTATAATTTTCAAGTGAAAGTTGCTCAACCTGTAGCTAGACAAAGTCCAGGTGAATAGCCTATGAGGGGAATGGATCAAGCTATGACCGACAGGCTTCCTTTGTGCAAGAAATACATTGAAGCTTGTGAACTTGATGAAGCAAGGCAAGCTGTTGTGAAGGTTGGAAGGGAGACTCCAAAATGAGGCTAATGAAAAATTTTGGAGGGTGGTTGTAGCCACTACAACACTTCGCAAAACACTAGTAGAAATCCAGCTCTCTGAATAGACCTTGTTTGTGAAAAGCAAGTCTAACACCTTTGGAAGTATTTTTCAGTTTTCAGTTCGTCTTGGTTTCACACCAACTGTATTGTAAGATATAGCATCTTCCAAACCCTTGGTCGATTGACACACATTCCAAGCCAAGGCAACATAGTTGTTTCATATTGGAGTTGAGGGGTATATAGGTTCATAAGCAATATAGTCGTCAAAGTCTTAGTTTCATCTCTAGTGTTGCTCCACTGCCAGCAGGCCTCGACAATACCATGGTGGAGTCACATAGGAACACAAGCATGTAGGTTTTAACCCCGTACAGAAATTACTTGCATACGAATTCTAAAACATAGAAAATAAACAATGAGAGAGCATAACACATAAAACACATATACATAGAGATTTTCCCCTGGATCCCAAATCCGGGACTACCAACTTGATTTTTCATTATGTTCCTTTCAATGTTACAATACATACATATACATGCTGAAGCATCCAATACCTTGGACCAAAAACCATTGCACCCAAAACCATGTGCGAAAACCATGCACAAAACCATAGGTAGGTCTACCCACCTAATATACGGTCCAAAAAAAAAATTCCCTGGGGTGCTACCCTGGACCCCGTAGAGGGGGGCTGACCACCCCCCTATGGCCCCCCCACTGCGCAATCAGTGCAATGAAGGGGGGGCTCCACCCCCCTCTAACCCTCCGCTTAACTAGGTGAGCTAGTTGTAGAAAGAATATAACACAATCCAACATTCTCCCACTTGTTGTTTTCTTTCCATAGGAAAGCTTAGTCATTTATCCATCGCTACAACACCCATTGTTTCTCTACACCAAGAGAACTTCTCAGAGCTCACAGATTTTGTCAATGCATCTGCAGTATTCTTCAAAGTGTCCCCCTTTACCAGCAACACCTTTTTGTCTTCTATCATATCCCTCACAAAGTGATACTGAACATCAATGTGCTTTGTCTTTGAATGGTAAGTAGGGTTCTTTGCCAAGAAAATTTCAATTTGGCTATCACATTCGATTCTTAGAGCTCCATGTACTAACCCCATACTTGAACACAATCTCTACAACCAAACTACTTCCTTGCTTGCATGAGTGGCTGCCATGTATTATGCCTCTATAGTTCATAATTCCACTACATATTGTTTCTTACTCATCCAACTAACTGCACCTCTAAATATGTTAAACACATACCCACTTGTAGATCTTTTTTGATCCAAATATCTAGCCCAGTCTGCATCAACAAAGCCACGAATATCCAAAACTTTGTCTAATCCAGGCCTTCCTCGGTAACGCAAACCATAATCACTAGTGCCACACAAATACTTGAAGACCCGCTTCATTGTTGTCCAATGCTTCTTCCCTGGTTTGGACATAAACCTGCTCAATACTCCCACTGCATGTGCAATGTCTCGTCTAGTATAGACCATCGCATACATCAGGCTATTGACTACACTTGCATATGGAACATGGAACATGTCCTCTTCCTCTTCTTGTGTCTTGGGACACTGTTCAAGAGATAAATTTACACCTACAGGAATAGGAACCTTCACCGGTTTACTATCCTGCATATTAAACCTTTGCAGTATTGTCTTGACATACTTCCTTTGGTTTAACCAGAGCTTCCTCTTTGCCCAATCTCTTTTTATTTCCATGCCCAAAATATAGTTTGCAGCACCAAGATCTTTCATGTCGAATTTGGAGGACAATTGGGTCTTCAAATCCTGGATAATTTCTTTGTCATTTCCAACCAACAACATATCATCCACATGCAAGACCAGATAAATAACACGGTCACCAATTAATTCAAAATACACACAGTGATCTACTTTACTTCTAGTGAATCCAAGTCTCCGTATAAACGTATCAAATTTCTGATACCACATCCTTGGTGATTGTTTTAACCCATGCAGAGACTTCTTTAACTTGCATACCAGTTCTTTCTTACCCTTCACTACAAAGCATTCAAGTTGCTTCATGTAGATCTCTTCTTCCAGATCCCCATGAAGAAACGTTGTCTTCGCATCCATATTTTCTACCTCAAAATCAAAAGCAGCAGCAACAGATAAAAGTAATCTAATAGAAGCTACCTTGGCAGCAAGAGAAAAAATATCACCGAAATCAATTCTCGGCACCCGGGAATAACCTTTTGCTACCAACCGAGCTTTGTATTTATCCACCTTTCCTTCTACATTTGTCTTCTTCTTGAACACCCATTTGCTGCCATTGGGTTTCCTTCCAGCTGGCAACTCCACCAGATCCCAAGCCTCATTTTTGTGTAAAGATGACATTTCATCAACCATGGCCTCTTTCCAGAGTTTTCCATCCTCTGAATCCACTGCTTCCTTCATAGTTCTGGGATCAGCATCAATAATTGATAAATCAAAATTTGAACAGAAATCTTATGGACCCTATCTTTCTAGATACCTTCTTTCTCAAACTGATCTTCTCACAATCAGAGTTTGTGGCTCTTCATCTTCTTATTCCTCTTCTGTTGTAGAGTCTAAGTCTTCCTCCTTAAGCTCAAACTCTATCTTCTCAGGTTCCTTTGGTTGGACTTCATGTTTAATAACATCTTTCACCTCTTTGAACACCACATCTTGGTTGTACACAACCTTCCTTGTTACTAGGTTCCAAAGCTTATAACCATTTAAACCATCCTTATACCCAATAAAGATGCACTTTTCAGATTTACTATCCAACTTTGCTATTTTCTCCTTTGGAACATGTACATATGCATCACATCTAAGTACCCTCAGATGTGAAAGAGACGGTTTCTTACCAGTCCATGCCTCTTGTGGAGACTTATCCTCCAATGTTGATGAAGGTGATCTGTTGACCTGGTAACATGCGGTCTCCACTGCCTCTGCCCAGAATTCTTGTCCTAACTCGGCACCACTGAGCATGCTTCTTGCCCTTTCCATCAACATCTTGTTCATTCTTTCTGCAACTCCATTTTTATCAGGTGCGTATGGAGTAGTCTTCTGCCGTTTTATACCACACATTTTACAAAATTCTTCAAATTCCTTCTTGCAAAACTCTCCACTGTTATCTTTCCTCAGCACCTTTATCTTCTTCTCTGTCTGGTTTTCCACCAAAGCCTTAAATTCTTTAAACATGTCAAAGAATTCAGATTTCTTCTTGAAGAAATATATCCATGTATTCCCTGAGAAGTCATCTATAAATGATACACAGTACACGGACTTACCTAGTGATGGAATCTTCACGAGTCCAAACACATCGCTTTGCACAAGCTCTAATATATGTTTCGCCCTCTTACCACTAGAGGGAAAACTCACCCGATTCTGCTTCCCATATACACAATTTTCATAGAAATCAAAATCTAGAGAGCTATTAGTCATTCTACCATACCTTTAACATGAATTATTCGAAGGCCCTTCTCTCCAATATGTCCAATCCTTTGATGCCATAGCATGGTCTTTTCCCCATATACCACTAGATTTTCTGCTCCATTTTCAAGAACCACGGAACTGTTGCACCCATCAACAACAGTGCTACCTTGCAGCTTGTAAAAAGTTCCAATCCGAACTCCCTGCATCAATATCAATGCTCCTTGAACTATCTTGCAGTTATCCTTCCCGAACACTATTTTTACACCTGCATCATCCAGCTTGCTTATAGAAATCAGATTTTTGGCCAATGTAGGAATATGCAGAACACTCGAAAGTGTTCTAATCCTTCCACCTTGCAAATTCAACTTAACTTGTATGTGACCAACGATTCTAGCCTTCCTGTCATCCCCCAAGAAGACATCACCACCATCATATTTCTCATACTCGCAAAACCACTCTCTATGTGGAGTGAAGTGAAAGGATGCACCTGAATCAATAAACCATGCCTCATGATATATATGTGTACTTGAAGAAGCCAAGTACACATCCCCACCTTCATCTGAGGTGGTTTTTGCCTCTGCAAAAGGAGCATCATTAGATCCCTTTCCTTTGTCAAGAACTTTATATTTACATTCCCTTTTGTAGTGCCCTTCCTTTCCACATTTCCAGCACACCTTTATAGGTTTTCCTGGAGATTTAGATCTCCCTCTAGATTTAGATCTCCCACTTGATGACTTATTTTTGTTTTTGTTCTGGGACCGTCCTCATACAGACAAGGCATCACCATTCTGACTCTCCATGTTTTTTTGTCTCATCTCCTCCGTTAGCAAGGATGAGACTATTTCATCAAACTGTAAGGCAGTTGCATTGCTGCCTATTGCAATAACTAGACTATCCCACGAATCTGGTAGAGAACACAACAAACTGATGCACTTATCTTCATCTAAAATTTTAATATCAACAGATAATAATTGACTTACCACATTATTAAATGCATTTAGATGCTTTGTAACCGAGTCTCCATCTTTCATCCTCAGGTTATACATCTTTTTCCATAGGAACATTTTATTCACCAGAGACATAGATTGGTACAAAGTCCCTAATTTGCCCCACAAATCCTTTGTCGTAGCTTCCCCTGATACATTCATCAATATTTAACCTGAGACACACAATCGTATTGTTGGGTGTGGTGCCTGATTATCTTCTGTATTCAAAGGTATTGCCGCATCGGACCCCAGTTCGTAATATTCGCTGCAGGGGGGTCTGAAGCTAAGAATAGATGTAAAATTTCCTTGTAAAATGTTGTAATTTCGTAGTTAATCTGGGCCGTTCATTAGGCGGAGATCTGACGGTAGAAGTTATGTTTAATTTATGGTTTTTTGACCTAGAAGGCAACCCCTCATTATATATGAGGGAATTGTATTGCTTCTATGATATTTTTATTCTGAGTGAGGAAGAGAGAGGAGATTGAGAGCAAAGAGGGAATTACAGTAGATCTATTGTAGGTTGTATCTCTTTAGTTTTCTGGATAATATAGAAAGAAGGACTGTTTGTTTCTCCGTGGATGTAGCCCAAACTGGGTGAACCATGTATATCTGTGTCTCTCTTGTTTTATGCATTTTCTGTGTTTATATTTCTGCAATATTTTATGTGTTCCATTGCTCTGTAATATATAGTTCTCTAACACGTATTGTGATCTTTGCCTTCCGATCCAACTTCTTCCATTCTTCATCACACTCTCGTTGGTTCAATACCTAGATCTACCATGATCCACTGATCTTTATCCACCAACAGATCCTCCATCTTGAGTTTCCATAACTCAAAACTCTAACCATTAAATTTCTTGATCTCTGTCTTTCCATTGTTCGCCATCTTCTTTCACTACCAGAATCGATCTCGCAGATCTCCCACTAAACAGGGTCTACCATAAGCCCGATCGAAACCCCTCAGCAACAAAGGCGTCCCCTTGAAGCCAAAATAGTTTTGATACCAAATGTAGGTTTTAACCCCGTACAGAAATTACCTGCATTGGAATTCTAAAACGCAGAAAATAAACAATGCGAGAGCATAACACATATACACAGAGACTTTCCCCTAGATCCCAAAACCGGGACTACCAACTTGATTTTTCATTATGTTCCTTTCAATGTTACAATATATATATATACATGTTGAAGCATCCAATACCATGGACTGAAAACCATCACGCCCAAAACCAAGTGTGAAAACCATGCACAAAACCATAGGTAGGTCCGCCCACCTAATATAGGGTCCAAAAAGAAATTTCCCTAGGGCACTGCCCCGGACCCTGTAGAGGGGGGCTAACCGCCCCCCTTCAACCCCCTATGACCCCCCCACTACACAATCGGAACAACGAAGGGGCGGCTCCACCCCCACTCTAACCGCCCAGTTGACTAGGGGAGCTAGTCGTGGAAAGAATATAACACAAACCAACAAAGCATGGATCCGCTGCCAGTGAGCCTGGTCAGTACCCCGACGGAGTTACTTGAATCACCTCCCTACACAAGAATCCTTTCTCTTCCTTTGCCTTATTCATTTTTCATTTTGAATTTTTGACTTGTCATTTTTTCATTTTTCATTGTGCATAGCGCTTATTCATTTCAGAGGCGGAAGAGGGATCCCGACTTATTGAGAGTAGAAGAGGTTGTTCCAGCAGAGAAGTAGTTTATTTTATCTCTGACATGCCTGTTAAGGTTTTCCTCCTTACCTTACTCTACTTAACTAAGCTGACAAGGGTAAACCCAAAAACAATCAACTAGAGAAGGTGACACTAGTTAGCGTGCAAGCGTTGTGTTTACACCAAGGTTCACTTCGAACAGTACGTATTTTCCTTCAATGTATCATGGACTAAAAGTAACAATTTCATCATACAAAGGCAAGATGACAAATAACCAAGCAGTGATAATTGTACAAGCGCTCTTGTAATTTACCCAGCTCGCTTCAAGACTCGTACATGGTTTCATGCAATACTAACCTATGAACAAAACAAGCGAATGAACTAACAATCAACAAATCAAAGCAAGAGCAAAAGCAAAAGTGAAAGTGAAACAAGTAAACAAACAAGCAAACAAACAAACAAGTAAACAAAGCACGTAAGCAAACAAGCATGCAAGCAAACTACTGAAAGCAAACACTACTCCTACACTAACGGTACGTGGGCCTGATCACGTGAAGTGATACTTCCAATGCAGCCACCGGTGCATTGGTAGACCCATGTTGGTGAAGGCTTGGTCCATGAGAAACCCAGTTGTGTGAACCAACAAGCAAGAAAGATATAACAATGAAGACAACCACACCTCGTGATTCAAAGTGCCCACGGGACATAAGTGAGTGCAAGTGCATGTCGGGCAGTCCGTGGACTTATCGTGGTGTTGTGTGATACTACATGCAACTTTGAAGCATAAGCACACTCTTGACTGTGACATGCAAGCAAACAAAAGAAACAAAGATAACTTGCGTCATGCATGAGTTCTTGCAATGTAAGACTCCTCCAATGCATGAGAAATGGGATCGTGTAGTTCGAGTGGAAGAAGTAAAATCTGAGTGTTAGATTGATCTTGAGTGCATAAAATGAGTGATGAGGAGCCTTGAGTGTTTGAACAATTTCCTGATTGGAAGATAAACCAACCCCAGGACAGTGAGGGCCTGACATAACCATCAGCTCGAGTTGAAGTGCCTTGATGGTCTGTGGGGTTTCGACTTCAATGATAGATGGATCTTCATAGACCAGTGGCTTAGATGGATTAACAAAGAATGAATCAACATCGTGATCGGATGATGAGGTGAATAGATCACGACAACCAAGATCATAAAATTCAGGATGTCAGTCAGCATCCTCATGGTTTGATGAATCACACAGAGGGGTAGATGAGGAGGAAGGATGTTCACTCTCTGCGTTTCTGGAAAAAGCAAATGAAAGATCAAGTGGATTTCCAATGAATGATTGGTCCTCTCTGTTTTTGGATGATGGGCTAACAAAGGGTGTGTCCTGTGAAAGATCAACAATGGGTACATCCGTGGATGAAGACACACATGCGAAATCATGGATGGCAAGTTCACCAACAATGTTAAGAAAGAATGGAGGGAGCTCAGATGGAAGGGAGTCATCCTTGCCAAGTTTTGATGCTCAAGCTCCCACTCATACTCTTCATGAATGACAGCGCATGTTGGTTGTGCAACACCAACTCCCTCAGTGGTTTGTTCCTCGTTCACAACAAGTGAGGAGTCTGGAATGGACGAACACAAGATAGCATCATCCGGAGGAACACCCGAGTGTGAAGACGAAGGTCATAGAAAAGAATGCATATGAGAACTCGAAGGACTCACAACCAAATCTACGCGAAAATTGAGTGGAGTGATGTTGGGAGAGTGTGAAGGATGAATAGGTGTGTGAGCATGATCCTCAACATCACTGGGCAGTGGTGGAGCTACTGAATGAGAGGGAGGCGGACAATCAATTGAGACAGTGCTTGCTCCCACATGAGATTGCATAGTTCCATCAATGAAGAATGTTGATGGACAGATTTCTTAAGGAAATACTCGAACCTTTCCCAAAGATAAGCAAACTTCATCTACCTCCTCGAAGCTTGAAACTGCAAGTCACGAAAGCGCTGCCAAAAATCAATAATGAATTCATGCGGAGCCCTCTGTTGTTGTAATTGTTTCCAATCAAGATGGTCTAGATCAAAATTATAGAACGTGTCTTCAATAAGATCATAGAAGTGCTCAAATGAGTGCACGGTGTTAGCTGGTAGGCTAAGCACCCAACAAAATGTTGATTCACGAAGTGTGTGTGCAAGCAGCAAACCGACTTGTTCGTCAGAAAACTCATCTTCCTCATGAATCATGGAAAGGAAGTTATGTAAGTTCTTAGGCCAGGCCACTTCGCCTTCACCATCATACACATGAGTGGACAAGAGATCGAAAATCTTCCCCGAGATGGAGACATATTCACGATTTGAAAAACACCTCGGGGGAAGCAAAGTACAAGACTCCATGAAAGATATGCAAGGGTTCAAAACTAGATGAGAGGGCACTGCTTGTCATTAGGCCCTCCTTCTAGTGCTAGAAATGTTTATATTGTTGGACCCACCAACATGTCAAGGGGATATCCCCGGTGAGAAGTCCCAATTAGACCTCACACTATTTGGTGTAGGAGTCCCAGCAGTGGGTTGTAAGGTAATGCCTTGACCGCGATGTCACACAGAGGCAAGTAGGATAACTCTGTCAGTAGAAAGGGTGTGACTACTGCAGTGAGTCAAGGAAGATGTATGAGAGGTTCTAACACAAAAGGGGGAGAAAAGGGTGAAGGTGAGTTCCAGGTTGAAAGGGATCAGTCCCAACTTGGCTAGGAACACACAACACAAAAGGACATACACAGCTTCCAGCAGAGCAGTCCACTCGGATGCGGTAGTCACAACATACAAGGTAAGATAACGCGTATAGCACTCACGGATCAGTCTGAACAAGTGAAACAGTTGTTACAGCAAGGTTCATGTGAAGGTATGTCTGGTGTCCGGAAAGAGACACGAACGGTGACAGCATTAACATCATATACAACACATTTGCAATAAGATTCATATAATTGCATGTGAATCAGTTCATACACAAATATGTAAGTTAAACAAAATATATCATTAAGGCAACCAGAGCAGTCCAACTACAATAACAACATATGCATGAAAATGTGTTGGCTCTTATTATATAAAAGTGTAAGTTCCAATCATACAATACATCCTTATAAACTTGCTAGCCCCATTAGTGAAACGTTACAACCACATCCGCCTGCTCCTCCAAAGAGATGTACTAGCTCCATGCAGTGGAGAAGCCAAGGTGCATTACAATATTGTCCAAGCCTTCTTCAAGATAGTCTTAGTACAAGCTTAGCTGACCAAAATCCCATCCAATGAGTTATGAGGGACTATTTATAGCAAAGGGTGGGGTAACCCTTGACATTCCCCTTTGTGACAGTTCAACTACCCTCATGACTCTTCACCTACTCTATGACTGTTACATCCAACTGTTGACACTTGACTTACACTTGACATGACTCAACATTACAATGCACATGTACTCATGTGAGACAACATGGCTTGAGAAAGCCTTGAAAGACATCACTGACACTCAATCGTTGTGGTGAGACCAACTCTTTTACATTCTTGTGATGGTGAAGTTGGTGAGCTAATGCAAAGCTTGGTCATCCATGATGGTGTGTATGCACCTCATGGTGACATCTTGCTGAAGCAAACTCTTGCCTTCGTTGCAACCGGTGCATTGGTTCGGTCCCTTCATCCAACTCTTCTGCTAACATGCGCATGGTCTTCTTGGGTGTGGCTAAACCAGTGACACAATGATCCATATTGTCTGTGCTGATCTTCAAGTGTGTGTTGGTGGTCATGCACATCAACTTGCCGAAGTACAAGTTCAGCTCTAGTTGGACTTTCTTCTTTTCTTCACCTTGGTGAGTGTGTTGAATGGGTTGGATTTCATGTGTGCACACAATGACATGCATGTGATCACCAACACTACTCACCATGTCTGCTCTGTGTTAGCTATTGGGATAGATCTTTAACTTGTATGGCACAGTTTCATCCGTGAGTGCACGATGCGCCCACTGTTGTTCCTGATCCTACTACAACTCATTCGTCTATCTATGAAGCTTCATGTTCTTCCTGAGTTTCTGCTTCATCACATGCGACTCCTTTGTTCCATATTTTGCCTTCGCGCGATCTTCATGTCGCACCATCACTTCATAATCGGAGTCTCCAAAGTTTCTTTCATCATCAATGAACCTGTTTGAGCTTGCAACCTTGTTCCACCTTCGTGTTGTCAACAACCCTCCTCTTGCATTCATTACATTTGGTATGCTTTCTTTAGTTGTTGTTCATGATGTTGCTCACTATGATGTTGCTATTGTCATATCTTGATGTCCTTGTCTATGAACAACTTGATGTCTTCGTGGGTAGGCAATTCCATGGAAACTTGATCGACTACATCCCCAAGTGTGCTCTGAATGGTGTCTTCGTCTCTACTCTCCTGGAAACCATTGTACCTATATTGTTGAGAGGCAGATGAACACCTAGGATACCTGGAGACATGGAAACACTCATGGAAAGCAATCTGTCATTAGAAAACCAAAATGAACATGAGAACTAACTTGCAACATACCTGGGTGCATGATCATGAAGGTTGCACAATTTCTAAAGGGAAGGTTGGGAGACTGACTGCCAAGACTACACAAGGCACAATTTGGGCTACTGGGAGACTAACTGACTATTGGAACTGCGCAAGGCACAGTCCAGTCTGGCTGTTGGCTACTGGGATTGTGCAATGCACAATTCTAGCTAGGAAGGACTGCTGGCCTAGGGACATATTTGCAGAATTTCTTGGCCCAAGCAACCACTGTCCTCTAGAAATGCACAAAATAGTCCTAGAGGCCATTGTTGGGCAGGAATGCACAAATCTAGAGAGGAAGGTGATCCTTCCTTTCCCATATTGCACAATGCAACCTTGGTGAAGGTAGAGTCCCGGCCAAGGTTGGCGACACTAACTGATAGCAGAAGTGATTAATAGTGCATACAAAAGATGAATCAAAGATTCGGCAAATAGATCAACATGCATGTGGGTGAGGCAGTTCGTTGGTTGGGTGAACGCCCGTGCAAAACAGTTTCATGCATGTGAAAGTAGTGAGATAGCAACGAAAACTGAAATAGAGCTAGGACAAGCTAGTATATATGTAAATGACAGCAAGCGTTCAAAGAAATCAAGAAAATAGTACTCCCACAAGCAAAAACACAAAAAGCGACAGAAATGCAGCACAAGGCATGGGAAGCGGGCTTACCCCAAAACAACTAAGTTGAATGTGCTGACTGCTCCTAGATGTGATGTGGGATGTCAGAGCTGCAAGGTTGATGTGAGGAATGAGCTCTGCAGTGTCCGGTTGATGATTTTTGATAACATCGAGGTTGTGACACGCATGCCACGAATCTAGGGGAAGCGACACTTGGTGGGAGGTTTCGGAATTTCTCCTTGCATGTAACCTCCAACTGCTAAACATAGATCCCTAAAACAAGGGATTCCTTTGCATGTTTCCTTGGGAGAAGCAGCCCATGCATGCAAGTCTATTTTGCTCAGTCCTGGAGGGAACCGGTCAATTCAGTTGCAAATGCAAGAGACTGCTCGACTGCTCAAGAAAAAATGTGCATTTTTGCCTAGGAGCTGCACTGGCTGCCCAAAAGATTTGTGCAATTTATGGGTAGAGCAGCTGACTTCTACCCAAATTTTCACAAATTCTGGGCTGAGCAGCCTTGCTGGGGAAATTTTTGCAAATCCTGTTGGGAGTGTTGGTAGGTAGAATTGCGCAATCCTGGAGCCCAGCAGGCTGCTAGAGACGATTGTGCAATTTCTGGAGGGAAGGTTGGTTTCCCTCCAGAAATGCACAATTTTCAAGGGGAAGCTACTCATCCTGTAGCTAGACTAAGTCCGGTGAATAGCCTGTGAGGGTAATGGATCAAGCTGTGACCGACAGGCTGCCTTTGTGCAAGAAAGACAGAAGTTTGTGAACTTGAAGAAGCAAGGCAAGTTGTTGTGAAGGTTAGAAGGGAGGCTCCAAAACCAGGCTCAGGAAAAATTTTGGAGGGTGGTTGTAGCCGCTACAATAGAACTAAAGAAACATGCTTCAGAATTTTAATGATTTCAATCACAAGAAGATCAACTATTCTTCATACGAATAGTATCAATATGAGCATTTATATTCAAATCCCCTAACTGTGATCATTGATGTAAAGCCACATTTATGAGTAATATGCATCAAAACAACATTTCCTCTCTATTACAAGAAACCATGAACCAGTCATGCACAAGTGCAACATCAATTTGACAAACCCATGGGAATTCAACAACAAGGAGTTTATTACCGAATGCTTGAAGAGGAACCTCATATAAAACACCAAGTCAATAAGAATAAAACTAAGAGGAAATCCTCCATATTCCACATTGCAACACCACCATGCAATGAAAGCTTGAAACCAACTTAGTCATCATATTGCAATAAGGAAAAAGAAATCTCATGCTAAATAATTTCACGCTTAGCCATTATTCTCACATGCTATCACGGTGCCTTTAAAACAATAACACAACACACTAGTCAATGTTGTTAACAAGAGTTACACGACCATGTCTCATATACTAATGAAAGAATTTCAAACCAGAAATAAAAGGCTCATTCATTAACACAAGCAATACATGAGAAACACTTATCTTATGAGTTATGGGCAACTGAGTCTGGGACTATAACTCTCCACCCAACCATAGACAAGTTATAACCAAGTCTTTCTTATAGTTGTCACCCCCGAGCCATATTTCAGTGGTTGAGGTAGAGTTCTTTTTAGAAAGGAAACCAAACCATATTTTCAATTGAACAAGATGTTACAAGGACACATCAGCTTCATCCACTAGTTACACAGATTTCCTCTCAGCCTTCTATATTTACAACCAGGATTAACATCCTTATCAAGATACCATACAACAGAGAATTATCAACTCACTACGAGGAGATGAGAATCCACATTACTGGAAGTTGCTTCAGTGGATAATATGATTCTAGATAGAAGGAATCACTCCTTAAGGTAATTCATTAGTGAGACAAACACTTAAATTTCAGCCTATAGAAACTCCTGGTGGTTCCTTGGTCTCACAAACACCTGAGTGTTTCTTCCTCAATGCAGTAGGTTATTCAATCCTTAATCTTCTGATGGATTCCTTCAACCTTCATTCAACCGTTGTTATCTTTAATTTTATCCTAGCAAGCCTCTTCTTGAGAATTCTTCAACTGGTCTCTCAATTCTTCTTCCAGACAAGCCTCTTCTTGAGGATTCTTCAACTGGTCATTTTTGTTCTTTATTTCTTTGTTTACCTAGCGCTCTTCATAGAACTATTTATCTTGTGTTTTTCCCTTGTGTTCTCATAGTTTGTAGGTGAATTAGCGATTATTCTTCTTCCATATTCCTCTTCGGGAGTCTTCAAATCTTCTTCATTTGTGTCCCCTAACTGAAATAATTGTTCCTCCTTTTCCCAGGATCCACGCAGCTCACTCCTCTTAGACAATGCAACCATTTTAGCTCCATCAATTTTTGAGTTATTTGCTTGTTATTATAGGCTAAGGACATCTAGGCCAGTCATTGTCTCTGTAGTTAGACTTAATTCTCAATCAACTTATTTAATTGTGTCAACCAAGCATGACTAGTGTATTTAATTTTGCTCATTTCCTAAAGCAATCTCCACCACAACCAAACCAGAATTTGTGTCCCATCTCTCATAATTTGTGTAATTAAAAATATTAAAAATAGGATGATAATTTAACCAGGGTTGTTATAGACCCCTCATTGTCCTCGGTTTTTTATCCCTAAACAAAATAGAACATGCTTAATTCAAGCATAACGATAGTGATCTTTATAATTGTAGCTCATTTACATTCAACTTGCACACATAGTTGCTTACATAGCAGCTAAAAGGTTATAGGATTCAGTAAACTAGTCATCTTTCAGTGGTCTCTTTCAATCCTTTGGTGTTTTGTTGTGCTCTTGATGTCATCCCACCTTCTTTATTCCTTTTGCATCCAAGCTCACTCACCCAATCCTCTTGCATCATAGTATAAGAATTCTCATGAGATGCAACGTAGGAAAAATTTCAACAAATGTAATCATACCTTCGCAAAACTAATTCCCTGCAATGTGGCTTGTGATTATGATCATCCATCCATTTGAAAGAATGGCCACGATGACAACTTGTGCCATCCTCATGGTTGCCCCAGCATTGTCTATTTCCACTCTCACAGCCTTCCCCAAGACCCACAACATAAAAGGAAAAAGGGAAAAAGGGAAATAAAGCATTCATCATAGTTTGTAAAATGATACAAAATAGGATTAACACAACGTGACCATGCATCAGTCAATAGTAAAGGGAAAAAGATAGACTCAACATGAGTGCAAATCAATAGACAAAATTTATAACACATGCAATTAAAAATACTCTGAAAACATTGAATGAACAAAAATGCTCAATAGTTACAACAACCCAATCCCCAACGATCTAATTCTACTTCTACATAATTCTTTACAATTTATTTACATCGCTTCCCATGGTGATGGGATAACAATCCTACCACATTTAACCATCCCTCTCAGTGGTTGAGGCTAGATGACAATCTTTCCTATCTTCCATAATTGTGTAGACTCTAGGCACATTCAAAGCCATATCCTAAATTGTCCTGGCTTCCTGAACATGATACATCCTTGAGACATCATTATTGTGTTGTGGGAAATCCTTCCTCAGGTGATTCTCCCTACAAGACCAACACTTGAAGGGTTCTTTCTTGTAAGTTTTTGGCTCTTCTCTTGCCACTTGAGTAGGGTGATCTTCATTAGTAACATTGAACCTCTGCTAAGTCTCACCTCTATTGGTGGTGAAACCTCTTGCCTTCTCCTCCAATTGTTGCTATAGATTTTTGTGCTTTCTTCCTTTAGGTTTGAAGTTTACCCTTGCCTTCAAATTAGTCTTCATCTCTGGACTACATTTTAATTTCTTGTAGCAGTGTTTTAGTTTCTTGATTGCATCGTCCAATGTCAAAGGTTATAGAATTTCAATTCGATTCTTGAACGATAGTGGCATCCCACTAAAAAACCTCTTAACCTTTGCCTTCTCGTCCTTAATATATGGCACATATCTCAACAATTCCAGTAACTTGGTGACATACTCATCATCTAACATTTTTCCCATTTTCAGCTCATATAATTCTTTGGCTTTGTTGTCATAATATCAGTCTGATAAATATTTATTTCTGAAGAGTTCTTAAAACTCTCTCCAAGTCAACTCTTCTTCTCTTATGCCCTTGACATTCTTCAAATATTCCCACCATATGTCTGCTTTCCCTTTCAAACTATAGGTGGCTATATTTTCCTTCATGTTCCCAGAATAGCTATGGATTCTAAGGAACTTCATTTCGAGCAACCACGCTTCTTAATTTTCAAATCTCTTCATCTCCCCATCAAATATGAGTGGATGGTCTTCTTAAAATCTTCTAGCATATAGCCTCTTTCTCCTATTCCCTGAAGATGAATATAAGAATGATGATGGTGATGATGAGAATGGCAATAGTATCTCCTAGTAGAAGAACTAGAATGTTCACCAGAATGATGTCCATGAGCACTAGTTATTCTCTCTGGGGTACTAAGTGGTGCATTCCCTCTCACGGTGTCTTCACTTTCCAGTCTGTGCCTTTTCTTGGACCTACTACCATATACCCCATTTGTTCCATCTTTTGATGCAAAAGGGCTATGCTTGTCTCTATGACTAGCCCCCAAATCATATTTCCTCTACCTTTGCAAATTTGAGAGGTTTTTTGTTATGAATGCATTTACCTCAGCTTGCTTTTTCTAAGATGTTACCAGCCTCTCCTTATCTACCTTGCATCTCCTAATCTCAGCCCTTAGTCTCCTCAAGGTATCCATTAAATCAAGAGATTCTTCCCCTCCTTCGCCAACTGATCTTTCTTCTTGCCCATGTTGCCTGTGATCATAACTATATCCTACCATCTTGCTATTGATTTCTTAGTTGTCAGGATTTATGGTGTACCACCCTTTGTTGTTCTAGGTGACCTTTATCTTATGTTATGTGTTTCCATTCACACATAATTGTTAGACACATAAAAATATAAGTAAACAACAAGAAATCATGCCCATGATCCTAGTTTTGCAAAATTGTTATGGCAAACCTTGGCTGAAACAAATAATCCATATCAGTTCACTGTTGTCAGTGAATCAACAAATTATTAATATACAAGCATGCATAGTCCTCAAAGTATACATCTATCAACACAATTGTTATCTCATCAAATTAATGGAAACATATTAGATGTTAGTCTATGCTACATAAGTAAATCACAAAGTAACTATGTCAGTCAAATAATCTTAGACCGGATTTTAACACCTAAAGGTTTGTTTTATTAATTTTCTAAAAAATCATCATAAAGCCTTCTTGTCAGAGTTATGTTGTAACTTGCCCATGATAGGGCCCATTTATTCCAAGTGTTGAACCTGAATGCTCTGATGCCATTTTGTAACAGCCCCTCTCCTAATCCTTACCACAACACCGATTAAGAGGAGGCGGTTACTGATCTGAATTTGAAACTACTTGAAATTTGTTTGCAAGGTATTCAATTCAAAATTAAACATGTTTAAAAGATTTCCATGTCTTGCAGAAAGAAAACACATGAAATTTTCAGCTGTTCATGACCCATTTAAGCATAGCAGAGTTATTTCCTTTTACTGTTTAACACATTAAAATGAATTTGATATGCAAAATAAATCAACCACAAATGCAAAAGAAGTTGATAAAGCAGTTCACCCCCTCCAGGGCTACGTCTGTTGGGTCCAAAGCTCCCAACCGGGCTTGTCCTTGTTTTTATTAAATGCTCAAATTGAAAATACAGCTGAATAGAAGCATATACAAGAGAAATAGATGGTAAAAATGGATTCAGAACACTTGAATCCTTCAGGATTGACTATTGGATCACCTCCAATGGATACTTGCAACCCTATACAGTCTTCACAAAACTGGGCCCTAGTGGCTCCTAGAACTTTCACGGCTCCAAAACCTCTGTAAATGACCTCAGATGGCTGTAAGACCTACACCAATGGCTTCATAAGGTCAAAAATACCCAAAATCAAAAAAAAAATCGTCCAAAACCGACTTTCCTAGCCAAAGTTATGGCCAATTAAAGTTTCTCCAGTTTGCCCCTAGAAAAACTCCAGCTAACTTTAGTTAACTCCAGTTAGCTCCGCCAATTATGGTGGGTCCGCAAAATTTGGCGCTCCTGCCAAAATTCCGCCAACTTAACTGCAGTTACATTTAATGTTTGGTGGTTGCCTCGGATTTCGTGCCAGGCGGAATATTCCTTTTTTAATTTTTTTTTGAAAAATTAAAATTTCTAATGTTATGGACAAATTCTTCTTTTTGCCATAACTTCCTCATACGGCGACCGTTTTTCGAACTGTTTGCGGTGCCAGAATCAGGAAGACGAGAACTTTACATTCATTCAACTTTGAACTAGTTCTAAGCACTTTAAATTTTAAGCATTTTACGACACTTAGGACATGAGCACCTGATCACGCCTTCCCATTGGGAAGCTTTTGGACCCCAAAAGCCTTCAACTACCTGTTAAAGAGGTGAGGGTACAGATCCCTCACTCTATCCACCTCCATCCACTTTTCCTTGTTCGGTTTGCTGCCTTTGAAACCAACCCGAACATAATCTACACTGCCCCTCCTTGAAGTGCGTGTCCTTCTGTCAAGGATTGTATCTTCTTTCAGCTCATCTAAGAATTATGGCGAGAAATCTTCTATAGATGGCAGCTGAACAGCATTTTCATGATCAGCAATCAAAGGAGGTTCATACAAACGTAAGTTCTCCACATTGACAACAGAATACATTTGCATGTAGGAAGGCAAATCTAATTGAAAAGCATTATTTCCAACCTTCTTGAGGATTTTGAATGGACCATAACGAATAGGCTTCAGCTTTTTACCTTCTCCTTGCATCATTTCCTTACTAATGTACAGCCATACCTCATCTCCTTCTTGAAACTTGTGATCGACTCTATGCTTGTCGTGTCTTTCCTTATACTTGCCTTGACTCTTCTCAAGTTGTTCTTGAATTTGCTGATGTATTTGCTGAATCCTTTCAATGAATGAACGAGCTTTGTCAATGTCACTATGTCCCTCAATGGCAACATCTTTCTCAAGAATGAAATCAAGAGGTGATTTTGGCAAATAACCAAAACAAGCTTCAAACGGTGAGGTGTTTGTGGAAGAGTGCTTGGCACGATTGTAAGCATGTTGTATGTAGTGCAAATGTTCATCCCAAAGCTTGGGATGCTTGCTGCAATAACCTCTCAAGAGGTGCACAATGGTTCTGTTCACAACTTCGGTTTGTCCATCTGTTTGCGGATGGAAAGCAGTACTTTTCTTCAACTTTGTGTCCATCATCTCCCATAGGTTGGACCAAAAATTCCCCACAAATCTGGAATCCCTGTCACTAATAATGGAAGTAGGCAAACCAAAGTGAATCCATACACGATGAAAAAATAATTCAGCAGTTATAGTTTTCTTACAAGGCATAAGTATACACATTTTGCTGAAACGATCAACTACTACATATAAATAATCATGCTGCTTTCGAGATTTTGGCAAACCTCCTACAAAATCCATAGAGATGCTCTCCCATGGTCTAGAAGGTACCGGCAAAGGAGTATATAAACCAAGCTTCCTGTTGCTAGGCTTGCTTGTAGCACATAATGAACAACCTCTTATGAACCTTGAAACAGAATCTACCATGCGAGGCCAATAGCAATACCTCTGTAGATGTGCAACTGTTTTGCTCACACCAAAATGGCCAGCAATAAGAGAAGAATGAGCTTCTCTTATGACATTTATCCTCTCCCCCTGTGGTATACACAACTTGCCCAAATGAAACAGCAAATTGTTATGCATGTGATAGTCATTTTCCTCTACATGATTTCCTTTACTCAAGTTAGCATACACATCTTTAAAGTCATCATCAGATGCATATTGTTCTATGTAACTATCATGTACAATGGAATCATTCTTAAGTAAAGTAACAGCACCAATAATAGGCCTTGAAAGCATATCAGCAACCTTATTCAAAGTACCTTTCTTATACCTTATTACCAAATGGAACTGTTGCAAGAAGCCCATCCATCTGAAGTGTCGTGACTGTTGTAACTTGCTTTGTGATTGCAAGTACTGTAAGGGCTGATGGTCGGTATGTATAACAGTTTCTTTGCCCATCAAGTAGTGTTTCCACTTTTTGACGCTTTGTACCAACGCATACAACTCCTTATCATATGTAGGATAGTTTACAACAGCACCATTAAAAGTTTCACAATGAAAAGCAATAGGCTTACCATGCTGTAGAAGAACTGCACCCATAGCATAATCACTAGCATCAGTTTGTATCTCAAATGGCTGTCTCAAATCCAGTAATGCAAGGACTGGAGTTGAACTAATCTTCTCTTTCAAAGATTCGAAATCTTTTTGTTGCTTGCCTCCCCATTGGAAAGCATGCTTCACACTTGTCACTGCATGCATAGGAGCTGCTATAGAAGAGAAGTTAGAGATAAACTTCCTCCAATATTGAGCTGCACCCAAAAACTTCTTACCTCTGTTATGGATTTGGGAGTAGGCCACTTCACAATAGCCTCAATCTTAGCAGGATCAATTCTCAAAGCACCTCCTCCTACTATGTGTCCCAAATATACCAAAGAAGTCTTTCCAAATTCACACTTTGACATTTTAAGAAATAACTGATTCTTCTTCAAAACATCAAGTACTTTTCTAACATGCATGACATGATCTTCTCTAGACTTGCTGAAAATTAAGATGTCATCTAAGTAGACAATAACAAAATCATCAAGAAAAGGACGCAAGACATCATCCATTACCTGCATGAAAGTTGCAGGTGCATTGCACAAACCAAACGGCATCACAAGCCACTCAAAGAGTCCTTGTTTGGTTTTAAAGGTTGTCTTCCAAATGTCACTTTCTTCAATTCTTACTTGATGATATCCACTGCGCAAGTCTAGCTTAGTGAAATATCGAGCATCTTTCAGCTGATCTAGCAAATCATCTATCCTTGGGAGTGGGTAACGATTCTTTACCGTTATCTTGTTCAAGGCCCTGAAATCAACACACATACGCCAAGTGCCATCTTTCTTTGGAATCAATACAATCGGTGACCCACATGGTGAAGTACTTGGCCTTATGAAACCCTTGTCCAACAAGTCCTTGATTTGCTTCTTTATTTCAACATTCTCCATAATAGACATGCGGTACATGCCTATGTTTGGAAGAGGACAATCTGGATGCAAATGGATTTCATGTTGAATCTCCCTCTTAGGAGGCAAACCTGTCGGCTCTTGAAACATCTCATGATATGCATCAACTACATCATACAGATCTGATTTAAGTTTTGGATCACAATTGTTAAATGACTCATGATTCACATCAACCTTGGGCTTAATCATAAGAAGAACAAAATTCTTACTTGAATTGACCAGCCTTTTTACCTGTCCTGCATTCACCATCGCTATATTTGTCTTCTTGCGATGAGCTCTAACAATGAACTCCTTGCCATCTTTGAACAGATGATATTTGTTTTCATGGCGATGAAAGATAGCTTTCCTGTCAAACAAGTAAGGACTTCCCAAAACAATTCCTGCTATATCAAAAGGTACCACATCAAGTTCAACTGTGTCAATAAAATGTGCAGTAATTGCAAAGCGCAATGTGCACTTTCTTGAAACTTGTAAATTTGCATCCTTGCAAATCCATCCAAGTGGATATGGCTTCGGATGTGGAATGGTCTCAAGTTTAAGCTGCTTGACCAAGTCCTCTGATATAAGGTTTGCTTGTGACCCACTATCAAAAAGTGTGTCAATTTTAGTATGTTTTGAAATCACCCTCACATGAAACAGTTCAATTCTTTCTTCCTCATTAGGAGCTTGTACATGGCAGTTTGAGGTACTAGTGTTGGCTTGAGTTTCAATTTATTTTCCCTTCAAGTTTTTCAAACCCATGGCTGCAATTTTGGTTTCATCATCTGAATCTTCCCCTAAATCTTGTGGTGTAGATGTAGTAGCAGCAGTTTTCTGTTTCCCTTTGGATTTGTTAAATTAGGTCTTTTTTCAGGATATAATTTCCAACAATTTTTCTCCTCATGGCCTGGTTTAGAACAGTGTTTACAGATCACTTTCTCACTCTCCTATTTGATAGATGCATTCTTTTTGCTCTTTCCCTTGGAGGTTTTCTCTTTGTTTTTCCCCTTGGGGGGCTTGTTTCTACCCTCTTCAAATGTGTTTTTTCCCCTTGCCTCTAAATGGGTAGCTTGGACACAAACCTCGTCCAGGCTAGTAGGGTTAAACATCAAGATGGTGTGTCTAAGGTAGCTATGCAAGCCACCGATGTATTTCAGCAAGGTTTCTTGGGTCTGTAAATCTACCCCTAACAAGAGAGCTCTTCTCCTGAATTCTTGGGTGTAGTCTTGGACACTCTGACCCTTAAGTTGTCTGAAATTTTGCCAATTCATAATAGCTTTCTGCATGTGAGCAAGAGGATAAAACTGTTTTCTAATGGCTAACATAAATTCAGGCCATGTTAAGGTAACCTTACCAAATTTCTTGATCTCCTCTTTAGTCTTGGCCTCCCACCAGACCAAGGCTGCTCCATCCATTCTCAAGGAAGCCAACTGAATCTTTGTGGAATCATCATGCATATTTTGGATCCTCAAGTAAACTTCCAACTGCCTAATCCAGTTGTCAAGCTTTTCTGCATTCACTTCACCATTAAACATAGGTAATTCGAATTTTACATCAAGCTTCAAAAAAGGACTTTTTCCAGAGGATCTATGCTTATGAACAGAAGAAGACGAAGAGGAAGAGGAAGAAGGTGAAGATGGGGGTGGTGGATCACCATTTCCTCCATGTCCTTTCTTGGAATGATCATCATCCTTCTTACCTCCTGAAGAGCCCTCTCCTTCATGTGGATGTTTGGACCCTTCTCCAGCCAATTTCTCATTTCTTTCTTGGTACAATATCCTCACCATTTCAGTGAGGTCCAAGAAAGCCTTTCTGAAGACTCTTTCTTCTTCTCTTGGATCTGTCTCTATAGGAATTTCTCCTTCATGTTCAGACATCCTTGAAGCTTCTGCTGAGACTCTTGAGGGTGAAATTGAAGGTGGAGGTGATGGCTCTCTGGCCTTCCTTGACTGAGGATTCTCTCGTTCTCTAGTCAACTGTCCTTCCCCTCTTTTAAGTTTCAACCTGGTAAGCATCAATACTTTGCAAGACAGTTAGAAGATCTTTGCACAAAACCCTGAGCTCTGATACCAACTTGATCTGAATTTGAAACTACTTGAAATTTGTTTGCAAGGTATTCAATTCAGAATTAAACATGTTTAAAAGATTTCCATGTCTTGCAGAAAGAAAACACATGAAATTTTCAGCTGTTCATGACCCATTTAAGCATAGCAGAGTTATTTCCTTTTACTGTTTAACACATTAAAACGAATTTGATCTACAAAATAAATCAACCACAAATGCAAAAGAAGTTGATAAAGCAGTTCACCCCCTCCAGGGCTACGTCTACTGGGTCCAAAGCTCCCAACCGGGTTTGTCCTTGTTTTTATTAAACGCTCAAATTGAAAATACAGCTGAATAGAAGCATCTACAAGAGAAATAGATGGTAAAAATGGATTCAGAACACTTGAATCCTTCAGGATTGACTATTGGATCACCTCCAATGGATACCTGCAACCCTATACAGTGTTCACAAAACTAGGCCCTAGTGGCTCCTAGAACTTTCACGGCTCCAAAACCTCTGAAAATGACCTCAGATGGCTGTAAGACCTACACCAATGGCTTCAGAAGGTCGAAAATACCCAAAATCAAAAAACAATTCGTCGAGCCAAAGTTATGGCCATTTAAAGTTTCTCCAGTTTGCCCCTAGAAAAACTCCAGCTAACTTTAGTTAACTCCAGTTAGCTCTGCCAATTATGGTGGGTCCGCCAAATTTGGCGCTCCTACCAAAATTCCGCCAACTTAACTGCAGTTACATTTAATGTTTGGTGGTTGCCTCGGATTTCGTGCCAGGCGGAATATTCTTTTTTTAATTTTTTTTTGAAAAATTAAAATTTCTAATGTTATGGACAAATTCTTCTTTTTGCCATAACTTCCTCATACGGCGACTGTTTTTCGAACCGTTTGCGGCGCCAGAATCAGGAAGACGAGCACTTTCCAGTCATTCAACTTTGAACCAGTTCTAAGCACTTTAAATTTTGAGCATTTTACGACACTTAGGACATGAGCACCTGATCAGTTACTATGTTGACCCAAGATACAAGTTGTCGTTATGGAAATGGGGTCTAAAATTTCTAATCTCTTCAACTCACTTAAAGCCTTATTTTGGCATCACTATTGCATTTTTCTCGTCAAGATGATTTCAGTGATATAAAATTTTGCTTCAATCCGACCTCTCAATCAAAAGATGTACACATTAGAATTTCGAAAATTAGAGGATGTCGCATCATAGTCTCGGCCACAGGGTACCCACGTGGCCATACCCCCAATGCCACTTGGAAATTAATTATTAGTTTTTGACCCATTCATTGGTTTGGGTTCTACACCCCATGCTATGCAATAAAATACAACCCATATGCATATAAATATATGGTTTCTTCGACCAATGCAATGGGTTGTTAACTGTCGGCATTCTTCCCATCTCTTGAGCTCCATTACCCCGCCAACACAATTATGTGTGCTTAACGAATGCTTCGGGGTTGAACCTTTGGGTTGACTCATTGTGGATCCACTCATCTGTGCCAATGGCTTGGTTGTTGGGCTCGTGTGTCTGTCATAGTGGCCTAGTCTTACTTTTCCCCACTCGAGTTGTTGTGTGCTCATATATATACTCCTAGGGAGTTACCCTCCATGATTACCTTCTCATGTGGGCCCTTTCCCAAGTACTATCAACACATTTTGACTCGATCTCACCAGCATGAAGCTGATGACCATGCCAACTTAGCCTGACCATTGTCATCCCTGCTCTTCCCTTTTGTGTGGCTTTCTGAGGGCTTCTAGGATGCGACCTCTTAGAGCTTGCGTCATCTCGGGCCCTCACCCAACCATTAATCACCTCTACCACTCAATATTGGTCGCTTGTTCCACCAGCAATACATCAGTTGGGCTATGCGGTCTTATGGCTAGTGTTCTATCTTAAAGCCAGCCCTTACTTAGCCTGATAATATTCTATTGTGACCACAAAAAGGTCAATGTTAAGGGAATGAAATGAGGCTTCCGCCTAAGATATTTGAGAAGGTTTTATGCCCATGGCTCGGACACGGTGGTCTTGGCCAAAACTAGTGCCATTCATGTTATATATTTGTTCTTAAATCCAGTGGTTTTTAGAGGGATTTTCCCCTTTCCCTATATGTAATGCATAGCTAGACTGAGTGTGATTTCACCACACAGTATTGAACCTGGTGGTTTCATAAGAGACTCTCCCAATTATCACCACAATGGGTTGAAGGAATCGCTTTAGTACTCTTTACTAGACTTAGGAGACTTAGCCAATCTTTTCAATTGCAACTTAAGCACACAACCATATTGTTAACAATATTACACACAACTTATACTCAGTGTTGACATAGTGCATGTCAATCACCAATTCCATCAATCTCTCAGGCATACACAGAGGCTTAATCAACCCTTTGATAGGAAATCACTATATTTCATATCTTCACCGCACACAAAGAGCTTCAACAATTCCTTTAAGCAATTATACAAGGGTCTGAGTGTCCAAAACACACAATCCTCTTAACAAGTGCTCCCTGCACTCACATGGATGTATTTACCTACATAACTCTGCATGAAGGAACCTAAGTACCAATGCATACAATCATAACCATCCATCAGAACTTTTAAACCTTCAAGCTTGAGAAAACCAACCATCCCTCATGCAACAACATTAAGGCATTTGCATTTAAATTCATGTAAGGAGGCATTATTATGGAACCATAGTACTAAAGAAACATGCTTCAAAAACTTTAAAGCTTTCAAGCACAAGAAGATCAACTATTCTTCTTACAAATAGTATCAAGATGAGCATTTATATTCAAATCCCCTACCTGGGATCATCGATGTAAAGCCACAGTTACAAGTAACATGCATCAAAACATCATTTCCTCTCTATTACAGGAAACCATGAACCAATCATGCACAAGTGCAACATCAACTTGACAATCCCATGAGAATTCAACAACAAGGAATGCATTACTAAAGGCTTGAAGAGGACCCTCATATAAAACAATAAATCAATAAGAATAAAAGGAGAGGAAATCATCTATATTCCACATTGAAACACCACCATGCAATGCATGCTTGGAGCCAACTTAGTCAACATATTACAATAAGGAAGAAGAAATTTGATGCTAAATATTTTCACGCTTAGCCATTATTCTCAAACACTATCATAGTGCCTTTAAAACAATATAACAACACACTAGTCAATGTTGTAAATAAGATTTATGCGACCATGTCTCATATACTAATGAAAGCATTTCAAACTAGAAATATAAGGCTCATTCATTAACATAGGCAATACATGAGAAACACTTATATTATGATTTTCAGGCAACTGAGTCTCGGACTATGACTCTCCACCCAACCATAGACAAGTTGCAGCCAAGTCTTTCTTACAGTTGTCACCCCTGAGCCAGATTCTAGTGCTTGAGGTGGAGTGATTTTTAGAAAGGAAACCAAACCATATTTTTAGTTGAACATGATGTTACAAGGATGCAACACCTTCATCCACCAGCTACACAGATTTCCTCCAAGTTTTCCAGACTTGCAACCAGGATTAACATCCTTATCAAGATACCATACAATAGAGAATTATCAGCTCACTACCAAGAGATGAGAATCCACATTACAGGAAGTTTCTTCAGTGGATAAGTTATTGTTGGATAGAGGGAATCACTTCTCAAGGTGATTCATCAGTGAGACAAACACTTGAGTTTCGTCCCCAAGGCAACTTCTAGTGGTTCCTAAATTTCACAAAAACCTGGGTGTTTCTTCCCCAAGGCAACTTCTGGTGGTTCCTCAATTTCATAGAAACCTGGGTGTTCCTTCCCCAACGCAGTAGATTCTTCAAAACTCAAGCTTCTAGTGGATTCCTTCAACCTTTAGTCAATTGTTGCTCTCTGTAATTTCTTCCCAGCAAGCCTCTTTTCGAGGATTCTTCAACTAGTCATTTTTGTTCTTTCTTTCTTTGTATATTCAACGCTCTTCATAACACTCTTTCTCCTGCATTTTTACCTTGTGCTCTCACATTTCGTAGGTGAATTAGTGATTATTCTTCTCCCATGCTCCTCTTTGGGAGTCTTCAAATATCCTTTGTCTGTGTCCCCTAATTGACAGAATTGTTCCTCCTCTTCCCAAGCTCCACGCAACCCACTCCTCATGGACAGTGTGACCATGCCAACTTCATTAAGTTTTATCCTATTTGCTGGTTGTTAGAGGCTAAGGACATCTGGGTCAGTCCATATCTCTACAGTTAGCTTTAATGCTTAGTCAGCTTAGTTAATTATTTTATCCAACCATGGCTGATGTATTTAATTTTGCTCAAGTGATCTCCACCTCAAGCAAACCGGAATTTGTGTCCCATCTCTCATACTTTGTGTAATTACAATTATTCAAAATGGGAGGATAATTTAATCAGGGTTGTTACAATTTTCAATCTCCAGTTATCTCCATGGTGAACATGCGGTCGATTTCTTGGGGAGTGAATTAGCCATAATGTTCTTCATTCCTCTCGTGTGCTCAATATCAAAATCATATGCTTGAATATTACTTACACATTTATGTTGTCTTTCATTCAGTCCTTTTGTTTCAAGAAGTGTCGTAAGCTTATGTGATATGTTCTAACCACAAACTTGCCCCCTACCAAGTATTGTATGAACTTCATCAAAGCATGCATGATTGTGAGCATATCTTTGTTGTAGATGGAATAGAGATTCTCTAGATCTTTGAGTTTGTGTCTTTCAAAGGTTATCGAGTGTTTATTTTGCATCAACACAACTCATATCCCCTCACCCAAAGCATCACATTCCAATATGAAGGCCTAGCTAAAGTCAAGAAGTGCCAACATTGGGCACGGGCTCATCACCTATTTGAGATTGTTAAATGCCCTCTCTGACACATCTATCCATCTGAACGCCCCTTTCTTCATCAAGTTTGTCAATGGTGCACCTAATTGAGAGGATCCCTTAATGAATCGTCTGTAATAATTGCAATTCCAAAAGAATCCCTGCAACTCATGAAGGTTCCTAGGTGTGGGCCAATCCAGTATGGCCTAAATCTTCTCCTGATGGTACTTATACTCCCTACACACTGATCACGTGGCCCATGTAAAGAATCTTGGTGATCTCAAACTCGCACTTTGATGCCTTGGCATAAAGTGACTGCTTCTTCATAACACTCAAAATCTCATCCAAATGTCCCAAATGCTCTTCCCATTTTTTGGTATATGAGGAGGTCATCAAAGAATACCAATAAGAACTTCCTCAACTATTTGTTTAAGTTGTGGTTCATGCATGAATGAAAGTTGGTTGGTGCATTGGTCAACCCAGAGGCCATGACCAAGATATCAAAATTCCCAGAGTGGCCCCTGAAGGATGTCTTATGCACATCCTTCTCTCGGACTTGAATCTGATGATAACTTGATTGATAATCAATATTTGAGAAATATACGGCTCCATGTAACTCATCCAATATCTCATTGAACCTGGGGATGGGGTACCTATTTTTTATGGTCTTCTTGTTCAAAGATTGGTAGTCAAAGCACATCCTCTAGGCACCATCCTTTTTGTTCACCAAAACCATTTATGTGGTGAACGGACTCGAACTAGGTCTGATGTGGCCAATGGCTAGCAGTTCCTTGATGGCCTTTTCTATCTCGTCTTTGAATTTCTTCAGATACCTATGAGGTGTGGTGATCACTATTTTGGCCCCCTCCTCTAGCTATAGGGTGTGTTCAAAACCCTAGTCAAGAGGTCTCCCTTAAGGAATGTCTCCAAAAACCTGGTCATGCCTATTCATCAATAATTGAATATCTACCTAATATTATTGGCTATTATTTGATAGCTTATGACTCTTAATTAGGCATTATGCTACACAAGCTATATCTCCATGTATGAATATAGCCTCCATTCTCTTAGTTGATATAGTTCAAGGAGCACCATAGGACATACCCCTCAACACTACCTTATTTCCGTTTGAGGCCTGAATTCCATCTCCATTACCTGGTAGTTCATTGAAAACTTCCCCAATGAGGTTAACCATCGTACCTCCAATACAACATTTGTGTCTATAAGATCCACTACATAGAATTCATCAGGCAATGTGTAATTTCCTAGTGTCACATTCAAGCGTGGAATCCTCTGTATGCGTGTCATGTTGTATCTATTAGCCACCACAATGGTAAAGCCTTCAAACTCTTTTGTGGGAATACCTCTCTTTTCCACCAAGGCTACATCAATGAAGTTGTGAGTTGCCCTGCCATCGACCAAAATTGTGACTCGTTGTCCCTGTATGACCCCCTTGATCTTGAAGGTGTAGTATCTAAGGACTATAGAAAGAGTGGCAATAGTACCACCCTTAATTCTCGTACAAGGTCTCTCATATCCTTTAGCTTCCTCATGGGATTGCTCCCTCTATAAACTGCTAGGCTCACTGCTTGGAACTAGCATTGTATCTTCTTCATCATCATTGTCTAACATCACATCAATATAGTGGACCTTTCACTTGCCCAAGAATTTGTGACTTGGTTTCCAAGGTTCCTTGCAATTAAAGCAGAGTTTCTTCCTTCTCAACTCAGTCTGAGTCTCATCATCCAACATATCCTTCCCATCCCACTCTCTGAAATGGCTTCTTATATCTATTCTTTTGAGTGATGAGTGGTTTGGATAGAAATTTAGCTTTAGGTGTTGCATCTTCCATGTCACATGTCTTAGTGATAGCATCTTGTAAGGTGGTGGGTTTGAAGGCCTTTACCCAACCATGTAATGGTTTGGCTAAACCTTCTATGAAGAGCATGATCAATCTCTATTCAGATATGTATGTCACTATAATAGCTACTCATTGAAATTTTGAAATGTAGGCATCTAGTGTTCCAGTATACTTAAGTTGTGCAAGCTCCCTGAGGTGTATCTTTAGATCCTTCCTATCAAATTGATTTACCTATCTTTGTGTGAAGTCCATGTAAGAAGTAATGTCGGAATGTTGCAGGGTGACCAATCAGTGGCACCACCATTCATGAGCTTTCCAAGCTCCCTGAAGTGTATCTTTAGATCCTTCCTATCAAATTGATTTACCTATCTTTGTGTGAAGTCCATGTAAGAAGTAATGTCAGGATGTTGCAAGGTGACCAATCAGTGGTACCACCATTCATGAGCTTCTTCTTCCAAATGCAAGGTGGCAAATTTGATGGCCTCTACTTCCAACATTGGGTTAAGTTGAAAGTAAGTGTCTAGCTTTTGTACCCAACACCTTGTCGATTATTTGGATGACCCATTGAAGGAGGGGATGGACAGTTTCACAATCTTGCACAGTAGGTCTTAATTTTGTTGCACGCACCTATTATGATCCCTGGGTCTATTTCTATACTTAATGTTATTGAACTTCATAAAGGTCATAGTTGCTCAAACATCCTCTCCTAATGACACACACTACCATAAATATTCTAAAAAATGTTCATTTTTTTTTGTAGGTCCTCAGTTTACTACTCCCTGGCCATCTAGAAACTATGGTAGTAGAGGTCGAGGGGTCCTCCAACTGGTTTCCCATGTGCTAGTTTGTGTAGAGATGCTAAAAGGACCAGGATTATGGTTGTTGCTTCCTTCTTCCAAACCCTGGTTTCCTCCATTACATCCATTAGCACCATTGTTACCCGCATTACTCAGATTTTCCAAAACTTACGTAAGAAGTTGGCTCATTTGTTGTTGCCCTTGTGCCATCAGTTGAGCCATCCAATGCTACCATTGTATCATTTGTTGAGCCATTTGTTGTTTCCCTCTCACTTACTCCCCCAAGATGTCTAAGGGGCTAATCTCTAGTGGTTTCACTTCCTTATCTACCACGACTAAATTGTTGGTACCCTTATTTTTCCTAAATGTAATGTTTTCCCTATCCTCTAAGAGCATCTAGAAATCATACGCTCACAAGCTAGTAGGATGCATAGCTCTAACACCATTGTAATATTCCTCTTAAAGAAATTAACCTTGGGATGAAATTATGGGTTAGGGTTTCAATAAGCACATGACAAAATTGTATTTTATAACAGTATTGCAGTACTTCTTTAACATATAAAACAATGATGATCTTTTATTGAATTCACTGGTAGTAAAAACAAGAAATCAAACAACAGTTGATTTCACTAGTAAACATATAAAGTAGGGCTAATTCAACAAGCAAATAGCAGACTTATAAAATCCACAGTTTCCCGATAATACAAATGTAGTTTCTAGGCTTACAAATTGCAACTATCTCCTTCTTGCTACAAAATCACACCAGCAAGCCTTGTTGTTACCCTATAGTGTTATTCAACCCTTGCTACTTCAATCCCTAGTCAATCGACACCATAATTTTACCCCTAGATCCTCATTTTCATCCAGCTGCAACCTCAAATCCCTGAATGAGGCTCCCTAGGCCACTTTGCCTTGCATCTAACCCTATGTTAGCTCATTGTAGGTTAAAACCCAACTTTAGGAAACCCACTACTCTTCGCTACCACAGACAGCCAACCCACTTCTCTTTTTCCGCTCCTTGTTGCCTCATAAACTAGTTTTTGACCCTCACTTGCCTCAAAAATATGGTTCACTGCATCAGAAGGATTGGTTCCAACCCTCACTACCTCAAAAACTAAGTTCCAAACCTCTCTTGCCTTAGAAGGATTAGTTCCAGCCCTCACTACCTCATAAACTATGTTCCAACCCTTGCTTTCCTCGTAAAGATGGTTCACTTTCACAAAAGGATTGGTTTTATCCCTCATTGCCTCAAAAAATAAGTTCCAACTAGAATTCGGTCACATGTAGCAAGAAAAGATAGAAGGATTGGCTAGGGTGTAATCTTATACCACTGAAACCAATCAAAGAAAGGGGTCTTAAAACCCTCCAAGAGACTCAATCCAAAATCAATAAGAGTAACAATCCATGATGATCATAATGACTCTCCTCACTTCCTTTTATGAGCTACAAAATATGATCATCATGATGAGCTACAAAATATTCAGAGAATAAAAAAATAAAAAAATAAAAAGGAAGCAATGAGGCTACCCATTCCCAAGGACAAATTCCTTCACCCTAAACAAGGTACACAGTTGAATATACCTAGCCCATGTCAAGAGTTTAGTGAAGATGTGAGCAACCTGCAACTCAATGTGACAATGCCATAAATCAATAATCCTATCATGAATCAACTATTGAATATTATGCATGTGGACTTCTATATGCTCGGCATGGTAAATTTTAGGGGCGAATTATAGGCCAAAGGCGAAATTTGAGGGTTTTTACATTTTAAGAGGGCAAATTTTTTATTAAAACCACTTTTCATATAATTAGCCCCAATTTTATTTAAAAAATAATTAATTTTTTTTATTTTAGCCCAAAATAAAAAATGGGCGAATAAACTAACCGAACCTTCATTTGGCCTGATTCGCTGGTTTTGGGAAATCGTATTCCCTTAAAATCGCCGAATTTTGATATTTGCCCCTAGTTTGGGAGATTAAAATGATTTAATACCTTACATTGGGTGCAATTTTTTTTAATACCATGGGCCAATACCAGGTGCCCAAAAACCATCTCTCATTTCACAATCAAAATATTTATAAATATTTTATTTGAATTTAATTTTATAACATTTTTTAATTAAATCTAAAAGCAAAAATATTATAATTACTTTTAAGATATATCTAAATCCCTTATCACATTCAAATATATGAGATATAAATAATAGTTATAAATTAAGATCCATTTTACCATATAAGTTAATCTAATAATTTTGTAACCATATTTAAACTTTATTAATAAGCACATAAAAATTTAATACTTATAATATAACAATTTTTTTAACCATGGATATTCACCCCCACTTTACCATGGACATTATTAAGTTGTGAACATGCTTTGTTACAATACCATGGGCCAATACCATGACTTATCAATACCACATGCCCAAAAACCATCTCTCATTTTACAATAAAAATATTTTATAGTTTTTTTTAATTTAATGTTATTACATTTTTGGTATGGAAAAGATATTGTAATGTCATGTTATGTTATCTAAACATTATGACTCAATCAAATTAAAAAAATTGATTAATTAATTAATTAAAAATTAAAATATTTTGACTCAATGAAATTACATAAAAATAGAAATTACATTAAAAAAATAAAATTAATAATTATAATAATTAATAATTAAACAAACCTAGATCCATTTTAACTTTGGATCTATCTAGAGATTTGATAATTAATAACCCTATGTTAAAATGAAAAGTCTACGTTATTATTTTATGTAAAAATTTTAGGTTAATTTTTTTTTAATCAATTTTTGTTGAGTAAAGGTAAATTTGAAATAAAAATAAAAATAAATCTATGTAAAAATGAAAATTCTACATTATTATTTTTTTATTATATCAAGAGATATTGTTTTGTCCATTAGTGGTTTTTGAACTCAAGGTTTATAAGAACACATGGTATTCATGTGGAATATAGTCTATTTAAAGGGGGGAATTATACCATCCTAAATCCATCTTCTCATTCTCCCTCTTTCTCTCTCTCCCCCTCAGTTTTGATTCACATTTCTGTGGATCTCTCAAGATTTGTTTAAGCTTAGAGAGCGATGGATCTTGGCTCGTGTATATCTAAAGAGAGGTGTGCTATGAATTCTTAAAGTAGCATACTTGGATTTGCAAAATGTAAGATTTTTTTGACATAAGGATATCTTAAAGTAGTATACTTGGATTTGAAAAATGTAATATTTTTTTTACAAAGGGAAATCATTTACTTTTGATTATGGTCTTGCCTATTAAGTGCCCATATTCTGGTTTTGATGAGTTTTGATTATGGTTTTGATCAGGTGCGACGTCTATGACCCTTTCCCTTTCCTATTAAGTGTCTATATTCTAGTTTTGATCAGGTGAAGCGTCTATGACCCTTGTCTATTAAGTGCCCATATTCTAGCTATCATTTGGGAGGTTTCTTTTATTGCATCCAAGGATGTTGTCTTGTTCTGTGAAGTTACCAGTGGTTTTTGAGCTCCAGGTTTATGAGAACCCATGGTTTTTCCCGTGATATTCATGTGGAATATAGTCTTTTTAAAGGGGGAATTAAACTAGCCTAGATCCATCTTCTCCCTCTTCCTCTTCCTATGCGTTGAAACCATCAGTTTTGATTCTCATTTCCCACTCGCTAGGTTTTGATTCTCATAAACTAGCCTAGATCCATCTTCTCCCTCTTCCTCTGTGTATCCCTCGAAACCCTCGGTTTTGATTCTCATTTCCCACTCACTAGGTTTTGATTCTCATTTCCCATTCACCTTAATTAAGGATGGATCTAGGTTGGTGTGTATCAAAAGAGAGGTATATTGTGAATTCTTAAAGTAGTATACTTTGATTTGCAAAATGTAAGGTTTTTTTACATAGGCATATAGTTTATTGGATTTGCAAAATGTAAGGTTTTTTTTATATAGGGATATGGTTTACTTTTGATTATGGTTTTGATCAGGTGAAGCATCTATGACCCTTGCCTATTAAGTGCCCATATTCTACATATCACTTGGGAGGTTTGCATAGGTTGATCATGATTGTGAAACCCTATTCCAAAACAAAGACATCTATCCACTTAATTAATCTTTTTTATTTCATTTTAAATTAAAGTAAAATTCAATAATATGAAAAATATCAATTATGGGGCTGAAAAATGCTAGAAGCACTAGTAGTTGTTGGGAGATTTCAGGGTTTCTAATATCATGAGAAAAATGTTTTTTTTGTTGCTTTATATTTTATAGTTTGTGTACATTAAAATATGGTATATTAACGACTTAATCACTTTCTATCTTAATGGTTAATTTTTTTAAATTCATTTAAATTATAATTAATTAACTTGATATAAAAATTATTGATGAGACAATATTATATAAAGGGAAAGTGATTTGATAATTATAGTTACAAGTTGTCCAAATTTGTGAGTGAATGATTATCTTCACTTTCAATTTCTGAATTGAGATATAATTAAATTTGTAATGTTTATTTATATAATCATCACTCAAACATGATATTTTTCCACAAGGAGGACACTCACAAAACATAATTATATATATATATATATTATTTAATTCCAAAACTAAAGAGGCCATTTCAAGTTACAAGGGTTTGTCTATATATATATGAAAATTAACCATCATGCAATATAATATTATGTTGACTCCGTTAAATTAAAACATAAATTATTATTTTAATATGATAATTATAATTATTATTTTATGTATCCTTAGAGGTATCCTAAAGTGTTGTTAGATTCTAGCTAGTTCATTTTTTATCATGTTAAGGAAAAAATCATAGTACCTAAGGTGACCATGTATATTCATTTTAAAATTTAGATATTTTGTAATAATTTTTGTCAATATAGACAATTTTAAAACTAAAATTCACTAAGCAAAATCATAACAACACTTATCTACTAATCTCTCTCAAAACTACATCTCTCCCTAGACTTTTGTAATTAATATACATTTAAAAAATAAATATTCAAAACTGAAAACTAAATCTCTCCTTAGTTTCAAATGTTATATAAAATCTTTTTTAATTAGTACATATTTAAAAACTAAATATTCAAAACTTATTTTTATTCACACTGAGCCAAGTTTTCCAATGATACTAAGATGTTACTAAGATGTAAAAACTGGCAATTCAAAAAATATTGTAAGATAAAGAATAAATAAGTTAATTAAATTATAATTTTTTTGAGTTGAATTGCACATTGCAACCCTCGAAATTTAACAAAACATTACTTACATTACTTAAATCGTGATCAGGCTATTTACCTGCTCGCAAATAGTAAAATCTCATATTCCTTCTTAGCTCTTGCAAATATATGTAGGGCTCTACATTTTAAGGACGTCGCTTTGAAATGTTGAGCATTTTTGCAGGGCAGAAACCACCTCTTCTTTCACTGATGCGAGGGGTTCTCACTTATTTTAGGCTAGAGCTTTGCGTTTTGGGGTTTCATCTTGATACATAAAATTCCAAGGGAGACGCAGGCTTATTATCATTGTTTTGCTTGGCCATAGGAGTTTTAAGGCTGATTTCTATTGCAAACCTTTATGCGCTACAACCTTTTGTGCTGGTTTTCCCCATGCAGATTTTATTAATATGTTCTTTTAGTATGTAATGTTGGATTTTTTATGATTTTTAATACTAAAAAGTTTTTGGTTTGGGAATATTGTCGATACAATTGGGGCATACTTAATAATGGACATGGCTATACCTGTACAATTTGTTACAACAAAAAAATGGGAGAATTCTATCTCCAATACTCATATTTGTTCATCTCCATCTAAAGATAGGTAGGATGAGTAAAAAACATTTCACAAAATCCATGCTCTAACATAGCTACTTGGCAACTATTTTACAAACTAATTATATAACAAGATACATAGATAGATCATTCCTAATTTTTCAATAGGCCTCAAAGGAAGTACCCAAACTCAACAAGCAAGGATTGCAATCCCAATGCTTTGTTCCATTTAAATTCTTGTTCTCACATTCTTTCCCAGATTTCCTCTCTCTCATAACTGGCATAGAGCTTAATGTTTGTTTAGCTACACTTGCATAAGTGAGAGTTCTAATGTCTACCTTTGTTACCCCTAGGCTGAGGGAACATCTTCCCTCACTATCTCTAATCACTGTTCCTCCCATGGATTATTAATTTGTTGTTTCACCATTTTTCCCTTGTATTTCTTCTCAATTTTTCCATTTTCACCTTTTTTATTTTTTGCACTTATCTTCTTCATGTCAATTTTCTAAGGACTTATTGTGGCTTGTTTCCCACTCCTCACTCATATATTTATATTCCAATACATGAGAAATATATTTATATTCCATATGAGTAATATACATATTTCAGTCCTCGAGGGATTGCTTAGAAAACAAGGATCATAGTCATTACAAGAAATACTCATTATGAGTCCAACACATTGTCACATGTAGGATTTCTCCCTACCACCTGCGCTAAACCTAATTGACTTTCCATGAGAAATATCTTTATATTCCATATAAGGGATATACTTATAAGGAATATACTTGTTTTGTTTTCTTGATGGATTGATTAGCAAGGTTTCAAGCCATTACAAGAAATACTCATTATGAACTTTGTTAGCCCTTTACAAAGCCTTTATTATTCAGCGAAATATTCATCAAGATCTTACAAGATTTTATAATCCAATGAAAGATTCACCATAATTTTACAAGATAATATAATTTGGTGAGAGATTTGCCAACAAAATTATATATACATATTATATTATTGATAAAATCGCCTTCCATTTTTCCTATGTATCATGGGGATTCGCCCATTTATTATATATATAAATTTAGGGGGGTTCTTAAAATTTTCCCTGCTCGGTGCATTGATGCTCCACTAATTGCTTGAAAATATGGATAACACTTGGATTATTGCACCAAATTAGAGTAGGTTGCTCCCGTTGAAAACTAAACTAGGACAAAATATGTCAAATACAATAAACTCGGTGGTAGCATTAACAACACCTCAATAATCTACCTCTATAGAAGAAAGGGCAATGGAAGCTTGCTTCTTGCTAGACCAAACAATAGGACCAAAGCCAAGATGAAAGACACAACTTGAGATGGACTTGTAGTCATCAAGATCACTGACCCAATTAGAGTAAGTATAACCCACTAAATTTGCATTACCATTAGAAGAATATTGAATGCCATATTTGTTTGTCCCTCTAATGTGGTGAAGAATTCTCTTCGCAAATTTCCAATGAAGCTCATGTGTTTCCTCCATGGATTGGGAAACCAATACAACTACATGGGAGATATCTAAATGACTATGAGTCAAGTCCAAAAAGGATGCAACCAAGCTATTGATACAACGTAGCATCAACCAAAGGAGTGGGACACTTGGTTGACAACTTGTTCCTTGAAAAAAAACGTGTGGGTGCAACTTTACATTCAAACAAGTGAAATCTACTCAAGAGATCTAAGGCATATTTGGGCTAAGAGATACCTATCATGAAATCAAATTGAGTGATCTATCGTCCAAAAAAAAATAGTGAAGAAGCCCTACGTTTGTCATGTTGAACTATTGATGAAGAGTGAACTTCACATGATTAATCAAGGTTGGTGAACTTCTAGTGAGAATGAGATCATCTACAAAGAGAACAAAGAGGAGTAGTTCATCATCTTGCTACAAAATATAAACATTTGTTACCTTTGTTACCCCTAGGCTGAGGGAACATCTTCCCTCACTATCTCTAATCACTGTTCCTCCCATGGTTTATTAATTTGTTGTTTCACCATTTTTCCCTTGTATTTCTTCTCAATTTTTCCATTTTCACCTTTTTTATTTTTTGCACTTATCTTCTTCATGTCAATTTTCTAAGGACTTATTGTGGCTTGTTTCCCACTCCTCACTCATATATTTATATTCCAATACATGAGAAATATATTTATATTCCATATGAGTAATATACATATTTCAGTCCTCGAGGGATTGCTTAGAAAACAAGGATCATAGTCATTACAAGAAATACTCATTATGAGTCCAACACATTGTCACATGTAGGATTTCTCCCTACCACCTGCGCTAAACCTAATTGACTTTCCATGAGAAATATCTTTATATTCCATATAAGGGATATACTTATAAGGAATATACTTGTTTTGTTTTCTTGATGGATTGATTAGCAAGGTTTCAAGCCATTACAAGAAATACTCATTATGAACTTTGTTAGCCCTTTACAAAGTCTTTATTATTCAGCGAAATAGTCATCAAGATCTTACAAGATTTTATAATCCAATGAAAGATTCACCATAATTTTACAAGATAATATAATTTGGTGAGAGATTTGCCAAAAAAATTATATATACATATTATATTATTGATAAAATCGCCTTCCATTTTTCCTATGTATCATGGGGATTCGCCCATTTATTATATATATAAATTTAGGGGGGTTCTTAAAATTTTCCTTGCTCGGTGCATTGATGCTCCACTAATTGCTTGAAAATATGGATAACACTTGGATTATTGCACCAAATTAGAGTAGGTTGCTCCCGTTGAAAACTAAACTAGGACAAAATATGTCAAATACAATAAACTCGGTGGTAGCATTAACAACACCTCAATAATCTACCTCTATAGAAGAAAGGGCAATGGAAGCTTGCTTCTTGCTAGACCAAACAATAGGACCAAAGCCAAGATGAAAGACACAACTTGAGATGGACTTGTAGTCATCAAGATCACTGACCCAATTAGAGTAAGTATAACCCACTAAATTTGCATTACCATTAGAAGAATATTGAATGCCATATTTGTTTGTCCCTCTAATGTGGTGAAGAATTCTCTTCGCAAATTTCCAATGAAGCTCATGTGTTTCCTCCATGGATTGGGAAACCAATACAACTACATGGGAGATATCTAAATGACTATGAGTCAAGTCCAAAAAGGATGCAACCAAGCTATTGATACAACGTAGCATCAACCAAAGGAGTGGGACACTTGGTTGACAACTTGTTCCTTGAAAAAAAACGTGTGGGTGCAACTTTACATTCAAACAAGTGAAATCTACTCAAGAGATCTAAGGCATATTTGGGCTAAGAGATACCTATCTTGAAATCAAATTGAGTGATCTATCGTCCAAAAAAAAATAGTGAAGAAGCCCTACGTTTGTCATGTTGAACTATTGATGAAGAGTGAACTTCACATGATTAATCAAGGTTGGTGAACTTCTAGTGAGAATGAGATCATCTACAAAGAGAACAAAGAGGAGTAGTTCATCATCTTGCTACAAAATATAAACATTTGGGTTAGTGAGAAAATCCTTGGGAGAGAAAAAATTAATCCATCTTCTCATACAAAGGCCTAGGAGTTTGTTAGAGACCAAACATTGATTCTTTAAAAACAAGTGAGAAGTCCTAATAAAACCAGGTGACTACTCCATGTATATCTCTTCATATAAATCTCCATGAAGAAGGGCACCTTTGACCACGCTTTGACATCCATTTGGTATTCACTTACAGGATACAGGATGAAGCTAGAAAGAGAAGAAGACAAATAAAATTCATTTTAGTCACATGTGTAAAGGATTCATAATAGTTAATGCCCTCAACTTGAGAAAAACCTTTGACAACCAATCAATAGTTGTCTACGATACCATTTGTCGCATGCTTGATTCGATACCCACTTATAGTGAACCAATATTCTACCTTTCGGAATTGTTTTTCAATGAGGAAAGATACTCATCTTTCATGGTTGTGTCCCACTTTGCAATACCTTGCACCTCATTAAAATCTTTTGGATAGTCATAAATGCTAGAGGAGTTCTTTGAAGAAAGGGCCTAGTTCTTCTTTCACCCCAATGAGGAAAGGACCTAATTCTTCTTATGTACAACCATGTCATGAGTTGCTCCAGAATCAAATATCCTTTCAAGTGTGGAGAAACTTGCAAGAGGAGAGAGGGATTTACCATTTTTTGTATCATTGCTAAAAGAAGATGGATTTAAATTGTGTTTCTTCAAGACAACCAATTTCTAAAAGCAACTAGATTCCAAATGGCCTTCGTTTTCACAAAAGGCACATTTAAGAGGACTATTATTGCCTTTAAATATTGCTTAGGTGAGTGATTTGAAAAGTTGCACTCCTTTGTATTTTGAGTTTGTTTCCTTTATATGTCTTTTTATGTTGTATCCTTGAATTTGAGTTAGCTACAAGAGTATGAGACTTATCATTTTTGGATGAACCACATTCGCTGGTTCGAAACGTCGACCAAATCCTAGCGATGTGATTAATCCGAAACATTGATATCAACATTATGGATCACAAAAGTCTCAGATCTAACAGTATGAGACTTATCATTTTTGGAGCCAAGAGCACCTATTTGGATGAGTTTATCTTACTCATTAGTAAGTCATTTAACGAAAACATCAAAAGTAGGCATTAAAAAATTTGGGCCCAAGGCATCCTTAGTTGAATAAGATGTGGAAACAAACATTGAACAAGGCTCACCTAACCTAGAGAGCACTAACAAAATGAATTGTCCATATTTTTTGTCAATATTACAATCTTTTAATTGAAACCAAGGAGTCTTGAACTTGGAAATGAAATTTTGATCGATATTAAAATCATATAGATTGAGACTGATTAATTCATCAACCATGAATTGCATTTATTTTACGTAATAGCTGATCAACTTGCTTTCGTACTTTATGAGAGTATATATTCTCTCGTATGGAGCAAAAAAATTAGTAAAAGAAATAAACATATTAAACCTAATACTTCATCACAATTATACCATTTAAATTGTTCAACACTCCTAAATTTGTTTTTCATTTTCCCCTTACTCTGCAATACAACAACCATTATAAATTTCCAAGTAGCTGTAAGGAGTTAAAATGATAAAACCAAACTTATAAGGCATAACAAGAGAATGAAAATGTTAAAGAAGTGAACATTGACCACACAAGAACAAGCAAAAACCAGGGGCACTAAATCGGCTTGCTAAATTTGAGTCCCCTCCCTTGAAAACTATATCAAAAGCTACTTCTTGGCACAGAAAAATTCGCTCCTCGAGATATTTATTTAACCCTCATGTTAAATAATGTTAAGTAAAGAGTGGGGAAGGTAGGCAAGCGGCTTGATATGCAAGAGAGGGAGCAGCGATCAAGGGGAAGAAAACTGTGGGTGAGAATTCTCATAAGGAGAGCCGAACCCTCTTTTAAAAACTCAAGCAGCAGCTGCAAGCAATTTCCCAGCAACCTGATCGAGCAATGAACAGGGCAGCCGATCGATGGTGCTGCAGCTACGCAGGGACGCCCAGATCTCAAAACAAAGGTAGGCAGGGAAGACGGATAAAGCTGACGCCCTGCACCTCTGATACCCTGTAAAATCAAGCTACAGACAGCAGGATAATGTCAGGCGTAACCTCCACACAAACAGCAGAACACGGACTCAAAACCAATGGAACGAATAGAACGAACAAGAGAATCACTGCATCTAGAAATCTGCTGTCTGCTGTGTTTGAAATACAAAGCAAGGCCCTCTATTCCATAGCAAACTGGGAGGAGTCCAGCATTTAAGAAGTTTGCTGGCAGATATACTAACTGAATATTTAATATCTTAACTAAGTGAACTTCAACCGAGTATGTACGCTGTACATTGACATGTACCAATCATCTTCATCAATAGTATTCTGCTAAACCTCAACTGAGCTACAAGTTTCATGCTTAAGCACTTCGATGTGGAATTTTCGTTGAGGAAAGATTTGAGTCTTTGATTGCCTTCAGCTTCTGGAGCCTTAATACCTTATCTGTAGGCTATTGCTCAAATGACTCCTCTGAAAATTATTGACTATTTTCAGAAAATCATAAAAACTTTCAATATGGGCATCAAAATTTAACACATCCTCTTTGATCAGTGTTACCAAGCATATCTTCGCCTACACCTCTGCTTTCAGCACAATGGATATTGGGCATCAGCCACCACCACTCTTTAAATTACCTACCATGTAGCCTCCAGTAATCCACCTTTTCTTGGATTTTCTTCCTTCTGTTCCAAGGCATTCAGTTCACTAAACATCATGAACAGCTCTAGCTATTACACCACTGATAAGCTGTAATTTTACTCTGTCCTTTCGGGTGGAGGTTATTTCTAGCTCCTGTGGCTTTAGCAGCCAATTATGTACTAATATATGGCCAGCCTTAGAAGCATCATCAGTAAGCATCAGAGCTGAGAATGTTGAAATTCTTGTTTTAGCCTTATCTATTTACTATACCTCTCTCACTCAGGAGCTTGCGTTGAGGTTTTGGTCCTAGGGCGTGCTCGGTAATCTCGATATCCTTATTAAGAATAGATAATCGAAAAGAAAATCTTAGTGCTTTTCACACTAGGTAAAATGGTTGGGTGTATAGGTTTGGGGTCGATTCGGAGTGTATCGCACCCTTTGCCTTTAAGCATTTGGCTTTACCCTTTGCTGGGCAACAATGCAGACCCTGGTCTAAAATTGAACCAAGAAATAGTTCCATTTTAACCATGGGCTCTTCAAGGTAATCATTTTCCAAAACTTTCTTATAATGCCATCATTTTCAAAGCTCTATTGTCATTCAGTGTTTTATTATTATTATTACTTTTTTTGGAGAGAATTAGTTGATCTGTTAGCTGTCACCAAGCAGGCCCGAAGTGAGTCAGAGGGATTGCCCCTATACTCTTGAGCCTAACACAACTACCTGCAAATTCACTAGACCAGTTAAACAAGTGTCCTATTATTGTTATGTCTGGCTTACCCTACTTCTAAGAAGCACCTAGGGCTTGCTCCTGCCCATTCCTCAAGAATCTTAGGTTGGTCCCATATGCCACACACTAGTACTATTGATGCCATATATTATATACTTCATTATAGGGCTGTCCGGCAACTGGGACCTCCTATACAAAATTATCAGGCTTTCTGACAACTGAGGCCTCCTAAACTTCATTTTAGGGCTTTCTGGCTAGTGTCAGTGTGAACAGATGTGAGGTTCCATCTCCTAGCATGCATTTACAGGACTGCTTGGGATCACAAAAATGAATGGAAAGAATAGAGCCATCAGGCCAAATTTTCTTATTGCAAGAGTTTGCTATTCACTTAGCTTTGCTTGAATTTCTTAACTCCAATCCTTAATCTGTCTATGATATGGTGTAACCGTAGCCTTAAGCTTACAATCATTCAATAAGCGTTCACCTCCATGACCTGCGTACAGATCTCTCTCTATGCTAAATATCACGTACATGGTAAGGTAATGAGTTTTAGGTTACTCTTAATGGACTCAGAGAACCTAATCTATCGAGTTCCCAGAAGAGTTGAAATAATTGCTGCCACTGGGCCTTTAATTATCACATGATTCTAAATGGTCTATTAAGCTACAATCCTGAAAAATGGAACTTTAATCTGAACTTATATCAATGGCAGATTCAGGGAATTCAAGATCCATTGAATGTACAGAATCTGCTATCCATGTAAGGATGACAGAAGTGAACAGACTTCTCTAGTTTCCTTCATCGAAAAAGGTACTTAAAAAATTACATTCATAGAGAACACACTGATAAAATTGAGGCAATTCCAAATCTCCTCCCTCTTTTCTTTCTTTTATCGAAAACACTGATGACTCGAGGCAATCATCTTTCCTTGCTTTCAGAAGAATGGATAATAGAGAAAGCAGCTTCTCTCATATATCAACACAAAAATAAAAATAAAAATGTAATTGTATGAAGTTCGTTTTGAACGATGACACCACAGATAGATTAATGCAACTGTACATTGTCTTGCTATAAGTTTCGTGCAAATAATCAATGTCAATTTCCAGAGAACCAAAATACAATGCATTCCAAACTAAATGCAATAACACACAAATACAGGGAATATTTATGAAAAGATTCAGACCTCAACCATATAATGATCTAGGAAATATGATTAAAACCTCATCTCTAATTATGGAAAGAAACCCTGAATTACCTAGTCAACCGCGATGTCACCCATATGTAATTTGCAGCTAATATGGTATTCAAGGGTTTTAACATAATGTTACAAGATGAGTTCCAGTTATCTAAACTCTATGGCAGGGCTCAGACACGCACAAATGCTTGTCACCAATGAAACACATTAGTGAATCGTAAGCATCGAGAGATGTTATTGTTCATCATCGCCCTCATTTGGTATGAATTAAACAAAACCAGAGAAGAAAAAATATTATCGCTAAAAGAACTTAATAACAGACCATAATAGAAAGGGCACCATAAAATACCAAAGGAGCAGCAGCACTGCAAAAATCTGATCTAAATACATATAACAGCTCAGTTTGAGAGTAAAAATGTGAATGTAGAGGTGGTCGTGAGTCTTCTGCTAAATATCCAACACCACCAGAGGGTTTTATAACAGCAACTCTATATCAGCAAAATTATTACTGTTTGCGTTCACAATAAGAAAGAAACTAGCTGCTGCTCTTCCGGCGATACATCAATAAAGACAGACCCTGTAAATCCCTAAACAGTGAAGAAAACCCTAGCAGTTATACAAGCAAAACCCTAAAAAATTGTTTTGAATGTTTGCTTACAAAAGCCCTCGCCATTTCCCAAAACTTCACCATTTACGACCAACATAATCTAGGTTGTTCATAAGAACTAAATCAATAGACTAGATAAGTGGGAAAATTATTTTTTTTCATTTGGCTTGGAGTAAATTAACAAGTGGATGATTTTTTAATTCTTTTTCCAAAATTTAATAATAAGTTATAGGTGTATTTAATTGATGAAATTTATGGTGATGGAATTTTATTTTTAAAAGCTCAATATATTTTGAGAAAAATAGAATTGTTAAAATTTCAATAATATGAGTAGATAAAGGTAATATTCTATATGAATACAAAATATAAATTTACTAAAAAAATTGGTATTGTCAACTTTTTAACCTATTCTATTTACAAATGTCTATTTGATTGAGAATCTTGAGGGTTAGTTAGAATAGTCATGAATTTGGATATGGGATCTTTTTCCTCGTAGTTGGGAGGGTTTGACCACTCTTTTTAGGGCTAGGTTTTGTAATTAGGAGTCGCTAGTTTAATGAGGCGGAGGAGTTGCTCGGAAAGTTATGGAAATTCCGGTCATATTTAGAGAAAATCCGGCAAGGATTTTTGCAAATCCAAGTTTTAATTGTCAAACTTCAAAATTTTAGGTGTTCTTGACGTTTTTGATGGTGTTGAATCCATTTCCACCATCAAAAACACGATTCAAACACTGCCTCTACAAGATTTTTTGAATTTTTTTTGCCCAAATTCTGGCCACTTTTGGCCATCTGGGCAATTCCTCTGACTTGTTAGACGACTCCATTAGGAACAATAGTTTGCCCCATTTATCATCCATGGATCATAATAAAGTACTTAGAGAATTTTCCATAAGATTTTCCTTAAAAACCCCATAGAGGTTATCCAAGTATGGACTCTATGCTACCACCTTGATATGGGTGTGAATGAATTAATAGGGGGATCTAATACACCCCCCATATGGAAGTTTATATGCATGAATGGGTTCATTCAAATGGATGTACTCAAGGTGAGCTCATGGGAGGTTTGGTCCATTATGAAATTGACATGGGGGGCGCCCTAGAAGGACAACCAAAATTATATTCCACATTCAAGCTTGCACTTATCGTAATTATGTTGAAGTTTACGAAGATTAGGGAGAATCATGACCCAAGGTGGCGGGTGAAGCCAAGAATTTGGGGTGGCAGCATAAGTTTGTCACTTTCTCCTTGGAAATTATGGTATGACTAATCATTTATGAGCTTTCCATAATTTTATATCTACTGAGTGTTTATCCTCTCCAGATTTGTTGGTGCTTTTACTAGTGTTTCCTTATCTTTGGGTTTTTGTTGTCCCTAAGCATTGGGTTATGGGATCGATGATGAGTTTCAAGTAGTAATGCCCTTTCTCTTTGGTTTAGCTTTTGCTCTCCACTTAAAAGTGGAGATTCACATACTAGAATTCATAAGAATAAGGTCTAGGCTCCAGGTGGCATCATTCTTCGGTGTGATGGTAATTACTTTGTCTCCTAGTCAATATTTTTTAGGTTTATCAATTTTTCTCTTACTTTTCTACCTTTGTTTTAGTGGTGTTGGCTTTTCTTCTCGTTATTTAGTCTCTTGGTGGTTATTGGGCTACTATTTTTGTTTTCTCCTTAGTTCCTCTCCTTCAATGGGGTAGTCTCTTAGGTCCATGCATTTCTTTGGAATTCAACAAAGTTTTCTTGGGTGGTTTGCCGAACTAGAGAGGCCAGTCTCAATTCCTTAAATCGAGCTAGGTTTTCTCCTCATGTTTGTTTCACGCTTCCCTTTGCCTCTTATACTACTCAGTTCTCTCCTTTGGCATCATGTTTCAAGTTCTAGTTTTTGTACCCTGTGCTCTCTTTCCCTTCTAGTATGGCATGTTGAGGAGTATCAAGTGGTCGTAGAGGAGGTAGAAGAGGCAAACCCACCCTTAAAATCCATTCTAAGGTGCAATGCAATAGTCTTTGACCTCTCAGCCTCTAGCTCAAGCTAGTGCTTGTCACTCCATGGTTCATTTCATGGAAACTATTCCAGAAGAGGTTCGTAGAACTATATCAAAGGTCGAGGAGGAGGTTCATTACAATTGCAGATCCATTATAGATTATCATGTTGACAGGGAAACATGAAATTGGATGCTAGTGACCAACATTTAAACTCGGGCTTGACAAAATTCTTACATGCAAATTGTGAGTCTGTATTGTCATATAAAAACTCTTAAGGATTGGGTTCTCATGGAACGATTGGACACGCATCAAGAAATTTTAGTGTGCATTATATAGATGATGGAAAAAGTGGAGAAGTTAGACAACAAGGTTTTTGTTATGCCCAAGAGGCTGGCAGGCCTTATATTCACCTTATCTGAAGATGACAAGAATCCTCCTCCACCAATCTAGATGGACTCTCTCTCGGAATGATATGCTCATGCGAGCTAGGCTTTATGTTATGGTTTTATGTTGTGGCACTATTTTAGTCGAATAGTTGTTAATTTTTGGCAAAACACTTCTAGTAGTTTTCTTTACAGTTTAAATGATAGAATTCTAGCTTTCTCAACATTTAATATCAATTTTTTTTTTAACAAAAACGGTTAATGTATTTATTGCCAAAAGTGGAGCAAGCTCCTATTACAATCGACAGTAGCTTTTAAAAACTTAGCAATGAGAATGAGCTGACGGTAGTCCCTTCTCCTTTGCTTAAATTCAAAAGTTATGTGAGTTCTTTGACTTTTCTTGTTTTCTGTCTTACATTTTATCTCTGGAAGAGCAATTTTTGCGACCTTTTCTTTATGTTTTTCTTTTCGTTGTTCCTTAAGTTTGTCGTTCCTTCTACTATTGTTCGTTCTGCTTGTTGTTCCTTTGCCCTATTGTTCCTTCGGTTTCTGTTCCTTCGGAAGTTGTTCCTTCGAACTGCTATTCCTTCGGCCTACTGTTCCTTTGGCCTGCTGTTCCTTCGGGTGTTGTTCCTTCTGTTGTTGTTCCTATGGCCTGCTATTCCTTCGGCCTGTTGTTCCTTCAGATGTCGTTCCTTCGGACTGTTGTTCCTTCGGCCTATTGTTCCTTTGGCCTGTTGTTCCTTCTATTGTTGTTCCTTCAGCCTGTTGTTTCTTCAGATGTTGTTCGTTCTGCTGTTGTTCCTTCTGCTTGCTGTTCCTACTGATGTTGTTTCTTCTGCTGTTGTTTCTATCAAATTTGGCTACTTTTGTTTTCTGTCTTGTTTTCTGAATACTGCTCCGTCTGGCACTGTTCTTGGTGTTTATTTTGCTGGTTGTTCTGTCAACATAATGCTTGGCATTCCTGTAAGTGAATTTCTGGAGTCCTGATGTCATTCCCGAACTGAAAAGAGGCCCCTGGGATCGATCAACTGAAACGTGCCTATGGCAGAGGGTGGTTCGAGCAGGGTCCTCCATTGAGACTGAGAGATCCTTGAGATAACAAGCAGCCTTTGTTTGCCAAGGAGTCTGCAAGCTTATTGAGATCCCGCAAAATATGATAAATTGCCACAGAGTCAAAATATTTCATTGTATTTTTGATTCTTTACAGTGTATTATTTAAAACAGCGTTGCAAAAATGGTTTTCAAAATTTAAGAGCTTAATCAAGAGCTCCGAATCTCCAAAGATTTGGATTCTTTTATGTCCTAACTCCTTAGCGATTTGGCAGGCTTTTAGGAGGCTGTAACTTTTGGCTTGGTTATTTGTGTTTATGCCCAGGCCCCAGCTGAAGCTCGTGTTGTCCTCTCTATCTGGTGAAATGATCAAACCGCCTACGCCTGAGTTTCCAGGATTCCCCTTGGATGCACCGTCAAAGAAGATTGTGGCATTTGACATCCCCTGCCACCTCAAAAGGAAGTCCTCTTCGGAGATACGCAAGCACCACGGAGGGTCTGTTGCAGGTTTTCTGAGTGCACATTTTCTTTCTCCTATCCCACGGGGTCCAAGCCACACAGAGGCTTTTGCAGGTAACTTGAAGTCAGACTCTGTGTTGGAAACGATTTCCAGGAGGCCTTTGATTTTGGTTGCCACGTCCACCACCTTGGGAAACCTGTCATTGAAAATCCTCTCATTTCTTGCAATCCAGACTTTCCACCAGAGACATTTGGGAATTCCTTGCCAAATGTTGTTCCACTCTGCATTTTTTATTTTGAGCTCAGGATTTCACTCTGGCCAGGAGATATAGAGAGAGACAACATAAATCTGAGAAGGGATTAGGGCGCTGAGGCCTTGGAGAACCAATTTCCAAATAGCTTGAGTGAAAACACATTCCACCATCAAATGATCAGTGATTTCGGTTGCCGAGTTGCATAGGCAACATCTAAATGGACCATTAAACCCTCTTTTATTCAGATTTTCTCCAGTTAGAGCCTTATTGTGCATGAGAAGCCAAGTGAAGAAGTTCACTTTTGGGAGGCTTAAGGAGGACTAGACAGATTTCCAGAGCTTCGGGTTCAGCAGAGGAGCATGAGTATCTTGTAAAGCGGAGAAACCTTGGGCAGCTGTGTAGTTTCATGTTCTTCCCCACCCCCATTTATCCTTGGTCGAAAGGTGGACAGGGGCAAGGCCCGAGAGAGCCGAACATAGGAAATTTTTTTGTGGTTCTAAAGGGTTAGGGATCCCAGGAAAGATCCACCCTGTCCAATTCCCTTTGCTGTCCCAAGCACATATATCAGCGAGACGAAGGAAGCCTTTATTCACTAGCCACGTCTTTAACTCAGAGTAGGAGTCAAGGGTGGACAGTGGGGCTTTCCCCTGAATGGAATCCTCCCACAGAAGGGTTCTCAGTCCATTACCAGGGATTCTATAAAGTTGCTGCTGAATATGATCAATGCTTCTTCTGGCTAGATTCCAAATTGCAGTTCCTGTAGGAGTAGAAGCAGTGGTAAGATTTCTAAGGGATCCTCCCTTAAAGTATTTCTTCTAGAGGATTTTGCTGACAGGGTGCTTTTTATCTGCATAAAGTTGCCATATGATTTTTCCTCCTAGAGCTAAGTTTGCCAAACCAGGATCCCGGATCTGAAGCCCTCCTTGCTAGAGAGGTCTGTTGAGAATCTCCCATCTAACCAGGTGAAACTTGCTATGGTTGCCTTTGCCCCCATTCCAAAGAAAATCTCGAAGGATTTTGGAAATCTGGTTCGTGATAGACTTTGGAGCCAGAAGAAGGGAAGACTGGAAAATGGGAAGGGCGGAGAGGACTGCCTTGATCAAGACTAATTTCCCAGCCTTTGTAAGCCATTGGCCTCCCCAATAGGCTATTTTATTTGCTATCTTGTTGATTACTTCAGCCCACAAGGAGGAGGAGCTAGGGCCCAAGGTTGATGGGAGACCAAGGTATTTGATCTTTTTCCCATTTGTCAAACCCAGGGAATCCCAACATGCAGGCAATTCTGAGCATAATTGGGTGATCAAAATTCCATCCATACATAGCGCTCTTTCTTTTATTGATCAGGGCTCCAGTGATTAAGTAGTATTGTTGGAGAATTTCTTTGAAGGCCTTTGCAATCTTAACCAAGGCCCCTCCCAATAGGAGAGAGCCATTTGCAAATAGGGCATGATTTATGGGATCAACACCTCTAGCAGCCTTGATCCCAGGGATAGCACCTGAATCCATTTCGGCTGTCAATTTTCTGCTCAACAATTCTGCCAATAAAATATATAGAAAGGGAGACAATGGGCAACCTTGGCAGAGCCCTTTAGAAGCTTGGAAAAAATCAGAAGGTCTGCCATTGACTAGGGGCACAATCTAGGGTCTATGACTGCAAGCTTTTATCAAATTGATGAAATCAGCGTTGAAGCTAAAGGAAAGAAGGATTTTATAGAGAAAAGAGAGTTTGACTCGGTCAAATGCATTGGACATATCCAGCTTAATGAGCACGCCTTTTTCCTTCCGAGAATGACTGCAGTGAAGGCTTCTTGAACTTGGATCACGTTGTCTATGAGATGCCTTCCTTTGACGAAACCACCCTGCAAGGGGGAGATCAGATTCCCCAACAAAGGTTTGAGACGATTAGCTAGTAGTTTGGCAAGAATCTTGTAAGAGGCGTTGCAGAGGGAGATGGGCCGGAACTTGTCGAAGGACTCTAGGTCAATTTCTTTAGGGACTAAGGCAAGGAAGGTGGAGTTGGTATTCCCTCCCACTTTGGCTTTCTTTTGAAAGGTTTTTATCATTCTGAGGAGGTCAGATTTTATAACATTCCAACACACCCTGTATAAATGGATGGTGAAGCCATCTGGCCTCGGAGCTTTATCCGATTGCATTGACCATATAATTTCCTCTGTCTCTTTTTCAGTGAAGGGTTTCATAAGACTAGCATTTACCTTTGTAGAGATAAGAGAGGGAATTTTAGACAAAAAATCAGCAGCCAGCTCATCATTGGAAGAATCCTCCTCCTGAAAAAGATTCTTGAAATGGGAAGTGGTTGCTTGATGAATTAAGGTCTGTTCTTTGATGACAACCCCCTCACTGTTTGATATTTCTGAAATGTGATTCTGGGAAAGGCGGGCTCTACATTGTCTATGAAAGAAAGATGTATTTCTGTCTCCAGCTTTAAGCCAGAGGCTACGAGACTTAAGACGCCAATATTCCTCTTCCTGGCGAAAGGAGAGAAAAGAGTTGAACTGGGTAGTTTGTTCTGTGAGCAGCTGATCTTTGGTGATTTCGGTTCCTTCCATGCCTAGCTGAATCTTGGCAAGAGCCTGAACTGTCTTTTGTCTATTGCTCGTAGGGGTGAAGGGAGGATTTTTTTTTGCCCATGCTTTTAATGCAGACTTGGTTTTTTTAAGTTTCTGCTCCCACACAAAGCTGGGGGATCCTTCAATAGTTTGCAACCAAGCATGGACCACTGTATTCAGGAAGCCCTCTCTCGATACCCAAAGGGGATTGAATCTGAAGGGAATTGGGCCCAGATCCTCCTCTTTTTCTATCAACAACAAGATGGGATTATGATCTAAAGTCAGTTTTGGTAGAATTTTATAGGAGATTATGTGCTTTCCCTCCATGAAAGAGCTTTGGACAAGAAATCGGTCTAGACAGGTTGCTATATTGGCTGCACCAACTCTGTTATTGGTCCAAGTATATCGACCTTTCTTGGGTTTATGGTCTAGGAGGTCCCAGGCAAGGATCAGAGACTCCACCGTGCCCAGATAGGGATCTTTACCCCACACTCCTCCTTTCTTCTCATTTGGTGCCATAGTAATGTTGAGATCCCCTGCTAGAATGATATTTGAGGGGGAGTAGATTTCTAGGAAATCTATTAGCGTATTCCAACAATCCTTCTTTTCCATGAAGTTAACAGGAACATACAGATTAAAGAGGGCTAGAGAGGTCTTACTTGGGAGATGAAGCAGGTCTATGTAAATCCAATGTTGGGTAGCGAAGGAGCTTTTGAGCTGGAACCTGTCCTCCGACCATAAGGTAGCGAGACCCCCTGAAGTTCCATGAGCACTGACTGCTTTTCCTGAGTTCTTTTTCCATTTAGTTCTGCTTGTAGATAGAAGAGCATCCTCTTCTATCTTTGTCTCTTGGAGCAGGAGAATGTCTGAGGATTCCATTCTAGTTAGATCTTTGACTGCTTCAACTTTCAGTGGGTTTCCTAGACCCCTGCAATTCCAAGAGACGAACTACATTATTTATTGGAGAGAGGAGGAGCAGACCCTCCCTTTGGGAGACGGTTCCTTGTATTTCTGCCTAACGACATTTCAATTGTGGATTGAGAGCCTTGCATCTTTAATCGCCCTGCTTCTTCCTCTCTGATCTCCTTGCGGGACTTCCTTCCTGTCTTTTTTTTAGATTATTCAAGAGGTTCATCTTCGGAAGAACTTGGGCTTTCTTTTAGCTTTTTCTTTTTGGTCATCTCTACGTAGGAGGGAGGGGAACTTGTATCTGCTGGAGCCCCCTGGATTTCTTGATGGATTGCATCTTCACATAGGGTTGGTATGGCTTCTTTACATTGTTCCTGAGGTCCTTCATTTGTTCCATCGTTTGTTACCTGCTCCATATACTGTTGTACCTCTCCTTCTTTTAGTTTTGGCTGATCTTCTGAGGTATGAAGAGCAAAAAAAGGATTTGAGGAGGTTTTCGCATTTGCTGCCGCTTGGCCTTCTGATAAACTCATCCCAGCAGAGGGGCCTCCTTCCTCTGGATTCCCTCCTTTCTTTTTTGTTCTATAGTTCTATTTTGTTGTGCCAATTTTTCTGACTTGTGTCCACTGTTCTCCCTTTTCCTTTTTAGAGTCTTCATCGGTTTTCTTCTTATAGTTTTGAGCGAAGTGACCATAGCCGTGACAAAGCCGACACTTGAAAGGGAGCTGTTCATAGTCCAGTTCCTGAATATGGGACCAGCCAGCTATGGTTAGCTTGATCGCCTTTGGTAGTCCTATCTCCAGGTCTACTTCAACACATATTCTGGCACACGAATATTAATCTCTCCTTTCAGCCCTGTCTATGTATTTACCTAATTTGTTCCTGATTATTTCCATTGATTCCGAGTTCCAACAGTGAAGGGGTAGATGGGGAAGCCTTACCCAGACTGGAATGGCAGAAGGGGTGTCCTGAGTGGGATCAAAGTCCGGAGTCCACTTATTTAGATAAAGCCCTTGGGGACCCATGAAATAAGGACTGTTTCTGAAGATGAGGTCTCGGTCTTTTGCAGATTCGAAAACAAAGACATAATAACCTCTCCCTACTAGATGACTTCAAATACCTTCATAGACAAGAGGCCTCCAGTTTCGCTAGACCCATCCTTCAATAGCTTTCAGAGAGGGCCAGAGACCCATAAATTGGCCGATGAGTCCTCTTTTTGCTAGATTCAACACAGTCCTGCACGGTTGGTCTGCTGGAAATTCGACAGCGGGATGGAGTCTGATTTCTTGACGAACTTCTGATGATTCGTGTTCAGTTTCCTTTTTCCACTGGAGGCTACAATCTTTTAAAGGCTTCGATCTCAGGGGGGAGAGGAGGGGGACCCTCCTTGGCTTCCATGATGGCTGTAGTCAGCAAAAAAGAAAGAGGAAGGACAGGCTGTGCAGAGGGGTATGGAAGGCAGGGAGGCCTCAGTAGCAGGAGGCTGCTGAGGGAGCGCTGCAGGGCAATGGCAGTAAACGCTCACTTCAAACACCCGATCGCTCTAGGGCCGCGCAGCTCGTTCCTTCTTTGTGTTATCCTAAACTAACACTTGTAAAAGCAAAGATTTAATATCAAAATTTTGAATCTTTGCTACTGGTTTGGTTTCTCGAGTGGCAAACCAACAATACATGAAAAATAGCTATGTACCTCATTTTGAAATTAACATAAAGTTCCTTTCCTTAAAAGAAGAAGAAACGAAGAAGATTTTCTTTTTAAAAATATTACTTATTTGATTTTGTTGACACCTAATCCTCACGATTGGGTGAATTTATGTAAATAATTAAATTAGGAATGTGAACAGTCATCAGGAGATGAACTGAGCAGTCACACCCTTTTGTATATAACAATAGCATACCTAATGGAATGAATCGAATCAGTTTTACTGCCTATTGGAGTTACTGCCTGGCCTGACATGGTATCAGAGCCAGCTCCTTGTTTTAGCTATTATGCTCCTGTAACTCCTCTGTCCTGTCCTGACATGGTACAGTCCTGAGTTACCTTCCAGCGCTGCTCTGCCTCTGCCATATTCCCTTCCAGCACTGCTCTGTCCATAACACGCTGCTCTGTCATATGCTTTTTATTTCTAAATGTTGTACGCCTGTCTGTCATATGCTAAACGATGTACGCCTGTCTGTCATATGCGTTTTTTCTGAACGCTGGCCCTGTCACAAGCGTTGTTTAATGTATTCATTGTGTAGCATTGAGTACCAACATTCCATCAACCATCGCTCATTCTATTGAACGCTTTCTATTCATTCAGATTTATGCTTTGATACGTTAAGGAGTCTAGTTTCTATGCACAATGTTTAGAACCTCTGCATCATATGGCTATATGCACTAGTTGGAGAGCATGGGTTGAATGATTGCGCTTTGAGCAAGGCGCTGGTTCATGCGCTGTATTGAAGGGAATCTAAAACGTTGAAGCTATCTCAGTGCGTATTCTTTATGCATGCGTTATAGCTCCTGCAATACGTCTAAGATATATGCATCGTGCTACCTCTCTATGTTTGAGATTCTCTATAGTGTAGTGTCGTATCATAGCCTGGCGTGGCCTAGCAAAGCTCCTGAATGCTGGTTATGAACGCTCTGTCATAGTCTTTTTGAACGCTGCCTGATATCAAAGCCTGATATATCTTTTTGAATGCTGCCTGATATATCTTTTTGAACGCTGCCTGCTCTTTCAAATAATATTTGAACGCTACCTGATATATCTTTTTGAACGCTGTCTGATATATCCTTTCAAATAATTAAACGCCGGCTTTGATATCTGACATGGTATAAAACGTCGGCTTTGGTATCTGGAAATGCTGGTGGCAGACTTGCTTGCGGGGTTGTCGGTCTTCAAGGATGAATATGAACAGTGGAAAGCATACATTTGAACAAAAAAAAAAAATTGTAGCAGCAGTCAATCACGCCTGCGTGCTTCATTATATGGTAATGTCATATGTCATATGTAATATAATGGGCGTATATTACAGCATTGAAGTGATATGTAATATGTAAATATATTACATTTAAAACATTGAAGTGATATGTAATACATAATATTTGAATGAAATGTTGGATGCTTTTATCAAACATTGGAGGGATTTGAAGAAAATAAGTTTGGAGAAAATATATTGCATAAAGTTGTAGCGTGAGGAAGAGATTTGAAATCTTTTGAGAATGCCCTTTTGAGTACAATTTTACTGTATATTGGCAGAAGTATTTTTCTATCAGCAGAAGTATTTTTTTTACAGAATGCATTCAATCATCTCCATGGTAGGAATAGTTCTCACTGGCAAGGAGAACTATCCTGAATGGTCCCGAATGATAAAACACACCCTCATCTTCAATGAGTTGTGGAAAGGAGTGTGTGTCGGAGAAGGAGACAATGACCCAGTACAGCCTACCTCAGACAAAGAGCTCATCATTTGGGAAAACAAGAACAACAAAGCTTATGCATTAATCGCAGCATCTGTAAATGAAGAGGTGAGTCACCATATTTCGTCATATTCAGCTACCTTTGAAGCCTTACAAAAGCTGAAAGAACTCTATGACTCACATTCTGCACTTGAAGTTGTTCAACTTATGATTAAACTCTTCACTCTTGAACTGCAAAATAATGATCCTCTTGCTCTTGCATCTGAAGTAAAGTCTATAATGCATGATATCAATTCCACTAAAGTTGAGCTGGATATTCCTCTTATTGCTTTTCTCAAGGCACTTTATCCTACTTATTCCAATTATCTTGAGTCATTGCAAGCAAATGGAAATCTCAAAGATATAACCTTTGACTCTCTTGTGAAAAAGTTTGCTGAAAGAGAGAAAGCTTTTGGAAAGAAGACAGCCCTTGAATCTTCTGAAGAGACTGTGTGCCTTGCTCATAAAGAAAAGCATCCTGCTCAAGATTCTACAAGAGGAAGAGGTGGACGAAGAGGAAGAGGAAGATATTTCAGAGGCAGGGGGGGCAGACATTCTCAAGGAGAAAAGGCAGATTTGCACTGCATTCGCTGCAAAAGAAATGGATCACATGATGCCTCTACATGCAAGCTACCATGGGACAAAATTGAGCAAAAAAGAAACCAACAGAAAGGTAAAACTGATGATACAGACAAAGGTAAAGCACCTGAATCCGCTCACTATATTGAGGCACAATGTAACATTGGAGTAAATGAAGATTTGTTTAATGCTTCACTTGCTTCTTAGAAAAATGATTGGTTGCTTGATTCAGGAGCAACCTGTCACATGACTCATAGAAAAGATTTTTTGAAGATTTCACTGACAATGTTGATGGAGCAGTATACTTTGCAGATCAATCAAAAATCAAGCCATCAGGGCTTGGCACAATCAGGCTTAAACTGCCTAGTCTTCCAGACTTTCTTCTGGATCATGTTCTATATCTCCCACAGCTCAAGAGAAACTTGTTGTCCTTGGTCCACATCCGCCAGCAAGGTCACTCCATTCTTATGTTTGATGGCAAGCTTGAGGTAAGAAAAGCATCTGACCACTCACTTGTCATGAGGGGAATAGAAGAAGAAAGGCTTCTCAAACTGCAAGGAACCTCTGCTCATGCACAACATTTCTCATATATTTCTCATGATGAAGAAGGTACACTTCCATCAAGTTTATTATGGCATGCTAGATTTGGACATTTAAACTATGACAGTCTCCGCTTATTGAAGAAAAATGGTGTTGCTGGTTTGCCTACAATTCCTAGGAAACTTAAGCAATGTGATGCTTGCATTCTAGGAAAGCATAGCAAACAATCTTTTCATGATTCACATTCAAGAGCACATAGGAAGCTTGAACTCATTCATTCAGATTTATGTGGTCCAATGCCTGTTCCTTCTGCAAATGGAAATAAATATATCATGACATTTATTGATGACTACACCAGAATGTGTTGGGTTTATTTATTGAAGAACAAATCTGATGCTTTTCAAACATTCAAGAATTTTCATAAATGGATTGAAAATGATGCACAATCTCATATCGGGTCTATTCGCACTGATAATGGAAAAGAATATACATCAAATGAATTTGAAAACTATCTTCGCCAACATGGGATCAAACATCAAACAACTATGCCTTATAATACCCAATAGAATGGTGTAGCTGAAAGAATGAACAGAACAATCTTGAATATGGTACGATCCATGCTTTTCTTCAAAAATGTAAAGATAATGTTTTGGGCTGATGCCGTTTTATGTGCTGCATATATAAAGAATAGATGTCCATCTAATGCTATAAGAAACAAGACTCCTTATGAATTGTGGTATGGACATGTTCATTTGGTAAAACATCTCAGGGTCTTTGGTTCCACCTGTTATGCTTTGATACCAAAGGTACATAGAAACAAACTTGGTGCTAGAAGTCGTAAGTGTATCTTCCTGGGGTATTCAAACACCTCCAAAGCATACCGCCTCTATGATGAAGTAAATAAAAAGTTTGTTGTATCTAGAGATGTAATTTTTCTTGAATCATCCAAATCTGACAATGTTGTTGAGCGGCAACTTGATCTCTTGGATAGATTCGCAAAAACAAAATCATTTCAAGAATTTGATAATCAGATTCCACATCTTGAAGGGGGGATTCCTATTCTAGATCAACATGTGGAATCTTCTTCTGAAGAACACTCTCCCCCGAATGAAACTCCAACAACGGATGATGCTTTAAGTGATGTAATTGATAGAATTGGGAGACTCAATCTTGATTCAGTCCCAACTCAATCAACAGAGCAGCCTGGACCATCTCAGAAAGGTCCCCCAAAGTGGCTGACAAAGACACTTGAAAGTGTTCATCCTGATGAAATTGGAAAAACAGGAACCAGAAATTCAAACCAGCAAAATGGAGGTGATGTAGATGACTCTAATTCACCTGTTGATATGGATGTTTCTTATGATTGTGAATTGAACTTATCTACATATTTTGAACCAACTTCCTTTAAAGAAGCTGCTTCTCATGATGAATGGAAAGAAGCGGTGCAAAAGGAGTATGATGCCCTCATAAAGAACGACACTTGGAAGCTGGTTGATCCTCCATTTGGAACCAAACCAATTGGTTGCAAGTGGGTCTACAAGAACAAGTACAAAGCTGATGGCTCACTTGACAAGCACAAAGCTAGGCTTGTGGAAAAAGGTTTTGCACAGAAGGAAGGGGTCGATTATGAGGAAACTTTTGCCCCCACAGCAAAATGGGCCACCATCCCGACACTCTTTGCACTAGCAGCTCAGAACAGCTGGAAAGTCCATCAAATGGATGTAAAAACTACCTTCTTGAATGGAGATCTAAAAGAGAATGTTTTTATGTCCCAGCCTGAAGGATTTGCTGTGAAAGGACATGAACATAAAGTATGCAAACTTGTGAAGTCCTTGTATGGCCTCAAACAAGCACCGCGAGCCTGGTATGAAAAACTAACTTAGCATCTTATGAAACTCAACTTCAATCATTTTGATCTTGATGACGCAACTTTATTTGTCAAGAAAGTTGGCAAAACAGTTGTATATCTTGTGGTATATGTAGATGATCTTTTAATGACAGGGAACAATGAAAGCTACATTGCATCCATAAAGAAGGGATTGGGGAAAAGTTTTGAAATTACTGATTTGGGCTATGTTCATTACTATCTTGGCATTGAAGTAACCCAACATCCAAAGTCCATATTTCTTTCTCAAAAGAAATACATTGGAGATTTGTTGAACAGGTTTGGCATGACAGAGTGCAATCCTCTTACTACTCCAATGGAACAAAACTTAAAGCTCACATCTATTGAAGGAAAGGAATTTGAGGATGCAACAAAGTATAGACAGCTTGTAGGAAGTCTCAACTACCTAACCACTACCAGACCAGACATTTCATTTGCTGTTGGAATCCTCTCCAGGTTTATGCAAAAACCTTGTGAGGGACATTGGTCTGCTGCAAAAAGAGTTCTAAAGTACTTGAAGGGAACTCAAGACTTTGGAATCAAGTACACATAGGTGGATGACTTCAGTTTGATCGGATACTCTGATTCAGACTTCGATGGAGACAAAGAAACTGGGGTATCTACTTCAGGATATGCTATGAGTCTTGGATCAGGAGCTGTCTCCTGGAGATCATGCAAACAATTAGTTCCAGCAGATTCCACAACAGAAGCAGAATACGTGGCAGCAGCTGAAGCAACAAAAGAAATCGTGTGGCTCAGTAAAATTCTTGAATATTTGCAGGTAAAACAAGTACAATCAACTCCACTCATGATTGACAACACCTCTGCAATAAAGTTGGCCAAGAACCCAAAGTTCCATGATCAAACAAAGCACATCAATACTAAATATCATCTGATCCGACATCATGTTGAGGCCAAAACAATCCATCTCCGTCATTGTTCCACAAATGAGCAAATTGCAGACATCTTCACCAAAGCACTTGGAAGAGAAAAGCTTGAAAGATTCAGAACGATGCTTGGACTCACCAACATCCCTTCAGATTAAGGGGGGGAATGTTGACACCTAATCCTCACGATTGGGTGAATTTATGTAAATAATTAAATTAGGAATGTGAACAGTCATCAGGAGATGAACTGAGCAGTCACACCCTTTTGTATATAACAATAACATACCTAATGGAATGAATCGAATCAGTTTTACTGCCTATTGGAGTTATTGCCTGGCCTGACAGATTTCATTGGATTTATTTATCATTTACAATTCAACTAATAAATGCCTTCTTGCTTTTAGATATTCTATGGAGTGAATAATATTATATAAATATTTTTTTTACACGAGCCTAGATTAGTCTTCATTGTGAATATGTTAAGTGTCAAAAGGTATTAAATCCTTTGACATGCAAACTTTTCTAACATTGTAAAATTTATGAAAAGGAATTCACCATTATGGATTTTATCTCACTAGACACTTGATAAATTTAGAGGTAACGTGGGTTTAGGTTGGTTATTATTAAAGTATATTATTTTTCGTGTGAAAAGTTGACTTGATGTGAATGCTACATTCACTTGTGACACATCTCCTCCATTTTGGGTAGTAAAATGTGCATCTTAGTTTAAGTATTAATTAGATTTGAAATGTGGTCTATTTAGGAGTATTCAAGAGTTTGTTCCTTCATCCTTTTGTCTTATTATGGTGATCTCAAATATCAAATTCATAGTGATACCTTTAGGCTTCCAAAAACCAAAAGAAGTAATGGAAAAAAAAATGTTAATTAACTTAGATCTATCTTATTTCTAAATTTATCAAGTTGTGAGAGGTATCAAATGCCTTGAGTTACAAATTTTGTGTGCCATGTAGAAACTTTAAAAAAGATTTATACTTTGAGAAGTTTAATGTCTTCCAATATTTGATAAATTTAAGGTTAATATAAATTTGAATTGATTTATCATATGAATTTGATATGCCCATTCATTTCTACCCACAGTGGGTGCATTCATTTGACAACTCATGTTTACACGATTTTTATGATGCCCACCTCCCTTATTGTGTAAATGAATACCCCACCTAATGTAATAATGATGAATATGTACATGCATAATTTCATCCATTTCGCTCCACATTCAAGCGATTTTGTGGTAAAGATATCGTTGTTTACCCACACCCGAGCATAATTGCACTTTAGTTTCCTTGGGTAGCCCTCTAGTGATGATGGAAACTTTGAGCAATGAGTGTGATTGATTTAAAGCCAATTGTTCTTTGGTAATTTTTCATATTAGATGTTGACATATTTTCTCGTATATATTCTGGCTTTCTCTACCATGCTTGGTTGTTATACTAGTCAATGAAGCGAACTCCCTAGAAGTTGGGGTGGGGAGATTCTTTCCTTGTCTCCCTTTGTCTGCAAATCTAGTTTCTTCTGTCCTTTGAGATGCCCCATTAGCTTTCAATTAGTGCTCTTGATTCCTTTCCCCTTTAGAATTCTCAGTTATCTCATCTCAAGTGGACATCCATCCCCCCTCCCAACTCCTTAATCCTCGCTCCTACTACTCTATTCCCCTATTTTATCTACCACCCTTACTCACTCATGTCAAGGTGCAACTCCTCCTCAGGTCACTGTGGCGATCTAAGCCAAAGGCCACAACCTCACTCTAGGGCTCAAATGGGAGCTAAGCAGTGAGGTGTGGCTTATTGGGGGAACACTCTACCTCTAATTTGGAGGGAAATCATAAATGTTGAGTAGGAGGCTCAAGTAGAACAATGCTTTATTTTAGATGCAAAGGTGGAGGAGAACATGGGACATTGGGTCCCTGACACTGGAAATACGTATGCCAAGAAATCTAGATACTTCCAAACTAACGACTTATATTGGAAAATTAAAATAATTATGAGTAGTTCTTGTGGATGGTTGAAAACTCAGCAAGAAATTCTCCTTAGAATAAATAAATTTGATGCCAAGGTTTCTCTCATGGTGAAAAATATTGCTAATTTAGAGTTCTCCTCTTCCAAGGAGGATACAATGGATCCTAAACCCATACAGGTGGACTCTCCTATAATATAAATATTTATACTATTAGTTTTTGTTTTGATTTTGATGAGTAGTAATTTTTCCATCTAAGATAATTATAGGTCTAAATTTTGAAGTCATTCTCCTAACTCTATCATAGGTTTAATTTTGTATAATTGTGTTATCAACCTAGAACTACGCATATAACTTAAGGCAATATACTTGTTAGTCCATGCCTCATCAGGGATTATAACATTCGCCTCATGGTCAAAGTTCATTGACTTTGCATTTTTTCCTTGTGTTTTTGCAATTTTAACCAAAGTTTCATGAAAATGTTGAATTTTACTATTTTCTCGTAATTTCAAAAATAAATTTCTAATTTTTTGGTAATCTTATTTCTAATTTTCGATTGGCTCAGTGAGTTTTGACGGGATATAATTACCTTGATGGAGGGAATTTTATTTTTGGTATTTGTCAGTCCTCACAATGTTGGGTTGTGTTATCTTCTTTCCACGACCAGCCCATGTAGTTAACTGGGGGGTTAGAAGGGGGGCGAAGCCCCCCCTTCGTTGCGCTGATTGTGTAGCGGGGGGAGTCACAGGGGGTTTGAGGGGTGCAGGTAACCCCACTCTATGGGGTTAGGGGCAGCGCCACGGAAAATTTTGTTTTTGGACCCTATATTAGGTTGGGCAGACCTACCTATGGTTTTGTGCATTATTTCTCGCACATGGTTTTGGACACGATGGTTTTCGGTCCATGGTATTGGATGCTTCGACATGTATAAATATGTATTGTAACATTGAAAGGAACATAATGAAAAATCAAGCTAGTAGTCTCGGTTTTGGGATCCAGGGGAAAATCGTTGTGTATATGTGTTTTATGTGTTATGCTCTTGCATTGTTTATTTTCTATGTTTTAGAATTCGAATTCAGGTAATTTCTGTATGGGGTTAAAACCTACATTTGGTATCAGAGCTGTTTTGGCTTCAAGGGGACGCTTTTGTTGCTAAGGGGTTTTGCTCGGGCCTGTGGTAAACCCCGTTCAGTGGGAGATTTGTGGGATCGATTCTGGTTGTGAAAGAAGATGGTGAGCAGTGGAAAGATAGAGATCGAGAAATTTAATGGTCAAAGTTTTGAGTTGTGGAAACTCAAGATGGAGGATCTGTTGGTGGATAAAGATCAGTGGATTGTGGTAGATCTGCGTACTAAACCAATGGGAGTGTCTGATGAAGAATGGAATAAGTTGGATCAAAAGGCAAAGAGCATAATACTATTGTGTGTCTCAGATTCAGTATTGTTGAATGTATCAGGGGAAGCTATGGCGAAGGCTTTGTGGGACAAGTTAGGGACTTTGTACCAATCTAAGTCTCTGGTGAATAAACTATTCCTACGGAAAAAGTTGTATAACCTGAGGATGAAAGATGGAGACTCGGTGACAGAGCATCTGAATGCGTTTAATACTGTGGTAAGTTAGTTATCATCTGTTGATATCAAAATTTCAGATGAAGATAAGTGCATTAGTTTGTTGTGTTCTCTACCAAATTCATGGGATAGTCTGGTTATTGCAATAGGTAGCAATGCAACTGCCTTGTAGTTTGATGAAATAGTCTCATCCTTGCTGACGGAGGAGATGAGACGGAAAAATATGGAGAGCCAAAATGGTGATGCCTTATCTGTACGAGGACGGTCCCAGAACAGAAACAAAAATAAGTCATCGAGTGGCAGATCTAAATCTAGAGGGAGATATAAATCTCCAGGAAAACCTGTAAAGGTGGTGTGCTGGAAATGCGGAAAGGAAGGGCACTAAAAAAGGGATGGTAAATCTAAAGCTCCTAACAAAGGAAAGGGATTTGATGATGCTCCTTCTGTAGAGGCGAAAACCACCTCAGATGAAGATGGGTATGTGTACTTGGCTTCTTCAAGTACACATGTAGATCATGAGGCATGGTTGATTAACTCAGGTGCATCCTTTCACTTCACTCCCCATAGAGAGTGGTTCAGCGAGTATGAGAAATATGATGGTGGTGATGTCTTCTTGGGGGACGACAAGAAGGCTAGAATCATTGGTCGCGGAAAAGTAAAGTTGAAGCTGCAAGGTGGAAGGGTTAGAACACTTCCGGGTGTTTTGCATATTCCTGCATTAGCCAAAAATATAATTTCTGTAAGCAAGCTGGAAGATGCAGGTGTAAAAATAGTGTTCAAGAAGGATACCTGCAAGATGGTTTGGGGGGCACTGGTATTGATGCGGGGAGTTCAAATTGGAACTCTGTACAAGCTTCAAGGTAGCACTATTGTTGATGGGTGCAACAGTTCCGTGGTTCCTGAAAGTGGAGCAGAAAATATGGTGGCCTTTGGAGAGAAGACCATGTTGTGGCATCAAAGGCTTGGACATATTGGAGATAAGGGCCTTTGAATACTTCATGGTAAAGGTATGGTAGAAGGTATGAGTAATAGCTCTCTAGATTTTGATTTCCGTGAAAATTGTGTATATGGGAAGCAAAATCGGGTGAGTTTCCCCTCTGGTGGTAAGAGGGCGAAACAGATATTAGAGCTTGTGCACAGTGATGTGTTTAGACCTGTGAAGGTTCCATCATTGGGTAAGTTTGTGTACTATGTATCATTTATAGATGAATTCTCAAGGAATACATGGATATATTTCCTTAAGAAGAAATCTGAAGTCTTTAACAGGTTTAAAGAATTTAAGGCTCTAGTGGAAAACCAGACAGAGAAGAAGATAAAGGTGCTGAGGACAAATAACGATGGAGAGTTTTGCAGTAAGGAATTTGAAGAATTCTGTAAGAAGTGTGGTATAGCACGACAGAAGACTACTCCATATACACATCAGCAAAATGGAGTTGTAGAAAGAATGAACAAGACGTTGATGGAAAGGGAAAGAAGCATGCTCAGTGGTGCCAGGTTAGGATAGGAATTCTGGGCAGAGGCGATGGAGACAACATGTTACCTGGTTAATAGATCACCTTCATCAGCGTTGGAGGATAAGACTCCACAATAGGTATGGACTGGTAAGAAACCCTCTCTTTTGCATTTGAGGGTATTTGGATGTGATGCATATGTACATGTTCCAAAGGAGAAACGAACCAAGTTGGATAGTAAATCTGAAAAGTGCATCTTTATTGGGTATAAGGATGGTTTAAAGGGTTATAAGCTTTGGAACCTAGTAACAAGAAAGGTTGTGTACAACCGAGATGTGGTGTTCAGAGAGATGAAAGATGTTATTAAACATGAAGTCCAACCGAAGGAACCTGAGAAGATAGAGTTTGAGCTTAAGAAGGAAGAATCAGACTCTATGACAAAGGAGGAATCAGAAGATGAAGAGCCACAAACTCTGAGTGTGAGAAGATCAGTTCGAGAAAGAAGGCAGCCGGAAAGGTATAGTCCATCTGCTTTCTGTTCAAATTTTGCTTTATCTATTATTGATGATGATCCCATAACTGTGAAGGAAGAAGTAGATTCAGAGGATGGAAAACTCTGGAAAGAGGCCATGGTTGATGAAATGGAATCTTTGCACAAAAATGAGGCTTGAGATTTGGTGGAGTTGCTGGCTAGAAGGAAACCCATTGGCAGTAAATGGGTGTTCAAGAAGAAGACAAATGCAGAAGGAAAGGTGGAGAAATCAAAGCTCGGTTGGTAGCAAAAGGTTATTCCCAGCTGTTGGGAATTGATTTTGGTGATATTTTTTCTCCTGTTTCCAAGGTAACTTCTATTAGATTACTTTTATCTATTGCTACTGCTTTTGATTTTGAGGTAGAACAGATGGATGTGAAGACAACATTTCTTCACGGGGATCTGGAAGAGGAGATCTACATGAAGCAACCTGAAGGCTTTGCAGTGAAGGGTAAGAAAGAATTGGTATGCAAGTTAAAGAAGTCTCTATATGGGTTAAAAGAATCACGAAGGATGTCGTATCAAAACTTTGATACATTTATACGGGGACTTGGCTTCACCAGAAGCAAAGAAGATCACTGTATGATTTTTAAATTAATTGGTGACTATGTTATTTATCTGGTCTTGTATGTGGATGATATGTTGCTGGTTGGAAATGACAAAGAAATTATCTAGGATTTGAAGACCCATTTGTCCTCCAAATACGACATGAAAGATCTTGGTGCTGCAAACTATATTTTGGGCATGGAAATTAAAAGAGATCGAGCAAAGAGGAAGCTTTGGTTAAACCAGAAGAAGTATGTCAAGACAATACTGCAGAGGTTTAATATGTAGGATAGTAAACCGGTGAAGGTTTCTATTCCTGTAGATGTGAAGTTATCTACTGAACAGTGTCCCAAGACACAAGAAGAGGAAGAGGACATGTCCCGTGTTCCATATGCAAGTGCATTCAGTAGCCTGATGTATGCAATGGTCTGTACTAGACCAGACATTACACATGCAGTGGGAGTATTGAGCAGGTTTATGTCAAAACCAAGAAAGGAGCACTAGACAACAGTGAAGCGAGTTTTTAGGTATTAGCGTGGCACTAGTGATTATGGTTTATGCTACCAAGGAAGACCAGGATTGGACAGAGTGTTGGATATTCGTGGCTTTGTTGATGCAGACTGGGTTGGAGATCTGGATCAGAGAAGATCTACAAGTGGGATGTGTTTAACCTATTTGGAGGTGCAGTCAGTTGGATGAGTAAGAAATAATCTGTAGTGGCACTATCAACTACAGAGGCGGAATACATGGTAGCACTCATGCAAGCAAGGAAGCAGTTTGGTTGCAGAGATTGTGTTCAAGTATGGGGTTAGTATAGGGAGCTATAAGGATAGATTGTGACAACCAAAGTGCAATTTTCTTGGCAAAGAACCCTGCATATCATTCAAAGACAAAGCACATTGATGTTTAGTATCACTTTGTGAGGGATATGATAAAAGACAAAAAGGTGTTGCTGCTAAAGATGGACACTTTGAAGAATACTGCAGATGCATTGACAAAATCTGTGAGCTCTGAGAAGTTGTCTTGGTGTAGAGAAACAATGGGCGTTGCAGGGCTGGATAAATGACTAAGCTCTCTTGTGGCCCCCTGTGGAAAGAAAACAACAAGTGGGAGAATGTTGGGTTGTGTTATATTCTTTCCACGACTAGCCCATGTAGTTAACCAGGGGGTTAGAAGGGGGTGGAGCCCCCCCTTTGTTGCGCCGATTGCGTAGCGGGGGGAGTCACAGGGGATTTGAGGGGTGCAGATAACCCCACTCTATGGGGTCTTGGGCAGCGCCCTGAAATTTTTTGTTTTTGGACCCTATATTAAGTTGGGCGGACCTACCTATGGTTTTGTGCATGATTTCTCGCACATGGTTTTGGACGCGATGGTTTTGGTCCATGGTATTGGATGCTTCGGCATGTATAAATATGTATTGTAACATTGAAAGGAACATAATGAAAAATCAAGCTGGTAGTACCGGTTTTGGGATCCAGGGGAAAATCTCTGTGTATATGTGTGTTATGTGTTATGCTCTCACATTTTTTATTTTCTGTGTTTTAGAATTCGTATGCAGGTAATTTCTGTACGGGGTTAAAACCTACACACAATTCATTTAAAAAAAAAAAACTAATTTTCTGAGTGATTATTTCATTGGTGAGCGTTGTTAGAAAATTATATATTACAAAGCAATGGAACACATAAAATATTGCAGAAATATAAACACAGAAAACACATAAAACAAGAGAGACATAGATATACGTGGTTCACCCAATTTGGGCTATGTCCACGGAGAAACAACCATTCCTTCCTTTATATTATCCAGCAAAATGAAGAGATACAACCTACAACAAATCCGTTGTAATTTCCTCTTCGCTCTCACACAATATCCTCTCTCTTTCTCGCTCAGAATACACATATACATAGCCGCAATACAATTCCCTCATATATAGCGAGGGGTTGCCTTCTAGGGGAAAAAACCTAAATTAAACATAACTTCTACCATCAGATCATCTACCTAATGAATGGCTCAGATTGACTATGAAATTACAATATTTTACAAGGAAATTTTACATCTATTTTTAGCTTCAAGGGAGTTGCCCCCGAACCCTCGCCAAGGGGGGGCTCATAAAAATGATTGTCGCCCCCCCGCCGTGGACCCCCCTGGCGGTGTTGCTGCCCCATTACAAACTGGGGTCCATTGCGGTGATACCTCAGAATAAAGAAGATAACTAGGCTCCACACCCAACAAGTGTTTGACACTGACACTATTATCCTTGACCCTGTTATGCCTGACATTGCTAACCCTACGATGCCTGTCACTATTACTGCCCTCCCCAATGTTGTGGGTCCCATATGTAGGTTGTGGGGGGGGGGGTCCTGAACAATTGTGCAGAGAAATCTTGGTATTCGTCACCATTATTCTGCATTCTGCATAGAAATTTTTTTCTTACGTTTAACATAATTTTTTAAAAGCATGTCAAAGTTTCAAGGTAGAGGATAGGTATGCAGAGATTTTCTTGTGTTTCATGAGTTGAGAACATTGAATAGAACCAGTGTGTTGAATGATAATGAGTGCAGGGCATAAGAATCTTTTTTTAACCTTCATCACAGTTTGCAGTCTGGGCGATCTCGAAAGACAATGTCCTATTTTTTCACCAATAGTAGTCGTTGTCATCGGAAGTGAGTGCTCGACTTTGTCTACAGAAGCATTGACAGTGTCACGCATGAAGTTTCTATGTTATAGATAGATTTGATGTTTCCTTCAAGATATGAGAAACTTTAGTATTAATTCCCCTCTCCTCACCAAGTCTCCCTAGTACTAGAATTCCAGCTTGTGTAAATTCAAAATTATATGGTTGCAACCGGCCAACCTATGTGGAGATTGTCTATTATTTTATAACTAGTTTCGTGTATTTCTGATTGCACATCATTTTACGAAAGCATATTCACGGGTAACATCCCTCGCTGATGATGTTTTCCAAACATAGCAGATAGTGAGCAGACAAAGAATCAACATGCACCAACAGATCATTTTACAGGGAGGATTTTCACAAGTAAGATGCTAACGATGGCCTAGTAACTAGATGTTTAAAATATAGCGTTTGATCATATTTTAGCGGCATCCTTAAAATAGTTAATAGTTTGGAGGATCATTAGCTTGTGGTATTAATATTTTAATAGTTTTGTTATATTGTAAATTTGATTTTTAATAATTGTAAATTCTTTTGTGCGGAGGTTTTTGTTTGCAAGTGTAGAATGCAGAGCTGTTCACTCTGCTTAATGAGCTTTGTGCTTACCATGCCACACCGAAAAAGAAGACTCCAAATGGATTTTAGCAAAATATTAGCTTGGAGCTTTTTAGCCATATGCAAAATCTAAGCTACCTTTATGACATTATAAACCTTCAACTTTTTTTGAAAATCTAACTTATTTTTCAAGGGAAATCTGAAAATTTTCTCATAAATTAATTTCATATTTCACATTGCATAGCTATAAGTACATGAATGAAATATTTAATTATATGTAGATTTTAACGTAAAACATAATGAAAATATGATAATCAATATAAATGTGTTTTGTCTGGGCATGTTCTGGAGTGTGGAGATTGAATGAGATAATGTTTATCTGATTCTCTCAAATCCAAACTGGGATACACATATTTTATCTCATTCTCACAATGTTCAAGCTGTGGGATATATTTATACACACGTGTTGTGTTGCAAGTCGACTACAACTATCATATTACATTTAACTATCCATAATATATGTCTAACTTTTTAGATAAAGATTCAATCACATACAACATTAACTTAACATACATATATATATAATTCCTTAAAAACCAATAAAAAAAATGCATGCCAATCCACAGTGGCAAACCTTGCCTTCCCATATATATAATTGATACAATGCATGTAAACATTGAATATACTCAAAATATCATATATCATATATCGCATTGATCAAGTAATCAAATCTAATTGCATGAACGCGTGAATCGTGAATAAACATCATGCGCGCACCTCGACAATTACTAACTTTAATTTAACATTTATATATGGTTACCGCAGTGAATGCAAACAAAAGAAAGAGTGGTCAACATAAAACAAAAGAAGTTCAGAATTCATACCTTGTGTTAATTATTATATATGTAATAGTGTGCGGAGGCACGACTATTCTAGCTCAAACAAGATGTGCAAATCTTTCCTAATGTGGAGCTTTCCGCACAAGAAAATCTCTACACTTACCATGCCACACTAAAAACGAAGATTCCAAATGCATTTTAGTGGAGCATTCTAGTCACGGGTGAAAGCTACCCACAAAAAAATAAAAAAACAAAAACAAAAAAAAAAAAATCAAATTCCGTCTCGATTCCCTTCCGTTCCGTGTCACATATGGTTTTGATGTACATCCCATCGAGTGAATCTAATATAATATGATTATATTCACTCTATGCGTACGATGCTTATCCCTTGGCCACTGCGCATGACCATAACAACATTAAAATGTGAGCCAACATTTAATTATGCTAGAAACAAGAATAATTCATTGTGGTTGCTGCAGGATCTTGGCAAATCAAGAATCATTCAAGGAGGTTGTGACAAGATATTGTTTGTCGAGGAAGATTTATCATGGTTGTTGGTAGGCATGTTGAAAATTTCACTTCTACAATTCCATCGCAATTTTCCAACATCCAACCTGTAAGACTTATAAGGAGTGTAAGGGTTGAATTGTCGTATTAGCTATTACATATAACGAGAATAATTGACATTCATTAATTATTACATCTGTAATAGTGTGCAAAGGCATAGTTGCTCTAGTTCAAACATGATGTCTGGAGCTTTGCTAGTGCGAAGCTTTCCACACAGTGAAAGCTCCACAAAGGCATAGTTGCTCTAGCTCAAACATGATGTCTGGAGCTTTGCTAGTGCGAAGCTTTCCACACAGTGAAAGCTCCACACAAGCAAAGCTCTGCACTTACCATGCCACACCGAAAAAGAAGATTCCAAACACATTTTAGCGAAGCTTTCTAGCCACGGGCGAAATCTACCCACAAAAAAAAAACAAAACAAAACAAAACAAAACAAAATAAAAATCAAATTTCGTCCCGATTCCCTCTACGCATCACATCTTTTTTTTATGTATATCCCAGTGAGTGAATCTAATAAAATATGATTATATTCACTCTATGCACATGGTGCTTATCCATTGACCACTACACATGACCATAACAACATTAAGATGTGAGCCAACATTTAAATACTATATAAACGAGAATAATTCATTGTGGTTGCAGCAGGATCTTGGAAAAACAAGAATCATTCAAGGCGGTTGTGGCAAGACCTTGTCTTCTGAGGAAGATTTATCATGGTTGTTGGTACATGTGTTGAAAATTTCACTCGTACAAATTCCATCGCAATTTTCCGGCATCCAACTTGTAAGACTTATAAGGAGCGCAAGGGTTTAATTACAGTATTAACTATTACATACAACAAGAATAATTGATTTCCATTTAGAGTTGTTGGTGGGGACATTATGTGAAATGGGCATGTAATACAAACATAAACCAAAAGATACAAACCAACATAAACTAAGATATGACAAAAGCATATACATTGAGCATCGAGGATCATAGCACTGATACGGATTTAAACAGGGATGCAACAAATTACAGAGATAACCATAAACACAGAGATGTAGCAGAAATAATACTTCATTTCATTAATGTAAAATACTAAAATATGCTTACAAACAACAATGAAAATAAACTAGCTATGGCGATGGTAGCTTATCTCTGAGAAGAGATGTGGCAGCTACTTGCCTCTAAACTGTGTTACAATGAGGCTCGAAGGCCTATTTATTATTGAGAAACAATGGAAAACACTAAACATCCCAAAACCTAACCCTAGAAGATGAAACGCCAAACTGTGGGCCTCGTTCGGGTAAATTGGTACATCAACTTCGCGGGGTCGTAACTTTGGCATATGATCTATGTTTGACGTGCACAATATCTCATTAGAAAGATCTATCCGAGAACTACAACTTTGAGAAGAGAAATATCAATCCACATGGGTCCATGGACCCATTTTTCTCCCAAGTTTCCCAAAAAACATCGTTTAGGACCTCAAAACGGCTCCGGAAGTTCAGGACCCGAAAAACTGCTAAAAATAGTAAACTATGCTACAAATAAGGAAACTGAAAAGCTGAAAGAAACAATGGTGGGGGTCCAAGTGGACTTGGCATATGGCCACCAATATCCACATGGATCATTCCTCCCCCCTTAGGCAGCAATGGTCCCCATTGCGTTGAGTTCCTCCATGAGATGAGGAAACTTCTGCTGAACTTGGTCCCTGGTGAGCCACTTGCCCTGGTGAAGGAGTTGGCCTGCTTTGACAACTTGATACAGTTGGATATTCTGCTGGCGAGTGTGCTTGATCTGTGTGTCCATGATTCATTAAGTTGCAGCTTGTTCCATGCAATCTGGATTTAACTTTGTGGGTGTGAGTTGTTTTGCAATTTCGGATGTGTCTAGTAATGGTGGAAAGTATGGCCGAAGGTGGTCCACATTGAACACTGGGTGCAGGCCAAGGAATGGGGGAATGTTGAGCTCAAATGCATTATCTCCTATAGCCTGGGTAATGGTGTAAGGACCATATCGGAGTGGTTTGAGTTTCCGATAGGCTTCAGTAAGGTGTTCCTTTTGCAAATGCAACTAGACTTTGTCGCCCACCTGAAACTTGTGTGGCACCCGATGTTGATCATGTCATTGCTTGTACTTGGCATTTGATTTCTCCATAATGTCATGGACCTGCTGGCGAATATGTTGGATGTGCTCAATGAAGATGTTTGCCTTATCTAAGTAGCTGTAAATGGCATGGCCACATCAATGGGACATAGTGGCTAGAATCCCAAGCCCACTTGAAAAGGGTTGTGGCTAGTCGAGCTATGGAGAGCCCGGTTGTAGCTTTGTTGAAACAATGTAAAACCCTAAATATCCAAAAACCTAACCCTAGAAGATGAAATGCCAAACTGTGGGCCCCATTTGGGTAAATTGGTACATCAACTTCCTGCGGTCGTAACTTTGGCATATGATCTCCATTTGACATGCACAATATCTCGTTAGAAATATCTATCTGAGAACTATAACTTTGGGAAGAGCATTGGTCCATGGACCCATGTTGCTCTCAGGTTTCCCAAAAAATGTTGTTTAGGGCCTCAAAACGGCTCCGGAAGTTCAGGACCTGGAAAACTAGTAAAAATAGTAAATTGTGCTACAATTAAGGAAACTGAAAAGCTGAAAGAAACAATGGTGGGCATCCAAGTGGACTTGGCATATGGCCACCAATATCCACCTGGAACAAGCACTCACATAAGAAATATGGCTTATTACACATATTACCAAGAAGTTCAAGTGAGAATCCATCAAATGATGGCGTCATTCCCAAGATAGAGTTCTCTACTTTAACTACATATACATAGATTATCAATAGAGGTGTTTCCGCCATAGATGATGGATCTCATGGACTTGCACCAGTGTGGTGACGACATGTCTGTAGATTCTCCGTCAACTTTTCTAGGATCATAGGCACCCACATAAGAAATATGGCTTATAACACATATTATCGAGAAGATCAAGCGGGAACCATCAAATGATGGCATCATTCCCAAGTTGGAGCTCTCTACTTTAATTACATATACACAGATTATCAATAGAGGTGTATCCACCATATATGACGATTCTCATGGACTTGCACCAGTGTGGCAATGACATGTCTATAGATTCTCTGTTAATTTTTATCTCTGTAGAAGCCCAATCATTGCTTTATAGTGTTAGAGTTGGCTTTGATTCCTCATAGAAGGTTGATAGACCATTGCACCAACTACCCTTTTCTTTTGTTATGGTTTGATGTGTAACTTATCGAAATTGTAGAGCACTACAATTTTATAAAATTACAATGAAGCACCTTGCATAGTATATAAATATTCTAAATGAAATATTATCAATGAATCTAGCACCTGCTTGCAAGAGAACGATAACAAGGGTTTCCCTCTATAATATTCCAGTCTAATTAATCAACAAATATGTCGTGTTATGAGAGAGCATAAGCACAACGAAGTCCATGGTAGATGCGGGACCTGGATGAAGCCTAGGGTGAACACTTCTCGATAGAAAATTATGATAAATTTGTGACGTAGCTAAATCCTGCTAGATTTATGGCCAATAATGATGAGAGAAGCACATACTAATGTTACATACAACCATCTCGTTATCAATCTAAATTGGGAAGCAACACTTGAGTAGTGTTGGATCTTTCATCTGGAAGAAGTAAGGGTTCCTACACAGTAGTTTAACGTGGAAGTGCAACATGAATGCTTTCCATTGAAGACAAATAAGCTCCAAGAAAATTTCAGAACAAAGAATATGGATCTGCAATCTCACAGACTGGATGACCATGATCAACTGTCTAGGACTGATGGCAATATTGTCGACGATGAGATTAATTAAGGATTTTATATTGAAACCACTAGGAATATTAGCGAGCTAAGAAACCATATTGATGGAGAATTGAAATATGATAATCTGGTTGCTTCCTTTCAAGAGTTTTAGTATTTGGTCAGTCCACCTGTTATTTATGTACTAGCCCTGTAGTTTCCTATCTAGGGTGCTAGATTAGGCTATATTTATTATCGACCAGGATCAGTAAACTTCGAGGCATGCGTCTACAATTTATAGACATAAAGGATTCCTAACTAAGTGTTCGTGATGGTAGGCTACATAACTTCTTTACGGAAGGTTGAGGTATGTTCCCTATCACCTGGACACTCAGGTCACTCAACTCATCTACTTATCTAAAAACACTGTGTATTACTTAAACCAAGATTTCAATACCCTTACGAGGATGCTGTGCATAAAACCCCTGTTCAGTGAACGCTCAGCATTCAATGTTTATCATTCATGAAAGATTGAAATATATTAAAATCATAAGCACACTTAAAATCCAAATATATGAGAAACAGGGTTCATGAAGATGCTCTTAAAAATAATGAAAGATCAGATCCCTTACAGGATACAATTCAACGATCTCAGCGATTAATCCTTCAAGCTACCATCATAAACATTACTCATACGAATTTCTAATTGAATCAACGAAAGCATAAACTGAACTCTAATCACTGTGCATACTATTGAATATTCAGAAGTTGCAAATGAAACAAAATAACAGTATACCCGTTCCACGCAGGGCCCGTCCGCGTTTCAGAGGTATACTAGACTGTGCTCAAGCAACTAAAGAATCAATGCAACAAGGAAATCGTGACTGCAACCGTGTTTTTGGTATTAAGTTCAAAACTCTGTTTTCAAAACGATACAATGATAATCCCTAACTGACAACACAAAACTGTGTTTACATATGTTTTTACAACGTTTACATTTCGAAATGAATGTACATTCGTGATGCGGCTGTTGCCGCTTTTGCTATGGCATAGTTTTTAAGTTGTTTCCATTCTGAACCGATTTCAAAAAGGAATAAAACTACATCGATTTAGAACCCTATGCTGTTGCTGCTTTTGTCGCCAACATGCTATACTTTGACCGTCATTGACCGTGCCTCCAGGAGCGTTGGTTCTGCTGTAGGATAGGTGTTCGTCCATGCTTGTACATTCTACTTTTCATCCCTACCCTTTGCTTTAGCCTAGCTGTCATGCCATATGTCAAACAATAAACCAATTACAGGATGTTGCAACTTCCTGTAGTCTTTTTATCAAAAATCCCTAATTCTTTAACATAAAACTCATAAATCAATTCTAATGTATTTAACAACTATAATACTGTTAACTAATCAATTTCAAGGGGTCTAAGAGATGTATGAAGGAAAAAGGTAGGCAAACGATGTGTTTGAAGAGGAAAAAGGAGGTCAAGGAATGGTACCAACATCTCTCCCCGACTTAATGAATTAGCATGAACTCATGCTAACCCTGATGTGCTTCTTCTGAACTCTGTCCCTGCCTGTACCTCTGCTGCCTTCAACAATGTATCCACATTCTTCTTCACCTGGGCATCTTTCTGACCATGGAGCTCATGCTTTAAATTTTTGTACTTTTCCTTGAGGACCTTCTTTTGGTTGTACCATTTAGTGGCCCACTTACAAATATTTGTTTGTTCAGCTTCAAGTTCCTTAATTTTTTCCCTTAACTTTTCATTCTTCTGTTGAGTCTCTTTACTCTGTGCACTGAGCATTTCATTTTCTTTCTTGATAACTTTTTCCAGCATATTAGCCTCCATTAGTTCTTCCTTTAACTTCTCAATTTGCTTCTCCAGTTTCTTCTGTTTCTTTATGGCAGGTGGTGAATCTTTTTCTTGCCTGTTATTGCTTTCAACCTCCATCTCAGCTCCTGGTCCAGGTTGTGAGTGGGCACTACTTTCAATATCCATCGGCATAGGTGCATTTGATTCAAGCTGGTTTTCTTGTAGCTGGGCCTTTCATGTTCTCCTGGTTCTTCTTGAATAAGTGGTAAAATTTTTATCTTGCTCTGCTTTCCGAGCATCCTCTTTTCTCATTTTCCTCGTCCTTATACTGCTAACAGGTGGAGGTACCTTGCTTGCTTTGTGTATGGGAATCTCTTCATCGATATCATTCATGAATCCTGAGTTTTCCTGTGGTTCTTCCTTGTCCTCTTCGTCTTTAATTTGGTTAGCAACCAAGAACTCCTTCCACGTTTTCCCTCTTCTCTGCAATTCATACTCAATAAGAATTTTAATTAACCCAAAGTGATATAAGCTCTTGTCTTCGTTACCTTTCTGCTTTTGGATGGTCTTTGACATTTTGGTTAGGCTTTGCAAGAGGAAGTATGGCAGACTGATAACACACTGCCCTTTCAAATGTAACAATAACTTGATATGGTACAAGTAAACAATACTGTAGCGGCCTTCACAAGTTACAAACTTTTGGATGATATAGACCATCTCGTCCCATGGATGTACCAGCCAACTTCTTGGGACGCCTTTCTTCCAATTAACGGACGAAACCCTGGATCTGGACATAAATTGAGTCCATGATTTCTCTTTAAATTGCTTTGTCTTGAAGTACTTCTCCCCTTCTGGGCTGATCCCTAGGGCTTGAGCTATGGTGTCTTCCGAAACTCTGAATGAAAAATTACCTATCAAAGCTTTCTCTCCGTTGAATGTAAAAGCGAACTGTTTGGTGACCTCTTCATTACTTCCACGAAATTTCTCTAAAAAGGGCAGCCACTGTATTTCTTTAAGAATTGAAATGCAATCTTCGTGATACTGGGAACTGTCGAATATGCTTGGTTCGACCCTATTGGTCATTGTGGCCGAGAGTTGTGCTCTAACTCTTCTTTGTTTATGTTTTACAAATTCAACAAAGAAGTTTTGATTTGTTACCTTTTATTTTCCGCCCTAATGCTGCTGACCTGGTGGCGTCCTCGGCTCTTTAACACTAGCTCCTTTAGTAACCCAACGATGCTCGATTGACTATCTTGTAATAGAGGTCGAATCCAATTAACTACATTTTCCTTTCGTGGCGCTTGCTACTTTCAATCTTTATTGTTGAAGTCACAGGAGTCTAATGCTGACATAGAACAACTGAAAACGATAATGAAATAACCGGCTTAACTCAATTCATAACATATTCATCTTTTGAACAGAGGAATGGCTGTACTGGTCGTATGGATGCCATCATAGAAACGCTAGAAGCATATATATGAAGTACTGGGATATGATTCCGGGTAGTCGTTTGCATCATTTGGCTTCGTCGGGTGTTTAAATCATAATTCGGCCGTTTCAAACATAATGAACAAGATCGCATGACATTTGGTTTCCAAACAATTCACCACGTGTCCTGCTTTTGTTGGTACCCAGCCAAATAGAAATGTTGGGATGGCTGTAGGGTCTAATTGATTGGAACAGAGATTGAAAAGGGTGATATGAGAGGGGATTAACAAAATCGTATAAGTATGAGAGGGGTTGGAGTATTGGAAGATGATAGGGATTAACAATAGGATAACGAGTGATAGGTATGGAGGTGTCTCTGAAATTGATCGTAGCAATCACAATTATTAAATTTAACATTAAAAATTAATCTAAGAATTTAAATGTTAAGAATAAGGAATACATTACACTTTTGTTGGTTGTTCAAGCGTTGCATTGGCATGCTGGGTAGGACTAGTCTCTTTTGACTATTCTTTGCTGTTCATAACAGGTCCCCTGAGATAGATTCGAATGCAACAAGTCCCTCTGAGATCTTGAAGATGTTCATGCAGCTTCTTTGAAATTCGGAGAAAGAATTATATGTATACAAGTTCCTTGATCTTTGGTATTTGATGAAGTCTTGGTGCCCACCAACCTGTGGATCCTTGTAGAAACTTGATGAAGCTTTGTTGAAGTAATCCTGAAGTAACAGTCTCTTAACAGGTCCCTTTTATGTGTCTTAAACAGGTCCCATTACTGCTGGTGTTGGTAACATGGTCTTCTGGATAGAACAGGTCCCCCTGCATAATGTTTATAACCAGGTCCCTCTGAGATAAAACAATGACAAAACAACTTCTTTATTGAAATCTGGAATTCTGAAACAAACTGCTTTGGAAATTTACAGTGAGGAGATGAGATAAGAAATCTTTAAGAATTTACAATGGAGAGATAAGAGAACAAAATGCTGATGCCTCTCTCCCCCACTAAAGTTTTGACTTGTCCTCAAGTCATTATTCAGTTGATAAATCAAACAGGGAACAAAAGAAAAAGAATTCTTACCCGCCAACGAATTGGTTTTCAAGTAAGAATTCGGGGTTAGAGTCTGCCAGAGTCTGGTTTTCACATCTAACCCATTGTTATTATATTTTTTTTTTTTTTTTTGTGTTTGTTTTTTTTTTTTTTTATTTTTTTTTAATTTCTTTTTGAATTTCTAAATTGAAATAAAATGAACTAAGGCAGGGATACTGCAGCTGAAGGCTGCAGTATCTCAACCTCTCTTTGTTGAGATACTGTTTGGAGAAAATTTTGCTTGCTGATGGGCTTAGTATAAAGTTTCAGGCGATGACCGTTGACAGTAAAGGAATGACCTTCTCCATCAATAGTTTTGAGCTTGACTGAACCATTGTTGTAAGCCTGAATAATTTGGTATGGGCCCATCCAATGGGTGGTAAACTTGGCTTTATGATCTCTGAATTTAGAGTCAAAAAGTAAAGCCCAGTCGCCTTCCTTGAACTGCTTCTTCTTGATATGTGCATCATGCCACTGCTTCCTTTGTTTTTGCATGAGGATTGTGGTTTCCTCTGCTTGCTGCCTCATTTCATCTAGCTGGTTCAACTGCTAAATTCTTTCTTGTTGTGCTTGGTCCAGGTCAATCTGCAAATCTGCAGCCAGTTTAAAAGTATGTATTTGAAACTCAATAGGAAGCATTACCTCTTTGCCATACACCAACTGATATGGTGTAAATCTTGTAGTATTCTTCCACGTAATTCTGTAAGCCCATAGTGCATCTTTGAGCTTCTCTTCCCAATTCTTTCTGTTCATTGCCACAGTTTTAGTGATGATCCCTTCCAAAGTTTTGTTTGTGGATTCCACCTGCCCATTGGCCTGTGGATGGTAAGGTGTACTTCTTATGTGCTTGATTTGGTATTTGTTTGTGATGTCCTTCACTAACTTTGAAGTAAATTGAGTACCTTGATCAGTCACTATTTCCCTTGATACTCCATACCTTACAAAAATCTCTTCAAAAAGGAAATTTACCACTGTTTGTTCGGTGGCTCTAACTAGTGCTTTTGCTTCAGCCCACTTTGTGACGTAATCAGTACATACTAAGATGTACTTCTTACCATTGGAGGTTGGGTTAATGGGTCCTATAAAGTCTAGAGCCCATTTTTCAAATGGCTCTAGGTGAACTTGGGGCTGAAGTGGCATCTCGTCTGTAGCTATTGGCCTGCCCATTCTTTGGCAGCTGTCACAACTCTTCACGTACTTCTTGGAATCCTTAAAAATGGATGGCCAGTAGTATCCAAGACTGAGAACTTTGAATGTTGTTCGCTTAGCTGCAAAATGCCCACCACACGGTTCATCATGGCAAGATTTTAAAATATCAATTATCTCATCATTTCTTACACATCTTCTAATAATCATATCATAACCAGTGTAAAATAAATCGCCATTAATCCATGAGTATCGAGCACTTTGTTTGACTAGTCTCTTCTTTTCCTTTGGAGTAAAGTATGGAGGTGTCCTTCCTGTAGACAAATAATTGGCCAAGTCAGCATACCAAGGATTCACTATGGAAATTGCAAATAAATTTTCATCTGGGAAAGAATCTTCAATCGGAACAACCTCACCTGGATTTTGCAGTCTAGAAAGAAAATCTGCCACCTGATTCTCTTTACCTGGTCTATCTAACACTGTGATGTTAAATTCCTGTAACAATAATAACCATCTGGTAACTCTGCCACTAGTTATTGGTTTATTCATTAAATGTCTAATGGCAGAATGATCAGTATGTACAAAGACTTCATAACCAGTTATATAATGTCGGAATTTATTCACAGCATATATGATGGCAAGTGTTTCCTTTTCTGTGACTGTGTAGTTTGACTCTGCAGGTGTTAGATTTTTGCTAATGAAATAAATGGCATAATTACGAGATTCCTCTTTTTGGCCTAATGAGGCACCCACTGCAGTGTCAGATGCATCTGTAAAGAAATGAAATGGTAGGCTCCAGTTAGGTCCTCTTAAGACTGGTGCGGTTGATAACTTCTTTTTGAGTGCTTCAAATGCTTGTTGGCAGTTCTCATTCCAGTTGAAAAGTACATCTTTTGTTAGAAGCTTAAACAAAGGTAAAACTATTTTACTAAAATGTTCAATAAACCTTCTGTAATAGCTTGCATACCCAAGGAAACTTCTTACCTCTCTTTGATTCTTTGGAATTGGCAAATCAACAATGATCTGGATTTTTGCTGGGTCAACTTTGATGCCTTGAAAATAAATATAGTGGCCTAATACTATCCCTTCGTTTAACATCATAAAGCACTTTTCATTGCTCAGGGACAGATTAGCTTCAATACATCTTTTCAAAACTCTTTCAAGGTTCTCTAATGCATGTTCAAATGAATTTCCGTACACTGAAAAATCATCCATGTAAACTTCAACACAATCATGAACTAAATCAGCGAAAATAGCTAAGACAGCTCTCTGAAATGTAGCTGGAGCATTGCAAAGTCCAAATGGCAAAACATTATAAGCATAAGTGCCCCAAGGACAGGTGAATGTGGTTTTGTCCTGATCTTCTGAGGCTATCCTGATCTGGTTGTAGCCACTGAAACCATCAAGAAAATAAAATGATGATTTCCCAGCTAAGGTGTCTAACACTTGGTCAATATATGGTAGTGGGAAATAATCTTTGAGCGTTGCTTTGTTCAATTGTCTGTAATCAACACAAATGCGCCACTTACCATTTTTCTTGGGCACTATAACCAATGGGGATACCCACTGACTGTCAGAAATAGGATATATAAAATTAACTCTCAACAGTTTTTGCAATTCTTCTCTGACAATATCCTGGAGCATGGGGTTCATTCTTCTCTGCGGTTGCCTCACTGGTTTGATAGTACTATCTATATAAATATGGTGAGTGCATGTGTCGGGGTGAATCCCATGCATATCGGTGTAGTCCCAAGCAAATGCTTTCTGGTATTTTCTCAATAGTCGAATCAATTTCTCTTGCTGAGATGAGTCTAGGTGATTGCCTATGTTCAGAGTTTTCCCTGGACTAATCTCTATGATCTGACTCTGTGTGTTTGTGATGGATTGAACTAGAAAAATATCGTGAAATGTGGTTTGCAAAGATTGAATGGTGCATGTTTCTTGAAAATTTTGGGCTAAAAGTACATCTGCAACATGATATTGGTCGTTTCTCAAATTTTCGGAAATATTAGGTTGAGAAAGGAACAATTCTACCAAATCATTATTATTTTGTTCTTGGAAATCATAGATTTGGTCAATGCTAAAAACAGATTGTACTTCTTCTTTATCATTGTATTTATCATCAAGCCATAAATTGTGTGTTACTGCTGGTGATTGTGCCGATGGATAAAGAGTGAGTTGTTTTCTCTCGGTCCTCTTGAAATAATCATGTTTCCCGATCGACATCCTATGAATGCATCATCAGTCGCTAACCATGGTCTACCAAGGATGATAGGGCGCCCTCCTAGATTGGATTTGGGTTGAAGAACTAAGAAGTCCATTGGGTACTCCCAAGAGTCTAGTGAAACAATTATGTCCTCCAAAATCCCTAGGAATCACTTTAGACCTATCAGCTAGTTCTAGAACAATCGTTGTGTGTTGCAAATTTATGAGCTGGAGTGTTCTCATGGTTTCAAGAGTCATGACATTTATTGCGGCCCCAAGATCTATTAAAGTGTTTGGAATCAGTATGTTGTTAATGCTTGTAGTAACTCTGGGGATACCAGGATCAACATACTTTTCCATTGAGATGGTATTTGTCATAAGGCCAGCTAAATTTCCTATAACATGAATGGTTTGTGGATCAATCCTTTTCCTAGTGGGCTTCTTAAGACACATTTCTTTGATTGCTTTAGTGTATATGGGAATGTCTTTTATGGCTTGCAGTAGCGGAATTTTTATATAGACATTCTTGAGCTCATCTAAAACATCAAACTGTGGTATAGACATTGGAATTTTCATTTGGACCAATCGGTCTGGAAAAGGTGGATGCAATGGTTGCATCTGCTTATCTTTGGTATCATCGTTTGGTTTTCTTTGATTTGTCATTTCATTTTCATTTTCTGTGTTTTCTTCTTGTTTATCTGTTATTGGAGAATCTTTGTGGAGTACCCTACTATACCTCAAGTTGATATTTTGCAAGGGTAGTGTGGGATATGAGGTTCCCTCTTCTACATTGTAGGCTGGCCTCTCTGCTCTGTTATTTGGATTTGGGACAGTTTGAGCAGGAGTTTGAGTAGGTCTGGGAGGTTGTGAGTTAGATGGAAATTGCAGTTGTGGTGGATTTATTGGTGGAGGAGCAGGCAGTTCTTGTTGAGTAGGTTGAGGTTGGTAAACAACTTGCTGCTGAGGATACTGCTGATATGGTTGAGGATGTGATGAATATGGCTGATGATATTGTTGATATGGCTGTGAATATGGTTGGTATGATTGAGGATATGTATGATAGGATTGAGAATATTGTTGAGATGGTCTCCATTGTTGCTGTGGGTGATTTTGGTGCTGCCATGGCATGGGTACATTCCATGAATTCTGAGCATACATTTGATCATTTACAGGAAATTGCAAATTTTGATTTGGAAACATACCTTGAGGTGCTGGCCTTGGCTGCCATGGTCTCTTTGTGCCCATGTAATACACGTTTTCCATCTCTGCATTAGCTGCCATATTACAGTTCTGCAAAACCTTAACTTTAGGACAATTAAATATATCATGATGTTTAGTACAGAAAGCACAAACTTGGATGTTTTCTAATGGGCAGTCTTTTAAGGCATGTTTCTTCCGGCATTTTGGGCAGAAGATAGCCATTATCTGATCTTCATCTTCTTGTTTCTTCTTAGCTTTTAAAGTGTCAATTTGGTTCCCTAGGGTGCTTAACATATCTGTTTTAAACTCTTCTAACAGATTCCCTATTTCAGCCCTTGTGACACTTGCTGAAGCAGATTTTGTGACTTTGGATGACAGGGTTCTTTTTCCAATTTTAGCTTTGCTCCTTGAATACTTTTCGCATAATTCAGCGATTTCTTCAAAAGGTAAGGTAGAAATGTCACCTTTTCCCATCAAATTAAGATCATCCATGTATTCCTCTCGGATGCCTTTCAAAAATATTGTGCGGATCAGATCAAGAGGCATAGTTCGGTGTTTGGATTTTTGTAAGTTGTAGACAAACCGTTCTAAGTATTCCTCTAAGGTTTCATCCTCTTGTTGGCTCATTCTAAAGATATCATCTTTGGAATCTTTGGATCTATAATAAGGTTGATATTTCCTTAGAAATATTCTTCTCATGCCATCCCAATCAACTATCGCATGCTCACCAAGCCTCATGAACCATCTTAAGGCTGATGCCTTTAATGTTGCTGGGAAGAGTCTAAGCCTATGGGCATCATCTGTGTAACCATATGTTCGACATACAATGTCAAACTCGAACAAGAGTGAGTCTGGGTCTTCCGAAGCCATACCATAAAAGTTTGGTAGCACGGATGGAGGTATGTTTTTCATTTTGATCTCATCATCTTCTTGTGGTTCATGTATAGGAAACTTAAAAGTTGACTCTTCTTCGTCTCTCTGTCCTTGATTTGGTACTGATCCATCTCCTTCCTCAGCCATTCTAATAGGTTTCTTTGTGTCAGTGTCACTTGTTTTAAAGAGGAGATTAAAGACAGATTGTTCGGTCACTGTGCTACTTTCTCCTTGTGTGGAGGATCTAAGAAAGTGTTTCTTCTGTGATTTATGTGCTAATAAACTTTGCCTTTCGATGAGAGTAAGTCTTTGTCCTGACTTTTGTTTATCCTCTAATGCTTGTATGGTGACTTCCTCAGCTGGTGTTGTATTTCCTAAAGAGTCTACTCCTGATTATGGGTTAGTTTTTGGATGGTGGGGGGTTTTTATGAATCTACCTTGATTGTCTCTAAATCTAGGCATAAATGAACATGATTTCTAAATCTATGTTTTTGCTCGTTTTTATTTATTGAATTTTTTTTCTTTTTAAATCCTTTAAGTACGCCTCCCTGGCAACGGCGCCAAAATGTAGTGTCCTATCTAGGGTGCTAGATTAGGCTATATTTATTATCGACTAGGATCAGTAAACTTCGAGGCATGCGTCTACAATTTATAGACATAAAGGATTCCTAACTAAGTGTTCGTGATGGTAGGTTACAGAACTTCTTTACGGAAGGTTGAGGTATGTTCCCTATCACCTGGACACTCAGGTCACTCAACTCATCTACTTATCTAAAAACATTGTGTATTACTTAAACCAAGATTTCAATCCCCTTACGAGGATGCTGTGCATAAAACCCCTGTTCAGTGAACACTCAACATTCAATGTTTATCATTCATGAAAGATTGAAATATATTAAAATCGTAAGCACACTTAAAATCCAAATATATGAGAAACAGGGTTCATGAAGATGCTCTTAAAAATAATGAAATATCAGATCCCTTACAGGATACAATTCAACGATCTCAGCGATTAATCCTTCAAGCTACCATCATAAACATTACTCATACGAATTTCTAATTGAATCAATGAAAGCATAAACTGAACTCTAATCACTGTGCATACTATTGAATATTCAAAAGTTGCAAATGAAATAAAATAACAGTATACCCGTTCCACGCAGGGCCCGTCCGCGTTTCAGAGGTATACTGGACTGTGCTCAAGCAACTATAGAATCAACGCAACAAGGAAATCGTGACTGCAACCGTGTTTTTGGTATTAAGTTCAAAACTCTGTTTTCAAAACGATACAATGATAATCCCTAACTGATAACACAGAACTGTTTTTACATATGTTTTTACAACGTTTACATTTCGAAATGAATGTACATTCATGATGCGGCTGTTGCCGCTTTTGCTATGGCATAGTTTTTAAGTTGTTTCCATTCTGAACCGATTTCAAAAAGGAATAAAACTACATCGGTTTAGAACCCTATGTTGTTGTTGCTTTTGTCGCCAACATGCTATACTTTGACCGTCATTGACCGTGCCTCCAGGAGCGTTGGTTCTGCTGTAGGATAGGTGTTCGTCCATGCTTGTACATTCTACTTTTCATCCCTACCCTTTGCTTTAGCCTAGCTGTCATACCATATGTCAAACAATAAACCAATTATAGGATGTTGCAACTTCCTGTAGTCTTTTTATCAAAAATCCCTAATTCTTTAACTTAAAACTCATAAATCAATTCTAATGTATTTAACAACTATAATACTGTTAACTAATCAATTTCAAGGGGTCTAAGAGATGTATGAAGGAAAAAGGTAGGCAAACGATGTGTTTGAAGAGGAAAAAGGAGGTCAAGGAATGGTACCAACAAGCCCCAATTGAAGTACGATGAATGCTAAACAACAAGGAGAAGATTTGCATCAGTGACAGGTCAATCTCCTGCATTCAAATCCAGGTAGAATGGGTTATTTTATCTAGTTGACCCAAAATGTCCCCAAATCCATATTTGAATAATTAATTATTTGGTTTTCTGGGTTCATAGGCATATGATCAGGTGGATGCTCTATTTGACTATGGTTCAAAATCAAACCTCATATCAGTAGTTGGAGTAAAGTGCATAGACAAGATGGAAAAATTAGTGGTTTCAGTACTAACTAAAATAACATTAGTTGAGGACTTATAATGTAACTCAGTTAGAAATAAAATCTCTCCATTCAACTCTTAGTGCCAAATTAACAGGTAGATTAGGCCATAAAATAAAATTTTTTGTCAGGGCAACTTGTATTAAGAGTAAAGCTCCATGAAAGGCCATTTCCAAAATTTCCATAGTGTAATATGTTTGATGCTTGTCAAATAAAAAAATTACTAATTCATTGCATTAAAAATGATGGATTTAAGGGTCATTTCAAGTCTGAGACTGCATTTATGGTTTAAGAGTGTGGCTCTAAAAGAAGATAGAGTTGAATATGGACCTCTCAATATCACTTTGAAGGAGGTGCTTCACCTTCTAATTCAAGGGCTTGCACCAAGTAGAGGTCTCTAGCATGTTTGTCCCCCATGCTTGGTGCTTGTTGATTTCCAAGATGTAGGTAGTGTTCACTAGGCATGCAGATGTGTAGCTATCTGTGGCCATCTATTATTGCAACAATCAATGACCTTAATCCAAATTTTGTGACCCTTAGAACCAAAGCCAATGTTGCAATATATTTGATCATGCCTATCTACATTTATTTATTTCACAAAGAAACTATAGGAACTAAGGGACGACCTCAAAAATTGAAAAGCATTACCTATTTCCAAGTGTTGCATGGAGATCGGTAATAAGTTTTTTTTCCATGGGTAGAAAATGTTCCTTGTTTCAGATCAGGTATGAGACAATTTATCCAACGAAGCCTATTTTTCTTGTGTGTAAAAGCAGTGTGCAGAGCTTTCATTGTGCAGAAAGATCCATACTAGTAAAGCTTTGCAGTTGTGCAAAAATTTCACTATGCAAGAAGCTCCATGCAAGAAAATCTCCACGCATCACTCATTGCCAGTTGTGATAAGTTTAGATGAATTTCTCATGGGAAAATAATTAATTTTAAAGGATTTTGTATTTCACACTTAATGTGCAATTTCATATTTCACATGTATTTTGTATTGCACAAAATGTAAAGTTCTTTTACATAAAATTAACTTCACATATTATTCAATACATTACTTCACATTATATGACTCATTGGTGGTTCTAATGTTAGTTTGTTTGTCACTATCTCCTTTGCGGTATCCAATGATTTTATTCAAATTAATAATAAATTGGAAACAATAACAAATTCATAAAGCATATTTAATGCAATTTCCACTTTTAAGTTTTTCATCCAATGCTCCCATACATCATGCTTAGAGTTTACAGGGGTTGTGGGATTTAGGGAAACCTTAGTTGGCATTAGGGCTGCTTAGTTGTGCACTATTATTAGGCTATAGCAAAGGGGGTCCCACTGGAGGGTTTTGACATGGAGATAACGTGAAACTCAACAAAGCCAAGGATAGAAGCAAGCGATGTAATGTATACAAATTACAGGTTCTTTTTTTATGTTTTTAAATTAAGAAAACATAATGACATAGAAAAAAACCTACAATGAAACCTACCTAGAGGAGAAATCATTTATAATGACATAAAAAAACAAAATCTCATGGAAGGATGTGTAGAGAAAGCGTCTACGAAGGTGGTTGTGCAGAGGAAGTTTTGCGGAAGAAAAGTGTGTAGAGGCGGCTGTGTGGAGAAAGCACGTGTAGAGGTGGCTATGCGAATAAAGGGTGCGTGGAGGTGGTTGTGTGGATGTGGTTGGCAAGCTATGTGGAGGAAGCTTGTGTGGAGGAAGAATGTGTGGAGACAAAATCATTTAACTAATGGTAGAGGCAGGGACTATGTTGCCTTGCAGCTATTCCCCTTGTTATTGAATTGATTTATGCAATAACGTATTAATAACTACAAAACAAATATATATATATATATATATATATATATATATATATATATATACCCATAATAATACAAATCTAAATTTTATTTAAAATAATAAAATATACACATTCAATTAATACATAACTTTTATTTTTATTTTAAATTATATATTGTTGAATTAAGATAATGGTAACGTTATTCATAAAAATATCCATTTATACTAAACTAAATAGTAAAACACATTTCTTAACACATAAATTTTAATATCACATAACCCACCTAATATTTAAAAAAAAATGATTAGAAGATATCCCTATCATAATGACGCAATTGAGAACACAATAAAGTGATTAAATATTTTCTAATGATGTCCATGGTAAAATTCATGATCCTTTTTTTCACAAAAGAAAAAATCAATGGGCCACTAGTAATGTACACAAGTGTGAATACAAGAGGAGTTCCAATTCACTAGAATATTCAGTTCTCCATCACACCAGATCATACAAAAATCGTAAATGCATAGTTAAGAAAGAGATGGGCTACATCCTCGAGTCCATGTTTGCAGAGTACACACCTCCTTGGACCACTAAAGCCATGTCCACAAATATTATACCATTTTAAAATTGTATTATGCCATTGTTAGCCACCCAAAGCATTTGAGATTTTGAGGTAGGTTCCATTTCCACATTTTACTTAGCCACCCACATGACACAATGATTTGGATCTCTTAGCTACCGTAATTAACCAAGATCTTTTACTTCTGTGATGTTAGCAAAATTGCATTTGAAAGAGTATGAAAAACCACATATGCATACTTTAAAGGAGAAGAAACATAAAGGAAACCATCAAATCAAACAACACTCACAAGTTGATAACGAATTTCACCTAGTGTGGGTTACGTCTCTGGGCCCGATGTTAATAGTGGGGAGGCCGCTTCATTAAATGTTGCAAGATGAGGATGAGTTCATGATGTATTCTTTGTCAACACAAGGAAGAATTCCCTTAATTAGAGTGGCATGTATCTCCATGAGACATTGTCCTATAAGAACTCTCACTCATATAAGGTCTCCTTCAGCATAACAAAATATCAAACTCTCACACGGAATGAAATACAAGGATCCTCCCAAAAAATGGTAAACAAGGATCTCAACATCAGATGATCATCTCAAAAAATATCAAAAGAAGACATGACATCATTGCATCTTATACCTCCACTTCTGAGAATTTCCTGAAAATACACACCTCTGTTGAAGAAACAAAATGGGCTGTTGAATACCTGGTGAAAAATCATGAAATATGACTATAAACTCAACCCCCTTCTGACTCAGTCAAATTTGGGCTCCCCAAGAATCTCAAGGATTCCTCAAAGATTCTCTTCTGCGGGCTTAATGAAATTTGGCTACTCAGATGAAGAAACTCATCCCACCATCACGTTCATTGCAAAAAACTGATAAAAATGAGTATAAAGTCGGCCTGGTTCTGAAACTGTCATTTTTGGGCCTCTGGGGAATCTTTTAGATTCCTACGTCAAAGTTCCACTTTTATGGTTTCGTCATCAACATTCTGCTTCTAAAAACTATGTTGCCCATATCAGAAAACTGATCATGCCATTAGACTCCTGGAAAAATTATGGTTCATTTGAGTATAAACTTGGCATGAATCTGACACCTTCACAAATTGGCTCCAAGGGAATCTTAAAGATTCATAGAGGATATTCTTTGAAATATTCCCCATCATATGCTCTAACAATGTTCCTAGAATCTTCTTGAGATTCATGTCTTCATTAGTCTTCATGTGCCCTCATCTCTCATGTATTCTCCATGGTTCCCTTTGAACCATTTGAATGGAATTTTATAACAAAGTGTGAGGGTGAATAAGACAAAGTGTGTCATTGGCACAATGGTTGGTATAGTCATATTAAGTCCCTTATTGTTAGGAAGGTTTTGGGTTAAAAACCCATGGACTCCCAATTTTGGTTTTAATATAGTTTTCAAACCATATAATATATGGTATACATATGACCATATTGTAACAACTCCCCAAACCATGAGAATAAGAAAAAAATGTAGGTTGCACCATGCCAAGGCCACTTGGGCCTAATTTGAGGTGTCATGTGGCACTATGTGATTGGTCCATGTGGCAAGCTCTCATTGGTCCACATCATATGCCACTTCTATCACGTACATGCTATGTGTTGACTTGTGATATTGCCACATCACCTGTTGTGGTCCACCTGGTCTACTAATTGGGCTGTCATGTGGCATCTTGTGGGAGTGTCACGTGGCACCCTCTAGTTGAATTTTTTGTTCTTGTTGTTTGGTGCAAACTTCAAACTGTAATAACTTTCTCATATGGACTCGGATTTCAGTTTCACCTGCATTTTTGGAATCATGATGACGAGCTCTTTGAACTGGTCTTGACGAAATATGAGATATTTTATTTTTGAGCCTTTCTAGAGCCACTTGGACCATTCCTCCCCACTAAGGAGATTTTTGTCCTCCAAAAGCATGAACATTATCTGCAATCTATTGTACTCCCTTGTCTGCACAACAAGTGTCATAACAAGCCACAATTCCTTCTTCTTCACCTTTGTTCTTCAGAGCCATAATTGTTGAACTGACACCTGTACTTTTATGCAAACCTATAGTACATCTTGAAAAATACATGTTCAATTAAAAGACCAAACATGACCCAAGCAAAATCCATACTTCCCAAGAGTTTATAACACACTCTTTGGTCAAGTTTACATCAGAATCATAATAGAAACAAATACCCCAACTATCAACAAAAAGGCTAAAACATCATATGTTGAACTCATAAGTGATGGAAAACACATCATCACTTTTACAATCTTTTCACATGTGATTTACAAAATGCGGTCATGACAAGCCACTATCTCTAGTAAAACCATATCTCACTCAACAAAGTGAATGTGTCATCATTCTAGATTTGATTCTCTTTTTGAACAACTTCACCGATAGGCTCATTTTCAGATTCATTTTGGTTCTTCGGTTGTTACTCTGGATGGTGCTCCCAACATGTAGCTCTTTGATGTCCATGCTTGTTACAATGGCTACAAAAATTATTCTTCCTCTAGACTGAATCGACCTTCTTCGTACCCTGATATGGAGAAGGGTTTATATGTCTTGTCTTTTTCCTTGCTGCCATTTTCTTCCAGCACTTGGAAACCACATGGTTATATAAGCCACAAAAACTACATGGTTTTCTATGCCACAAGTTTTGTTCACTATTACCAATTTGCTTGTAATCAAAATGAACTTTAGAATACTAAGAATTTTTATACCTTGCTTTGGCTCTCTCTTTGGAATGCTCACTTCCATTTGGAAATGACCTACAATCACGATCACTGGAGGATGGTGATGTACTCTTAGCATCCTTCATTGTCTCAGACTTGTTGCCTGAAGATTCTCCTATCTCTTCCTTTCTAACATAGCCCAATCCTGCATGTCATGGTAATTCCACCACTTGGATGGGATTCACAATGCCTTGCCCATTAGCTCCTATACCCTGCCTTCATATCCCATCTTCTTCATTAATTTGAACCAATTCTTGTATTGTGCTTTTCAAAAGAACCCAAATCATTATCATCACATGAAAATGAATTTGAAGAATTACCAACACTGTTTACCTCTAAAGCAGGTGAAGATGGCTTTGCTAAGCCCTCATTGCATTTCAACCTTTCCAAGGCCTCTTCTATGGCTCGTAACTGAAGCTGCAATCTCTTCTTCTCCTCTTCGACTTCTTGTAGAATTATCCTCAATGCAACATTCTCTACTTGAAGGCTCTCATTTATCTCTTCATTTAAATGATGAGAAGAAGATGAAGAAGTATATTCACTCGAAGATGGAGATGTCATCCTCTACTCTCTCTTTCTCCTATTCCTCTTTCACCATTTTCTCCTCATAATTTTCATACATTATGTCTACCATGCTTTCCATCATGTAGAAGGCCTCGTAGAGATCTCTGCGATCCTCCATTTTTTTTCTCTTTGCACATTGAATCATTGGTTATCATTCACGTTCACAATTTGCATTAGTAAGAAGACCGCTCTGATACTAAACTTGATTCGGATCTCTCATCTACCGAAATTAACCAAGATATTTAACTTCTATGATGTTAGCAGAATTACATGTGAAATAGTATGAAAAACCACATGTGCATACTTTAAAGGAGAGGAAACATAAAGGAAACCATCAAATCAAAGAACACACACAAGTTGATAACGGAGTTCACCCAGTGTGGGTTACATCTTCAGGCCCGGTGTCAAGAGTGGGGAGGCCGCTTCATTAAATGTTGCAAGATGATGATGAGTACATGATGTATTCTTTGTCAATACAAGGAAGAACTTCCTTAACTAGAGTGGCATGTCTCTCCACGAGATGTTCTCCTATAAGAACTCTCACTCATATAAGTTCTCCTTCAGCATGACAAAATATCAAACTCTCACATGAAGTGGCATACAAGGATCCTCCAACAAAATGGAAAACAAGGATATCAACATCAAATGATCATCTCAGTAAAAATCAAAAGAAGGCATGGCATCAATGCATCTTATACCTCCACTTCCAGGGATGGCCTGAAAATGGACACCTTTGCTGAAGTAACAGACTGCACGGTTGAATTCTAGGCAAAAAATTGTGAAATTTGACTATAAACTTGACCCCCTTTTGGCTCAGTCAAATTTGGGCTCCCCGGGAATCTCAAAGATTCTCTTCTACATGTTGACTGAAATTTCGTTGCTCTCATTAAGAAATTTATAACACCATTGCATTCATTGTGAAAAAACTGAGAAAAATGAGTATAAAGTCGGTATGGCTATGAAATTGTCATTTTCTAGCCTCCAGGGAATATTTCAGATTTCATGTAGAGTCCTACATCAAGGTTCCACTTTCATGGTTCTTCCCTCAACATTATGCTTCTGAAAATATGTTGCTCAGATCAGAAAATCGATCATGCCATCAGACTCCTGGTGAAATTCTGGTTCTTTTGGGTATAAACTTGGCATGAATCTAACACCTTCACAAATTGGCTCCAAGGGAATCTTAAAGATTCCTCAAAGATTCTTTATAGAGAATATTGTTTGAAATATTCCCTATCATATGCTCTAAAAATATTCCTAGAATCTTCTTGAGGTTCATGTCTTCATGGTTGTCACTTGGGGGGAGGTTGATTCTTATATAGTCAGTGTTACATAGTATATCATTTTATTGGATGCATATTTATTCCCTGTCCAAAAATATTATTGGAAGGATTAATACTTTCATTTCAAAAAATTTATGGGTGGGTGCTTCATATGTAAAGAAGATACATATGGTAAGGTTGGAGAAGTTGTCTAGGCATTATAAATATAGAGGATGCAATATTTTGGATACTGAAAAATTTGGATGGGAACTTCTGGTTAAGAGTTTTTGATGTGGACTAAATGGCGAAGGCATTTGGAAACAGATTATCACTGAAAAGTATCTACAAAATAGGTCAGTTCTTGATTGGATAAAGGATGGAACTCAGTCACCGTGTTCAAAAACATATATATGGAATAGTTTTATTAAATCAAAACATTGGCTGTTGGGAAATATTAGATGGGAGATTGTATCTGGTAATTGTGTGGAGATTGGTCTTGATCCTATCAGAGGATTTTATGGCCGCCATACTTTATCCATTGCACTTACCAAGATCTTACATAATATGGGGTATTACTATATTAACTATATTCAAGTAATTTTGGTGGATTGCAATTATCTCACTTGGATAATCTCTTAGCAAGTGGGTTTATTTTGTGAACTAGTGATTATCTGGGATAGGTATATGGACAATTTAAAATTGGCTACTATTTATGTGTATGGAGGGGAAGACAGATTGGTTTGGAATGGAATATCAGTACAGGGTCATAGTATTGTTGTTGAGGTATATAGATATATCATGAGTACTCAACATTGTGTTGTGATCTAGGTGGCTCTAGAAAGGCTCAAAAATAAAAGTTCTCATATTTAATCAAAACTAGGACCAGTTGGAAGCCTCTCGTGATCTTGATTCCAACGATGCATACAACACTAAAATATGAGTCCATTGGAGAAAGTTATTACAATTTCAAGTTTGTACCAAAAAAAAAAGTCAAAGTCAAAATTCAACTAGAGGGTGCCATGTGGCACTCCCATAGGCTTCCACATGGCATCCCAATTAGCAGACTAGGTGGACCACAATAGGTGATGTGGAAATATCACAAGTTGACACATGGAATTTAGGTGACAAAAGTGGCATATGATGTGGACTAATGAGAGCTTGCCACATGGACCAATCAAATGGTGCCACATGGCACCTCAAAATTGGCCCAAGTGGCCTTGCATGGTGCAACCTATATTTTTGTCTTATTCTCATGGTTTGGGGAGTCATTACAATATGGTCATATGTATACCATATATTATATGGTTTGAAAACTATATTAAAACCACAGGCTCTAAAAGAAAAATTGGGAGATGGTCCCTTTGGGAGTGGAGATGGTCCCTTTGGATTGGGGTTTCAAGTATCTTGGTTTCTCAAGAAGATGGTCCTTTTGGATTGGGGTTTCAAGTATCTTGGTTTCTTGTTGAAACCCAATAACTATGGGATAAATGATTAGAGTTTCCATTCTTATTTTTGTGGGTTTAAAATCCTCCTTTTTCGTTGTTCAAGGTCAAGTGCAACATTTTTCTACTCCTTTGAAAAGTAGTCCTTACCAAATGGGTTAGATATAGTAAGGATTTTTTTATTGATCTCCACTAATTCTTTAATGTTTCTCCATTTTTTCTATCTCCCATTTTCGAACTGTTGAAAATGCAACAAGATGATGGAGCTTAGTGGAAAGGAGTCGCCTTCACTAAGTGGGCCCGCAGGCTATTTTTGGCGCAAAGTCTATTTTTAGACTATGTCTATTTTTAGACTATGTCTATTTTTAGACTATGTCTATTTTTAGACATGTGGATCATGGTCTATGAGTTTCAGGATGCTATTTGTGGATGATTGGTCATGTTGGTAAAAATAGATGGACTTCTATTTTTAGACATATGGGCAGTTTCTATTTTTAGACTGCCAGGCTAAAAATAGAACAGTCGAATATTATTAGCTCTTAATAATATTTGGACTATAAACATTATCTTATCCTCTTGGAGCACTTCAGTTCGAGCTACAGATGTGGCACATGCAACTGTCAGAAGGAAATACACTTTTCTTGTGGGTCAGTTGAGCTATTGCATGCAGGACTTCAGCTAGAAATCATGTGGTCGAGTTTTGGTGGAGTTGATGGAGTTGTGTTCAGTTTGACTTGGTTGAACTAGTTGTATTTAGTCTAACTACAGAATACACTAGTGATGAGTGATGTGAATTAATTATTAATTAATTCACTAATTATTAACTCATAAAGTAACTAAAGAATACATCGGTTAACTCAGTGCATGGATAGTTCAGTGGAGACCAGTGTTAGAGGTGAGTGAAAGGGCAATACAGCTGTCAGTTGTGACTATAGTTGTGCATGAGATTTGCACAATCAATGGATTGAGTATTTCCAATGAGGATTGCATGGTTCAGCCAAAGGAAATACAAGTTTGCTTCAACCATTCATCATTATTCTCATGTAGGATTGCGCAGTGGAGGCAGGCAAAGCAGTGGAAGAGATTTGAACCTGTGATTGATTCAGATCTGAGCTAGTTTTGTGTGTAACAGGTGGAGATAGTACTGAGTACTTGTGAGGAGTATTGTACTATGCATTGTTACATGTTCTCAATCATTATAATATACAGATAGTGTGGGGTTTTCAGCTGTATGCTTTCCCCGGGTTACATACTGTGTTAATGTGTGCATGCGATTGATGTTTCATTGTTTTTAATGCTGCAAGATTGATGATCAACGTAGAGGAGGTTATGTATTATGCATGTATTCCACAATAGTGTATAATCAGGATAATATCTGTGAATAAGTGTCATATTATTCAAAATTTCTACATGGTATCAGAGCAGAGTTGATCATCAGATCTATTATTCAGAAAGTGATTACATTTTATTTCTTCAGGCAGAGTCTATAATCAGGCCAGGTAGCCTCTGGATTCATCCTTCCTTTGGAAGGTGAGATATCCGATAAAAGCCCATACAGTCAATCTCTATACGAGAAATAATTTGTTCTCACAAATTTTAGATCAGAAGCGGTTGAGTTTTGAGCTGGTGGAATTCGAATTTGCAGCAGTGTTTTCTTGGTGTCAAAGTTGAAATGTATTTCAACGGATTGTGATTGGAGTATTCTCTTGAGGGAAACTCAAATTATATTGCATGGAAAGACAGGATGGAGGTGGTGTTAGATGAAAATGTGCTGAAGGAGTTCATAGAGGCTAAGGTCCCAAAGCCTACTGATGCTGCTCACGTTGAGGTTTTGCAAAAGAAGACAACAAAGTGTTGAAGGATTCTGTTGGAGGGCATGAAGGATCACATTGTATCCAGCCTGCATGGAAAGGCTTCTCCATGCTTGATGTGGAAAGCGTTGACAGATCTATTCCAAAGTAAGAGCGACCAGAGGAAGTTGGTGCTCAAGGATAAACTCAGAAACATTAAGTGTGAGAATGGAGACAGTATGCCTAGGTATCTCACGAAGTTCACCCAGTGCCAGGATGAGCTGGGAAGTGTGGGGGTGACTGTCGATGATGAGGATTTGGTGATCTTGGCTCTCCTTAGTCTTCTGAAGAGTTGGCATTCCTATCAGGACTCTGTCAATGGTCGAGAGAAATTGCCAGGATGGGAGAGACTTTGGTCGGATCTTGTGCAGGAGGAGATCAGACGGAGCACCAGAGACAGTTCTTCATCCATGCACGATGAGGAGAACTGTGCCTTAGCGAGTAAGGTGAAGAAGGGGAAGAAGAAGGTTTCTCTTCCGAATCCAGTTCTTCCAATGATGGGAAGAAGGTTGACAAGTCGAAGGTGAGATGCTTTCGTTGTCATGAGTTGGGCCATTATGCTACTAATTGCCCAAAGAAGAAGTCCAAGAAGGGATGCGGGGAAGGATCTGAAGGTGAGGCACTTGCTTCCCAGTTTGAGTCGGATTTCACACTCTTCGCATCCATGGTTTCATCCATGGTGGGAAGTGGCTGGTTTCTTGATAGTGGAGCTTCTTTCCACATGAGCGGTGACAAAATTTTGTTCAGTACTTTGGAGGAGAAAGATCTCTAGATACTCATAGCGATGGGTAATGATGAGAAGTATAATGTCTTAGGTGTAGGCATGGTTATTTTTCAGAGGGAGCATGGAGCTCGCCTTACCTTGACCGATGTCAAGTATCTACCAGGACTGAAGAGAAACTTGGTGTCGATCGCGATGCTGGAAGACGGAGGCTATGATGTAGTCTTAAGTAAGGGAAAGGTTTTCCTTAGACACATCATCACTAGACAGGTGAAGAAGATTGGTTCACGGGTCAAGAACCTGTATGCTCTTGAGGTTCAAGATGCATGCAAAGCCTTGAGCAGCGAGGCAACTGATGGAGACTTGGTGGTTGAGAGGGAGCGTATATTACCTCTCAACATGCAGAGCCAGAAGAAGTCTTAGATGATTGTGGAGGAGCCACGATTGGTGCAGCAACTTGAGGAGGTTGTGGAGCAGCCACAACAAGGGAAGCTGAGAGGAGATCGACTAGAGACATCTACTCATGCAGAGACCTCCAATAGGGGGAAACTTCGAGCTAGGTGGGCTGAGGGATCACATGCAGCCATACCTCCAGGTAGGAGGTGGGGCGATATAGAGTGATCGTCCCAAGGAGGAGGGGCAGGATCCTTGAGGTACCCAACCTCTTGGATGAGACCTTGCTACGAGAGACCCGATGTGGAGTAGCAGGAACTGACTGATTGGGTAGAGACAGATGCGGATGGAGCGGCGGAGAGAGCGACAGTGCAGGGAATCCCAGGACAACACATAGCTAGCAGGCTGCAGCAATGCGAGAGGCACAAGTTTTTTTCACAGTGCTAGGTGGCACAGAGAAGTGTGCGATGGTGCGAGATGCATGGAGATGTTGCAGTAGCACAGATGTCAGAGAGGGAGCACTTGTCACCAGCAGGTAGAGCTTCAACATCAGAGTATGTTCCTAGCCCAACAGAGTGGTCAGTTGGGAGTGTTTTTGTTCCAAGTGTTGTTGGAGCAAGTGGACCGGGCAAATGCGTTGCATGCAGAACATTCCAGAGTTGCAAGATAGTGGTTGTAGATAATCCATATCTTGTTGAGAGGGAGTGTTGAAAATGAAACAAGATGATGGAGCTTAGTGGAAAGGAGTTGCCTTCACTAAGTGGGGCTGCAGGCTATTTTTGGCGCAAAGTCTATTTTTAGACATATGGATCATGGTCTATGAGTTGCAGGATGCTATTTGTGGATTATTGGTCATGTTGGTAAAAATAGATGGACTTCCATTTTAGACATATGGGCAGTTTCTATTTTTAGACTGTCAGGCTAAAAATAGAACAGTCGAATATTATTAGCTCTTAATAATATTTGGACTATAAACATTATCTTATCCTCTTGGAGCACTTTAGTTCAAGCTACAGATGTGGCACATGCAGCTGTCAGAAGGAAATACGCTTTTCTTGTGGGTCAGTTGAGCTATTGCATGCAGGACTTCAGTTAGAACTCATGTGGTCGAGTTTTGGTGGAGTTGATTGAGGAGTTGATGGAGTTGTGTTCAGTTTGACTTGGTTGAACTAGTTGTATTTATTCTAACTACAGAATACACTAGTGATGAGTGATGTGAATTAATTATTAATTAATTCACTAATTATTAACTCATAAAGCAACTAAATAATACATCAGTTAACTCAGTGCATGGATAGTTCAGTGGAGACAAGTGTTAGAGGTGAGTGAAAGGGCAAGACAGCTGTTAGTTGTGACTATAGTTGTGCATGAGATTTGCACAATCAATGGATTTGGTATTGCCAATGAGGATTGCGTGGTTCAGCCAAAGGAAATACAAGTTTGCTTCAGCCATTCATCATTATTCTCATGCAGGATTGCGCAGTGGAGGCAGGCAAAGCAGTGGAAGATATTTGAACTTGTGATTGATTCAGATCTGAGCTAGTTTTGTGTGTAACAGGTGGAGATAGTACTGAGTAATTGTGAGGAGTATTGTACTAAATGTATTGTTACATGTTCTCAATCATTATAATATACAGATAGTGTGGGGTTTTCAGCTGTATGCTTTCCCCGGGTTACATACTGTGTTAATGTGTGCATGCGATTGATGTTTCATTGTTTTTAATGCTGCAAGATTGATGATCAACGTAGAGGAGGTTATGTATTATGCATGTATTCCGCAATAGTGTATAATCAGGATAATCTCTATGAATAAGTGTCATATTATTCAAAATTTCTACACGAACAACCCTCTTAAGATCATTTAATTTCTTGCTCATCAATTGCATTTGCAAAGTCTCCTATGTATAAACCTCCCGTGCCAAAGTACATCAAACAAGCTTCTAAAATTCACAATTATATAACCAGGAATGATTGTATTTGAAAGGAATACTAATCCAATCACAATCCCCATTATAGTGAAGAAAAATAGCTTCATGGTTAGATATCATTGCTAAAACTACTAAAGAATGAAAAGATCCCAATATTTTAGTCAAATATTCATGGAACAAGTAATGTTCCAACCTTTTTTCAATGTCATCCCTCTTAGTGAACCCATTTCTCCAAGTTAGAATAAAAGGATTTGACAGAATGCCAATAAAATTCTTCACTCCAAAAAGGTCCATGAAGAAACTCCCGAATGGATCAGATTTAATTTTCAAGCACCATATCTCTCCCTCATTCACCGTCAAATTCAAGTCACCAACCATGATAGTTGAACCTATTTTTAACAAGCCTCATCCATCAGGCTAGTTCCAAAACTCCTTCCTATAATCGTAAGGAGAATAAATGTTTAGGATGTGGATACGAGATCTAGATCCCCTAGAGAATCCAAATAGTAGAATACTTGCAAAAGTATTAAACACCAAAAAATAGTAGAATACCTGCAAAAGTATTAAACACCAAAAAATTAATGACCTTAGGGTCTCAAAGAGCTTCCAAACTGCCAGAAAGTCCATGTGCATTAGTTGCACAAAAATACCATCTCGGGCATAATTTCAAGAAATAACGTCTAGCCTTCTCCCATGAAACCATAGTCTCCTAGATAAGGATGATGGATGGTCTATGGACACCAATCAGATGTCGAAGAGAGTTCCATTTTTGGGCAATCCCCAAACCCCTAATCTTTAATGATAAGACCTTCATGGAGGAATATTAATACTGGGTGAAGTCCCTCTAAGTGCCCACACATAAAACTCCTCACCCTAATATTGAGAAAAAGGAAATGAAACATCTTCGAAATTTAAATTTAAAACATGTAGGTCCTTACCCCCAGTCACATTCTTTTTAAGTTTCCCACACTTATGTCACCGAATGGTGACATTTCTCATCGATTATGGGGTAATTGAAATAGTGACTGGTGAACCAATAGCCCTATGGATGGTCAAAGGTTCAATGTCCATGGATGGATTGAGTTTTAACAATTTGATATCACTACCCACATAATTCATGGGTGAAATGTCCCCATTGTATATCCCAAAATGAACACCATAGGATGGTAAAATAAATAATTTTCATCCCGCCTGACCCTAGTGACAAGATTGTAATCCATACAATGGCCCTTAGATCCTGTTTGATAAGCACCAACTTGACTTGTTTGCAACATAAAAAAGGCTTTAAAAGTGGAACAAACCCCACAAATCCCCACCCAAATACATAGTTTTGTGAAAGGTGTAATGTGTTTATCCAAAATAACCATAGTATTATCATTAGGATAGTCATCACAAAATGCAGATCCATCACACTTATAACTAGGAGGAGAAATAACATGATCATGAACAAATGTACCTGGAGAGGGAGTGTCATTTGTCATAGGAACCACCTTAGCTATCACACCATTAAAATTTCTTCTAATATCTCTCGGTTGCATGCCCTCTCACTCCACCAACGCATGATGAGTACCTCCAAACCTTCGCGGGCATTTTGCAACCAGATGCCCCATCATATGATACCTCAGGCATCGAAATGAGATGCCCCAATAATATATTCTTTCATGAAGAGAGATGTCACCCCACATCAAGTCAACCTATACCGACAAACCACCTAAATAATCTAACTCACAAAGTATCCATGCAATGTGCTTGTAAAGGGTGAATAAATTGTACTCTTCTAGATAAACAAATCTCCCAATCATGTTACCAATTATCACCAAAGACAAACCGGACTAGAGCTCCAAAGGGAGTCCTGACAGCTTTACCCAAGTTCGCTTGTGACATGGAACCAATTTAAAAGGATAAAAACTCACATTCTAAGGTTGCAAAGATAAATAACTATGTCTTTGTCCCCAAGGGATCTCCACGATCTAACAACATCCTCCTCAGGTAAAAAAAGAAAACAATACCATATTTTAAAATCCAACTAATTTTAGGCTTATAGTTGATAATGAGGATCCAATTTTCCTCAACCCACTTGTATATCTTCTTCCCATCCATATTCTAGTACTCCCACCTCCCCACCATTAAAGCGTGGCATTGTAAGCCCACCACTTGATCCCAATAAACATTTTGGCCGAATCTGAGTTCCTGGATGCCCGCAACTACCTTAACAACACAATTTCTATGCCCATGGTGAGGAGGTGAATGTCGAAAGTTCCCAAGAGTAGATATATGGTCTAGACATTGAACCATAACATGATCATTCTCCTCAAAACTATCATGTTCTTATCCTCCTCAAAACTAGTTGAAGGTTTGTAAGGAAATGTTGCATTTTCTCACATGGAAAGTCAAATTAGATTTTATTACTACTATGGAGGATTTTATGCTTCCTACATTGGGCTTAAAAAAAATAGAGACATGATTTTGATTGGAGGTGCATGCATTATTGCACTTTAGGCTAATATCTAAATCATTAAACCTAAATGAGTATAAGAGCATTGTTAGTTTTATTTTTTGGGTTCAGTTATTCACATTTTTAATTTTTTTGGGGTTTTAAGTTTTAGTCAAAGTTTTTAGTTTACTCAAAAAACTTTAACCTATATAGACAATAGGATTCATTTGTATATTTTTAAAATATAATTAATGGCTTGGTTATAAACATTTAGTTCAATAAATTTCTTAAAAAAATTTAGCATTTGATAAAAGATCGTTTTTTTTGGGTATATTTGAAGAAAAATAGTTGCTCACTCACTGGCATATTGGGTGTTCCAAGTGAGGATACTTGCACTTTGATAGCCCCCACCAAATTTCCCCTATTTTCCAATGGCTTTTTTAGATGGGGGCTAGTAATAACCACCAACCAAAATATTGGTTGGTGAAACCAAAAGACTTAATGAGATTTGATCATAAGACCTACATGAACTTTCATACAAGAGAATCAACTGATTGAGCTAACCCTTGGGGGTATCTACTAAAGGAACATATACCAAACACCTTGTTGATGCGGGGAAAATTCCGTTAAATAAATAGGGGCACTCCCTGGTATGAACTCCTAATCATTCCCCACATTGTTTTAGTGTAGGAGACCCATCTAGATTTTAGTCTGGCTACCATTACCATAAATGAATGGGCATGGGGTGACTGAAATGCAAACATGTAGAGTGAAATATGAATTAATCTACATACATAAAACAAAACTATTGTAGCCAATCCTAGCCAAGAAAATGCTAATGAAGTAAACAAGAAATCAAATTGCTAGTTCCTACTTTCACTTCAAAAATAATTAGTCATTAAAGAAAAGAAAAAAACTAATAATATCACAACAAAAGAATAGGAAAATAACACCTAAAATAGTGCCAGAATTTAGTGTATTCCATTCCACAAATTGAACACCTTCTCCAATGCAAAAAAGGGTGTAATCAGGTATGATTATCATAGCGCCAAATTTAGCACCTAAAATAATGTCGAGAATAGTGCTCATCTTAGCATCAGAAAATATAACACCATAAATAGCACCGTTTATAGCGTCAGAAATAGGGCTGATAGTAGCATTGTTTGTAATGCCGATAGTAGCACTGAAAATAATGTCAGAAATAACGCTGACGATAGAAACGACAATAACACCGGTAGTAGCAACGACAATAACAATGACAATAACATCGACCGTAGCAATGACATTAGTGTCAACAATAACACTAGAAATAATGTCAGAAATAGCAACGACAATATTAATGACAATAATGTCGGTAATAACAACAACAATGGCACTAGAAATAATGCCGATAATAACAACAGAAATAACAATGTCAATAGCGCTGACAATAGCACCATAAACAACAACGTTAATAGTACATGAAATAACTCCAGAAAATACATCGAACGTTGTGCGAGGAATAACGCGAGGATTTGTTTCCAATATGGCTTCAGGTTTGGCTTTTAGTTTTACGTCCATTTTTGCTTCTGATTTTTCTTCTAGCGTGGCTTCCAATTTTGCTTCCATTGTTGCTTCTTTTTTTGCTTCCAAGTGCCAGAATAACCTTGGTAATAGTGCTAGGAATAGTGCCAGATTTGGTTCTAGGGCTTGCTTCAATTTTGGCTTTTGATTTTGCTTCCCATTTTTCTTCTAGCGTGTCTTCTAATTTGGCTTCCATTGTTGCTTCCTTTTTTGCTTCCAAAAATAATTATTGTTTTGCATATAGTTAAATTAATACGTTTTATTTAAATTTAATTAGTTAAATATATCACGTCTCTTAAATAATTTATATGATTATACAGTAAGTCATATGAATGCATTTGAAATATTTTATAGGATAACATTTATAAAGATTTTTTAGGGAAACAAACATCCATACAAATTAACAACATCATTATACTTATTAAATCTCCATCAAAATATAATCTACAACATCCAATATATATAAAATAACAAGATAATTATTGTAACATGATCATCATCTATAATTAAAACAAGTGAGTCAAATATCTATAATTTAAGTGAATTTGACAACATCCATCATGAACAGTAAATCAAAACCATCATACATAATAAATATGCATCCAAATCATCAACCACTTTCAATATATAAAAATTAACGAGTCAATACTGATAAGATCATCATCATATATAACTAAAAAAAGTGAAATTCACATATACTAGTAGATCAATAACATGTGAAAATGATACATGTCCAATAGTCGATATAAGTCAAAATGACACATCATGTACTATGATATAAATAAAAATGATAAATTATATAAGACAAAATGATACAAGTCAAAATGAAACATGTCAAAAGATACAACTCAATAGTATGGTAGTGGAGGCCTTGAAAATGATACACCTGATAGTAACCATGAAAATTAACATCATAACAATATATAAAATATGATCCATGATGTAGTCTATATGATCATGAATTTCACTTATTGCAACCAACAACTGGCTCATCACCATCATGATCATGATCATGATCATCATCATCTGTATTGGCATCAACCTCATTGTCATCTGTATCTATGTCATCATGGGCATCATCTGCCATCTTAGCATCAGACCAATGTGATCTGGATCTATGTGCTAAGGATCATTCGAATCTTTTGGAGAATCCTTGTTCTACAAAAAAAACATCTAGAAGGAAAAGTTATTATTTATTTCATGCAATAATTAATTTCTATTACAACATATGAAATTAAATGCCAATCGTATTACATCATATGAAAGTGCACATATGATAATAAAATTTCACATAAGTTACAACTAAGATGTCATTCCAATGAAGATTTCAAGATCTGGTGGGAGAATAATTAGACCTCAGAGGCGGAATGAATAACACCTATTTAGATCTACGATTATCATGCTGATAGGTGAAAAAAGAAACAAACATCAATACAAATCATTGTTGGTCACTTTAATTGCTTATTGAATTAAACAACAAAGTGCTACATAAATTGTCAACCCGGGGAAGTCTTGTTATTTCAAAGGTAAATGCGTACTATATGTACTCAATTCTAAAAGCAACAAAAGTTGTAGTACAAACAAATCACACCTCAATTTAACAAACTAAAGCTCCACTCTGAATTACAACGAATACACTCTATTGCAGATAACTATCAAAGAATGCTTAGTTTCATTCAAAGAGTCATATAATGGAAAAGAATCAATCGGCAAAGGAAAGCAATGACTATGCTGTAACAGAGAATCGGGACCCTATCCCAGAGCGGGAATCTTCAACACCTGCCTCTGATTATCTAGCTTGCCAATTCACTCTGTAACTTAATCACCAGTGAAACACTCATGAATTAACTTTGAATGATAATCAATTGAGAAAGAAACAGAGTTTTAGCAAAGGTATTATAAACAATATTCAGTAAACAGTATTTGTTAACAAGATATGAATAAAAGACACACTTGACACACTGTAGAAGTAAAAAGGGTGAATCTTGTGATGAAGGTGGGCCCTGTCCTTCTCACAAGATTCCCCAGGAGACAAGAACTAGAAAAAGATGTTCAGAACAAAATTTTATTCATCCATCAATATGTCATGCTACAAAAATGATTCTAGTCCTGTTCCTTCAACTGAGCCTTTTCCACAGTCTATTCATCCCCCTCTAATGTAGATGTCTCCTCTTTTTAAAGAGGAGACATATATTGCAAAATATTTACATTATAAATTCTATTTTAACCCATTATACAAGATTAGGGAAATCAGTTTCCCATCAACAAAATGCTATTACAGTAATACTGTCTTTAGATTATAGGCGTTACATCCAGTGTAACAGCTTCCTTGGTGATCAGTCTGGTTCCTCTGTTGCTGTCAAATTTAGAATGAAAATCTCAACTATTTCAGCTTTGAGATTTACGTGCCATTCTTACTGTTTTAGCAACTGCAAAAATAGTCTTGCAAACTCCAGGCAGTTTCAGCAACGCGGACTGCACATCATTCTTTAACTGTTCAGCAACTTAACAATTTAAAGATTAACTATGAAGATATCGTGATTATATGCTAAATAATTAAACGTATAGTGATGAGAAGAATCATTACATACCTTTGGGATAATTGAGTTAAAACACTAACAAGGACTTTTAAATATAGGTTGAAAAGGGTGATATGATGGAAAAATGTATGGTCACAAGGGACAATATGAGGTCCTAACAATCATCAAATTTATTTTTGTTTGATATTAGAAGAAAAAGTGACAGTACTTGAAACTTGTAAAGTAGGGCACCAATGAATTCTGCAAACTTATATGACTTTCGTTTCAAATATGAAGACTAAAAACACTTATGGAATTGCACAAGATAAACATCACTAAAAAAACTAGCTAATAAACATCACTAAAAGAATCTCTGATACAAGAGCTCAAATATTTTTGCCTTGAAATCTCTATTAATCCCAAAATGGAGCCAAATACAACACAAGTCTTTTTCATCAGAAACCAACCCTTCTCTCTACTTTTTCATCAGAAACCAACCCTTCTCTCTCTTTGTGATCCATAATACCTGGAAAGTTTTAATTACAAAATACTAAAAATATAGACTTACCTTGATGACCTTATATTAAACTTGACTTAGCCAAATTCCTAGCCTTCCAAGCTTCTACTTCTTTCCGTTGTTCCACGAGGCTTAGATCCTATTTAATGGAAAAATCCTTCAATTATGAATTAAGCAATCCTCATAGGCCTTTCTCTGACTACATGCACCATCGATTTAATTTAGATGATTTTACAACTTATAGTACACTGTCCCTGAAATCCAATCTCCACTGGGTATTTCTTGGATTTGAAATGCATGAGTTAATTATGAGTGCATCTTCAATTTACTGGTTGATCACTACAGGTTACAACCCACTACTAGATATCACAATAATTCCTCCATCAGTTGGAACTAGTTTAACTGCCTTTAAGTCAGTTAACTGAATTAATTAATTACAACTCAAAATAAACTCATCCAAGCCTCCTAAAAAGTAGGATACACTCTACATGAAGAGAATAGTCTTGAATTGTTTTATAAATTGAGGAATCAATCATAAGAGAAAATGGCGCTCTTTTGTGTTCGGGTTTCACTGTGCGGATATGCAGAAGGGGATTGGAAACCAAGATAAACCCTTCAGTGGACGCGAATGGCAATCACGTGTCCAAGGCAATAGGCCTTTGGTGGGCACACAAACCTGGGTGGAAACTTGCAGTATCTCCAAAGTGGTGAGGTCATCCTGGATGCGGGTGTGGAGGGGACCCAGAATTTTCAAAAGAAGGAAAATATGGCCGAGCAGAGATTCACACACACGGGGCTGCAAACGTGGTTCCACTCTATTGCAAGCATTCTGTATCCCCACTCAGGACTATTGGAGTTGACACTCCCTTATTGGATTGGTTAAATAAGGTTACTTGGACACATCTCTGGCGGCGGGGACGAGAGACTTTGTGGACAGAGGCAGCTGTTGTTTTTACAGTGGCGTTTATTGATGGGATAAATCAATCCCACTCCTCAACTCTCCACTGCGGCCATAACATCACATTTCCCGCCATGACCTTTGGTGAGCCCCAGTATTGCAACAATAATGCTGCAACTCCTGGGACTCCCTTCTTTAATTTTATCAACCCGGTAGTTCGTAACAAACTTGGAAGCGACGGTGCTGTATGCACAAGTACTAGCTCTTGCCGCAGCTGTCACTTGATCAGCTGGCACAAGTCCGCTAGGGGCTTAAGCCAACTTCTATGAGCTCTTAGAAGAAGCTTTGTAACTGATGGATGAAAGCTAACTCAAAGGAAGCTAATCTACTTGCGGAAAGAAACTGAAAGCCAAAAAGAAACGCAAACCCTAATTCTACCAGCCAGTCCTACTGACGCAAAGGAGAGCATGCAAACTGCTGAAAGAGATGCCATTACTTCTATGAAGGTAAAATACATGTGTCTAGACTACCTCTATTTGAAGAAAACATTTTTTTGTATTTTTGACTAAGTTATTAGAATTATCATGCATGTGCTTTTAACTGGCTTTTCACTGTGCAAGGGTGGATCAAGGAGGAGAAATGCTTGGAAAAGGTTGGGATGGTACAGAGAGGGTCTAAGGAGCCCCTAACACTCTTCCAGAGAGTTTCACAAAGTTTGGTTGCCAAAAAACCTTGTTTGTGAGCTTCTACAGGAAGTCTGCAGGGGTTCTACAGGATGTTTCAGGAATTTCTACAGGATGTTTAGAAATTTCTACAGGATGTTTTAAAATTGGATTTTGGAGGATGGGTGAGTGAGGTAATGTTATGAAACCAGCTCAAGAAAAGATAGAAAATATAGATTAACGCCTTAGAATTCAGCCTCTTCGAGGGGGCAACCTCCTTTACATTACATAAATGAACAATTCTTGGATGTTACAAATGACAAAACCTCCTTTCTATATATAGGAGTCTAAGGAGTCACAATATAATCCAGCCGACCTAACAATAATAATATAAAGCCACAAAAATAACAATAGAGGGATTCTATGGGGCACAGAAATAACAATATGGGGGTAATAGGGGCACAACAATATAAATAAGGGGTATAACTACAATAGTAATGGGGTAATCACTAGTATTATAGGGACCCAACATGCCCCTCTCCTTCAAAAAAGTGTTGTCCTCAACGCTTGAGTAGTTCTGGATACTTCTGCATAAAATTCTCATCCTCCCATGTGGAATCTTCAGCGGATAAGTTCTTCCACTTGATAAGATACTCTGAAATTGATCGATTTCGTAGCTGTCGAGTTCTTGTTTCTGTGACTGCTTCCGGTTCCAATATAATTTTTCCTTCCTCGTCAAGTTCTGGCAATATTGTTTGAATTGGGAGCTTGTCACCTATAACCTTCTTTAAACATGAAACATGGAAAACTGGGTGCAATCGAGAAGCTGCAGGAAGCTCCAATTTGTATGCCATAGTACCAATCTTTTCCAACACCTTGTACGGACCATAATACTTTGGTGATAATTTATTATCCTTCTTAGCTTGCTTTAGGGACATTTGCTTATATGGTTGTAGCCGTAGGAATACCCAATCACCTACATCAAAACTTCTTTCACTGCGATGTTGATCTGCCTGTTGTTTCATTCTATTTTGTGCCAACACGAGGTTATCCTTTAAGAGTTGGAGGACTTGTTGTTGATGTTCGATGTGATGTTCCACTGCCTGAACCTTAGAATTTTCTCTTAAATATGATGTGATGGATGGTGGTTGATACCCATAAAGTGCCATAAATGGGGTCATTTTTGTTGCTGTATGGAAGGAAGTGTTATACCACCATTCAGCCAGAGGCAACCATTTGACCCATTGTGTCTGTTTATCAGATACAAAGCAACGAAGATATCCTTCCAAACATTTGTTTACTATCTCAGTTTGCCCATCAGATTGAGGATGATAAGATGAGCTATGAGCTAACTGAGTACCAAGACAAGAAAATAATTCTGTCCAAAAATTTCCAGTGAAAATGGGATCTCTGTCACTTACAATAATCTTTGGGTTTCCATGTAGCTTTTGAACTGTTTCCATAAATGCAGTAGAAACTGTACTGGCTTTAAATGGATGTGATAATGCACAAAAGTGTGCATACTTGGTAAGTCTGTCAACTACCACCATGATGACACTCTTTCCCTCAGACTTGGGTAAACCTGTGATAAAATCCATTGAAACCTCCTCCCAACGTTGGCTTGGAATGGATAAAGGTTGTAATAGACCCTGGTGTCTTAATTGTTTCAACTTTATTTTGTTGGCAAACCAAACATTCCGCCACAAACTTTTGAATATCTGATTTAAGGCCATCCCAAAAAAATTCCTTCTTAACCCTGTGGTAAGTTTTTAAAAATCCTGAGTGCCCTCCTAAGGGAGAAGTGTGCAATTCCATAAGAATCTTTTGTTTTAGCTGGGAATTCTTACAGAGGTATAAGCGATCTTTGTACCATAACGAATCATTTTGCCAGCTAAATGTATCAGAAGTACTGGAATCTTGTTGTAGCTTTCGAATAAGTGCCCACACTTCTTCGTCATTCTTCCATTCCTCCCTTGCTTCGTTTATCCAATCTGGTTGGATAATAGAAATGGCACACAACAATGCTTCCACATCCTCATCCTTTCTTGAGAGTGCATCTGCCACCACATTTTGCTTCCCTTTTTTGTAGATGATTTCAAAGTCATAACCCAACATCTTTGTGACCCACTTTTGTTGCTCTTCAGAGGATAATCTTTGTTCTAAAAAGTATTTAAGGCTATCATGATCCGTTTTTACCTTGAAGTGTCTTCCCATTAGGTAGGGTCGCCATTTCTTAAGTGCATGGAGTATTGCCAACATTTCCTTCTCATAAATAGCTTTGCTTAAAAACTTTCCCTTGATTGGACGACTTTCAAAAGCAATGGGTCTTTCATCTTGCATTAGAACAGCACCAATTCCATTTCCTGAAGCATCACATTCCACAATAAAGGTTTTTGTGAAGTCCGGTGTAGCTAAGACCGGTGCTTGGCACATTGCCTCTTTAAGATGTTCAAAGGCCTTTGTTGCTTCCGGAGTCCATGAAAATGAATCTTTCTTCAATAATGTTGTTAGAGGTGCTGCTATTCTCCCATAATTCTTAACAAACTTGCGATAATACCCTGTCAACCCAAGAAATCCTCGCAGATGCTTTATGGATGTGGGGATTTTCCATTCCTTAATGGCTTTAATTTTGCTAGGGTCTACCTTAACTCCTTCATGAGATACAATATGACCCAAATATTCCACCTCCTGGACTCCAAAGAAACATTTGGATCTTTTTGCATATAATTGTTTCTCCTCCAATAGTTGTAGCACCCTGTCAACATGTTCAACATGATCCTTCCAAGACTTGCTGTAGATTAGTATATCATCAAAAAATACTAACACAAATTTTCTAAGGAATGGTTTGAAAATTGAATTCATCAAACCTTGAAATGTTGAAGGTGCATTGGTAAGGCCAAAAGGCATGACCAAAAATTCATAATGACCCTCATGAGTTCTAAATGCCGTTTTCGGAATGTCTTCAATCTTCATTCTGATTTGATGATATCCCGAACGAAGATCCAACTTGGTGAAGTAAATTGATCCATGCAATTCATCCAGTAATTCATCAATGACAGGAATGGGGAACTTATCTTTAATAGTGAGCTTGTTGAGCTCCCTATAATCCGGACACATGCGCCATGATCCATCCTTCTTGTGCACCAATACTACTGGAGCTGAGAAAGAACTTTGACTTGGTTGAATTATACCAGCCTCTAGCATTTCTGCAACCATACGTTCAATTTCACTTTTTTGGACATAGGGATATCTGTACGGCCTGATGTTTGGAGGAACACTTCCTGGAATCAGATGAATAGCATGATCATGATCACGCATAGGTGGGAGACCTTTGGGAGTCTCAAATACCTTGGAATGATTGTCCAGGACTTTTTGGAGATCTGGAGAAATAGATGATTCCAATGTGGAAACATCTAGCGAACATAATTGTGCAATTACACCTCTTTGCTCCTTTTTAAGAAGCTTAGTCATGCCATTAGAGCTGATTATCTTTCCTGGTTTCCCTGCAATACCCCTTAATTCAACTTCCTTTCCTTCCGTACAAAATTTGATGAAAAGTTCTTGAAAATTAAAAGCTATTGTACCCAAGGATTGTAGCCATTGGACTCCTAGTACAACATCAACACCTCCCATTGGAATGGAAAGCATTGGGCTAGTCAATACATATTCTCCCATGGATAGCTTGATATTATGGCACTTTCCAGAGCAATTTATTGTTCCTCCATTTGCAATCATCACTTGACACTCTGGTGCTGGATATAGGAAGCAATTCAATTCTTTTGCTACCCTACAATGAATAAAATTGTGGGTGCTTCCTGAATCAATCAACACTATTACCTTTTTCTTCTTGATTTGTCCTTCTATCTTGATGGTTTGAGGAGTGGTAATTCCCGCCAATGCATTACAAGATATGGTCGGATTTATTTTTTCTTCATCTAGGCTTTGTTCCTGGAGTATATCTTCTTCTTTTGACCTTTCTTGCTCCTTTTCTTCTTCCTCTTCACAATCTATGTAGAATAATTTCTTCTCAGCACACTTATGACCTTTAGTGTATTTGCTATCACAACTGTAACAAAGCCCTTTTGCTCTTTTTTCTTCCAATTGTTGTGGTGTCAACCTTATAGGTTGTGGAAGACTAGGGGCAACAACACTTCCGTCTTTATAGTTGTGAGTGGTATGCTTCCTGGTTGCCATAATTTTGCTTTCCATTTTTCTTGCTAACCTGAATGCCTTCTCTAATGAATCAGGTTCCCAAAGGCGAACATCATGTTGGATATTATCCTTTAAAGACCCTATGAACACATCAATCCTATGCTCCTCTGGAATATCTTTTACCCTTATGTTCAATTTTTGGAACTCCTCAATGTGCTCCATTACTGAACCCTTTTGTTTGAGACTTATCAATTGGCTAAAAAAAGTGTTGCTTTTTGTATCTTCATAATGTGCTATCAATTCTTCCGTAAAAATTGCCCAAGTGATAAATTGTTTACGAGAGCAAAGCCATTGATACCATACAAACTGATTTGGTTCCAAATATACAGTTTCCATACGTACCTTTTGTGCGTTTTGCACATTATTGAGATCGAAGAATTGCTCCATCTGTAATATCCATGTGGCGGGATCCTTGCCATCAAACTTCCTCATATCGATTTTTGGAATATGGTGATTCTTCGATCCAACATTAGTGTCTATGGAATCATGATTAACATTTCTTTTGTTCTCATCATGAGTTTCCTTTACTACCTTTTCACCATTAGTGACCCTTTCTTGTAGCAACTTCTTCAATTCTTCCATGTCTATCTTCAAATCTATCTTCAAATTTGCCATCGAACCCTCCATCTTAGCTTCCATGCCCTTTATCTTAGATTCCACGCCATTTATCTTAGATTCCACGCCACTTATCTTAGCTTCTGTTAGCTTTTGTGAGCGTGACATTTGTTGCACTTGTTCTTGTAATTTTGATATATCATGTAGCATTTCTTCCTCTTCTTCATGAGTCATGCTAGAGCTTTCAGGTTCCTTACTAGGTGTTTGCATTTTCTTTCCTCGGGGCATCAGTTACCAATAATAATGCTTTACTATGCCCTTTGAATTCCGTTAAACCAAGCTTACACAAAAATTAAAAAAAAACTACACACCTTTTTTCACTTTATAGAAGCCTGATATTGAATCTGATGTATCTCTGTAATTTCGGATCATCCAGTTCTAAAATTGCTACCTGTAGTAGCCTTCTGCGTCCTCTTTCCAATGCCACAAGTCTGAGCCAAATTGGATTCTCCAAGGAAGAGTTATGTGAAATCTCCCACAGTGACTTGCTTTTAGACTGGTTCAGTAGAGCGAACTTGTACGACGTGCCACGAGTCACTGTTTCAACCTTTGAATCTGAAACACACACACAAGAAACTACAGTCTGTCCTCTTTCTGTACCTTCTTACGAAATTTCAATCCGATCCCCAGAGAGAAAGTTATGACGATTTTCCCTGGTCACCTGTTTTGAATGTAATTCAGGAGTCTGCAAAAATACCAACTTCCTCAGATCATATTTCCGCAAATGTTGCGCGAAAAGCTCTGAAATTTGGACCCAAGGTTCAACAAGATTTCTTCTCAAATGGGTTTTTTTTGCGACTTCTGAAACGTCACAGAAAAAAAGTTATAGCGAAAATGCCACGATGACCTGTTTGGAGCAGCGAAACCCTAGAATCCAAAGCTCCGATACCAAATGTTATGAAACCAGCTCAAGAAAAGATAGAAAAGATAGATTAACGCCTTAGAATTCAGCCTCTTCGAGGGGGAAACCTCCTTTACATTACATAAATGAACAATTCTTGGATGTTACAAATGACAAAACCTCCTTTCTATATATAGGAGTCTAAGGAGTCACAATATAATCCAGCCGACCTAACAATAATAATATAAAGCCACAAAAATAACAATAGAGGGATTCTATGGGGCACAGAAATAACAATATGGGGGTAATAGGGGCACAACAATATAAATAAGGGGTATAACTACAATAGTAATGGGGTAATCACTAGTATTATAGGGACCCAACAAGTAAGGTGCATGAATGGATAGGGAGGTAGGGTAGGGGCCTGAAATGACCTAAGGGCTGATGGTTGGAGTGGTGAGAGGGTGTGGAAAGCTGGCTTGGCTTAAAGAAGGCTAAGACAATGGAGGAGCAATAAGGTAGGGTTACGTGGGCAGAAAGACAGTTGTGAGACGAGGAACCTAACTAGGAGATGGAGCAGCTGGCCTGGACGAAGCTTGGGTGAATGAGAGGGAGATGGAGATGCCCTGCACGGTGTACACTTAATTGAATCAACTAAGTCCTGCACACAATCGAAATCTTAGCTAATCTAGTCTAACTGTCAATGAAACAAATGAACAACAGTTTTTTTCATAAAGAGAACCATGTACAGCACTTAAGCAAAGAAACATTTCAAAAGTCCTGAACGCATGATTAACTCCTATAAATGAAAACATTACACCAAAGATCGCATGGACAAGCAAACTAGTGTTTTTGTTGGGCAGCAAGGTCACCTTTGTCCCACCTCACGATCCCACTGAGGGAGAGGTGAAACCACAGATGTTTGTTGGCCCTTTTCTTGAAGCTTTTTCTGTTAACAACCTATCAACTAAATATGAGCATGAAAAGCTATTTTACTCATAAAAAAAACAAACTAAATAACAAAACAAGATTTAGATCTAAATAGCAGATTTTATTCTAAGAATGCAACAAAAACACATAAAGATAATCAAAGGAGGTATTGAGCGCTTGAGATGGGCCCAACCCCAAGAGTTATAGCCTCCTAAGAGAGATTTAGAGCTGGTGCAAAGCTGGATTCATCTTTATTGAGCAAGAAAAGAAGAGTTACATCAAAACTGTCCACAAGGAGAACTTGAAAATGTGTTGAAAGCAAAGCTAATCTACTGCCTAAATATCGAACTACAAAATGACTACAAAATGAATACAAAATGACTAACTACTGGCTACAAAATGACTAACCACTAGCTAACCAAAATGAGGCCCTAAGCCTTCTTATTTATGCAAATTGAGGACCCCAACAGTCCTCCTAAACTTTAGGGACTCAGCTGCCCAAAACTTGTAGTTAACAGCAGTCCTACTTGACTTGCTTGGCTGCCCTTGTGCTAATTGATTTGGTGGCCCTTGAACTCCGAGCTGATGGTGGAGAATTCGAGGTAAGGGCCCATAAATGAAGGGGACACCTTCCTACAAATCCTCTCCCTTGTTCTCCCACGAATTTGGCTGCCAAGTGCTCATGTCTCCAAATTGACCAAAAAGGCTACACAAAGCACACATTAGACTTGTTGGCATAATGACTAACCCAATTCACTCTATTAGCATAAATATAATAAAAAACATGCAATAAACTAATGAGAATGGTGGATTAAGTCGAATTAGGAGGTTGAATGAGCCCAAATAATTATCCATTTTTGGGGCTCATCATCACCCCCCTACTGAAAGTGTTGCTCATCCTCTGAGCAACCAATCTATCTCCTCATCTTTGATGGCCCTGGTGGCCTCCCTATCATCCCAAGCTTTTGAAGTGATTTCCTCTTCTCGGTCATGAAACCATGCTTTTCTCTCTGCTTCTCTCCACTGCCTGCGCTTATTTTCCTAGAGAATTCTCAACTTCCTGTAGAACTGTCTCAGCATCCTGTAGAACTATCTTTGAGTCCATTATCTGAATTCTCTCTCTTCCAGTGAAGGTTTTTGGCTTCCTCATTCATAGGTGATGGACATCCTTGAAGGAGGCCCCTCCTTTTGTTTAGCTTGTGTGTCCTCAATGACAATTTGCTTCCTTGACTATGGTTTGGGGTCTGCCAATTCTTATCTGCATGCCCTTTCTTGCCTTAAAATATAGTGGAAGCTCCCTCTTTCACTTCTCCTTCGGCTTGGGAGAGGTACTTAGGGCGGCCAACACAGCTGCTGCCTCCCTAGCTAGGATTTCGGCCGAGTTCTCCTTCTGCTTCCCTTTTTCAGGACTTCCTGTAGAAAGTCCTGTAGCTAATTTCTGGCTTCCTGTAGAAACAGTTCTTTGTCTTCCTGTAGAAATAGTCTGCTGGCTTCCTGTAGAACCAATTTTCTCTGATTTGGCTTGCTTGGTTGGGGTGCCTTCTCCTTGACCTGTGCTGTGGTTGCCTTGGGTGTATCCCTACTTGTTTGGCCTTTTTCAGTCTTCTCTGCCCGGGTTTGCAACCGCTTCTCCTTTGGCATTTGTGTCTTTATTTCACCCGCTTGCCTCAACAGCTTGTCCTTTTCTTGCTTTTCCTGTGGCTTCTCCTGTGATGGTCTGCCCTGGGTTTTCTTACCCTTAGCTTTCTTCCCCTTTGTTTTCCTCTCTGCCTCGATGTGCTCCTTGTCCTCGCTGTTGGATGAGGTGAATTCTTCGGCCAGAGTCTAGATGTCATCACCCTTGGACATATTGTGGAAATAGGGACAGTATAAGTATGGAGGGCATCTTCTACAAGGAGCTTGATAAGCCCATGATGGGCCAGCTGGTCTGGTGTTCCCTCCTTCAGTTTCGTGCTACACTCAACCAATGACTATAGGAGGAAGTATGGAATGCTCAATTTTTGTTTTGAGGGCAAATCCATCGTGTGCCTGAGCTCTGTTAACAAGCGGAAGTGATAACCATACACAATGCTAAATTGCCCCTCATAGGTAATATACTTCATAATTTGAAGGCTGACTTCACTCAAAATGGTTGTAGGCTAGCTCTCCAGATCCCATTTTTATCCTCTGAATACTGCTCTTCTGGTAGGAAGAATTCCTTTTTGGCTTCTGCAGGGACCTAAGGAACTCCTCTGTGATTTCATCATCGTGACCTTGAATTTTATCACAGAAGGTCATCCACTTTGCACAGGTAAATAGGCCTACCACCTCAGGAGTTTCTCTCAACTTCTTGGAGTCCGAGGGTTCCTTTCTGATAAACCCTTCCGACATGGTGAAAATACCCTATTTTTGGCTTGATCTCTGGTTAAGGTGGAAATTCATATGTGGTTTTTCTCCTTGGTTCTTAGGATAGGGTTTCATCACTGTGTACCTCTCCTCCCACCAATTCTCGGGTTATAATACTGCTGTTGCCCCAAAACTCGACTGATCAACAAGAATTAAGCTCTCACAGATAGAGTGCAGAGCTAATTTTTACACCAACCATGTAACAGTCGCAAAACAAAGATTGGATATGTGCACAGGTGAGCATTACAGCGGTTTGTCATTTAAAATGGGGAGAGTTTTCTTGGCAGGAACCATGGAGGTGAACATGACGCAGCACCATTCAAAAGAAATTCTATGTATTATATCGGCAAACCACTGTTCTTGACCCACAGGCAGACTGGTTCCAATTTTCCCCACTTCAAACAAGCTAATTCACCACCTTTTAAAATTTCATGCATGGGAATGGTATTTTCAAGCCTACCTTTCTTCAAGCTTCAAATTGGATGAAGAAAAACTTGGGCTTCTCTGCTCTGGAAGACTCTGTTGTACTTTCCTGTAAAACGTCTTCCTGTAGAATGTTGGCCGGATTTTATAGAATGTCTCTGCGCCTCTGCACGATCTCGGTATGCGGGAGAATTTTGAACAGGTCGAAAAACTTGGCGAAGGACGTTGGTTTAACAGAATTCAAAGGCAGAGGATTCAGCTGAAGAGGTTTGCAAGTGTAAATGAATAGTAGTTAACGTGAGTCTTCAGCCGAGCATTCCTTTAATTACTACGTGATTTGTGGTGAGGTGGCAGAGACGTGCGCTGGCCCATGCAAACTGCAATGCTATCATGAACTGCATGTTCTATTTATTAACTGTATGTTTTCTTCTTGATCAGTTGCACTGGAGTTCAAATGGCTAACACTCCCTGTTTTTTTCTTCTTTTTTCACGCGAGTTGTCCAACACATACGTTGCATGATTCCTGGCTGATTGATAGAGAATTGGACAAGGAACTATCGGCTTAATCTTGCTATATTCGTGGCTCAATTCCACCATTCCATTCATTCATGCAGTTTTTAAATTAGATTTGTGCAATAGAAGAACGAGTTTCAGTCACGTACCTGAAGTCAAATGGCTGCTGTGAGGTGCTGAGGCTAGTCATTGCTGCATGCACTGGTTTCTTTGGTTGCATGAGGGCTTGACTGATGATTTATGGTTGTTTTTTTCTTGTGCAGGTGTCCTCTGGCCGGATCCCAGCTGCAGGAGTTCATTTCCATGTTCAGATCTGCACCTTCAAGCTGCTGCTGCTGAATTTTCACAGGACCAGAACTTGTTTTCGCCATTGCTTCCAAACGGTAAACCGGATCGATCTGAAAATTTCTGAGCATGTTCCTATCATCATGATGCACCTCCCATATCAAAATTGTGATCAATAGATGCACAGATTTCGAGAAAAATGGAAAATGGCTGAAGATTTCAGAGATCAATTTCTCGGAAACCGTGCATCGGAATTGGCTGAAACTGCTTAGGTAGGTTACTATCACCCATGTGCATCTCCCCATGAAACAGGTTTTAAAATGGATGCATAGATATGGAGAAAATGCAAAAATGGCTGATGGTGATGGAGGCTGATTTCTTGGAAACCGTGCACCGGAATTGGCTGAAATTGCTCAGGCATGTTGCCATCACCCCTGTACAATCCCCCGTAAAATGGTTTTTCAAATGGATGCATGGTTTTCAAGTTATGGAAGAAACAAATTCTGTTCTAGGTATTTTTGCTTCAAGGCATTTTGCAGTTTTGTTGCATGGTAAGAAAAACTGAGCTTGGGTTGTGATGTAGGCATGGAGATGATGGAGGAGGAGTTTGAAAAGTGCATGAGGACTTCTGAACCCTTGAGGAAGCTACCATGTTCGCCAAACCACCTTTTTGAAATCCATTTCTAGATTCCTACAATTTCTACAGGAACTTCCTGTAGAAGCACAATGAAGAAGCACAATGAGGTGGAAAAGATGATGGAAAAGGGTGAGGAATGGGAACATGGATGCTTGCAGGCATAACCAATGGATTCCAAGCTTTAGATCCCCTTCCAAAATCGAATCTGGCTCGCTTGAAGGTTCTACAGGATGTTTCCTGTAGAAATATAGAACTTCCTCTAGAAGGCACAAAAACTCCTTTGTCTTTGTTTTGAGTGATCCTCCTGACCTGCAATGTCATTGCTGCAACCTGAAATTATTCAATGAAAATTAGATTTATTTTTCTTTTTCTTTTTCTCTTTTTTTCGAAAAACAACTAGGGCGCCTCATGGAGGTTTTCACACTAATTGCCTGCCCTAGGCGCCTCCAAGGGAGGTTTTCACCCAGAGATCTTATTCTCTTTTCTCTTTTTTCCCAACCCATTGACCGCCTCATGGAGGTTTTCAATCAATGAGCCAATCTAAGGCGCCTCCGAGGAGGTTTTCACCTTAGATTTTTATTCTCTTTTTTCATTTTTTTTTTTTTTTTTTTTTTCTCTACCCTACCCTACTTGAAAAACAAAATCATTTTCAAGTGTAAGAATACTTCCAATGGAGCCATGTGCACATCGAGATTAGAGACAAGATGAGAAATGCATGCTTTGACAGGTATCCGGATTTCAGAGACCAAATGATCTGACTTTGAAGGGATCAAACATAGCTGAAGAAGATAGTACCACTGCAACTTAGTGACCGTCTGAAACCATATCTCAATATAGCTTTGATATCCTTGGTCCTTTTTCTGATCTAGATCATTCTCCATATATTCTTCTATCATGACCTTCACATCTTCCTCTTTGTGCTGATTTTTCTCTTGACTACATGGAAGATTTGATGTTAACCATGAGGAAGCTTTCTCGATCTCTGATTCTGATCTCTTCTCTTCATCAAGTGCAACCCATGGTTCTTTGATCTCCTCTTTTGAATCTTCTTTTGCTGGATGTGATCCTTCAATGCTTTCAATATGATCTCTTTTTTGCAATGCTTTTCATGAGCTATGGTGAAGATCATTGAGCTCAAGAGGAGTCATTTGGATATGTTGTGCCTCAGCTTTGCAATTGGGTTGAGCTGCTCCATTGTATGGTTTTGGAAATGGTGGTACGGGTAGTTGAGTGGAGGTGTGTAATTGAGATGGAGGTGGATGGCATTGTGGTTGGGCAGGCATTTGGGGTTGCCTTGGTGGAGTAGGAGACGATGGTTGTGGACGAGCAGGTGGTGGAGGAAAAGAATCGGGAGGAGTGTTGTATTGGGGCCTCCACCCCTGATGAGGTGCATTCCATTGAGGCTGTGGCTGAGCATAAGAGTGAAATGAATGAGCAACTGGTTGGGCATAATATGGATCTGTGAAGGAACAAGGAGGAGGTGTGAACCAGGAAAGATGAGTAGGGGGACCCCAAGAAGGCATGAAAGTGGCTTGATAGGGGTCATAATAGGTCTCAGATGTCCCTTGAAGTTCCTGCTGGTAAGATCTAGGTCCATGCGGCCTCCTTTGGTTCATATAATAGAGTGATTCAGTGGCTCCTTTGGCTCTCTGATATGCAGCTTTGATTCTGGGTAAGGAAGGGCACTGATCTGTAGGATGGTATTCTTCACAGACAAAACACACTTCTATGGAGTGCAATGGACATTCGTTCCTGGGATGCTTTCTAGTGCACCTAGGACAAAAAATGGCCAAAGCCCTCTTGGCTTCTTCTTGCTTCTTTTGGATCCGCAAGGTATCCAATTGCATGGCAAGAAACTGCCTCATATCACTCTTGAAATCTTCCATCTGATCTTCAAATTCGTCTTTGGACAAGGGACTGCTCCCAACATTTCTGCTTGTAGCCATTTGCTCTAGAGGAATGGTTTCTTCTTCTTCTTCCCTTGAGGTTCTTCAAATATGTCTTGCTGTCCACCTAAGGGTTCTTTAATCACAGCCATCAAAGAAGAGAGAATGTTGGCTGTGTGAAGCAGTGGGGGTGTTGTGCAATCATTTTTCTAACTTATCTCTACTCCTACAAGGCATGAAATGAAATCTTTTTGGTTGATTTTTGCTTTTTTCTACTTCTACCTGCAAAACTGAAATAGATTGAACTGCAACTAACTATCTTGCTAAAATGAAAATGTGGAATTGAAATGAAAGCAGGAAAGGACTAATCTATTTTGCTCAAATGAAATTACAGGAATGAAATGCTAGTCTACGCTTGCGGAATTGAAATGCTAATCTACGCTTGCAGAAATGAAATTGCGGAATTGAAATGCTAATCTATGAAAGCGGGAAAGGCTAATCTGCTTTTGCATAAATGAAATTGCATAATGGAAAAGAAATAAACTACTTAGCAGAAGATTGTAGTGGAAAATAGAAGAAAAGCGACAATCACCAATACTCTGACGCTTCCCCGGCAACGGCGCCAAAAAGATGGTGAGCCCCAGTATTGCAACAATAATGCTGCAACTCCTGGGACTCCCTTCTTTAATTTTATCAACCCGGTAGTTCGTAACAAACTTGGAAGCGACGGTGCTGTATGCACAAGTACTAGCTCTTGCCGCAGCTGTCACTTGATCAGCTGGCACAAGTCCGCTAGGGGCTTAAGCCAACTTCTATGAGCTCTTAGAAGAAGCTTTGTAACTGATGGATGAAAGCTAACTCAAAGGAAGCTAATCTACTTGCGGAAAGAAACTGAAAGCCAAAAAGAAACGCAAACCCTAGCAAACCCTAATTCTACCAGCTAGTCCTACTGACGCAAAGGAGAGCATGCAAACTACTGAAAGAGATGCCATTACTTCTATGAAGGTAAAATACATGTGTCTAGACTACCTCTATTTGAAGAAAACATCTTTTTGTATTTTTGACTAAGTTATTAGAATTATCATGCATGTGCTTTTAACTGGCTTTTCACTGTGCAGGGGTGGATCAAGGAGGAGAAATGCTTGGAAAAGGTTGGGATGGTACAGAGAGGGTCTAAGGAGCCCCTAACACTCTTCCAGAGAGTTTCACAAAGTTTGGTTGCCAAAAAACCTTGTTTGTGAGCTTCTACAGGAAGTCTGCAGGGGTTCTACAGGATGTTTCAGGAATTTCTACAGGATGTTCAGAAATTTCTACAGGATGTTTTAAAATTGGATTTTGGAGGATGGGTGAGTGAGGTAAGGTGCATGAATGGATAGGGAGGTAGGGTAGGGGCCTGAAATGACCTAAGGACTGATGGTTGGAGTGGTGAGAGGGTGTGGAAAGCTGGCTTGGCTTAAAGAAGGCTAAGACAATGGAGGAGCAATAAGGTAGGGTTACGTGGGCAGAAAGACAGTTGTGAGATGAGGAACCTAACTAGGAGATGGAGCAGCTGGCCTGGACGAAGCTTGGGTGAATGAGAGGGAGATGGAGATGCCCTGCACGGTGTACACTTAACTGAATCAACTAAGTCCTGCACACAATCGAAATCTTAGCTAATCTAGTCTAACTGTCAATGAAACAAATGAACAACAGTTTTTTTCATAAAGAGAACCATGTACAACACTTAAGCAAAGAAACATTTCAAAAGTCCTGAACGCATGATTAACTCCTACAAATGAAAACATTACACCAAAGATTGCATGGACAAGCAAACTAGTGTTTTTGTTGGGCAGCAAGGTCACCTTTGTCCCACCTCACGATCCCACTGAGGGAGAGGTGAAACCACAGATGTTTGTTGGCCTTTTTCTTGAAGCTTTTTCTATTAACAACCTATCAACTAAATATGAGCATGAAAATCTATTTTACTCATAAAAAAACAAACTAAACAACAAAACAAGATTTAGATCTAAATAGCAGATTTTATTCTAAGAATGCAATAAAAACACATAAAGATAATCAAAGGAGGTATTGGGCGCTTGAGATGGGCCCAACCCCAAGAGCTATAGCCTCCTAAGAGAGATTTAGAGCTGGTGCAAAGCTGGATTCATCTTTATTGAGCAAGAAAAGAAGAGTTACATCAAAACTGTCCACAAGGAGAACTTGAAAATGTGCTGAAAGCAAAGCTAATCTACTGCCTAAAAATCGAACTACAAAATGACTACAAAATGAATACAAAATGACTAACTACTGGCTACAAAATGACTAACCACTAGCTAACCAAAATGAGGCCCTAAGCCTTCTTATTTATACAAATTGAGGACCCCAACAGTCCTCCTAAACTTTAGGGACTCGGCTGCCCAAAACTTGTAGTTAACAGCAGTCCTACTTGACTTGCTTGGCTGCCCTTGTGCTAATTGATTTGGTGGCCCTTGAACTCCGAGCTGATGGTGGAGAATTCGAGGTAAGGGCCCATAAATGAAGGGGACACCTTCCTACAAATCCTCTCCCTTGTTCTCCCACGAATTTGGCTGCCAAGTGCTCATTAAGACCTAAATTTTGTCTCCAAATTGACCAAAAAGGCTACACAAAGCACACATTAGACTTGTTAGCATAATGACTAACCCAATTCACTCTATTAGCATAAATATAATAAAAAACATGCAATAAACTAATGAGAATGGTGGATTAAGTCGAATTAGGAGGTTGAATGAGCCCAAATAATTATCCATTTTTGGGGCTCATCAACCTTGAGCATATAAACTATACTTCGCATAGATATGTCGAATTCCCTATAGATCGAAATTGATGTGGCAGCTAGACTTTCGAACCCACCGTACCTGCTTGCTTGCTTTGCATTGGAGGGGAGCACATCGGATTTGGGCACCTAGGGTTCTGAAGTCAAAGGGGACAAATGGCCACAGATTCAGGACTGCGACACCTTCCTCCTCTCTATCAATACAAACCCAAAACAAGTGCTATGAATTTGCTCAGAAGGGTTGATCACTATTTCAAACTGTTATATCAATCGGAACATACAGAGCATGGGGCTAAATGGAACACTTGAAGCAAAACTGTCTCTCGACAACAGGCAGGATATCGACTCCCAACAACTGGTAAATACTTCCTGCATTCAAATCTTTCTAAAAACCCATGTCAGGAGTTCTTTATTAATTTGGGTGAATACATCAGACAGAGTGATGCAACTGAAGCATCATATCACACAAAAAATTGGATACCCTGTTCATATGAAAAACTTGTTATATGGGGGCAGAATAATGCAGGATAACCAACTCCTGATGGATTATTACATCCTATCAACATCCTCCATAACCCTTAACCTAAGACTTAGAGGAGGAGCTGCGACATCCAGTAAAATCAAAGGTGCAAGAGGAGGTATTGGGAGCAGCACATCAAAAAGCACAGAATCAAAACAAAAGCATACAAATGGAGGACTATCCTTCAAGAACATTTTACAAGGAAAAAACGCAGCCACAGAACCAACAAAACAAGTAGGAACTTTACCAAGTCCATACATAGTGGAGCAACTGAACTACACTCCAGAACTAAACATAGACACTCCAAAAACAGATGAGCATTGTGCCACATTTGAAACACAAGCCATTATTTTCCGATTCAACTGCTTCTGGCCAAAACCAGTAGAACTTTTTCACTAGATTTTAACTAACTGGACATTAGATTGTGAAATACACCTCTACTCCAAAGGGTTCTTTATTGTAAAATTCCCATCATCTGATGCAAGAGACATTATCTTATAGGAAGGACCATGGTTCTGGGGATTTATGGGCCTTTTCATCACTCCTTGGTTTCCATATTTTGATGCAAATACAATGGTCGTCTCCAGAATGCCAGTTTGGGTTCGACTGCACAATCTTCCCCTTCATTTCTGGGACAACTGGGTCCTATCAGGCATAGGGAATAACATTAGGAAGTACATCAAGACAGATACCCAAAGAATGGTGGAAAGGGTCTTCAAATTTGTAGCAATATGTGTGGAAGTAGACCTCAACAAAGGCCTACCAGATTGCATACACCTATTCCACAACCAACGGAATTGAACAAAAAATTTATATTATGAGAACACAACTTTCGGGTGTAGAAATTGCAGGCAAATAGAGCACCTTCATAATACCTATCCTGAAGCTAAGGAAGACACTAGAAGAAAGAAGAAGAATGGGAAACAACCTAAAGGTTGAAATTTCCCCCACCTGAGTCCGAAGAGGAGGAAGACAATGTTGAGGATGAACCCTCACCCAATGGGAATAACCAGACACCAAAGGAACCAAAACACAAGGGGAAACCCCACAAGACCTAACTGAACCTCTGAACCATCTGATGCAATCAGACAAGATACCAAAAGAAAGGGATACCAGTGGGAACAAGCATATTCACTCATCAGACAATTCTAATTCAGACAAGGACAACACAAGACATGAAGTTGGGAATCAGCTCACACTAGTCTCTTCTATGCCATCTCAAGGGGAATGACGAAAGGTCGAGAAAAAGAAAGGGAGAAAAGCAAGCTTTTCTCTTCATATGCATATTAATTTTCTTACTGTATGTTTATGATTACCATCAGTCATGGACATGATGATGCTATGTTTCTTAGTAGACGCAACATGTAATTTTGTTTTCATTAATAAAATTACACTTTTTTCCATGGAAAAAAATGAGACACTCTACATTGCTCGAGTTAGACCTCAACTAGAATTTACCAAGCCAACTAAGTCAAATTAAATTAATTAACTATTAAAAGTTTTCATGAGATGTGGAATTACAATTTAATTCCTAATTTAAATCAAGGACGAAATTAAATTATGATTTTCTTTCTTGATGTTATTTTTAACATTTCTTGTTGCTATTTTCAACACTCCCTCTCAATGAGAAAGAAATTCAATCTATCCTGATCCAGTACCTTTGGACTGTTCTGCATGCAACTCTTGTCATTATTGTTTTTGCTACTGCAACATCTGCAACCCAAAAAGAATCCAAACAAAATAAATTGAATCAACTGTGTCTACAACTATCTACTGGGAAAAAATGTGATGTTGCTGACTCTGCTACTGAGCCTCTTGCTCTACTATCAACACTATTATGCACTCCCCGATATCTTACTAACATTGATCCTCCTTCTACCGAATATTATGGGTCCCCCATATCTAGGTAATGATCCATGAGACAAAAAACACCTCAATGGATCCTGCCCAAATTTCTGCACTCTTTGGACTATTGATTCACATCGCCCCACCTCTCACCTGGAGGTATGGTTGCATGTTCTCCCTCTTCCAACGTGGCTCAAAATTCCCCCCTAGTGGAGGTTTCTGTTTGAGTGGATGTCTCCACTCAATGTCCTCTATGATTCTCCAATGGTGGCTGCTCCACAACTTGCTGAGGCTGCTTCTGAGTCTCTAGTATCTACCTTGCTCCTCAAGGTTTTTCATGCATGAGCTAATATGATCTACTCATACTGTTGTTGCTACTGCTTTGTTTTTGTTGCAATCATTGCAATAATGAGTTTGATCTCCCTAGGTCCTGAAGTACTAGCTTCCATAAGGATGCTCCCTCTGAAACTAGACTCCCTCTGAGTCTTGATATCCTTGTGGGAAATCTCTCTGCTCCTCATTTTGCCAATATCAATGATCAAAACTACTTTTTGTTTCAATAAACATTGTCTCATTGATTTGCCCGCTAGCAACCTTCTAGCTCCATTAAGAAGTCTGCACATAGGGTCTTCTAGATCTGCCCTAAATTAGAGATCCATCAATCTACAAGGACAACTTCGAATTCTTCTCTTCTAGTGTGATTTTAGCTCTAATACCATGTAGAAATTTCTACAAATCTAGCTTTGATACCATGTAGAAATTTCTACAAATCTAGCTCTAATACCATGTGGAAATTCCTTGTAGATTGAAACTGCAGATTGTAATATGCTAAAACATTTTACTTGAATCTACTCTACTCATCAGCGAAAACAATAAATGATCAATGAAATCACGAGGAATATAAGAGAAAGAATTCAATCACACATAACACAATGAGTTTTATGGAAAACCACAGCTAAAACCCCATGCTATATGTATATTGCATTAATAAAAAAATATGAGAAGATTACAATGCTTTTCTCAAGCTCGAGCAACCTCTTCACTATCTCTATCTATCCCACTGCTTCCTAGGCAAGCCTTAGATGAATACAATATGCTCTGCTCAACCTTGAGCTCAACCTGCACAAGTATTTTCTATCCTCTCCGTGACTGACTGCCTTTGTCTAATACTTAGCCAAATTCCTAGCTGTCCAAGCTCCTACTTCATTGCACTATTCCTCAAGGAATTAACTCCTATTTAATGCAAAAATTCCTCAATTATGAATTGAGCAATCCTCATAGGCCTTTCTTTGATTGCATGCACCATTGGTTTAATTTAGATGATTTTACAATTGATAGTACACTGTCCATAAACTCCAATCTCAACCGGGTCTTTCTCTGATCTAATATGCATGAGATAATTATGAGTGAATCTTCAATTTACTAGTTGATCATTGCAGGTTACACCCCACTACTAGATCTCCCACTAATTCCTCCATTAGTTGGAACTAGTTTAACTGACTTTAACTTAATTAAAATGAATTAATTAATTACAACTCAAAATAAACTCAACCAGGGCTCCTAAAAAGTAGAAGACACTCTACATGACTCAAGTTAGACTCTCGACTCAAATTTACTGAGCCAATTAAGTCAAATTAACTTAATTAATTATTACAAGTTTTCATGAGATGTGGAATTACAATTTAATTCCTAATTTAATTCAAGGACAAAATTAAATTAGGATTTTCTTTCTTGATGCTATTTTTAACATTTCTTGTCGCTATTTTCAACATTTCTAAGATAATGATTTCTATATAAATATAGGCTCTAGAAAGATTTGACAAAATCTATATCCTTAGTATTGTCAAAACTGTGTTGCCAGGGAGTATCGTTCAGGCGTTGACAAAATATCTAGGTAGATGCTGTCAAAATCAAAATAGTGAAAGTACTTCAAAACTATCTAGCAAAGCTTTAAAAAAAAAATAATCAATATCAATGCTACCAAACTATCTGGAAGCACTATCAAAAACAAAATCAAAGATCAACACTGCCAAAACATGTGGTAACGTTTCCTTTTTGATGCTCATTTTAATTTTTTTTTTTCTTCTAACAAGAGGTCAACATTGTTTGCTTTAATTTGATTTGTCTTTTTTTCTTTTCTTGGACTTGGAGTCTTGTTTTTCTCCTTTACTCTATTTCTGGATCTTCTTCTTTTAGAGGAACTTGAAGCTTCCTCTTTGTTGATTATTAAGTCCCTCAAAGGTGTATCATTAAGATCAATGACTCAATCCTTCAAGGTTGGGTTCTGTTGAAATTTGGAGTTGAGACTAATCTTATTTGTGGGCCTTGTATGAGTTTTCTCATCCCAAACATCTCAACTAAAATAACCTATTTTTCCTTCTTTTTCTGTACAAATTTGGATGATTTGTTTTGACCCTCTAAATCCCTTGTTTCACTGAGATTTAATTGTAAACCATCCTCATGTTTATCATTGTGAAATTTATCATTAAGGTTCTCTTCTAGCAACTCTGAAAATTGTTCTTGATGGAAGGCTAAAGGCTTTGTTACTGTGTTTTTACAGGTACTCTCCAAGCGGGATAAGTATCGAGAGGAGTTGCAAGCTCTGTCAAGGGGGAGAGAAATCAAACAAGGAGTCAAGCAGAAGATCCAGGTTGGTTCCTTTGCTTCTCTCTTATCTATCATACATAGAGGAAATCACAAATTGCTTTGATTGTTTGTTTCTAGGATAGCTGTCAATCCTAGTGGGACTAGCAGATTGAAAAGTCATTAGTTTTCCTGGAAACAAGGTTTCCACCTAAAATCTTGGAGCCCATATGTGTGTTGATGAGTTATCTTCTCTTTGCTAATCATGGTTACTACCTAATAAATGGATAATGAAATAGTAATGCACTGGTTAAAGATAAACATATCATGGAACATATGAAAAATTAGTTATCTAGATATACACAATTTGCATTCACTAGAATCACGTACACACGTGGGTTGCATGAAGAATAGTAGCATACAAAATTTTGAATGTGAAATTGAAAGTTAAAGTGAATTAAAAATATTGATTCACCCCCTACCCCTCTCAGTATTTTTCCTAACAATTGGTATCAGAGAAGGTCCCTCAAAAGAAGCTTGATCGCTTAAAGGGAGATCTATCAAAATAAGATTTTAAGAGGGAGTATCTTCTAACAAGCCACATTTGTTTAATGGAATTAACTTTATGTTTTGGAAAATCAGAATGAGATCATATTTGCAGGCATTAGGAGTTGATGATGGACAATTGTTGAAGGTGGATATGAATACCTAGCCTCCATTCCCACAGATGATGCTAGAAAGAAATGGTATGAGAACAATGCAAAGGTTGTAAATTCTATCTTGGGATATTTTGATGAATCTAAGTTTGTGAAATTGATGCAGTTGAGCACCGAAAATGCAATATGGGATAAGCTTGTTCAAATCTATGAAGGTGACTCTAAGGTAAAAAGTTTTAAACTTCAAACATATAAAATTCAGTGTGAGTCTCTTAGAATGCATGATGATGAAAGAATTGCAAGATTTTTCCTTATATTAGATGAGATTGTTAGCACAATGAAAGGTCTTGGTGATGAAATAAAGGATACTGTTTTTTTTTAATATTTTGAGATCAATAACCCCAATGTTCAGTTCCAAAGTCTCTGCCATTGAAGAAATGTAGGATTTAAAGAATCTCACCATTGAACAAATTTATGGGATCTTGATATATTATGAGATGAGAAAAGGGGATACATCAAGTGCTAGAGAAGTAGCATTCAAAGCCACAAATAAATGGAAATAAAAGGAAGAGCTTAAAGATACAAGTTACATTTCAAATGAAGAAGAAGAGAATTTTGTGAAGAACCTCCAAGTATGAACTGGTAGGTTCAAAGGTAATATTCCTTTAAAATGTTTTACCTATGGAAGAGTATGGCACTATGCCGCTAAGTGTCCTTATAAATAAAATCATTAAAAAGGAAAGAAATTATTAAAGAAGAATGTAAAAATAGGTTTTACTAGCAAGAAAAGTTTTTACATTCATGAAGATAGTGAATTTTCTTCCAATAATGAGGATGACGAATCAGATCAAAATTGTCAATTATTTATGGCATTCGAAGAAAAATGTGTAGATGAGTCTGATGATGATGATTTTATGTATGCTCTATAATAAATTAAAAGACTCGGGGTTATAAACAAGAATCAAGAAAAGGAAATCAATATGTATAAAGAAAAATAATTAGTTGAAGAAATAGCCCAACTAAAGATCTATCTAGAATAGGCTAAATTAGCAGAAGAAGCTTTGAAGAAACAAGTCCAAGAAAGGGAAAATCATTGTGAAAACTTAGAACTTGAAATTTTGGGTCTAAATCTTAAATTTTCTAAAGGATCTGAAACTTTAGAGGAAATCATTAAAGTTCAGATTTCTCCACTAATCAAGACAAGCCTTGGATATAATCCAAATCAAAATGGTGAAACATCAGAATCTATGATATCTTCTCAAGCAAGTACAAAAAGCTACATCAATGATGTAATGGGAAGCAATCATCAGAATAGTAGGACTCAACAAAAGAATGAAGGGTCAAACTATACTTAGGCAAAACAACATTTCCATGAACAAAGGAAAAGCTACTCAAAAATGTATTATACTCCTAGGTATTCTTATTTCAATGGTCAATTATTCTTCACTTGTCACAAATTTGGTCACAAATTAGTTCATTGTGTTTCTTATAAAATGATTATGACTAGAGAAGCAAGAAAACAACATAATGCAAATAGGTCAAAGAAGTCTTCTTATAATGCTTTCTCCCCTCTTCAAAATGAAGTTGAATTTTCTATTTGCAATAAATTTTGTCATGAAGAAAATGAATGCAAAAGCAAGATGAATTCATCTTATCAACATAAGTAGAAGACATAACTTCCAAGGTATGGAAAAATAAAATTACTTCCTCTCAAAATTGTAGTCTAACATTGTATGTAGGAGATCAAAAGAATCTATGCTACATTGACAAAAATTGTTCAAAGCATATGACAGGTGACAAAGATAAGTTTGTTTCTTTTAATGAAATTAAGAAAGAAAAGAATGTGACTTTTGGTAATAATTCACTTGCTACTATTAAAGGAAAAGTATTTGTGGTATTAAAAGAAAAGGTCAAGGATGAGAATGTATTATTTGTTGATGGGATAAGACATAACTTGTTAAGTGTTAGTCAAATGTGTGATCAAGGGCATGAAGTTATTTTTAGATCAAAGAATTGTGTGGTAAGAAATTTGGATACAGGTAAGACTATAATCAAGGGAACCAAAACTCCAAGCAATGTCTATATCCTAGAAGGCAATAAAGAGCACTGCTTTTTTAGCAAATATAAAGAAAGTTGGCTCTGGCACAAAAGATTGGGACACCTTAGTTTTTCTCAACTATACAAATCAAGTAAGAAGGGAGCAGTTCATGAATTTCTAGACATCTCTCCACCTAAAAATAGTATTTACAAATAATGCCAATTTGGTAAGAAATCCAGAGTTCAGCTCAAGAATTCACTTTATGTAAACCCCTTGAACTTGTTCACACTGATTTATGTGGACCTATGAGAAATAAGTCTCCTCGTGGTGAACAATACTTCATGCTATTGATTGATGAATTTACAAGAATGTGTTGGGTTGGTTTACTAAAGTATAAAGATGAGGCATTTGAAAATTTTAAAATATTCAAGGCTATGGTGGAAAATGAATTGGAATTAAAAATCAAATGTCTTAGATCTGATAGAGGAGGAGAGTTTATATCAGATGAATTTTTTAATTTTTGTGAGAAACATGGCATCAAAAGGTAGTTTTCCATAGCTAAAACTCCTCAACAAAATGGAGTGGCAGAAAGAATGAACAGAATAATTCAACAAATGGCGCATGCCATGCTTGATGAGTCAGGAACACCTCACACCTTCTAGGGAGAAGTAGTACATACAGTCGTGGATATACTTAACAAAGCCCATGTTTGAGTAAATAGTGATAAAACTACGTAGGAAATCTGGTATGGTAAACTTGCAATTGTCAAATACTTTAGAATATTTGGAAGCAAATGTTTTATAAAGAAAAATGATGATAAGCTTGGAAAGTTTGAATGTAGAGTTGATGAAGGAATCCTTCTTAGATACTCTTCTAGAAGCAAAGGATATAAATGTTATAATAAAAGGCTCCAAAATATTATTGAACGTATAGATGTTGTGATTTATGAAGCATCCATAGGTAGCAAAACAGAAGCACAATCAGATGATGAACAACTCCCTACTAAAATACAAGAAGCTATAGGGGAAGAAGAAAGAGAAGCATCAAAAGAAGAAAATGAAAATGCAGGGGTATCAGAAGAGACTCCATCAAGGTATGTTTAGAAAATTCATCCTGAATCTCAAATTCTAGGCGATAAAGAAATAGGAATACAAACTAGAAGAAATTTTGTTGGATCATCTAGTTACTAAGCTTTATTATCCAAATTGAACCTAAAACTGTGAATCAAGCAGGCAAAGATGAATCTTGGGTTAAGGTAATGAATGAAGAACTTGATCAAATAGAAAAGAACCATACATGGGAACTTGTACCAAGGCCTCATAATAAAAATGTAATTAGGAAAAATTGTGTATTTAAAAACAAATTGAATGAAAACAGAGAAGTAATTCATAACAAAGCAAGACTTGTATGCAAAGGTTATGCTCAACATGAATGAATAAACTTTGAAGAGACATTTGTTCTGGTAGCTAGACTTGAAGCCATAAGGATGTTTCTTGCATTTTGTATCTTTCGTAACTTCAAGGTATATCAATATGGATGTTAAATATGCATTTTTAAATGGGGACCTAGAGGAAGAAGTTTATATTAAAAAGCCTTAAGGATTCATACCTGTAAATGTTAAAGATCTTGTTTGCAAAGTTAAGAAGGCATTATATGGGTTAAAATAGCCTCCCCGTGCATGATATTATCATCTTTACATGTATATTCAACAACAATGGTTCAAGAAAGGATCTATAGATAGCAATATATATATCAAATTTGACAAATACAAACTACTAGTTGTAGTGGTTTATGTTAATGAGATCATATTTGAAAGTAATTTTGAATCTATAAGTCAAGGATTTTCTTCAGCCATGTAATAGGAATTTGAGATGTCTTTACTTGGTGATCTAACATTATTTCTTGGCCTTCAGGTTTATCAAACTAAGGATGGCATCTTCCTTTCTCAAACTAAGTATCTCAAGCAGATCATGACGAAATATGGATTAGAAGATTGCAAACATGTATGCACACCAATGGTGAAAGGATGTACTCTTAGCCAAGATGATGACTCATCTACATTAATCAACTTGAATACAGATCTGTGATTGGAAACTTTCTTTATCTTATTGGTACAAGACCAAGCATTATGCATACAATTGGAATAGTTAGATGATTCCAAGAAAATACTAAAGAGACAAATCTCAAAGAAGTCAAAAGAATATTCAAGTATCTACAAGGAACTCAAGATCTTGGACTATGGTATCCCAAAAACACATATTTTGGATTTAATTCTTACACAGATGTAGACTGGGAAGGTAGTGTTGATGACCACAAAATTTCTAGTGGAGGAGCACTCTTTTTGGGACCATGCTTAGTTTCTTGGTTCAATAAGAAACAAAGTTCTATTTCTTTATCAATTGTTGAATATGAATACGTTGTTGTTTCTACTTGCTGTACTCAACTTCTATGGATGATACAAACCTTACAAGACATACAAGTCACTTGTCCCCAACTTGTATCTATTATTTGAGACAAAACTAGTGCCATAAGCATATCTAAAAATCTTGTCACGCACACAAAAACTAAGCACATCCCAATCAAATATCATCTTATTAGAGAGAAATTTCTTGAATAGAAGATCAAGTTGGAATATGTTCCTTGAAAGGAACATGTGGCAAATGTTGAAAAATGTAGCAAGAAAGTCTCAATTTGATTTTTCCTTCGTCAAATTGAGAAAATTCAAATGTCCACATCAACATGCAATTTTAAGGCAGTTAAATTGTGTGGCATGTCTCTTGTCACTAATAGTTAGCTTAGTAAACTAAAGTCAAAGGGCTTGGAGTTTAGTTTAGCATGTGTGATTTCTAAATTTTAGTAATCTAGTTCATTTATATCTAGTTGACTTTAGTTAATTTAGTTTCAATAGTTGGAGGAACTGGTGGAAGGTCAGTTGTGCAATGGGACAACAATCTAACTCAGTGATCATCTAGTTAACTAGTAAATTGGCCCAAAATAGTCAATTCATGCAAATAATTCGAGTTCCCCATCTATGGTGGAGATTCCAAGGTAGTGTATCATTAGTTGTATACTATTATTTAGTGTACAAGTGTTGAATGCAACCAGATGAGAAACCTTGGGAATTGCGCAATCAATTGGAGGATAAATCCTAAATAAGAGGGGCCTAATTCCTCAAGAATTGTGCAAGGAAATAGGGGCTCAAGTTGAGGTATAAATTGACTAATTCTGGGTCAAAGCTTCTCATTAAGCAAAGACATAGGTTATTCACTTGCAGATTGAGCTTAGATTGATCTAGCAATTGCAATACAATCTTTACTCATCTCATTAATGTAAGCAAGCTTAAGTGGTTTTTAGCAGTTTCTTTCCCCTACAAAATATTGTGCATGTGTGTTATTTCCTATTGCATGTCTGATATTTTTGTTTTAAATCATGAATTGAATTCTGCAGAGCAATAGAGTAGAATTTTGTCTCTTGATTTAGATTACAATTTCTTGAGCAATTGCAATTCTACACCATATTTCTACATGGTATCAGAGAATGATTCACATTAGAATAGGAATTTCAATGTTATTCCTCAAGAGGTTCGAATTTGTAGCTTCAGTGTAGTAGGATCTCTTCAGAGTTGGGAATATGACCTTCAATGGGTTGAGATTAGAGTATGCCTTGGAAGGAAACTCAAATTTCATTGCATGGAAGGATCGCATGGAGGCAGTGCTTGATGACCACAAATTGCTAGAATATGTCAAGGCAAACATTGCAAAACCAGGATTAGTTGATTCCCATAACCTAGTTCAATGGAAGAAAGACATAGCCAAGGAGAGGAGAATAACCTTGGAGGGAGTGCGAGACCACATTGTCTCAAATCTCCACAGGAAAGACACTCCTTTCACAGTGTGGTAGGCACTAATAAATCTATTTCAGAATAGAAATGACTATAGGAAATTGGGCCTCAAAGAAAAACTTTGAAATATCAAGATGAAAAATAATGACATTATCCCACAATATCTCAACATATTTACGCAAGTTCATGATGAGCTTGGAGGGGTTGTTGTGACTATTGTAGAAGATGACTTGGTGAGCCTAGCTCTTCTATGCCTTCCCAAAAGATGGCATAGCTGCTAGGACTTGGTGAATGGAAGGGAAAAGTTTCAAAAGTGGGAAAGGTTATGGTCTGATTTGGACCAAGAAGAGTTCAGGATAAATAACTGGGATAGAACTTCATCCAAGGCAAAGGATGAAGAAAAAATTTCGTTGGTTGGAAAGGGAAACAAGGGAAAAGTGAAGAAGTCTCAAACCAAACCAAAATACAACATAGGGGGCAAGAAGAAAGACTTTTCCAAAACAAAATGCTTCAATTATCATGAATTCAAGCACTATGCCATGAAGTTTCCACACAAAAATTATAGCAAGAAGAACTCAAGAGGAGCAACAGGTGAAGCCTTGGCTTCATAGTTTAAGCTTTACTTCAGCCTTATCACATGCATGGGCAACACAGTGATGGGGAGCATGTGATACTTGGACTCAGGTGCATTATTCCACATGACAAGGTGTAGAGTGTCTTTCGATGAATTGGAGGATAAATATCTCCAAATTCATATTGAGCCAGGGAAAACATACAGTACATTGCTACCAGGATTGGTATAGTAAACTTTAAGAGGGAGTTGGGATCCCCTCTTCACCTAAAATATGTCATGTTTGTGTCAGGATTAAAGAAGAATCTCATCTTTGTTGCAATTTTGGAAGAGCGTAGGTATGATATGATCTTCAGCAAAGGTAAAGCATTCTTGAGACATGTAACCACTAGATAGGGGAGGCAGATCAGGGTTTCTGTGAAGAACATGTATAAAATTAATGTGGAAAATTGTGTTGCATTAAGAAGTAAGGCGGAGAAAGTTCAAAGCCATGATGTCAGTGAAATTTGGTACAAAATACTTGGCCATTTTCATCATGGCACTTTAACGATTATGCAAAAAATAACCACTGGCCTCCCTAAAGGGGCTCTTGAGCATCAAGATGTTTGCAAAGGTTTTACTTTGGGGAAGTATGCAAGATCCACATTCCATGATCGAGACAAGAAAGCACATATAGTCTTGGAAAGAGTTGACTCTGATGTTTGTGGACCATTCTCGATAACCTCCACTGCCATACATAAATATTTTGTCATTTTTATTGATGACTCCTCAAGGAAGTGTTGGGTCTTCTTCAAGGAACTAGTTGAATTATCAACTAGAATTCAAGGAACTAGTTGAATTATCAACTAGAATTCAAGGAACTAGTTGAGAAATAGACTGGAAATAAGGTGAAGGCTCTCAGGAGTGATAATGGAGGTGAATATGTTTCAAATGAATTCAAGAATTTTTGTGCAAAAGAAGGCATTCGAAGAGAGATGACAACACCCCACAAACCATAGTAGAATGGGGTGGATGAGAGGAAGAACAGGAGCATTGTGGGAGGAACGAGAGATATGTTACATGACTAAGGCCTATCATTACATTTGTGGGTAGAGGCATGTAACATAGTAGTATGATTACACCAAAGGAGGCCTTCTTGGGGAGAAAACCAGATGTGTCGCACTTCAGGATTTTCGGAGCCTTTGTTTACTACCATGTCTCCAAAGAATCAAGGAAGAGTCTTGAGCCAACAACAAAGTTCAGAGTTTTTGTTGGTTACGTCGAAACTCCACACAATTACCGTGTGTACTTACCATCCCTCGGAATGATAGTTGTGCGAAGGGATGTAAATTTTGATGAGGGGAAAGTGATGTGGTGCTCTCTTGAGAGGGAGCTTCAGATCCCACCAAAAGAGGATCTTTTAGCTCCAAAGAAGGTGACTCGGGAAGCTGTGGAGCAACCACAATTGGAGAATCAGAGAGGAGGTAGAGTGGAGACATCTGCTCAAGCAAAAACATCGAGAGAAGGCATAAAAAGAACCAAGGAAGCTGATAGAATTGTGCAGGATGTGAGGGAGAATGTGGGAGCTCCTTCAAATTTGTGCAAGAAAAGGAGGTCACCTAAGAGGTACACTGGTTACATGGTTGTAATGACTGAGCTTGGAGAGACTGAACCATCCTCTTTCAAGGAAGAAATAGAAAGACATGTTTGGGTTGATGCCATGGTGGAAGAATATGAATCCACATGAACAACAATGTTTGGGAAATGGTCCCAAGACTAAAAGATAAATCAGTTGTGGGTTCGAGATGGATCTTCAAGGTTAAGCATGCAACAAATGGAATCATAGAGAAGTATAAGGCCAAATTTGTGGCCAAAGGATTCTCTCAAGTTGAGGGAATTGACTATGAGGAAACCTTTTCTCCTGTAGCAAGGTATTCATCCATTAGATCAATTATTGCACTAGCTACGCAGATGGGGTGGAAGATCCTCAAGATGGATATAAAAACAACATTTCTCAATGAGGAGGAGGTATACATCAAGAAACCATAAGGTTTTGAGACATTGGATCAAGAGAATCATGTGTGTAGATTCAAGCGAGCATTATACGGTCTCAAACAAGCACCCTATGCTTGGTACACCAAGATCGAAAACTATCTCACTGGTTTGGGCTTCACCAAAAGTGAAGCAGATGCAAACCTATATCATATCTTGGTAGAAGGTAAATTTCCTGTTATTGTCTTATGTGTTGATGATTTAATTTTGATTGGTGGTGAGAAGCTAATCAGATCTTGTAAGGAGGACCTTGCAAGGGAATTTGAAATGAATGATATGGGTCTCATGCACTACTTCCTTGAGTTAAAAGTATCGCAAGACAATGGGGAATTGTTTTTGTCTCAAGGCAAGTAAGCTAATGAGATACTGGAAAGTTTCTGCATGGAGAGTTGTAAACCCATGGAGACACCTCTAGCAACCAACTGGAGGAAGGAGGATACCACCTCTTGTGAAGAGGTGGATGCTACCATTTATCAGCAGCCAATGGGTTCACTGATGTATCTTGTGAACACATGACCAGATATGTGTTATGCAGTTAGTCCGCTGAGCCAAGTTATGGTTTGGATGACCAAATTGTATTGGAAGGAAGTGAAGCAAGTTTTAGGGTACCTAAGAGGCACTACCTAGTATTGATTATGGTACAGACGAACAAAGGGAGTGAATTTGTGTGGCTTATTAGATGAATATTGAGCAGGGAGTCCATCCAACCAAAAAAGTACATCAGGTGGAATTTCCAGTGTTAGGTCCACAACAGTTTCCTGGTATAGCAAGATGTGGCGCTCAGCGTGATAGAAGAATAATACATGGCTACAAGTCAAGAAAAATGTGAGGTGATCTAGATGAGAAAGATACAAGTGGGACTTTTAAGTTAGATGATGGATCCAACTGTGATCTATTGTGATAATCAGAGTTGCATTAAGCTCTCTAAGAATTTGGTATTTCATGATCAATCCAAGCGTATAGATATTTAGTATCATCATTTAGGGGACTGTGTGAAGAGGTAGATAATGTTGCTACAATACATTCTGACAAAGGAACAAGATGCTGACATTTTGCAAAGGATTTTTCAAGAGGAAAGTTCGAGTTCCACAGATGCAGGATAGGGGTGGTTGATAATCCCTTTCTTGCTAAGAGGGAGTGTTGAAAAATGCAACAAGAAAGTCTCAATTTGATTTTTTTGGTCAAATTGAGAAAATTCGAATTTCCACATATACAAACAACTTGGAGCTAGTTAACTTGTGTGACATGGATCTTGTCACTCAGTTGGCTCAATAAATTCGAGTTAGAGGGCTTGGAGTTCAATTAAGCATGTGTGATTGGTAAATTTTAGTAATCCATTTCGATTATATCTAGTTGAGTTTAGTTAAACTAGGTCTAACAGTTGGAGGAAATAGTGGAAGGTCAGTTCTGCAGTGGGACAACAGTCTAAACCAATGATCATCCAGTTAACTGATCAATCAACCCAAAATAGCTAGTACATGTAGAGAACTCAAGTTCCCCAGTTGTGGTGGAGATTCCAAGGCAATGTAACATCAATTGTAGACTAGTCTTGAGTGTACAAGTGTTGCATGTAGTCAGATGATCAACCTTGGGAATTGCGCAATCCATTTTGGAAAAATTCCTAAATAATAGGGGCCTAATTTCTCAAGTAATTGCACAAGGAAATAGGGGCTCAAGCAGAGGAAAAAATTGACTAAGTCTATATCATAGCTTCTCATTGAGCAGAGAGATAGGTTATTCACTTGCAAGTTGAGCTTAGATTGAGCTAACAATTGTAATACAATCTTTATTCATCTAATTAATGCAAGCATTCTTAAAGTGTTTTTAGAAGTTGCTTTCCCCTAGAAAACTATTTCCATGCGTGTTATTTCTTATTTCATGTCTAAGATTGTTGTTCTAAATTGTGAATTGAATTTCGCAAAGTAGGAGAGTAGAATTGTGTCTCTTGATTTAGATTTAAATTTCTTAAGAAGTTGCAATTCTACACCATATTTCTACAACATATATATTCACCAAACCTCTTCCACGTGATTCCTTTGAGTATATCAGACATAAGTGAGGAATGATTCCTGCCTATTCACTCTGATAATTGCTCTAACATAAAAAGAAATATGATCTCAGGAGGAGCTCTGATTATGAACAATCAACATTTTACATTTCGTACATGTTTCACATGAAGAACATTTGCATATGTACGTGGTTAATGACTTAGACAGTCATGTATGGTTTCCTGTGATGAAAAATGAATGGAAAAGATTTAGGGGGAGATTCTCATATGTTTCCATCAGTTCATTATTGTCTTCTAGATCTGACATTGGTTTGTTGTAGTCTATTAGTGATGCCCTCATGTTGCTTAGGGTATTGACTTATATTGGATTATGTTGAGTTGTTGAAAAGTATTATTAATTATATGGGGTTTACGTAGTGCATTATATTAGATATCATTTTTGGGATTCAACTGCATTAAGTAAGTCATTCACGTATGACCATTTCCATGAAAGGTAGTCATAAGTGACTAATTTCTCATGATTTGAATAGTTGACTTAGCACTCATTGCATCAGGTGACCTCCCGAGAAGTCCTGGTTACTGGGTGCTAAGTGAACTATTCAAATCATGAGAAATTAGTCACTTATGACTACCTATCATGGAAATGGTCATACGTGAATGACTCACTTAACACAGTTGAATCCCAAAAATGATATCTAATATAATGCACTGTGTAAACCCCCATACTTAAATTTAAAAAGAGTGAAGGGATCTCTACTTGAATGGTTCATGAGGCACAATACTTGCTAAGGTTTTGCAAACAGGGTAGTAAGCTAAGTGGGCTTGATTGTGGGAAAACTCCATAGTTAAGTGTGCTTGAGCCAGAGGCAATCTGGGATGGGTGACCTCCTGGGAAGTCCTAGTTACCGGGTGCAAGCCCCGGAAGTGATGATTGACACTATGTGATTTATTTCACCAATTTCAAACCCACTTCTTCACCCCTGTGAGCATCACCCGATGCAATGAGTGCTAAGTGAACTATTCAAATCATGAGAAATTAGTCACTTACGACTACCTCTCATGGAAATGGTCATACGTGAATGACTTACTTAACGCAATTGAATCCCAAAAATGTTATCTAAGTATTATTAATGTTGTTGATCTATCTCTCTAATTGGTGAGAAAGATATGATGTGATCATAATTGATGATGAATAGTTGGCATAGGTTTACGGGGAGCATCTTCCTTGTTTCTAATGGTTCATTATTGGCATTATGGTTTCCTAAGCACTCCTTGTTGCATTATGTTGACTATGATGAGTTCATATCATTATTGGTGATTTGGATGTATGGTTATCGTTGATGTCACTACTAAAAAATATACATGTTGTTGTCACTATCTCATAGATGCTTGGATTGCATGGATGATGCTTTATTATTGTTGCTACCATTGCTTAATATTTGGACTCATGTTAAGGATGACCATATTGTTGTTATTATGTTGTTGTTGTCAGATGATTTTGCCGCATATGTGTATTTAGAGCATGGTGGTTGCTGATGATTATCATGGCTTTGCTACAAAGATGCCTCATTGTTGAAATCCTTCTTTATGGTTATGGATTTCACGTATGTCTACAAAGGTCATGAAAAGACCCATGTAATCATTGTAAAATTTATTCATGCATGGGCTATTGGGACTGAGTCACATCATATATGTAACCCCATTATTTTGGGTAATTGATGTAAAATTTGGTCCAATATGTAAACCCATTGTGTTGGCTGATTGATGTAATCATGGGAGCATAGAGTCATTGGCGATACGAAAGATCACATTTGTTTATGGATAGCCATGTATTTGAGTAATAAAGCCCTGTAATTTTATTCTATGTCTTTAGAAGGTCCAGCATATGCTCAGGGGGAGCATGGTCAGTGTGAAAATTTCATGTCAACATATAAGACTTACAATAAGAGAAGTACTTCATTCAGCCTAGTTAAACCCTTTCCCTTGATGTCAAAGGGGGAGAGAAGACTTGGTGTTTGTAGGTGGTTTCCAAACACCAAAGTGGTTACCATCAAGTCCAAAAGGGAAGATTGTTGGCAATATGGTTAATGTGTTGTCCTTGATGGCAACCTACTTGAAAAATATGTCCTTGATGTCAACTTGGTTATAATATGTTGATTATGGAACTATTGCAAATGACATGTTTGATGGCTCATATTTTAGAAAAGGTATGGGAGAGAATTGGTAGCTCAGTCACAAAATGCATGAAATGTATGAAGTTTGAGAAGTATACACGATTACTGAGAAGAGTAGTCATGTACATATGTAGGTCCTATGAAAAAAAATCGCATACATAATATGAACCATGGAAAACTATATACCACGGGGCATTACCATGGTAATTTACCATAGTGATTGTGGTGGCAACGTCAATTTGATCATGTCAACGAATACCATCAACTTTACCAAAGAATTTTCCTGTGGTATTGGCTAAGGAAAAATCTATATAAGGAGATGGAGATCAAGGAACCAAGTGTGCATTGGATAAACTATTCATATGTAATCTAATCTAAAAACATGTGTGCACAAGTGAGCAAGGAGATGACTTAGATCTGATAGATCTGACAGTGCATTAAAGACTAATGGATACACTTACTTGATGTAATTATGTTTGTGTAGATAATAATGTTAGATTTGTAGCTATGGAGATGGTATGATCTGAATGTGTTTGCAGTGATATGTGACCTTTGACAGTATGTGTGCAGAGATCTGGGTTTGATAGGTGATTCGCAGCAAAGTTTTTTTTCAAGGTATTTTAAAGATATGTACGTAGTTTTTGCTCTATATTATCATGAAAATATGTGGATATTCTTTGTAGAGGTCACGTATATATTCTAAAGTATTTTTTTATAGACTTTTGCCTAATTTGGGTTTTGGTATTCAATATGCTAAAATATATACACAAGTTTAATGCACGATAAGCGTGTATATATGAAAATCTGGTTAAATACAATCACATATACATTCTAAGTTGAACTTGATCAGGGTTTGAATTGTTGCTTGATGATGACATTTGATGAAGTCTGTTTTATTTGTTGTTGTTCGTCAATGATGTCTTGATCAAAATAATTGATATATGAATGTGTTGATGATTGGTTATTGAGTGGTGACTTGACTTGGTATGGCATGACAATATTGATAATGTTGGTTTGATCTGGTTCAGTGATTGATATGCTCTAGTGACTTAGTTGATTTAGTTCTCAGAGACTCATATTTTCAGTATTTTCTGAGTTGAGTTATGTACACAAGTGTTATGCACAAGAAACACATATATATGTGGGTTTTCTTCGGAACAATGGTGTATATATTCTGAAGTTAATTTTATCAAGGCTTGCAATGATTGTACATTGTTCTAGTGATGACTATCTAGTTAATTAGTGATTGCTTAGTTGATTGATGTGTACCAGTGCTAATAGATAGTACATTGATTTAATTTGGTTGCATTGGTTTAGATTTAGTTCAATGATTAGTTGGATTAAATATTCAGTAGATTTTTGTTTCAGTGGTTCAATTGGTCTACAATGCTTCAATGATTTGTATGTTGTGATTCAGTATTTTGGTTTGGGCTTATTGTTGGTGTGGATCCAGAGAGAAAATTTCATAAAAGGTGGTCTACATGTTTTGATGGTTAATTGATAGGTGGATCTAGTATGAAATATTATGAAACGTGATCCACAAAGTATTGAGGGTTGCATCCTTTAGAGAGGGGGTAGAAGCTCTCTTCTGATAGGAGCAAGTAAACGAGATTAGGAGGTTGTAGCTCCCTTCCAATGGGTGTTCGAGAATGAGTGGAGGTTGTAGCCTCCTGTAGGTGGGTGCCTGCGTGGTGGTAAGAGCATGTCCCAATACATGATGTAGCGAATATTTTCTTTATATAATAAGAAGAAAAATAGAGATGGCAACAACGATGGTTTTCGCCCACATTGGATTTCCACCTAAAATCTCAGTGTCCATATGTGTGATGATGATTTATCTTCTCTTTACTGCTCATGGTTACTACTTAATAAATCGATAATGAAATAATGATGCACTGGTTAAAGATAAATATCTGATGGAACATATGAAAAATTAGTTATCTGGATATACGTGGTTTGCATTCACTAGAGTCACGTACAAACACAGGTTGCATGAAGAACAATAATGTATAAAATTCTAAATGTGAAATTGAAAGTTAAAGTGAATTAAATATATTGATTCACCCTCGCCCCTCAGTATTTTCCCTAACAAAACCTCTGCTAGTAAGTGGTTTAAGAACATTCTGGAAGTAGATTTGTGTAGTTTAATGGCCAGAGGATCTTGATGATTGGTTTTAGGGGATGGGAGGACAGTCATCAAGGGTGAGTTTGTTGGTTTTAACCCCATACAGAAATTACCTACATACAAATTATAACAAAAAATAAACAATGCGAGAGCATAACGCATACAACACATATACACAGAGATTTTCCCCTGGATCCCAAAACCGGGGCTACTAGCTTGATTTTTCATTATGTTCCTTTCAATGTTACAATACATATTTATACATGTTGAAGCATCCAATACCATGGATCAAAAACCATCGCACCAAAACCATGGACTGAACATCATTGCGTCCAAAACCATGTGTGAAAACCATGCACAAAACCATAGGTAGGTCCACCCAACCTAATATAAGGTCCAAAAAAAAATTCCCTGGGGTGCTGCCCGGACCCCGTAAAAGGGGGCTACCGCCTCCCTGTGACCCCCCCACTGCGCAATTGACGCAACAAAGGGGGGGCTCTGCCCCCCCTCTAACACCCCTGTAAACTACGTAGGCTAGTCATGGAAAGAATATAACACAACCCAACATTCTCCCACTTGTTGTTTTCTTTCCATAGGGGGCCACAGGAGAGCTTAGTCATTTATCTAGCCCTGAAATGCCCATTGTTTCTCTACACGAAGAGAACTTCTCAAAGTTTACAGATTTTGTCAATGCATCTGTAGTATTCTTCAAAGTGTCCACCTTTACCAGCAACACCTTTTTGTCTTCTAACATATCCCTCACAAAGTGATACTCAACATCAATGTGCTTTGTCTTTGAATGATAAGCAAGGTTCTTTGCCAATAAAATTGCACTTTGGCTGTCACAGTCTATCCTTATAGCTCCCTGTATGAACCCCATACTTGAACACAATCTCTGCAACCAAATTGCTTCCTTGCTTGCATGAGTGGCTACCATGTATTTTGCCTCTGTAGTTGATAATTCCACTATAGATTGTTTCTTACTCATCCAGCTGACAGCACCTACAAATAGGTTAAACACATACCTACTTGTAGATCTTCTCTAATCCAGATCTCCAGCCCAGTCTGCATCAATAAAGCCACAGATATCCAAAACTTTGTCCAGTCCTGATCTTCCTTGGTAGCACAAACCATAATCACTAGTGCCATGCAAATACCTGAAAACCTGCTTTATTGTTGTCCAATGCTCCTTTCCTGGTTTTGACATAAACCTGCTCAATACTTCCATTGCATGTGCAATGTATGGTCTAGTACAGACCATTGCATACATCAGGCTACCAACTACACTTGCATATCGAACACTGGACATATCCTCTTCCTCTTCTTATGTCTTCGGACACTATTCAACGTATAACTTTGCACCTACAGGAATAGGAACCTTCACCAGTTTACTATCCTACATATTAAACCTTTGTGGTGTTGTCTCGACATACTTCCTCTGGTTTAACTAGAGCTTCCTCTTTTCCCAATCTCTTTTAATTTCCATGCCCAAAATATAGTTTGCAGCACCATGATCTTTCATGTCAAATTTGGAGGACAATTGGGTTTTCAAATTGTGGATAATTTCTTTGTCATTTCCAACCAGCAACATATCATCCACATATAAGACTAGATAAATAACACGGTCACCAATTAATTTAAAATACACACAGTGATCTGCTTTCCTTCTCGTGAAGCGAAGTCCCCGTATAAAAGTATCAAATTTATGATACCACATCCTTGGTGACTGTTTTAACCCATATAAAGACTTCTTTAACTTTCATACCAGTTCTTTCTTACCATTCACCGCAAAGCCTTCAGGTTGCTTCATGTAGATTTCCTCTTCCAGATCCCCGTGAAGAAATGTTGTCTTCACATCCATCTGTTTTACCTCAAAATCAAAAGCAAGATCAACAGATAAAAGTAATCTAATAGAAGCTACCTTGGCAACAGGAGAAAAAATATCACCAAAATCAATTCCCGACACCTGGGAATAACCCTTTGCTACCAACCGAGCTTTGTATTTCTCCACCTTTCCTTCTGCATTTGCCTTTCCTTCTGCATTTGTCTTCCTCTTGAACACCCATTTGCTGCCAATGGGTTTCCTTCCAGCCAGTAACTCCACCAGATCCCAAGCCTCATTTTTGTGCAAAGATGCCATTTCATCAACCATGGCCTCTTTCCAGAGTTTTCCATCCTTTGAATCTACTGCTTCCTTCACAGTTCTAGGATCATCATCAATAACAGATAAAGAAAAATTTGAACAGAAAGAAGATGCACTATACCTTTCTGGCTACCTTCTTTCTCGAACTGATCTTCTCACACCTGGAGTTTGTGGCTCTTCGTCTTCTGATTCCTCCTCTGCTGTAGAGTCTGATTCTTCCTCCTTAAGCTCAAACTCTATCTTCTCAGGTTCTTTTGGTTGGACTTCATGTTTAATAACATCTTTCACCTCTTTGAACACCACATCTTAGCTATACACAACCTTCCTTGTTACTGGGTTCCAAAGATTATAACCCTTTAAACCATCCTTATACCCAATAAAGATGCACTTTTCATATTTACTATCCAACTTGGTTATTTTCTCTTTTGGAACATGTACATATGCATCGCATCCAAATACCCTCAGATGTGAAAGAGAGGGTTTTTTACCAGTCCATACCTCTTGTGGAGTCTTATCCTTCAATGCTGATGAAGGTGATCTGTTGACCAGGTAACATGTTGTCTCCACCGCCTCTGCCCAGAATTCCTGTCCTAACCCGACACCACTAAGCATGCTTCTTACCCTTTCCATCAACATCTTGTTCATTCTTTCTACAACTCCATTTTTCTCAGATGTGTATAGAGTAGTCTTCTGTCTTGCTATACCACACTTCTTATAGAATTATTCAAATTCCCTACTGCAAAACTCTCCACCATTATCTAACCTCAACACCTTCATCTTCTTCTCTGTCTGGTTTTCCACCAAAGCCTTAAATTCTTTAAACCTGTCAAAGACTTCAGATTTCTTCTTAAGGAAATATATCCATGTATTCCTTGAGAAGTCATCTATAAATGGTACATAGTACATAGACTTACCCAGTGATGGAACCTTCACAGGTCCAAACACATCACTGTGCACAAGCTCTAATATCTGTTTCACCCTCTTACCACCAAAGGGGAAACTCACCCGATTCTACTTCCCATAAACAATTTTCACAGAAATCAAAATCCAGAGAGCTATTACTCATACCTTCTACCATAACTTTACCATGAAGTATTCGAAGGCCATTCTCTCCAATATGTCCAAGCCTTTGATGCCACAACATGGTCTTCTCTCCAGAGACCACTATATTTTCTGTTCCACTTTCAGGAACCACAGAACTATTGCACCCATCAACAACAGTGATACCTTGCAGCTTGTACAGAGTTCCAATCCGAACTCCCCACATCAATACCGGTGCTCCCTAAAGCATCTTGCAGGTATCCTTGTCAAACACTGTTTTTACACCTACATCATCCAGCTTACTTATGGAAATCAGATTTTTGGCCAACGTAGGAATATGCAGAACACCCGAAAGTGTTCTAACCCTTCCACCTTGCAACTTCAACTTTACTTTTTCACGACCAATGATTCTAGCATTTCTGTCATCCCCCAAGAAGACATCACCGCCATCATATTTCTCATACTCGCAAAACCACTCTCTATGGGGAGTGAAGTGAAAGGATGCACTTGAGTCAACCAACCATGCCTCATGATCTACATGTGTACTTGAAGAAGCCAAGTACACATCCCCACCTTCATCTGAGGTGGTTTTCGCCTCTATAGAAGGAGAATCATCAGATCCCTTTCCTTTGTCAAGAGATTTAGATTTACAATCCCTTTTGTAGTGCCCCTCCTTTCCGCATTTCCAGCACACTGCCTTTACAGGTTTTCCTGGAGATTTAGATCTCCCACTCGATGACTTGTTTTTGTTTATGATCTAGGACCATCCTCCTTTAGACAAGGCATCACCATTCTGGCTCTCCATATTTTTACATCACATCTCCTCCATTAGCAAATATGAGACTATTTCATCAAACTACAAGGCAATTGCATTGCTACCTATTGCAATAACCAAACTATCCCACGAATTTGGTAGAGAACAAAACAAAACTGATGCAATTATCTTTATCTGAAATTTTAATATCAACAGATAATAACTGACTTACCATAGTATTAAATGCGTTCAGATGATCCGTCACCAAGTCTCCATCTTTCATCCTCAGGTTATACAGTTTTTTCCATAGGAACAGTTTATTCACCAGAGACTTAGATTGGTACAAAGTCCCTAACTTGTCCCACAAAGCCTTAGCCATAACTTCCCCTGATACATTCAACAATATTGAATCTAAGGCACACAATCTTATTGTGCTCTTTGCTTTCCGATCCAACTTCTTCCATTCTTCATCAAACACTCCTGTTGGTTTAGTACCTAAATCTACCGCGATCCACTGATCTTTATCCACCAACAGATCCTCCATCTTGAGTTTCCATAACTCAACACTCTGACCATTAAATTTCTCGATCTCTATCTTTCCACTGCTTGCCATCTTATTTCACCACCAAAATCGATCCCGCAGATCTCCCACTGAACAGGGTCTACCATAGGCCCAAGCGAAACCTCTCAGCAACAAAGGCGTCCCCTTGAAGCCAAAACAGCTCCGACACCAAATGTAGGTTTTAACCCTGTACATAAATTTCCTGCATACGAATTCTAAGAACAGAAAATAAAAAATGCAAGAGCATAACACATAAAACACATATACATAGAGATTTTCCCTTGGATCCCAAAACTGGGACTACCAGCTTGATTTTTCATTATGTTTCTTTCAATGTTACAATACATATTTGTACATGCCGAAGAATCCAATACCATGGACCGAAAACCATCATGTCCAAAACCATGGATCGAACACCATCACGTCCAAAACCATGCGCAAAAACCATGCACAAAACCATAGGTAGGTCCGCCCAAACTAATATAGGGTCCAAAAAAATTTCCCCAGGGTGCTGCCCCAAACCCTATAGAGGGGGGCTAACTGCCCCCCTGAAACCCCCCCGCTGCGCATTCAGTGCAATGGAGGGGACGCTCCACCCCCACCCCCCCCTCTAACCCCCCTGTAAACTACATAGGCTAGTCGTGGAAAGAATATAACACAACCCAACAGAGTTTTGTTCTCGGAGAGAAGGGGGTTACCAATTGCAACTTTACCCTCCACTCTATGTTGAAAGGTTGAATTTAAATGGAAATTATGGGTGCAATGCTGCTAATTCCACTAGTGAGGAGGTTCTTGTCATAACCATCTGAGACCCTGGTTCCCATTAGGAAGTGCTAGTCGTGGGGGGGATTTTGGTGCTAGAGTGCATGAATTTATGTGGTTTCAAGGCTTCCTTTGTGCTGACTAGGAAGGCATTATCATTTTCTTCAGGTCAAGTATCATATCCCTGTGTGTTTTTCCTATATGTTTCGTTTTTGCTTGGTTGGGGCTATGTGGGGTTTGCTACAGGTCATTTTGTTGCATTAGGCAAATGACCATCGATTTGGATCTTTCGCTATCCAAAAATGTGTTCCAAAGGAATCCCCTGCAAAGTTATAATCCAAATTATCACAAAAAAAAGTGGAATTCCTGGATCCCATGGTTCAAAACCCTCTTTTTAGCTTCCTCCATGGTTCCCTAGTTAATTTTTATTCATACGTAGAAGAGTCCATTAGGAACTATGCATAAGTACACATTGTCTTACACTGTGACCTGCAAACATGACTTACTGCATGTAAAAATACAAAGTAGATTCTAGAAGCATTTTTGCTCATATCTATTCCAACCAACCAGCTTCGAATGGTTTCCTATTCAGTTCTTATCCCTCCCATCATGGAGAAACTCCCTCTCTTTGTGGAATCCCTATCCCACCATTAGTGGATCTCATCCCTTGGAAAATGGATCCCAAACTTCCCACTCTTGGCCTATAAAGATAACACAGGCCTGAGGATTGAGGAGGACTATTGGAAGTAGGCTTATGCTGTAGGAATAAGGTTGGAAGGCTATTCATTCAAGGAGAGGGTTGGAGATTGTGGGAAGGGACTTGCAACATCAAGGCTTCATGGTTGTAAGACTATTCTCCATTTTATTAATATAAAGGAAATTGTTCTTTCTCAATTATATCTATGTTTATATAATTTGTAGGATATCTTGATAACCTACATAAATTGTGATTGCGTATTGATCAGTTTATGATACATGGCTAAGTTAATTAGTCCCTTTATCCCTTATGTTATATACTAGATGCTCTGATTTCATGTTTGTTTCTGTATATGCAGATCTCCTTCAAGATATCATGGAGAAGTTGTGGGAAGCGACGAGAGGATCTCTAAAGCATCGAGGAGGAGGAGATGGTCGAAATCTTTGAAGGGGACTTCATTAATCATTTCGATTAAACAGTAAGTGGCCTCTATCATAATATTTATTTAATTCAATCATAGTCTAGAGAAAGGTAACAGTTCCAGGTTGTTTGTTACTAGATTTCTCTGGAGTCTAGGGAGATCACTCTTATCCATAAGAGGGATAAGTCCACATAATAGGTTTGTTTGGAGCATTGAGGGGTTTGAACAGGGCCACCATTAAAGTTGGCAAAGGTGAAATCCTGGTGCGCGTTCCTCTTCACTATTTTCATTGGACATTGGAGTAGCGGAGTATTATTATCTTGGTTGCACTAGGTATCTCAGTCCCAAGGGAGAGGTTTGGGAATCAATTGTTGGACAGGGGGTTATATCCATGTGCAAGCTTGGGGTTTTGTTGCAGGTGGGATGGTTCTTTTGAGAGAGGTATTTGAATTAGTGTTGTCGGGAGGTCAAAGGGCAGTTGCCTCTATGGCAAGAAGAATTTTGGAATTTTGGTGTATAGGAGGGCATTTGGATGGTTTGTTGGCCGATAAGTTGATGCAATACCTTAGGTCCATAAGCTTGGTAATTGGGGCTCTAGTAGGTCGTGGAGTAGGGGTTCTGGTGGGTTGCGTGGGACGACTAGCTAGAGCACCATGCAACTCTAGTGTGGTCAAGCCCAAATAGGTGTGGGCCCTTGTGTCCAAGTGGCAACGCACAAAGTGGAGTAGTATGATGATCGAGAGGGGGTCGATCAACATCTTGCCACCTCACCTAGTCACATGGAGCTACCCCTGCCCTTCGATTCGTTAGAGGCACAGATTCGTTGGGTTTCGACAATGTTGGAGAAGTTGGCATGTGATCATCATGAGGACAAAAATGAGTTCATTGCCTTTATGAATGAACTCCAGTACAACCAGTGGTACATGATGGATTGGTTGGTCTCTATTTGGCGAGGACTGAAGTGACTACGGGACCAGTTAGACAACTTGGAAGGTAGGATGGCTCATATTGAAGCACATGTTCACATAGATTTTTGACCACCACATGGAAATGATTCAGATGATCCGAATCCAATAGTAAATGAGAATTAACATGGGTTGCATTTTAATCCTTGGGCAATTTTGGTTATTTTTAGCAATCTGTATAAGGGTTGTAAGCTTTCTGTTGCTATTATCGGTGTTTTTTTGTCTTTACCATATGGCCAATAATTTTGGTAGGAATGATGTCAAAGGTGCTTTGAACTCAAGCACCACATGTTGTAACTTCTTTTTGAATTAATTGAATACGTTGAATTACAAAAACAATAATAGTAACTTTTCATGTTTTTAATTAAAAAATTTAAAGTTTGCATTAGGTACAATTTTAAGGGTGTTTTTGATGATTTCATGTACACTAATGATGATTTTATAAGTCATAATAAAAAAATTATTGCAATTTTAGTGCCACATTGAAAATGGGTCAAGTTGTATTATGCTAACATTCTGAAAGAGCTATAATTTTAGCCTTTTAAAAAAATGCTCTAAGTAGAATGACACTTTGATTTAGATGTTGATTTCTAAGATTTTTTTTGTCAAGATATCTTGTTTATAATGACATGGTTGAAAATCGTTGAAATTTTAAGGTTTTTTGTATGTGTGATATTTGCTTTTAATTCCATGGTTGAAAAATGTCAAAATTTTAAGATTTTTCAAAGTTGTGTTATTTAATCTTTAATGTCATGGTTGAAAATTGTTGGAATTTTAAGGTTTTCTGTAATCATGATTTTCATTCTAAATGTCATGGCTAAAAAATGTTGGAATTTTGACCCCCCAAAAAAAGGATGATGCAACAACACCACTTTTCGATTTGGGGGTGTTTTTTCATATTTTTTACACAAAATAGGGGTTTTCTGGGCTAGAATTCTTGTTTTGAGGTTGTAGTTCTCATTAATTTGGTAACATTATTCAAGAAGAAATCAAGCTTCCAAATGAAAATATTGAAGTACAATTAAGAAGCAAAGTAGGTCTACATCTAGCGAATAGATCTTGGGATCTAGTAAGAAAATATTTAAATAAATCATTATATTTTTACAAATGCACATGAATTTATTTCAAAATATTCATTGAAGGTGACAACAATATTGAAGACTTTATGGATAGGAATGATTTTTTTTTGTTCTCTATGAATCTAATGCGGGAGCATCATTTAAATTTTATTTCCCAAGTGTAATAGGATCTATAATTCTCTAGAATAAACTACATAGGGATAAGATGGATTATTTCATATATCGTATAATGTAAAAAAAGTATTAAGTGAGCATATAGTTGGAGGGGTCGAATACTTCTAGGGATAGTAGAGATATTCAAGGGATTTAGGTTTGATACTTTCTAAGAGTGGAGGATATGAACCATTTTCTCATGGTTCAAGCAATTCCTCATTATTTATATAAATACAGTTGTTGTGGAGTGAGTGGGGGTGTAAAAATGAAGGAATGAATCATGTAATTGTTTATGAGTTTGGATTTGCATCGCCTAGCAATGGTCCTTAAATTTTCTTCACAATCAAAATTTGGCATTATACTTATTTACTACTACTAACTGTACTAAAATAATATTAGCACAACATTCAAATAATCACTCACAAATTTTCTCATGTGGAGAGTTCAGAGTATATAGAGAACCCAAACTTTGTAGATATATAAATGGGCATTAAAAGTTTAAAAATTCATTTCAAGCATCACAATATTGACAAAAGAACATTTCATATGTCAATACTATTACATAATTGTCACTATATCTCTTGTATTCTAGTATTTCTAATTTATAAAAATGCCAATGGACCAATGACAATCACCTAGTGTTGATGTGTTTTCATGTCACATATCAAATAGAGTGATTCTAAAACAACAAGCTTTTAGTTAGTTTTAATATTGCAAATATTTTCATGCAAATCCAACAATGATGGTTTCTCTTGAAAAGTGAGAAGAAAATAAAGGATACTATAAAGAAAGAAATTGTTCATGTTCATTTTCTCATTAGAGAGCCCTATGTCTCAACTTACTCCAATATTTTACAGAATAAAAAAAACAAAGACAATATGCCAAATATATCATTATTTTACCCACATATCTCCATTAATTCATTTCTTATAATTATTTCTATTATTCAAGTCATGTACTCATTTTCCATTTTACCAATTAAATATTACTTTCATGTGGAATTACTTTACATTTTCTTCCTTCCTTCGTCATTTTCGAGACTATTTACCATGTTCCACATTTAACCATTTTTTCATTACCTTCTCCTTTCCGCACACATTTCATTACCTCCGCACATTCTTGGAACATTACCCTTACCTCATATTTTTCCACACATTTCAATATTTCCTTCCTTCCGTACAAACCCCATACCCATATTTTTCCACACATTTTAATATCTCCTTCCCTCCATACAAACCTCTTCTATGCACACCTGGCACCCCATTCTTTATTACTTAGTCATTTTTAACTTTATTTATTTTTATTTTTACTTTTATAAATCCATGTATCTCACCTCCACATTATATTATTTCTCATATTATTTTTATCCTAAGTTCCTTTGGGCATATCTCTTTATGACACATGCCAACTAGCTAGACATATCCTGGAGTGACACTTGGAAGGTATTGGTTGGACACATATGACTAGGAAATGGGACAGTAACCACAAACTACACTATGTGTAATTTATGCAAGGTTACATGTATCTTCCTGCTTCATAGACAAATAATACAAGGAGCTCATCTCTTTATAAATCACTAAAATTCCCTCCCATAATGCATGTGGGATGAGTAGTGTGTATTTATAAATGAAGGACCAAGATTCATGTGAAGGAGATCAACTATTGTCAAATCACTTCGTACAGATTAATGGTTGTTGAGTCACCATCTTCCAAAGCCCATATATTGTAATATTTCAAACTAGAAAAATACAACAAAGAATAGACGCATGAACTAAACTACAACAATAAAAATTTAAATAAGAGCACAAATAAGAAAACCCCAAAATCTGGGCAATAGTTCTGAGTCATTTATTAATTATGCATGGAAAATCAAGTAAAATAAGATGAAATCCATAGAACCTGAGTTTTATATAGCAAGCAACGCAAAATCCAAGTGAGAATGTATAGGATTAGGTGGTGGAATTGGCCCAAATTTGTAGCACGAACTTGCCTAAAAATTTTGCTACTATTTATAAATGTAAATGGTCATTCTACTCAAAATAATGCTTGGAATGCTTTGAAATTGCAACCATGGGCTCCTCTCCTCAAACCCAGAAATACCCAGAAAAGGTTTGGCCTATATCCAAGCCAACATCGAACCCCCAAAGTGATGCAAATTTACTAGCTAACTAGCAATTCACCCTACTATAATAATGAGGATTTCAAGCCCGAATATCACCTAGAAAATAATGTAAAATTAGCATGAGACTCCTCTCTATAAACCCACAAAAACTCAGAAAGGGTTTGGGTTGAATCCACCGATCCCTGGTGACCCCCAACAAGTGTGAATTGTCAATTTTGGCTAGAAAATGCCCCACAGTGTCGATACTGTTGAATCAAGCCAAAATCCACCACTAGAAATCTCTCCCAACTCTGGCTAAATTCTATGTTGAGAAATACATCCTATCTTCAACTCTTATCTCTCCTCAACCTCTATTCCTCTATCCCTTGTGCAAGCCTACTTGGGGGCCCCTATACACTTCCAAAAATGTAGCATTTCATACCCAAGAATTCCCTCAAACTCAACCCTACTAATCACCAAAAGATATCTAGATAAAATGGTGGGAAAATCCTACAAATCCTATGGTGTTCTACTCCTCCATAAAGGATCTCCCCACAAGAAATTTGAACCACTTATGTGCCCTAAAAGAAACACGCACTAGCTGAAATAACCTGCAAATATGGAAAAATCTGAATTGAGCTCCCCAATTTCCTCACTAGGGAGACACTCAAAGTTCTCTTAAGTGAGGGTGGAATTCCCACTTAGAAATTCCTTGTACTAAACAACACAGGTTGTCTTAGCTAAGCAGCTCGAGGGAACTAGTGTTGAATTACCAAATGATCAAAAGATATTCAAATGAGAGCCTCCATACTCTTTTTATAATTGTTGTCCCTCTCCTCCTTGGCAGCCCCCACTCTCCACTAGTTCACATCCTTTCTCTTTCTCTCTCCTCCAGGAAGTGAGAATTGCTTCAGTGGGTCAAATTTTCTTCTCTTGTGGCCCCACATTCCACTATAGTTGTAATTTTCTATTCTCCTAATTCCCATACACCAAAAATGTTTGGAATGCCCAGATTACAAAATTGTGTTATTCTTAGCACCTCCCTAGTAAACTCCATTAATCCCCTCAAATGAAAACTAAAAATTGGGAATATTACAATCCTCCCCACCAAAAATTTATTGTCCTCAAGTAACTAGGGTCCCAAATGTGCCACTGAATCATCCTTGATCTCTTCAGTGTCCTATCATGAAGGAATTCCTAGATACCAACATACCGAGCCATCCTTATCAACATGAAGCACCCCTTGCTCCACTCATTATCCTTCCATGTATAGGCATCAAGAGTCATTTTCCTACCACTAATAAATAGAGCATCTTGATAATGTAAATCTTTACCATCCCTTATGGAGATGAATACTCGCCCATGTGAGCTTCCCCTACTCCCCTCAATCTAGTCACCCTATCTTCCTAGTGAAGTCTCCCATGCTAACAACAAACCAACCCAATGGAATATCTAAATTATCTTCCCTTGTGGAAACCAACTCATCCCTAAGGGTAGTTGAACTGATAATTTCTTTAATGCCCGAACCCTATGTTAGTCTCAAAAGGGTGCCACCATGTTGTTGTTACGCCACTCTAACTATGAAATATTGCCCATTGTGCACACAATGTATCCTCATCCCCTGAAACTTGAGGATGAAATATTGGTGAAAGTTAAGCTCTTCTTACCCAAGCATCTTCGTGATGTCAATATCTTCCCATCCACCACTAATCTCGATCCTGAGTAGCAACAGGAAAAATTTGCCTCATCATACAATGGAGGCCTTGTGAAGACCTATCCTAAGTCTTCTAACTAAATTATATCCCTCCTTTAATTTAACTATAATAAGAAGAAATAAAATGTTTACAACTCTACATTTACTTAATAATAATATACCATTAAAATTTTCTTTAGAACAATTGAAACAAGTAAGAAATTTCATTGCAACTATTTACATAAGTAATCAACAAATTGAAGAATACTTGTTCCAGTAGCTTGGTTGGGGTGCTCCTGACTCTGTTGGGATAATCCTCTTGACTACTCGACTAAATTTGCCTCCCAGCAAACTAGGAACGAATTCCTAGCCCAGGGAACCTCCACAAGTTCCATAGCCCTCTGAGCCCAAGTCCAACCAACTATAGTGTGTCCAAGTTAAAACCAACACTCTCCAATAGATCCAAGTTTGAGTTCTCTCATTTTTCTCTCCATTCTCTCTCTTCTCTTTCTCCACATTCCTCCCCCATAATAAAATCCTTCAATGCCAAAACAAATACCAAGGATCTCCCCCCTTTCCTCTCATCCTCCTTCCCTTTTATGTCTCTTCCTCCCATCCACCTCAACCACCTATCATTAATGTCATGACTACCCCCTCATCATTTTATTTTAATATCCTTGACTTTTCTTACCATATCTTATCCAAAGTAGATTTGAGAAGACACTTTGGGAATAAAATATGGATATTTAATTTACATATAAATTGGAGAACACTGTATCTTCTCGAAAAGTAGATTTGAGAAAACACCTTGGGAATAGAATATGAATATTTAATTTAGAAATAAATTGGAGAATACCATATCTTATCCAAAAATAGATTTGAGAAGACACATTGGAATATGGATATTTAATTTAAAAATAAATTGGAGACCATATCCTATCCAAAACTAAATTTGAGAAGACACCTTGGAAATTGAATAATAACAATAATAAAAATCATATCAGTAAAACAAAATTATAGTTTCACAAGTGTAGATATATACCAATATTACTTAATAATTATAAGTCAATATTTTCAATTTAATTAAACATTAATAAAATTAGCATAACAGGATGAAGTAAGGCATTACATACAGCCATCCTTCAGAAAACTTCATCCAAAAGTTCGAGTGAAAAAGACACAAGGAGTTCGAAATAAGTTTGAAATAAGGCATAACAAAATAGAGATAGATATAGTAGTCAAATTAAGTAAGTTAAGAAATGATACCACTTCCCATCAAGAGTCTCCAACTAACCTATATCCCCCTATCCTTCCTAGCCTACTTCCACTCCCCCTCTATCCATCCTCTGTTGCAATATATTATGGCATTGGTTATACCGATCTAACCACTGATAAAACCAATATGGGGGAAGCGTCGACTATATCGACCTAACTTCCCCAACAGGCAACTGACAATCATCGTCACACATTTAGGCGAGTGTGTCCATCACTGCCATCCCACGATTCTAGGTTTAAAGGTTACACAGTGGGAAATGCCTCCACCCCTCCTCAAAACTAGGGTCAACACCCTAATATGGACCACACTACAACGTTGGATGGATACTTGTCATCGAATAATCCAATCAGGTGGTCTTGCCACCTGTCATTTACACTTTACCTGTGTCATAAGAGTGCATATCAAGTAAATACAAAATGTAATAGAACAATGTACATCATAACATTCCTCATTGGATGTCTCAACATTCTCCATCGAAAGAGTAGATCTTGGTTATCACATAGTTCTTTCCAATCTATAGGTTAGTTCTCATTCATGAATATACATAACAGTAATATATATATAGATAAGTGATCTTAAATATCATGTTATTAAGCCTAGTATCCACATGTCAATTTTGTACTTCACAACAACATACTGGAAATAAATATTAGATTAAATAAATAATAATTTTGATAAGTCATTCATTAAATAAATCATATCCACTTAACCCATACATGAAACAACAATAACTTTGATAATTCATACACTAGATAAATCGTAACCTAGTAAGTCGTATATTAGGTCATACATCAAATATTTCAATCAACAAAACCTAATCTATCTAATGATTTATATAAGTAGTTTCACCTATCCAACTAAATGCATCAATATTACATAGCATTCATAAATAAATAACATGGAACTACAAATAGATCCTTAGCATAGGTAGTTATCTAAGTCAAAATGGGCATCATAAATGCTCAAAAAGTGAAGGGTAGTCATGATGTATAGTCTCCACATCCTCCCAGTTAGCAGATCCTGGGCTATACTTGTCCCACTGGACCTTAACCTAGTCCACCATGTGACGTCTGAGATGTCAAACCCCACGGTCCAATAAGCATAATGGTTTGACCATTATGGTTCCCAGGTCTGAGACCTACAATTCTCTCCAATCTAGTTTGTGAGATTCATCATAAACGTAATGTCATAAAATATATACATGAAAAATATCATGAGTTTTATGCAAATGGGGTGGTAGTACAAGACGATAGGAAGTTGGTCCAATCTTCTCCTTGATCCTAAAAGGTCCTATAAACCGAGGTGACAACTTTGTCCCTTTACCAAATCAAATGGTTCTTTTGTTGGGTCAAATATGAATAAAAACTTGGTCACCTACTTCATAACTTCGATCAGTCCTATGTGAATCGGCATAACTCTTTTGTCTATCTTGTGCTTCTTTTAAACTTTATCGAATATGTCTTACCTATTCCTCCATTTCTTGAACTAATTCTGGCCGAACTATTACTCGGTCCTCCATATTTTCCCAACTTAATGGCGTCCTACATGGCCTCTCACATAGAGCTTGATAATGAGGCATCCCAATGGCACTGTGATAAATGTTATTATAGGCAAACTCTACCAATGGTAAGTACCTTTCCCACTGATTCTGATTATCCATGACATACATTCTAAGCATTTCTTCCATAACTTGATTTACTCTTTCAATATGCCCGTCTTGTTCTAGATGACATGTAGTCTCAAGTTCAATTGAGTCCCCAACACTGACTGCAAAGTTGTTCAAAACCTAGATGTAAAGTGAGGGTCTCTATTAGAAATGATCTTTGTGGGTAACCCATGTAGTCAAATAACTTCACTTATGAAAACTCATGCCACATCAGTAACATCGTAAGTGTCTCTCACTGGAATCAAAATGGGCACTTTTGGCCATTATCAACTACAACCAATATAGCATTGTGCCTTTGTGAAGTGAGTGGAAAACCCACAACAAAATCCATAGAAATGACCTCCGATTTAGATAGGGATTTCATGTGGTTGTAGGAGTCCTGCTGGATGGCGATGATCAACCTTCACCTGTTGGCATTTGAGAAATTTGGCGACAAACTGGACTATGTCATGTTTCATTCCTGCCCAAAAGAAGAGTTTCTTCATTTCTGCATACATCTTCTTCACTCCAAGATGTTCACAATAGAGTGCTCTATGTGACTCTTCGAGGATGGTTCTCTTATACCCTTTTCCTTAGGGATGTACATTCTCCCTTGAAATCTCCATAGTCCATCTAGTTCAAGGACATATCCCTCAAACTTTGGTTCTATCCACTTCCCACTCTAGAGTGCTAATATAACCTTTAGATACCAACTATCTTCAAAGAGTTTCTCCAACACACGTTCCCTCAAATTGACCCTCAAGGGTACTAGGGAGAAGGTTCGTGGCCTCCTGCTTAGTGTACCGGCCACCACATTCACCTTTCCCTTAATGTATGAGATCCCAAAATAATACTCACTCATGAATTCGCTCCACCGCCTCTATCTACCATTCAAATCCCTTTGAGTGAAGAGGTGCTTCAAGCTTTGATGATTTGTTCTTAACTCAAAGCTTCTCCCAATGAGGTAGTGTCTCCACAATTTCAAAACTAGCATCACTAATGCTAACTCTAAGTCATGGATAACATACAACTCTTCATGTTTATTCAATTTTCTATATGCGTAAGTTATTACTCTACCTTCTTGAATCAACACTGCTCCCAATCCTTGCTTTGAAGCATCGATGTAGACAATGAAGTCTTTTTCCATTTCCGATACTCGAAGGATCGATGCACTAGTTAGTAACCTCTTTAGTTCAGTGAATGTAGTGTCACATTCATATGTTCATTCATACTTGATCCCTTTTCGTTGTAATGTGGTGATGGGTTTTGCAATCCTCAAAAACCCTTCCACAAACTTGTGATAATAACCTGTTAGCCCCATAAAAGTACATACCTCATGAGCATTTTTCGGTACTGGCCAATCCATTATGGCCTTTAACTTTTTTGGGTCAACTGAAATCCCTTCTCCTGAAATGATCTGCCCAAGATAATGAATTTTATTATGAAAGAAGGAACATTTTGACAATTTCCCATATAATTGATTTTCCCTTAAGCAGGTCAATACAACCCTTAGGTTCTCTTATGCTCCTTTTCATTCTTGGAATACACAAGAATATTGTCCAGAAAGACTTACACAAATTAGTCCAAATACTTCTTGAACACATCATTCATGAGGCTCATGAATATTGTTGGTGCATTGATCAAACCAAATGGAACAACCACGAACTCGTAGTGCCAAAACCGAGTTCAAAATGTGGTTTTTGAGATGTCACATTCCTTAATACTCAATTTGTGGTATCGAGATTGTATATCAGTCTTTGAGAAAATCATTGTTCCCTTCATTTGATCAAATAGGTAATATATTCTAGGTATCGGGTACTTATTCTTTATTGTGGCTCTATTCGAGTCACTATAATCTATGCATAGCCTTAAGGAACCACCTTTCTTATTGACAAAAATCACTAGTGCACCCCAAGGTGAAATACTAGGTTTGATAAATCCCAAGTCTAAAAGCTCTTTTAACTGCATCTATAGCTCATAAAGTTCTGGAGTTGTCATCCTGTAGGGTGTCTTAGATATTGGTTCTGCACTAGGTTTTAGGTCAATTATGAAATCGATCTCCCTCACAGGTGGTAATCCAAGTTATTCCTTAGGGAAAAAATCCTCGAATTTTGAAAAAACTTGGTGTTGATCTAGGGAGGGTCCTTTCTGATCACTTACTACCTTGGCCACATATAGTTTACAAACTTGTCAAAGACAATGCTTTACCTTCATCATGGAGATGAATCATAGGGACACTCTTCTCTTGATACCACAAATGTCAATTAACCTACCTTCATCATCTAAACAAATCACCTTCTTTTTGAAACAATCTACCAAAGCTCGATGAGCTACTATCTAGTCCATTCAGATGATTACATTGTACATCCCCAATTTTTTGATGTATGACTTCAACTTAGTTATACACACCCCGAGGTTCACCTAACATTGGTTAATACTAGGTCATACTGCTTGTTTTATCCCAAAATCCATTTCAACTTGCTTAAAGTCATTATGCTCAGAGGTTTCCAACCCACATTTTTCTAATGCAACTAGTGAAATGAAACTATCTCTAGCACCAGAATCAAACAAATTTTTAAATTTTACTTTGTTTATCATACCTGAGGTTTCTACCACGATAGATTGGTGTTCAACTTGTTGGTTATCAATTGTTGTATAGATTCGATGGTGGATGCTTGCTCCCCCCATTGGTGTTTTTCCTTCTCTATGGTTGTTACCAATTTGTAACTTAGGATAGTCACATTGGTAATGAGGTCCCCCACATCCCCAACAAGTGATGTGTGGTAGACTCTAAACAAAATGTTGTGGAGTTCTTTGGAAAGAGCTTCTTCCCCTGAGACCCTTGCCCCTACTTGTGGCTCCTCGCGTATGACCTTGATTTGCATGAGTCCTCAATGTTGTGGGTGAAGTTGCACTAGTAACCATTGAAATCCCCACTATTGGTGCTCTGCATACAACCCTATTTCCATATGGCAATGGCCTCAAACTTCCTCCCCTAGAGAAGGTATGAGGTGCCTTCCCCATAAACCTTGGTTGTTGTGGAAAAATGGTTGTGTTTCCACCTTTTAAGTCTAAGTTCTCTTCAACATAATGGGCATGTTCAAAAACTTCTGCAACCGAGGATGGTTTCCACATCTGCACCATTTCCCTAATCTTAGGATTCAATCCATAAATGAAACGATTTGCTTAGCGTTGATCAGTGTCCATGTAGGATACATACTTGACCAATTCCATGAATCTAATCTCATATTCCTCTACTGTACAGTTTCCCTATACCAAAGCATGCAAGGCTCCCACTTGTTGTTCTTCATAATATGGTGGTCGGTACTTTTTCCTAAATCTCTCCTCAAATAACTCCCAAGTAACTATGCCCGGAGTGAGGTGTAGCTGACGCTCTAAGTTACCCCACCAATTCATAGCACTATCTCTGAGTTGGAATACTATTATTTTAGCTTTTGAATTGGAAGTATAATCTCTTAGTGCGAAGCACCTTCTCATTCCTTCTAACCAGGCTTCTGCTCATTCGTTGGCACGACCTCCAGTAATCTCTAGGAGCTCAATCGTTTGGAGCTCCCTAGTAATTTCCTTGATTGGAGGTCCTTAATCAGAGTCTCTTGATCCCTCGAGATTTCCCAACCCTGACAAAGGGTGCTCCACTTCCACCTTAGTTGTTTGGCGCCCTCTTAAAGTCTCATTAATTACTTCTAGGGAACCCAAGACGAGAGTCAGCTCCGACGATGGCAATGGGTTATTTGTAGGAGGTCCTTGTGATGATCCTCCTCGACCTCGATTTCCCTGCGTCTTCACCATTTTGAATTGTTCCATTATTCGTTCCATATGGGATTTATTAACACAACTTAGGGCTTTTCCTCTCTTAGTTGACTCACACACATATAGAAAATGATAGACATAAGTTTTTCTTTTACTATGCATGTAAACGAGCATTACTAATACTAAGCAGATCCACAAGGATATGTTAAATCTTCTCATGTGTAATCTCTTATATAACCTGCAAATTTTTAATTAATGAATTGGTTTAATATACTCAAATATTAGTTCGCTCTTGGTGGCCTTCAAAATACTAATCTAGAATGAAATTTGGAACCATTCTTGTGTATTCACCAAATAACCATTAATTCAATTTCAAGTAGTAGCTTAAATATGAAGAAGAGCTTTTACTAATTCTCAGACACATATTTATTTCTTAGACATAGAAGTATCAAACCATTTGAGGCATAATGAACACAATATTTACCTTGGAAACTAAAATGGGAAACCAACTCCAAATGGTTGTTGAGTTTTTAATTGGACAATCCTTTGACTATAGTTCTTGGCTCTTTGAGCATACTCTCCACAAAATGTCCTTTGAGAGTGAAGATACAAATGGTAATGGATAAGACAATAAACTTAACCTTTCATTTCCTTTTTCTCATACATTTTTTTTATAATTCTTCCTATATAATTTTTTTTGCACTCTTTTATATCATTCAATTTTATATTTATATTGTCTTTAATATTTTATTTTTATAAACTATTCATATCCATTTTAATCAAAATTTACTCAATACATAATATATGTGTTCAATAAATAACACATATTTTATATCCAAACAATCAATCTATATAAATTGATATATATTATTTCATTTCAAATTAACCCATACTAGTTCAAAACTAAGTTTACTATTAACAATTTCAAACACAATATTTAACTTATCAATTTCCTTATTTATTTGTGCATTCCCATGAAGTAAACAATTGATATATAATATCTAATTTATGTCATATATAATATAAAAATATGTTATTAATATTTTTCCCATTTAAATGTGAACATATAATGATACCATGTATGTAATGTTTGATATAAATAAATACAAATAAATATGGTTCTTTATTAAATATCTATAATATCCTTTAACTATATAATATTATATAACTAATAAATCAATTAAATTTTACATAAAAATATAATATTTTATTTACCAATGGAAATGTTGTTTATGGTTTTTCATATGGCATAATTATATCTTAACTTTGTTGACAGCATATATGAAGTGTTGATTGTGCTTTTTCCAAATTGTAATAATAGGTGAAATAGAAAAGAAACTAGTGAACAAGAACCATATCAAAAAATTTGTGATAAACCAATTTATATAATTATTAATCTATAATTTAAAGTTTTTAAACATTATAATAAAATTGGGTATAATGTTATTATATATATATATATACATATATATATATATGTAACATTATAATAAAATGGGGTATAATGTTATTATATATATATATATATATATATATATATATATATATATAACACATTATATATTTATATAAATAATATGTTATTATTACATGGTATGAATTTGTTTTCTTGGTTTCGAAGCTGCGATTATTGAAGCTATTATACAGTGTACTTGTACAAGAAAGATCATGGGAACAAATGAAGAAAATATGGATCCAAATGTGCATGTGGAAATGAAGGACCTGGTGAATTTTGTTGACAGTGTAAACTTTGGTAGGGAGCCATATCCACCAATTGAACCATATAGCGCAGGATTCTTGAAATTTTCAGAAATTCACTCATTATATTGGGAGAAGAATGATAATCCAGATAGACATCCGGTCTTATTTCTTCGTGGAGGTGGTACAAGTAGTGGTAATAGAATATTATTTGATCCGGAATTTTATCGTATCAACCTTTTTGACTACCGAGGTGCAGGAAAAAACACACCACGCGTGCTTCGAGGAGAATACGACATGGGATCTGGTAGATACGTTGAGAAACTAAGAGAACATTTGGACATTGAGGAATGGCAAGTGTTTGGTGAAATCAAAGGGTGGGGCCTCTTGGTATATGTTATGGGCTCTTATCTCTTTTCCATGATGGATCAGTTAATGAACCATTTGTTTCATCACACTAAGTGTTTCAACTTTCCAGTGATACAATTAAGAATCAACTACCGTGCTACCCTTATTGTGCTTTTCCAAAGACGAAATACATTTGTATTTCGTAATCATCATAATAATAAAGATATCAAGTAGTCTTTTAATGCCAATGGGATGTTGGTTCCTATCGTCAAAATATTAAGGCTTAGGCCACGGTTCCATTCTCATTATTCTCTGCCCAACTGCTATGGTATGAGTTTCGAAAAGATGAAGTCGGTTGCAAGTCCGAGAGGTTTTGATGGAATAGATAACCTTTCAACCTGGCACTTACACTGAAATAAGCCCATATATTAGAGACACGAAAGGATTGCTTTGTATATAATATCAAAAATTGAGCTTTTTATTAAAATCCTGTGATTTATCTTTGTATATGAAAAGGCGTATAAGCAAATGGGGAGAGTCAAGAGAAATAGCTAGCGGTGTACTTTCTGCACTTATTGTGGATGGAATTATGAGTTATCAAAACCTATTGGATGTAATGGTGGACGTCGTATTGTCTACCATGGGAGCATTGGGCTATCCCAATGTCATGATCGTTGTCACTGGAAGCGGTTTACCTTCCAGCGGTACCGATGTTGCAGATGTTGCGACAGTAAGCAATGCACATACTCAATAATTTCATCGGCATCCGCTTTCTACGAAGGGAACGCCCAAAATGCCAAGCCAAAGCATTGAGTCATTCATTTTCGCTATGTTTAATGAAGATTAAAAGCCTAGACCTATTACCGAGCAATAGTCCAGATTGTTTTACTCTGTTACTAAACTTTTGGTGTATCATGTAACTTCACATTAAGTCAAGGCCAACACCAACCATAATCTCTTATTTGCAAATAAGAAATAACACTTCGCATGCATGGCCCATCATGCTCCTATTTCCATTGTTATGTGTTTCTTATGTATTGAGAATTATAAAATTATAAAAGAAAAAAAAAATTATCAATATTTGACCGGTGAAACAATTACACCATTGAAGCAAATGAAAAGCAATATTCTACCGGCAACGTATGTGGAAACAACAGGCCTGGTTTCAAATTCTCAGACGGATAGAGGTTAGCTAAGTAGAGTGTTGTGTTGCATACATTCAATCAGAGATCGATATTATTACAGAAAGGGTATTGTATAATGGGCGCAGTAAGAAAGCATTCAACATCAGTCATAGCAACATGCTGAATGATGGGGTGAATAGGCAGCTAAGTTCTGACAGGGTGTCTGAGCTAGGCTCATCACTAATTTTCATATTTACCATATGCGTGAAGATCGTGGGCTTGTTAATAGGACTCGACATACTTTTCGGAGCTACTAGTCAGTTCAACTCAAGGATTCTCAACCACTAATCAACTCAGTTCACCGGGATTCACATTTTGTTGTCGTTGTTTTTTTTATCAAACAAACAATTTATTTTTGGCAGAGCACGAGGGTTGTTAATGATGACACTCATCCTTGGCCCGATTAGGTTTTTTTTTCTTAGGGTTCCTGAGGGCTACCGTGCCCTCCGATGACCCAAACCCACAATGGGATTACAGTCATGGCGATCACTCCTTTGTTTTGATTATGTGGATCATTCACAAATTCCCTTTCGTTGGCTGCTGCTATATAAACCCATTGCATTTTACTTCCAGATCTCTATAAATTTAATTGTGTTAACAGAGCAGAATCTCGCACAAGGAATAAAATTACAGAGAGATTGGTTGATCTCTCGCCTGTTAGACAGTTTGGAAAATAGAGAAACGAGCTAGTTTCTCGGCCTGTGAGAGGATTTTGCAGTCGATATGGCGGAGCATCATTTTAATATTAATTCTAACGAGGTTAATCTAACTATAGAGGACTCCCTAACCATAGCGAGCTCTATAGAGTTCGATGCCTGCAACGAAACAACCCATCTCATTAGCAATGATGCATGGTTTGAAATCAAGATCGAGTCGCCATCCAGAACTGAAATGTGCGATGACGGAAGTTGGGGAGACTGATTTTTTTTTTTTTCATGGCTTGAATTGGGACGAACTTGTGGATGGATTTTATCTCCCACTTCCACAAATTGGAAAGCACCACAATAGTTGCCCAACATAATAAACTAGTTGGCAGGGTGAACAATCTGTAAGATGAAAAGAAGACAGTATGCTTGAGGGCGGAAGAGCAACGGATCTGGCCCTCTCCGTCATTCCTGTTGTGAAACCCGATCCTAAACAACGCGAGGAATGTGGAATGTATTTAGTGAAGGCTTATTGCATTGGCATATTGTTGGTTTCAGTCATTTAGAACTTTGCTATCAACAGATAACAATCCAAACAAATGGACATGACCTGGGAAATAATATGAACCCAAAAGGCATACACATCAAAATCAAAATCTTAACAAAGACCATACTCCTAATAAATTTTCTTGGAATTTCTTTGAAATTTGTATGTCCAGTGTAGGTTAACGAGGATATTTCTGGAGCTCACAACCACTCGGGAGGTGCAAGGTTGTTAACCTTCCACTCGTGGGTTCAATCCCCATTCTGGGTGTTTATTGAGATTTCGTAAATTACTTTTATAAAAACACAACCTCTCTCGGGCTAATTTTGTTTCTAGTTTAAAATTAATGGAAATTTTTATTTATTTATTTATTTTTAAACTTTGAACAAAACCGATGCACTTATCTAATTTGGATAATGAATGACTTGCGAGTTTAACATGAGGCTTCATGCTGGAAGAAAATAATTTTTTATATTCTTTTAACATTTGTGTACATAGGCATGAGTACTTGTTTTACTATATAAATATAGTGGTGATAAAATATTTGGTATCAATTTAGGAACAAGCTTTAACAATTCAACCTACGTAATATATTTCAACAAATACGCATTCTAGGATTTATCGGCCTCAAGGGCTGCAATCTAGGTTCTAATACCATATGTGAATACTTATCCTAGGTCTTTTAACTAAATTAGATCCCTCCTATAATTTAACTATAATAAGAAGAAATGAAATGTTTATAACTCTACATTTACTTAATAATAACATACCATTAAAATTTTCTTTAGAACAATTTAAATAAGTAAGAAATTTCATTGCAACAATTTATATAAGTAATCAACAAATGAAAGAATACATGTTCCAATAGTTTGGTTGGGGTGCTCCTCTGACTGAGTTTACCTCCCAGCCCAATAGGAATGAATTCCTAGCTCAAAGAATCTCCATAGGTTCTCTAGCCCTTCGAGCCCAAGTCCAACCAGTTGTAGTGTGTCCAAGTTAAAACCAACACTCTCCAATAGATCCAATTTTGTGTTCTCTCATTTTTCTCCCCATTCTCTCCCTTCTCTTTCTCCGTGTTCCTCCCCCATAATAAAATCTTCCAATTTCAAAACAAAAACCAAGGATCTCCCCCCTTTTCTTTCATCCTCCTTCCCTTTTATGTCTCTTCCTCCCATCCACCCCAATCACCTATAATTAATGTCATGACTACCCCCTCATCATTTTATTTTAATATCCTTGACTTTTCTTACCATATTTTATCCAAAGTAGATTTGAGAAGACACTTTGGGAATAAAATATGGATATTTAATTTAGAAATAAATTGGAGAAGACCATATTTTCTCCAAAAGTAGATTTGAAAAAACACATTAGGAATAGAATATAAATATTTAATTTAAAAATAAATTGGAGAAGACCATATGTTATCCAAAAATAGATTTGAGAAGACACATTGGAATATGGATATTTAATTTAAAAATAAATTGGAGATACCATATCTTATCCAAAAGTAAATTTGAGAAGACACCTTGGAATATGGATATTTAATTTAGAAATAAATTGGAGGAGACCATATCTTATCCAAAAGTAAATTTGAGAAGACACCTTAGGAATTGAATAATAACAATAATAAAAGTCATATCAGTAAAATAAAATTACAGTTTCACAAGTGTAGGTATATACCAATATTACTTAATAATTATAAGCCAATATTTCAAGGTAATTAAACACTAATCAAAATTACCATGATAGGATCAAATAGGGCATTACAGGCCTCAGTTATCCCCCATGTGTTAACTCCAAAGTGAGATATATCACCCTATGTCCTGATCCTCCTCACCACGAAATGGAGTGACCCATCTACCAATTGAATCCCTAGATCCCATAACCAGATCCACTTAGGCATAGTCCTCACGACTACTGGAATCCACCTATTCCACGTCTTTTTTCCCTGCATGCAATCAATATACAGACCACGTATCATGAATCAATTTGGTGCATGCAAAATTGCCTTGCGCCTTCCATACCACATTTACAGTTTCCCATATGCACCAATGCATATGTCACTCCACTAACAAACTCAATTTGGTGTGAGTTGCTCCACCTACTCCATAGTGTAAATCCATGCATTGTGACACACCACCATACACCTTTGCGCTCACCTGCAAACCACTACTCAACGTTGTGTGCTCCTACATGCCACTGGATGCCATGATTTAAAATTGAGATAGTACGCGTCAGCCCACACCCTACTAGTGTTTCCACCTCAAGTTTCGCATCACCATACCCTCTGATGCATGGGCCTCGCCTCAAAATCCTCCCTGAGAGACACGAGAGGTGAATCCCCCTATGTCCCTATGGTGATGCCACCATTGTGCTACTCCTCTGTGACCACTATGCCCCACATAACTGGGGAGAACCCTAAACCCCATACAAGGCATTTTCTAGTGGTTTGCCAATGCCAATTGCTCCGACAAACTCCTGCCAGAGTATGTTGATAATCTTATGATCCCATGTACGACCAACACAATAGGAAAACTCACATAGTTTACCTGCTCCCCTACCAATCTAACTTGTCATTAGTGTTGATAAAGATTTGATAATGTGTGTGCATTTAGTCACCAGGTCCATTGCACCACTAATATCGTCATTGACCAAACCCATGTTGTGGTAGGGAATCCCACCTAAATCCCAACAACATCCTGGCCCTCAAACTCCGCTAGTAACCCACAACCCTTACTGGACTACGCTCTTGGCCATGGATATATCTAGTCACCTAGTTGACTCCACTGAATACCAACTAAATATCTCTTGCCATCCCACCCCAAGAGAGGGATCGAATGTGCAAGCACCTGTACATGGAATAAGCCCTCCAATCCTATGAATGTTGCACCCTTATCAACTCATGTCACCTCATCTCACCATCATGTTCAAAACATACAATATGTCGAGGTAATTTTGCCTCTCCCTCTCCTATGTGCGGAGGCAACCTACTAGTGCTACAAGGCCCATCAATGTATGTATGAAGAGGTTTGCACCGACGCTCCAATGTGTACTCTAGTTGTACCATTAGGGAGTCCAACCATTCCTCAACGTGATTCAATTTGGTCTCTACCTCGACACAAACCACTCGCATGCCCTCTAGCTCCTCGTTCTATTGCAGAATGGCCTCTTGTACTGTCATGGCCTTCTTTTTCAATGTTAGAAGGTCAGCCTAGAACTGTTGAAACTGTTGTGGGTGGCTATCATCTATAAACTCAGTCACTACTTTGGACCCCTCTGTGTCTTATGGCGCCTTGTCAATGGTGAATATGTCTCCAAGCACCTCATGAATCTATTATAGGTAGGCATCATCTAAAAACTCAGTCACAACATTGGGTACCTCATCAACTGTCGGCACCTCATCCATGGGCAGCATCTCCTCAATAGATGACCCTCTGAGTGTATGCTCTACTCTCTCCACTAAAGGTGTCAATGGGAGCTAGCAAGGGGATCTCCAAAAAGGGTGACTCTTACATCTCACTGGGTATATCTACATGCTCCTCCAATTACTGCGTGTCCTATGCCTCATGCTAAACCTCCTCCTCGGACTCCTAATATCTAAATCGAAGTCTCCACTAGTATAAGTGCCCCCTAGTCTCACCCTCTAATTGCCCCTGTCCTGTCCACTCCTTTTGAGTAGGTCGGGTGCCCTAATTCTATCAACTTTCCCCACCTGATGTAAATGGTTGTACCCCCATAGCCTGTGGACTTCTAGTGTCTCTACTATAAGGATGAGGATGGGTATGGTTTGTCACCTTCCTCAACTAAGCTAACCTCTCATCATTCGAGTGGATTCTAACCCATAATTCCTACATACTGAATCTTCCTTGAGTCATGGGTCTATCTATGCTTTCACCCGTCACAATGCATACATGCCCAACACCTTCACGATATTTCTAGCTTCCCCACTCCTTTCCAAGATCATGCTCTGATACCATTGCAATATTCCAAACTAGGAAAATACATCAAATAACATATGCCAGAACTAAACTATAATAATAAAAATCTGAACAAGAGAACAAATCAGAAAACCCCAAAATATGGACAATAGTTCTGAGCCATTTTATTAATTATGCATGGAAAATAAAGTACAATAGGATGAAATCCATAGAACCTGGGCTTGCTACAACAAGCAACACAAAACCCAGGTGATAATGTGTAGGATAAGGTGTTGGAATTTTCCCAAATCTATAGCTCGAACTTATCCAGAAACTTTGTTGTTGATTGCAGAATGGAATTGGTATTTCTGCTCAAAATAATGCCTGGAATGCTCTAAAATTACAGCTAGAATCTCCTCTCCTCAAGCCTGGAAATACACAAAAAAGTTTTGGCCTATCTCCAACCCAAAATAGAACCCACAAAGTGATGCAAATTTCTCAACTAACTAGTAATCCGACCTACTATACGAATGAGGATTTCAGGCCTGAATATCACCTGAAAAATTATGTAAAATTAGTTGGAGACTCCTCTCAATAACCCACAAAAACCCAGAAAGGGTTTGGGTTTAATCCACTAACCCTCAGTGACCCCCAATAAGTGTGAATAACCCAACTTGGCCAGAAAATGTCCCATAGTGCTGACACTGCTAAATTAAGCCAAAATCCACCACTGGAAATCTCTCCCAGCTCTAGTTAAATTCTCCATTGAGAAATACCTCCTATCTTCGACTCTTATCTCTCCTCAACCTCTATTCTGCCAACCCCTGTGAAAGCCTACCTGGGGACCCCTACACACTTCCAGAAATGTAGAATTTTAGACCCATGAATTCCCTGAAACTCAACCCTACTAGTCACCACAAAATCTCCATATCAAATGAGGGGAAACTCCTACAATTCCTTTGGTGTTATGCTCCTCTGTAATTGATCTCCCAACAAGCAATTCAAACCACTTCTATGCCTTGGAAGAAACACACACTAGTTGAAATAGCCTGCAAATATGGCCCAATGGAAACTCTGAATTGAACTCCCTAATTTGCCTCACTAGAGAGACATTCAAAGTTCTCTGGAATGAGGGTGGAATTCTCGCTCAGAAATTCCTTGTGTTGAATAGCATGGGTTGTCTTGGCTAAGCAGCTCAAGATAAATAGTCTTGAATTATCAAATGATCAAAAGATATCCAAATGAGAGCCTCCATGCTCTATTTATAATTGTTGGCCCCATCCCCCTTTGTGTCCCCCAATCTCCACTAGTTCACACCCTTTCTCTTTCTCTCTCCTCCAGGAAGAGTGAATTGCTGCATTGGGTTAAATTTCCTTCTCTTGTGGCCCCACATTCCACTAGAGCTGTAATTTTCCATTTCTCCTAAGTCCCATATGCCAAAAATTCTTGGAATGCCTAGATTACAAAATTGTGCTATGCTTAGCACCTCCCCAATAAACTTTGTTAATCCCCTCAAATGAAAAATCAAAATTGGGGATATTAAATATATTGAGCTCTTGATGTCAAAATTGAGCAAATGAGAGCTATTTGGAAATTTAGAATCATGAAGAACACTTTGGGAGTGGTTTCCAAGGATAAAATTATAGCTATCATGCCCATAAAATAAAACATGGTCGTTACTATTTCTAGCTTGGTAATGGTTTTTTTTTTCTTGAAAAATGATTTCTTAAAAGTAGTTTTTGAACTTCTAAAGTGTGTCTAGTTTGGAGGATGAATATCTAAGTTCATATTTACTAAAAGAAAATTACTTTCTTACACAAATAGGAAGAAAAAATAATTGTGAAGCGGTTCAAAGTAGTTGATGAGAAGGCTATAAAGGAGATGCCAATTAGTTCTCATGCATGTAATGCTTTACAACCTAATTTGATATTAACATGGCTATATTTTAAGTTTCTTTAATGACTTGCCCATTTTATTTTTCACATTAATGTGGTCACTCCCAATACAAGGAAACTGTGAAACTATGGTTTTGGGTTGTACACTGCATGATAATGACCACATGCATAATGTCAGTATCATGGGTGTGACCATCCTACTAAAAGGACTAATAAAAGAGGAGGAATAGTGCATTAGGGCCAATAAGTCTAATAATGGGTAGTGGTCTCCCTTACTAACTCAAGGTAGGAAGCTAAATATTTGTTGAAATCAGATCCAATAGATAAAATTTATTTGTATTCATATTTTTTTATATATATTCTTTATGTGTTTAATAAGAAAATATGTTTTATGAGAGCTTTGTTGGAAGATTTGTTGGGGTTTTCTATTTAGCACTCACCCATTGCATTCAACAAAAGGCATATAAAATAATATTTTATATATCAAAAAGGAGTACCACCTCTATAAAAATGTAGGAGTTTTAATAAGTCTCTAGGAGGTTGACTCTAGTCCTTAATAGAAGAAGAGATCAACACCTAGCCAAAATTATTGAGCATTTAAGTAAGTCAAATTTATTGAGTGTTTAATCATAACTAACAATCAATTAGTAAAATGAATAGAATGTTGGAATTCACACACCAAGACATCAGAATGTGCTATTTATCAGAGTTGCGCTTAAATCGTCTTATTTACATTTCAAATACAAAAATTCCAAAATATAGCATCAACTAGACATATAAGACAAACTAGATACTTGATTAGCATAAACCTTTAAATATCATGATAGAACTTAAATATTAAAAAATAAGCAATGGAACACCATATATAATTACACAACACATAAATATTTTATCGTGGAAATCCTTAACTAGGAAAACCAACTAACCTTTGAACATCAATGCCCTTATATTCTCAATCAAATACTATAGCGAGTCTACAATGAATATCAATATAAGTCCACATCTAAGAATAATGCATTCATCTTACATCTCTTAGCTTTAAACTTCTCTCATCATCCTTACACCATGTTTTATTTATAAGCATAGGAAAAGCTTAATTCGAATAATTCAAATTAGTAGAGATAACTAAATATCATTGGCTAATAGCCTAGGAATCTTGGGATTCGTAATTGTTTCCCAATTGTAGTTGATTCTCTTTCAACCACCAGTCTAAGTTGATTGTGTACTTACATCCAACTATGATTCCTTCAACTGCTCTAGTTGACCATTGACTTCCATTGGTTTCTCGACTACTCATCAACTTTAATTGAGGTAATTTCTCTCAACTTTATTGTCAACCTATTGACTTGACCATTAACTTATATTCCCTAGTCAGTTTTTATTGGCCAGACTTGTTGAGGTTCATTCACAATCATCCTACCCAACCAAACCATCTATTGACTAAACTCCAATCAACTAAGATTACCTATAAAGAGTAAAACACCTCAACATTCGCCCATTTGTTTTCTTCTTTGAATGAAGTACTAATATTGTGATTTTAATGAATCGGACCTCCTAGGACAAGTTCCTCTCTGCATTAAGAGAATTTACCAACACTCACTAACTTTATTAGAAAGTATACAACATTATTTATCATATCGACATTTATCCAACAACACATTTTTTCTTCCCACCATGTCTCTAATGAAATTGTATTGTACATCAATGTTTTTTTTCCTTGAATGGTAAATAGGGTTCTTTGTCAGGAAGATTGCACTATGATCATCACTACTTATCCTTATTGCTTGTTTATAAAACCCAGTCTCTAAACACATTTGTCACAACCATATTGCTTCCTTGCATGCATGAGTGGATACCATGCATTCAACCTCCACTATCAATATTGCTACAACCAATTGTTTCTTACTTATCCAACAAATATCTCCATTGAACAACTTGAACACATATCTGCTAGTCGACCTTCTTATGTCTAGATCACTAACCTAGTCTACATCGAAAAATATTTGTATAGTTGCTTCAATATCATCCCCAAATCCTTCATGGTAGTAGATTGCATGATCACTTGTGCCATACAAATACCTTAATACATTTTTGATAGCAAATCAATGCTCTTTTATAGGTGTTGTCATGTATCTACTCAATACTTCCACTACATGAGAAATATTCAGTCAAGCACAAACCATTACATACATCAAACTACCTGTAACACTTGCATATGGAACATGGGCCATGTCCTCATTTTCTTCTTGTCTTTAGACAGTGCTCAACAATTAGTCTTGCCCCAACTAGAATTACTACCTTCACTAGTTTACAATATTACATGCTGAAAAGCTTTAGAATTGTTTCAACATACTTCCTCTAATATATCCAAAGTTTTTTTAACTACATGGTCTCTTTTGATCTCCATTCCAAGAATGAAATGTGTAGAACCTAGGTCCTTCATGTTGAATTTGGAGGATAGTTGCATCTTCACCTCTTTGAGTACACCCATGTTGTTTCTAATCAATAACATGTAGACACACAACACTACGTATATGAAACACTTGCCTTATGACTTGAGATATACACAATGGTCAACTTGGCTTCTCACAAATCACAGTGTCTATATTTATGTGTCAAACATTTGGTATCACATCCTAGGTGACTACTTTAGACCATAAAGAGACTTTCTTAGCTTGCAGACCATCTTCTCCTTGCAGTTTAATACAAATTATTTACATTGTTTCATGTAGATTTCTCTTTCAAAATTACCATGTATAAATGTTTTCTTTACATCCATTTTCTCTATTTCTATATTAAATGTTGTAGCCAAAGACATCAGTACTCTAATAGAAGTCAATTTTGCAATAGGGGAAAATATATCACCAAAGTTGAATCCCTCGATTTGGGAATAGCATTTTTCCACCTATTAAGCCCTATACTTCTCTCCTTGACCTACTTCTTTCAATTTTTTCTTGAACAACCACTTGTAACCAACATGCTTCCTTCCATCAGGTAATTTGACTAGATTCCATGTCTCATTCTTGTGCAAAGAATCCATTTCTTCCTTCAGGGTTTTCAACTAGACTTTAACCTCTATCGATTTGACTACTTCCTTGACTGATCTAGTTCACCATCGTTGGCAGATAATACAAAAGTAGACTAAATGTTAAGTGGGAAATACCTTTCAGGTTCTTGCCTTACTTGGTGAGACCTCCACAAAACAAGAGTTTGTTGTTCCATTTCTTCATCCCACTCAATCAACTCACCTGAGTCACTCTATTTTTAATTCAAGTAGAACATTATATTTTGTTTTCCTTTCTCCCTTTATTCATTCTCTTCAACCCTGGAAGTACACATAACTTCCCTAATTATCGCATATTGACTATAAACTATTTTCATTATCATTAAATCGCAAATCTTATATCATTTCATTCCATCCTTGTAATCAATGAAAATGCATGTTACTTCCTTGCTATCACTCAGAATTTTCCTTAGAAGTTATCAAAAGAAGGAGGAGACCGAGGTAACCACAAACCAATCTTTTAAGTATAGGCTCTAGGCAACCTATGACTTAGAGAGGGCTCTCTCTATATAATTTAGCTTTATTTTACTAGGATTTTAGGTTAGTTCTTAATGTTCATTGGGGTTTTGGTTTTGAATTGAAGGTTGGGAGGTGGAATTCTTGGAATAGATGGATAGAGCAAGGTCTTTAAGCCATTGGGCTATGGAGTCAACAAATGGATAACAGAACTAGATCAATTCATTAAAGGGAATGTTCACAGGGCAAGCTAGCAAAGTAAAGTGCAAATCTTTAGGTTGAATGGGTGAAATGATCCTAACTAGGGTGAGAGAGCACTTAAGAATCCTCAGACCGGGGTTGAAATGAAGAACAGAGGATAATCATGAACAAAGGGAAATTAAGAATCATTTGCTATAGACCACAGGGAACTACCTAAACTAAGGATCAATAAAAAATTCTTTAACTTAGATTAGTGAAGAAAACATTCAGTATGCATAACAATCAAAACAAAGTGCAGCTAAGCAATTTCTGAGATATCATTCCATGTTATAGCATTCAGATTTTTAGAGATACAAGTAAGACTATGGAAAAACTTAAAGAAAAATAACATTGAACATGAGAGAATACTTATTTGAACTTTGCTTTACACAAGAATCCAGTGAAATATCTAATCTTTATTCCTTGATCCAGCTAGTTGATCCAGTCATTGATACAATAGAATTTCAGACTTAAGAACAAGAAGTCTATAGAAATGTTTTGGAATCCACCCTACATACTTCGATTTGTGAAGTATTTATACAAAAAATTATTACAAAATATCTCAAAACAACTTGAGATTTAATCTAAGAAATGCAAATATTTTCTTGCAAGAAGATAGAGACAGCTATTGAAATGTTTCATGTTGTCCCTTTTATTATGGTTGTTCTGGCCTTATTGTTGAACTGTAGCCCTTTATTCTAGCTTGTGATTGCGGTGTTTCACGCTGGAATCTTCTTTAACTTTTACCTTTCATCTGATACTCTTTAACCCTAATACTCTTTGACCCTAATACTCTTTGACCCTGATGTACTATTTTTACCTATTTTACCTGGTTGTTCTGTTTTTACTGTGCAATACAGTAAATCAGTCATTGTCTCCCACCATTCTACATCAGGTAACTTTGTATTCATCATCCTTCTATAGATTTTGTCAGCTTTAGTATACTGGGAAAAATTGGGCTTGGTGAGGAATAAATGTTTGATCTCATGCTTCAGGAAAAACAAGTTTTCAAATGTATTGTACAAAACTTTGCCTATTGGAAATGATTTTATGGATGAAGAGCTGGCTTGCTCCTTTGCCAACTGTCTGAGTCTGGTATCATAGTCTAACTGTGTCATGAGTTTGTCAATGATAACCATAGGACTGGACGACCTTTGTCCCTCAAAATCTGGAATTTAGCCATGAACCTATCAACGTCTATTTGCATATTGTGACACTTTTCTTCAAAGTTTACACATAAGGTTCTTTTTGGAGAGGACCTTCCTTATTTCTAAAATGGTCACAGTCCTATATTCTGTATTTAGCTCATGGAGTTCATATCTATTCTTGCCGTTGAGGAAGTGGATGAGTCTATTGGCATCCTCTGGCTTATCTCCCAACTCCTCCTTCACTTTCTGGATAGCTTCTGTAGCTATCTTTACTAACTTTGTCTACTCAAAAATAACTTGAAGTAAGCGCCAAATATCCTTGACGGAGTCATTGATATTGGCCCACAACATTTCCTTGGTTTTCCCTAGTGTTTTCTCCAGTGTTAAGTCTTTCTCTAAGATTTTAATCCTTTCACTCATTCTTTGGGCCTTCTGTGCTTCTTCCTTTTGTTTAAGTTGGGCAAGTTTGTAGTTAGTTTCCAAACTTGCTACCTTTTCTCTCAGCCTGTTCATTTCTGTAGCCTGTATAGACATCTCTTCCATGGATTTGACTAGTTATGCTGCTTTCTCTCCTGATGCACCTGCTGCTAATGTAGATTCTGTTGTTGCTAGCAAGGCTATTGCAAGTGGAGTTGTAGGTGCCAAAGATGCTGCTAGTGTGGATGGCACTATTGTGGAGACTATAGGGATAATTTTTTTTGAATAAGTGGCCACATCTGCTTGTTTTAATTGGATTAAAGCATCCAATTCCTTTTCTGTCTCTTTTAGTTGATCATTCAGCTTTAAGACTAAGTCCATGAGTTCTTCATGCCCCTACTGGGCTTCTAGGACTTCCAATGTTTGTGGATGCTGCAGCTGAGGTATTTTTAGTTGTTTCTTCAATGCAGTTATATCATTGTTCTTCTTTTTAATAAGATGTTATGTGGCTTTTATATCCTTGGGATCGTGTCCCAATTCAATCACTAAGTCCTCTAAGGACTTGATCCTGGTATCTTTGACCTGTGAGGAGGCCTTCTCTAACTGAAATTGTGCAGAGATATTGTTCAAAGAGTTCTGTAGCTAATGAGCAGCTATGGCTTTACCTATCAGGGTGGATTATATCATTTCTCCAGCCTGTTTGTGCAGTTCAATCTGGTCTATGGGATGAATATCCCTTGCCAACACTTCAAAGTCTACCTTTTTGAAATCAGATGTTGTCTTTGGCTGTTAAGTTGTAGGTTTGATGAATGACATCTGCAGCTTCCCCTCTTTAATGTCAAAGGCTGACATTAGCCTTATTTGATTGGTAGGAGTCAGCTTTAAATATTGAGCATAAGTTTGGGCCTTAAGCCTATCATTTCTTTCTTTGATTTCTTTGTATCTTTCCTTGATGTCCTAGTCCCTATCAGCAAGCCTGCTGAATGAAGAGACTTCCACACTAAGTTGCCTTTCCAACATCAGAGTTTGTGATGTGGAAGGCTCTTGTATGCCTTCAAATGGAGTGGTAGGCCTACTTCTGTTTCAGGTATGTGATGGTGAATGAAAGGTCCTAGCTTGATCTTTTGTCTCTTCTTTCTGATGAATTCCAAAGGGTCTATCTCCAAACAAAACTTCTTTGGAACTTCATTCTCTGCAAAAATAGGTCAGCCTCTTTTCCCGCCTCTCTGGAATTGCATATGAAGGGACCTAATTGATCTTTTATTTTGAAATTGGTCTTCTTCTTAGCATTGACGAAGTTTACTTCATCTGCATTGATGATATGTCTATAGTATTCTAATGCAAACAACCTCATTGGGAGGTATCTTGGTAGCTTGTATGGTGCAAGCATGCAACCATATATTTTGATTTCTGTGTGGTTCTGATAAAGGTATCAATCACCCACTTTGGACTGCTTGGAAAGCTGGAGGACTCTCTTTATTTCTGGGCTTATCCTAGGTGGAGGATTCCCAATGAGCATAGTCATGACTGGGTGTACAAATAAATCAATAAAATCAAAATAAGAGTATGGAGACTGAGATTGTTGGACCAATGGGGTCCAAAAAATGACTAACCTGGGCTGACCCTTAGTGTCCAGCTTCTGAAGGGTGAATAGGAACTTATCAGGTTGATAATACAAGAACATACGATATAAGACTAAGGAATACTTGAAAACTCTTTCATTGCTCATTTTAAGGAATTGTTTATGCATCCTATTAGCTATAAATTGGGCATAGTCATAAATGACAACAGGAGGTTGTCCTGGAGTGTAGATGGACATGAAGGCAAGGATTAACTCATCAATGTATTCACTAGTGGTGTACCCCAAAACACAGGATATCATGGCTACAATGTTCTGGCCCCATGGGGAAAAAATAACAGCTACATATGGAGGGGAATCCTTAGGGATGTGATTTTCTTCTTTGATGAAGGTTTGGAATAATTGGGCTAATTTTGCAGAACTAATCTTGGGATACTGGTCCAACAGGTCTCTAATTGAGATGGGAGTTAGGTTTGGCCCTGGTTGGAGCTGCAGCATTTCATTTATGGATTCAACAGTGATGGTGAAAAGGACCTTCTAGTCATAAGACATTATGGTTCTGTGGTTGCGGACATAGCATGCATAACACATATGGACAATTTTTGGAAATATGTGAACTTGGGGGAACTGGTACTTGGGCAAATTTGACTCCCACGGGCCAATTTCATCAGCATGGTTAAGGTATATGTCCCTACTTTGGCAATGTACTTTGAGCAGGGGCTTTATGGCAGTGGTATCTTTTATTCGGAAATATTTATCAGCTAAAGGAAGGTGGTCCAGGTCTAGGTGAGGTGTAGAGATGGGCCTTACATCCATTGCAATTGGGGCAGCCATACTCAGTTCTTGTGGATTTGAGTGTGGGGGGTAATTCAGAGTTTTTAGGGCAAAAACGGTTTTGCAGATGGTTATGGCTCAGAGTGTAAAAATCAAAATAAATTTGATGTTTTTTACTTAATTAACAGTGTTGCGAGGGTGAATTTACTTGGAATTTGATAATGGAGTTGTTTTTCCACGGTTAAATACCTAGAATTTGGTGAAATTAACTGTAAATGGTGGTTGATGGAGGCTGTAGAGGTCTGTACGGTTCTGATACTGACTGGTGAATGAGTTGGGCTGTCTGTAGCGTCTGTGGAGAAATGGCGAAGGTCTGTGAGTGAATTCCCAGTTTGCAAGGGTCGCAACGGCTTTTGGGCTCTCAACAGCAAATGTGCGAAAAGAGAGAAAAGAGGAATAATGGGGCTTTTACAGAAAAACGTTAATTTTTTGACAGGTTCATTATTTAATGAATAGTGGGTAGTTTTTTCCGTTATACGGGAAGGTGGTTTAATGGGGGCATCACACCGCTTTTGAGAGAGAAGTGGTTTTCGGGAGAGGTCACTCGATCCCATACATCATGTCACACGTAGCATCGGGGGTCAGGGGGAAAACCGCTTTATCAGGCGGGTAAAGGATGGACATCGAGCGCAGCCAATATGATCACAGACCGTTGGATGAGGGGGAGGGATGATCAACGGTGGTCAGGACACGGAGTCGCACGGCGATATATATATAAAGTTTTTTTGGGGGGGGCCATGGGTCTAATCACTAGTGGTATAGGATTAGATTAACACTTAATCTCATCAAGGCTGCCTTAATACAAGGACTAAGGACTAAGGGTAGGACTTTAATATATTTTGTGGGATATGGGGTAGTCATATAGTTTATATCTAAACTAAGGGGAGGGGTTATTTTATATAAAGGAGTTAAATATATACAAGTTAATGGGTTTTTGGGAATTTTATATAATAAAGTTAATATGAGGTGAAATGAGCGGAAGGGGCATTGTACTTAGGTATATGAAATTATGTGCTTTCCATACACTTAGTACTTAGGATAAATACATTTGATGGGGTTTTTGCATAAAATATGTTTATCATGGGGTTTTCCTGGGTAAAAAAGAATTTAACCTTAGGAAAAGGGATTTTGTGAGGGGGATGAATGAATTGCAAGGGAATTTAACACCTTTCCTTCTTAAGTCATCGAGCCAAGGGTCTAGTCCCACCAGAAGTTAGAGAAATTCTCTGAGCCTCTTTGACTTAAAGAACTATAGGTATTAATATTTTTATTATGAAAGGGAAATTAGTGAGTGTTATAGGGGTTAAAATGAATGATGGGGGTGTTAAATAAATCATATTGTGAACCATTGCCTTTGCTTTGTTTACCACTTATGCATATTTGAAAATTGCATTTAAGATAATGACATAAGTGTTTTTGCATATTCACATGATATTTCTGCAACCTTTCTACTACTTACCCACTTACTCATCCTACCATTTTTTTTCACTTTATTAGGGTGCATTTAGGCTAGCAAACCCTTATCAATCTTTTTCTTTTCTTTTACAAAGTAAATTATCTAATACTAACCTTATATCATCCAAGGGCTCAGATTAAGCTGATGAGTTCCTTTTATTCACTCTACCTATCTAATGATCTGCCAAGATTACACTGTTTGGTCAGATTTTATTCACTAACTATAACAATGAAATTCAAAGCATAACATAATCAAGATTAAACAGTTTGATTACCATGGATTGTGGCATGAGTGACAAGCTGCACACAATCATTATTATGCATGAAAGTAAATAGCAGTGGCATTTTGACTTGCACACTTTCATGGCCTCTTTTTGTCTTTTAGGGTTCATATATTTTCATTTTTTTTGACCTTTTTCATTCTTTTTGTCCTTTGATTATTCTTTTAGGACATACCCTCTTTATATTTTTTTATTTTTTAGTTTTTTAATATGGAAAACATTTTCAGAAAGCAAAGGTATGTACAATATTACAAGGCTTAACTTTAGTCATTCAAAAATTATGACTCCTATTGGTATAGGAACCTAACAATGGCTCCACTTGGGGATGGCATTTCCTGGTGAAATGTCAAGAACTTTGTAGATCAGTAGCCTTTGAATTGTTTCTAATGTTACTTTTCAAAATATTACTCTGTGCTTCTGCATTATTAATACTTATGATAGTGGATATTTCAAAGCTTAGGGCCTTCTCTTTGGGCTTCAACTTCAAAATCACCATCCAATCCAAACTAGACTTTTTTGAAAAATGAAATATGTACAATGGGAAATAAAAATCAGTAGTTAGGTTCAAAATAGTGTTTGAGCATTTGACCATTCACTGGTCCACCTTCTGCTTCTGTACCATCCATTTCCCTTAGGAAGAAATCATTATTACCTCTGAAATCATAAATGGCATATGGGCCTTTCCATAGGAAGTCAAATTTCCCATGTTTACCTTTATCTTCCCTCCTTGAATCCCACTTTATCACCTTGTCACCAAGGTAGAAATCTTCAACCTTGGTTCTCTTATCAAAAATCTTTTTAATCCTTTCCTACACAACTTTAGATCCGATGTAGACCTCTTCCGCAGTTTGTTGAAGATGAATTTTTTGGTTGATTCTTCTCTAGATATTATTTGGTTCAACCTGCATTTCTTGAAGCAACTTCATGACTGGTGTTGCCAAGGAAGATGGAAAAACAGCTTCCATCCCATAAACTAGATGGTATGGAGAGGTACCAATTGATTTTTTAGTGGTTAGTCTGTCCGCCCATAAGGCATTAACTAGCTTTTTGTTCCATGTTTTTTTATTGTCCTCTAACAATTTTTTGATGATGTTTACCAGGCTTTTGTTTGAGGATTCTGCTAGTACATTTCCTTGAGGATAATAGGCTGTCGAATGGCCCAGATTTATATGATACTTGTTGAAAAAATCTATCATTCTTTTGGATTTAAAGGTTGTTGCATTATTAGTAATGAGCTTAGTTGGACATCCAAATCTTGATAGAATGTTGGTTCGAATGAAGGTTATGATAATAGTGTCAATAGCGTGCCTTGAAGGTATGGCCTCTATCCATTTTGTGAAGTAGTCTATGGCAGTAAGGATCCATTTGTGTTGGGCAGAGGAGGGTGGGTGAATTTCACCAATGAAGTCTAGACCCCATTGTTGAAAAGGTGTTTCAGCAGAGATTGGCTTGATGGGTAAAGGTAGAAGCTTTTTATTTCCCTAAAAAATTTGACATTTGTGGCAGGAAGTCACATATTTCTTTACATCAGAAAACAAGGTAGGCCAGTACAAACCATCTCTAAGAATTTTATCAGCAGTAGTTTCCCAGTATAGGTGTCCTCCACAATGACCTGCATGAAAATCTTGCAATACTCTGTCAGATTCATCTTTTAATAGGAAATTAAGAATAATACCCTCATGATCTCTCCAAAACAAAGCATTGTCTAATATACAAAATTTTAAGGATTTCATCTTTAAAAACCTGCTTTTAGTTCTAGATAATTCGGGAGGAGCTTGTAAATTCTATAAAACATAAATGATATCATCATACCAAGGTGATTCAATAAAAGCCTAGCTGATTAGTGGAGTCGACATCTCCTCTTCATTATCTATTTGTTCAATAAAGTTTATATCCAGGGCCTAACAGTTCAATTCAGCCATGAGCTTGGCTAAACCTTGGCCCTTAATTAACTTAGTTGGTTTGATTTCTATGTCATATTCTAGAATAGTTATTAGTAGCAATCCATTTTCCTCTCTTTCCATCTGAACCATCCTGAGTTAGGATGTCTTTGACTACTGAATTGGGAACATAGGCTGCTAAATGAGAATATAAAATGTATACCCTAAAATCCTTGATAGCTTTGACCAAAGCAAAGGCTTGTTTTTCCATTATGTTATATTTTAAGGGGGCATCTCTCAGGGATTTTCTAAAGAAAGTAATAGGTTGTTCATAGCCGTGGTCATTTTTCTGCAGTAGAACTGCAACAATTGTGTGCTTAGAAGCAAATGAAAAAAAGATGAAATCTTTGTCAAATTTTGGACTGATCAACACAGGTGTTTTAGTTAAGGCTAGTTTAATATCTTCAAAGGATTTCTTAGCCTCAACAGTCCATTTTATGGTTGAATCTTTTTTCAGCATATTGTTCAGTGATCTAATTAATTCTACTAAATTAGAAATAAATCTTATAAGAAAATTAATTTTCCCTAAGAAAACTTGTAATTCCCTAATGTTCCTTGGATGTTGTATCTGTAAGATGGCTTCTATTCTTGCAGGGTCTATTCGGATACCATCTTTTGAGATTATATGGCCTAATAACTTTCCTTCTTCTAACCTGAACAAAGACTTCTTGGGGTTCAAAGAAATTCCATATTTCTTGCATTTAATAAAAACCTGCCTTAGATGATCCAAATGTTGACTATCATATTTTGAAAATACAGTAATGTCATCTAGATATATTACAAGGAAATCATGAATTTCTTTGGCAAAGGCTATATCCATAGCCCTTTGGAAAGTGGCTCCTACATTCATTAGTCCAAAAGGCATTTTCACATACATGAATGTGCCCCAAGGAGTAGTGAAGGCAGTCTTGGCTTGGTCATCAGGATGAACTAAAATCTAATTATAACCAGAAAACCCATCCAATAATGAGATTCTGGTTGATCCAACTATCCTTTGTAAAATGTGATCCATTTTGGGGAGAGGGTAATTGTCTTTTAGTGAGACTTTGTTGAGGTTTTTGAGATCTACACAGAGCCTAATCTCACCAGTTTTCTTCCTTGTTGGCACCAAGTTTGAGACCCAATCAGAGAACCTGATTGGTGCAATTATTTTAGCATCATACATTCTATGGATTTCCTTTTCAATTGAAGGTAATAGGACAGGATTAATCCTCCTAAGTTTTTGTCTGAAAGGTTTCTGGTTTTCTTTTATAGGAATGCTGTGTTGTATGATGTTGGTGTCATAGGATTTGAGGTCCTCATAACTCCAAGTGAAAACATCTTGAAATTCTTTTAATAATTCAATGTATTTCACCTTTTCAGTGGGAGGTAATGATTTCGAAAGTTTGATCAATTTTGGATTTTCATCAGTGCCTATATTACATTCTTCTATATCAGACCTTACTAGTTCCATTTTAGGTTTCCTAGGAACATCATTGGAATCAAATAAATATTCCAAAGGGGTTAATCCCTTAGGTAAGAAATTATCTTTGAGATTAATTACTTCAGTGTCTTCGTTAATTATTTCATCAATCTCAGCTCGCTCTAGGTTTTCTACATCTGATTTAGTAAATTTAGTTGGTTTAAATCTATCTATTTCATCACCTTCTATCTCATTTACTTCTAACTCATCCTTGGAGTGAGGATCTATGGATGTATCAGTGTCTATGTTGTGATTTGCAAACTCTTCTTCTAAATTTAAAAAGTTATTTATCTATTTATCATTAGAAAATACTTGCCAATTCTTCAAATTATTGGGAATTACAGGTTTGTGCCTAACTTCAGCAGTGTATTGATGATTAGGTTGAAAAGGTAACTTGCAGGTGCTGGCAAACATTGCTAAACTATGAGCCTACATATTATGTTTTCTAGGAATTACAGCAAGCTTGGTTTCTAAGAAAGTGTTTAGTATTTCTACAATGGTTCCTCTATAACAACTTAATCTAGGGTCTTTGGTCATATATACATCATCAATCTGTTTTATCACTAGTTCAGAGTCTCCCATGACAAAAACTCTTTTAGCTCCTAGATTCCTAACTAATTTAAGGCCTAAAATTAGTGCTTCATACTCGGCCATATTGTTAGTGCATTTAAAATTTAGTCTGTACGCATGGCCTTCTGAGTGACTATTCTCCAAATTGTATATCCATACTCCTGCTCTTGCTCCAAACTTATTGACTGGCCTATAAAATTCAAGATTCCATAATATCTCATGCTCATAATTTTCATCATCTGGTGCAACAAACTTTTCCTCATTTAAAGCAATTTGGCCACCTTGTTTATTGGAAAGTTCTAAAGTTTGGTTAGTTTCATTTTGAATAGAAACTGCAATTTCTTTTGGTTCTGTATCAGTACTGTCTAAAAGAGTTTCTTGTGTCTGATCAGCGTTATATAGAATGAAGGAATCAATGTCTGAATGTATGGAGTAGATAGGAAAGTTTTGAGGCCGATCCTATCTACTTACCATGTATTTCATTAAAGTTTCTCGGTACAACTTCTTAGGTTGTCCAAAAACAGAGATTATTGCATATGACATATCAAGTTGTAAAGATCCCTGAAGTTTGGCTCCCCATGATCTGGATAACAGCGTGCCATACTTTGGTGGGATGTCAGCAACCACAATATCCATAAGGATGCTTTTGTCAGGATATTGAAAGGTAACGCATAAGTCTTTAATCAATCCTAGACACTTTACTTGACTTGAGTCAAATGAGAATAAGTCCTTGTAAGGCCTTGTAATGTCTAGGTTCAATTTCTCCATTACTGATTTGGGCATTAAGTTGTGGGAGGCCCTAGAATCCAGCATTGCTTTATGTAGGATTTTGTCATGGATGTTAAGGCTAATGTGGAAAGGTGGTATTCCTCCTTCTAGTGGTTTATCATTAACATCTAAACCAAATATAAGTTCTGGTTGGTCATCAAACAGGTTGACTGAACCTCATTTTCAGTGATGTTTAAGATCTGGTTTATCTTTGATTTGTAAGTTTCATTCTTGATCAGTTCTATTAAAGGGACTAAAATCTTTAGCTTAGCTACCTCTGCTTCCAAATTGAATGGCAAAGAGGCTTTTTCTATTTGAGGGTTTTGAATTTTCACAACAAGGATTTGAATGGGATGGTCTTCTTTTCCTTTATCGGGGACCTCTTTATGTAGGCTTTTAGATCTGGTGTTTTAAGGTTTCTCCACTGGTTTTTTAGAGGGAATTGAAGTGGATGGTTGATCATCAGAAGGTTGATTAGGGGTTATATCTACAATGGTGCGGCCAGAAAGATTCTGGTTTTGTTTGGGGAGAATCTTGAGGATTTTAGGAACTAGGGATTTTTTGATTTTCTTGGGCTGATTTGGCACTGTTTTCTTAATTTGGTCAGGGATATCAGATTTCTATATACTCCTTAGGTTATATTGTTTATGTACTTTGAAGATGGAAGAATCATAACCTTGTTTATAATCAAATGACTCTCCAGACTGGATTTGCAATTGCTGCAGCATATGCAATTCCTGATCATATTGGGTTAGAAAAATAACATCTTCATCATCTAATCCTATCAGGTTAATCTGTGTGCCTTGCTCTGGGTCTTCAGGATGGGATGTTTCTGCATAATTTTCTTGAAAAGGAGACCTAATATTCTGATCAGGTCCATTTTTTCCAGTGTTTTGGTTTTGGTTTTTCCTAAAGTTCGAGTTTCTAACTGGAGGTGCTTGTTGATTATCCCACTGGGGTTTCCTTTCTATGTTATCTATTCTATCCATTAATCTCTCCATACTTTTAGCTAAACTATCTATTTTGATGTCAGATGGTGAAGCTTCATCTTTAGCAGTTCTTCTCTTTTCATTTCTAACTCTAGCTCTTTTAGCTAATAAATTAGCTTTAACACTAACAGCTACACTTTGCATTTCTTCTATTGTTTGCGGGTTTCTTTCCCTAAGTTGGAATGCCATATCTATGTCAAATCCATCAAGGAACTTTATTAAGGCTAAGTCCGATGGAGGTCTAAGATTAACTGGGATTGCATTATATATACTGTTAAATCTAGTGCAGTAATCTTGAACAGTTTCATTAGGTCCCCTTCTAATATTTTCGTATTCTGAAAGGATTTGTAGGGGATCTTTCTTCCTTTCCCATCTGTTCAAAAATTGCTGATGAAATACTTCTAAACTATCAATACTATTATCAGGCAATGCTTTAAACGATTTCCTAACATCACCAACTAAAGTCTGAACAAATAGTCTCATTTGAACATCCACAATATCAATTTCATGTAATTCAAAGTAATCTGTCATCTTATTGACATGGTGTTGTGCAGTGTAGTGTCCTGTGCCATCAAATTGAACAATTTTGCTCTGGCAGTCTGCTGACATAGCACCAAGTGGGGCAGGTAAAACAAGAGAATCATATCTTTTTGCCATGGCTGTAGGCTAGGAGGGGTTAGGATGTGGATGAAGAATGGATGAAGAACCACGACTAGTAGGTGGTAAATGGGATATAATAGTTTGGTGAAGGAGCGAAGGTATAAATAGGGGTGGAAAATGGACTTCAGAAGTTGAAGGGAACAATGGTGAACCAAAAGTGGTGGATAATTGTTCAGAAAGCTCAGGAATCTTAGCAGTACTCAGGGATGATTGTGGAGAATTTAAAATGTATTCATCAATTGACTGGTTGGCTTTTTTGACTTCAAGGTCTGCAATGAAATCAGGGTCTAGAACAGTATCATATATTTCACTTTCAGACTTTGATTTAAATAATGACAAATCAAATTGCTCATCAAAGGGAAGATCTTCTAAAAACAACCACTCATTAGGACATGAATTAGCTTTAATCAATGGTGTGTGACTAGCTGAACTTTCTTCTTTTTTGGATTTTCTTGAAATCAAGTTGGGATTATCAAATACTGGGGCAGGGTTTGGATCTGGGTTAGCCCTAGTATAATGAGTTCTCCTTGAAGCGATAATTTCAAAAATTTTCTAATTGTTTTCTTTTGTGAGATATTTTTAAAAATAACTTCTAATAAATTACTTTAAGAGGCTCAAAATACAAATTCAAAATTTCTTAAATATTTATTAGGACTGAGGGTTTGAGTCCCCATTGGAGTCGTCACTATGTTATCACTCATAATTTTCCTTAGAAGTTATCAGAAGAAGGAGGAGACCGAGGTAACCACAAACCAATCTTTTAAGTATAGGCTCTAGCCAACCTATGACTCAAAGAGGGCTCTCTCTATATAATTTAGCTTTGTTTTACTAGGATTTTAGGCTAGTTCTTAATGTTCATTGGGGTTTTGGTTTTGAACTAAAGGTTGGGTGGTGGAATTATTGGAACAGATAGATAGAGCAAGGTCTTTAAGCCATTGGGATATGGAGTCAACAAATGGATAGCAAAACTCGATCAATTCATTAAAGGGAATGTTCACAAGGTAGGCTAGCAAAGTAAACTGCAAATCTTTAGGTCGAATGGATGAAATGATCCTAACCAAGGTGAGAGAGCACTTAAGAATCCTCAGACCGGGGTTAAAATGAAGAATAGAGGATAATCATGAACAAAGGGCAATTAAGAATTCTTTGTTATAGACCACAGGAACTACCTAAACTAAGGAGCAATCAAGAAATCCTTAACTTAGATTAGTGAAGAAAACATTCAGTATGCATAACAGTCAAAACAAAGTGAAACTAAGAAATTTCTGAGATATCATTCCATGTTATAGCATTCATATTTTTAGAGATACATGTAAGACTGTGGAAAAACTTAAAGAAAAATGGCATTGAACGTGAGATAATACTTATTTGAACTTTTCTTTACACAAGAATCCAATGAAATATCTTATCTTTATTCCTTGGTCCAACTAGTTGATCCAGTCAGTGATACAATAGAATTTCAGACTTAAGAACAAGAAGTCTATAGAAATGTTTTGGAATCCACCCTACATACTTCGATTTGTGAAGTATTTATACAAAAAATTATTACAAAATATCTCAAAACAACTTGAGATTTAATCTAAGAAATACAAATATCTTGTTGCAAGAAGATAGAGACAACTATTGAATTGTTTCATGTTGTCCCTTTTATTATGGTTGTGTTGGCCTTTATTGTTGAAGTGTAGCCTTTTATGTTGGCTTGCAGTTGTGGTGTTTCACGCTGGAATCTTCTTTAACTTTTACCTTTCATCTGATACTCTTTAACCCTGATACTCTTTGACCTTGATGTACTATTTTTACTTGTTTTACTTGGCTATTCTGTTTTTACTATTCAGTAAATTTATCATAGTAAATCAGTCATTGTCTCCCACCATTCTGCATCAAGTAACTTTCTATTCATCATCCTTCTATAGATTTCTTCAGCTTCATTATACTCGGCAAAATTGGGCTTGGTGAGGAATAAATGTTTGATCTCATGCTTCAGGAAAAACAAGTTTTCAAATGTATTGTACAAAACTTTGCCTATTAGAAATGCTTTTATGGATGAAGAGTTGGCTTGCTCCTTTGCCCACTGTCTGAGTCTGGTATCATAGTCTAACTGTGTCATGAGTTTGTCATTGATAACCATAGGACTCAGCAGACCTTTCTCCCTCAAAATCTGGAGTTTAGCCATGAACGTATCAATGGCTACCTGCATATTGTGACACTTTTCTTCTAAGTTCAGCATAAGCGTCCTTTTGGAGAGGACCTTCCTTATTTCTAAAATGGTTGCAGTCCTATCTTCTATATTTAGCTCATGGAGTTCATATCTATTCTTGCTGTTGAGGGGGTGGATGAGTCTATTGGCATCCTCTGGCTTATCTCCCAACTCCTCCTTCACTTTCTAGATAGCTTTTGTAGCTATCTTTACTAACTCTGTCTGCTAAAAAATAACTTGAATTGAGGACCAAATATCCTTGACAGAGTCAATGATATTGGCCCACAACATTTCCTAGGTTTTCCCTAGTGATTTCTCCAGTGTCAAGGCTTTCTCTAAGATTTTAATCCTTTCACTCATTCTTTAGCCCTTCTATGTTTCTTCCTTTGTTTAAGTTGGGCAAGTTTGTAGTCAGTTTCAAAACTTGCCACCTTTTCTCTCAACCTGTTCATTTCTGTAGTGTGGATATACATCTCTTCCATGGCTTTGACTAGTTCTGTTGTTTTCTCTCCTAATGCACCTACTGCTGATGTAGGTTCTGTTGTTGCTGGCAAGGTTGTTGCAAGTGGAGCTGTAGGTGCCAAAGATGCTGCTAGTGTGGATGGCACTACTGTGGAGACTGTAGGGATAACATTTGTTGAAGAAGTGGCCACATCTGCTTGTTTTAATTGGATTAAATCATCCAATTCCTTTTCTGTCTCTTTTAGTTGATCATTCAGCTTTAAGACTAAGTCCATGAGTTCTTCATGCTGCTGCTAGGCTTCCAGGTCTTCCAATGCTTGTGGATGCTGCCACTGAGGTATTTTTAGTTGTTTCTTCAATGCAGCTATATCGCTGTTCTTCTTTTAAATAAGTTGTTTTGTGGCTTTTATATCCTAGGGATCCTGTCCCAATTCAATCACTAAGTCCTCTAAGGACTTGATCCTGGTATATTTGGCCTGTGAGGAGGCCTTCTCTAACTGAAATTGTGCAAAGATATTGTTCAAAGAGTTCTGTAGTTGATGAGAAGTTATGGCTTTACTTGTCAGGGTGGAGTATATCATTTCTCCAGCCTGTTTGTGTAGTTCAATCTGGTCTATGGGATGAATATCCCTTGCCAACACTTCAAAGTCTACCTTTTTGAAATCGGATGTTGTCTTTGGCTGCTAAGTTGTAGGTTTGATGAATGACATCTGCAGCTTCCCCTCTTTAATGTCAAAGGCTGACATTAGCCTTATTTGATTGGTAGGAGTCAGCATTAGATATTGAGCATAAGTTTGAGCCTTAAGCCTCTCATTTCTTGCTTTGATTTCTTTGTATCTTTCCTTGATGTCCTGGTCCCTGTCAGCAGGCCTACTGAATGAAGAGACTTCCACACTAAGCTGCCTTTCCAACATCAGAGTTTGTTATGTGGAAGGCTCTTGCATGCCTTCAAATGGAGTGGTAGGCCTACTTCTGTTTCAAGTATGGGATGGTGAATGAAAGGCCCTAGCTTGACCTTTTGTCTCTTCTTTCTAATGAATTCCAAAGGGTCATATCTCCAAACAAAACTTCTTTGGAACTTCATTCTTTGTAGAATTAAGTCTACCTCTTTTCCTGCCTCTCTGGAATTGCATATGAAGGGACCTAATTGATCTTTTATTTTGAAATTGGCCTTCTTCTTGGCATTAATGAAGTTTACTTCATCTGCATTGATGATTTGTCTATAGTATTCTAATGCAAACAACCTCATTGGGAGGTATCTTGGTAGCTTGTATGGTGCAAGCATGCAACCATATATTCTAATTTCTGTGTGGTTCTGATAAAAGTACCAGTCACCCACTTTGGACTGCTTAGAAAGCTGGAGGACTCTCTTTATTTCTGGGCTTATCCTAAGTGGAGGATTCCCAGTGAACATAGTCATGACTGGGTGTACAAATAAATCAATAAAATCAGAATAAGAGTATGGATACTAAGATTGGTGGACCAATGGGGTCCAAAAAATGACTGACCTAGGCTGACCCTTGGTGTCCAGCTTCTGAAGTGTGAATGGGAACTTATCAGGTTGATAATACAATAACATATGATATAAGACTAAGGAATACTTGAAAACTCTTTCATTGCTCATTCTAAGGAATTGTTCATGCATCCTATCAGCTATAAATTGGGCATAGTCATAAATGACAACAGGAGGTTGTCCTGGAGTGTAGATGAACATGAAGGCAAGGATTAACTCATCAATGTATTCACTAGTGGTGTACTCCAAAACATAGGATATCATGGCTACATTGTTCTGGCCCCATGGGAAAAAAAGAGCAGCTACATATGGAGGAGATTCCTTAGGGCTGTGATTTTCTTCTCTGATGAAGGTTTGGAACAATTGGGCCAATTTTGTAGAACTAAGCTTGGGATACTGGTCCAACAGGTCTCCAATTGAGAGGGGAGTTAGGTTTGGCACTAGTTCGAGCTGCATCATTTCATTTATGGGTTCAGCAGTGATGGTGAAAAGGACCTTCTGGTCAAGAGACATTATGGTTTTGTGGCTGGGGACGTAGCATGCATAACACATATGGACAATTTCTGGAAATATGTGAACTTGGGGGAACTGGTACTTGGGCAACTTTGACTCCCACAGGCCAATTTCATCAGCATGGTTAAGGTATATGTCCCTACTTTGGAAATGTACTTTGAACAGGGGCTCTATGGCAGTGGTATATTTTATTTGGAAATCTTTATCAGCTAAAGGAAGGTGGGCCAAGTCTAGGGGAGGTGTAGAAATGGGCCTTACATCCATTGCAATTGGGGCAGCCATACTCAGTTCTTGTGGATTGAGTGTGGGGGGTAATTCAGAGTTTTTAGGGCAATGGCGGTTTTGCAGATGGTTATGGGTCAGAGTGTAAAAATAAAAGTAAATTTGTTGTTTTTTACTTAATTAACAGTGTTACGAGGGTGAATTTACTTGGAATTTGACAATGGAGTTGGTTTTCCACAGTTAAATACCTGGAATTGGGCGAAATTAACTGTAAATGGAGATTGATGGAGGCTGTAGAGGTCCGTATGGTTCTGGTACAAACTATTGAATGAGTTGGGATGTCTGCAGCATTTGTGGAGCAATGGCTGCGAGAAGAGGGATAATGAGGCTTTTATAGAAAAACATTAATTTTTTGGCGGGTTCATTGTTTGATGAATAGTGGGTAGTTTTTTCCGTTATACAGGAAGGTGGTTTAATGGGGGCATCACACCGCTTTTGAGAGGGAAGTGGTTTTCAGGAGAGGTCGCCCGATCCCATACATCGTGTGACACGTAGCGTCGGGGGTTGGGGGGAAAACCGCCTTATCGGGCGGGTAAAGGACAAACATCAGGCGCGACCGATATGATCACAGGCCGTTGGATGAGGGGGATGGATGATCAATGGTGGTCGGGAGACAAAGTTGCACGGTGATTTATATATAAAGTTTTCGGGGGGCCCATCGGTCTAATCACCAACAGTATAGGATTAGATTAACACTTAATCTCATCGGGGCTACCTTAATACAAGGATTAAGGACTGAGGGTGAGATTTTGATATATTTTTTGGGATATGAAGTAGTCATATAGTTTCTAGCTAAACTAAGGGTAGGGGTTATTTTATATAAAGGAGTTAATTAATGGGTTTTCGTGAATTTTATATAATAAAGTTAATATGAGGTGAAATGAGTGAAAGGGGCATTGTACTGAGGTATATGAACATTATGTGCTTTCCATACACTTAGTACTTAGGATAAATGCATTTGATGGGTTTTTTGCATAAAATATGTTTATCACGGGGTTTTCCTAGGCAAAAAAGAATTTAACCTTAGGAAAGTGGATTTTGTGAGGGGGATGAATGAATTGCAAGGGAATTTAACACCTTTCCTTCTTAAGTCATCGAGCCGAGGGTCTGGTCCCACCAGAAGTCAGAGAACTTCTCTGAGCCTCTTTGACTTAAAGAACTATAGGTATTAATATTTTTATTATGAAAGGGAAATTAATGAGTATTATAGGGGTTAAAATGAATGATGGGGGTGTTAAATAAATCATATTGTGAACCATTGCCTTTGTTTTGTTTACCACTTATGCATATTTGAAAATTGCATTTAAGATAATGACATAAGTGTTTTTGCATATTCACATGATATTTCTGCAACCTCTCTACTACTTAACCACTTACTCATCCTACCATTTTTTCTTCGCTCTATTAGGGTGCATTTAGGCTAGCCAACCCTTATCAATATTTTTCTTTTCTTTTACAAAGTAAACTATCTAATACTAACCTTATATCATCCAAGGGCTCAGATTAAGCTAATGAGCTCCATTTATTCACTCTACCTATCTAATGATTTGCCAAGATTACACTGTTTGGTCAGATTTTATTCACTAACTATACCATGAAATTCAAAGCATGGTATAATCAAGATTAAACAGTTTGATTACCATGGATTGTGGCATGAGTGACAAGCTGCACACAATCATTATTATGCATGAAAGTAAATAGCAGCGGCATTTTGACTTTCCCTTTCATGGTCTCTTTTTGTCTTTTGGGGTTCATATATTTTCATTTTTTTGACCTTTTTCATTCTTTTTGTCCTTTGATTATTCTTTTAGGACATACCCTCTTTACATTTTTTAATTTTTTTAATTTTTTAATATGAAAAACATTTGCAGAAAGCAAAGGTATGTACAATATTACAAGGCTTAACCTTAGTCATTCAAAAATTATGACTCCTATTGGTATAGGAACCTAACAATGTCCCTCTTCATGAGCATATCATTTCCCTTTTGCACCATTGCCCCTTAAACTTCTTTTTTTCCCAGTTTACAAGACCAGCACTAATGACCTTTGTCTCCATCGCACCAATGTGCTGATATTAGCACTATTCGTCGTGCCAACCGGTGCAACTAAGCTGTTTTCCAGTCGCACCAGTCCTATTATGGAAATTTTTTTAAATTAAAGCCAAAGATTCCAACTCTAGAAGCTTCGTAACAAACGTCTGGTAAATGGTTTGGCCGGATGGGGTCAAGGATGACAGTTTGGACTCATTTCCCTTATAATGATGGAACTACCTTAAGGGATAAGTCCTTCTCCCATGAGAAGAGGATCCATCTCCCATCCATATTTCCTATATAAACCTCCTTTCTTTCCAAGCACAAACTAGTCCTAGTCACAGTTAGAGTGTTGGCTGAGTGTGAGTATACTATTTTGATTAGACAAGCAAGCTATTACTAGTTGTAGCCATCTAGTTGTGTGAGGGAGAAGTGTGTTTGGTTTGGAGTGAATTCTAAAGGGAAGAGCCTTTAAACTATTATTGTTTGAAGCCATCATGGAATGTTAGCAGAAGTGTGTGGGAACCTAGTCTTGTCAGAGGAAGACTGCGACGTCAAGACGAATGGTTTTAATCTCTCTTTGATATTAATATATGCAACTATCAATTGATTTCCTACATGTTTTGTAATATTACATATTCGTGTCTTGATGCTTCTTGACTTGTTAAGTAGGTTGAATTGCAATTTGTTTATTATTATGTTTGTGTGTTGTTGTTGTTTACTCGTTTCAGGAACTTGAAGAAGGAAATGAGAGATTGTTGGAGGGAACAAGCGAGGACATCATCAAGCAGGATAAGTGACCAAGCAGTAGACCCTCATGATTGATTCTAACCTAAGGAAATCTTCCATAGAATGTATTTGTTGTGGCTATATCCATTATCAAGCTAGAGAAATTCGTTCATGTCCGCTCTTATAATTTTACTTCACCACAAATTGGTGACTCCGTTGGGGAGATCCCATCTTTTTGTTTGTTTTGGATTTCATGATTTCGTGAGAACTTTTCTAGTTTCACATTTTCCCTTTGGTTTTGTTTCTTTTCTCCTGCTTACTGGCCTAAATCCAAAATTCATAGTAGCAGATTTGGTCCCTGTTTTAAAAAAAAAAAAAAAAAAATTCCTTAGTTCCCTCGGACAACGTGTTTAATCGGCTGACAGTTGCACTGAACAACATGAATTAATGGGAACAGTCGCGCCGACCATCCTCTAACGCTTGTTTTCAGTTAGGCAGTCACGCCGATGCCTATAAGTGGAGATTAGGGCTTGACCCACATCTTGGCCAGTGTGTTTTGCTCTTGTGTTTTTGACCCCGTAATCCCTTTTGACTGTCTTCTCCCAAACTAGAAAGCTTCATTTAGCTTGCTTTGTGTGCTTACTTGGTTTAGCCAACCCTCTGATGTGTTAAGTCTGGCCCTGTGTGAAGTTCTTTTTTATTTTTTCTTTGAATCCCTCGATCGACACTATTTTTGGCCAAAAAGCCATGCCGACAAGCCATCAGTGCTAGTTGTAGTACTGGTCAGTCATGCCAATCGACGCTACTTTTGGCCCAAAAGTCACTCTTGTCTCTGAGTTAAGAAAGAATAAGAAGTTCTCCCATTCCAGTGCCAGTGTGTCTTGACCCTCAGACTCTCTTCTTCTACCCAGAAGTGACTAGGATGCTTTGTTTGCTTCATTTTCAATTGAATGAGTGAAAGAGTCTCGTTTGTTCTCTTATTTCGAGTGTCTCTTTTCTCTTTCCAAGCATAGATTACATTGCTTGGTTTGTCAATTGAAGCATTCATGTGTTTGGTTTGTTCGATTCAAAGAAGAAGTTGCTTTTAGTTTCTTTTATCATGATTTGGATTTGATTGATGCTTGTTTGTTTGGAATTGTGAAAATTTTCATTTAAAGTGCTTTATGTGAAAGATTCATTTTGCATTTTATGAAAAGAAGAACATCATTCTAGTCTACTTAAGCGAAAATATTGCATTAGTAGCGTTATTGAGAGGCTAGGATTGCATCATCATAAGCATTGGAAATGAAATGAAACTTCTTATGTTGTTAAGGGAAGATTAAGAGCATTTAGGACATATCTTAGAGAAATATTTCATTCTTTGATTGTTGCATTGATTTTTTGTTCCCTATCTCTCAATTAGTGTTAAACTTGTACCGAAGACAAAGATCTATTTTCTCATATAGCTACATGTAGGAGTTTTTCCAGATGACAGCGGTAGGGCCTTGTAATTGAAACCTAATTCAAGATCAACCGTTAAAATTTATTGAATTAACCTAAGGAAGCATTGAAACTTAACGCTCACATTTAGTGGTCTAGGCTAGAGACGTGTTCTGACGTCTTTAAACCTAGCAGCTGTCGTTAGCTTCAGCATTAGACAGTGCTAGTACGGATTTGTGCTCCCCATACCATCGAGTATATAACGGGAGACCCCTCTAGGCTACAATCCTTTATCCATAGGAAGCCAAGTTGGTCACCTTGCAAACGTGATACACCGAACACAACATTCGGGGAGATTGCCTGCCCATACTTCTCGGTTCACTGGGAGGTATTCTGCAGTTCACAGTTGCCTGGTAATCCTTTTTACCTAGACCATCTAGAGCAGTCATTTGATATTTTTGACTCTTTAAACTTAGAAGATCATTTGAGCACTTGTCCTTTCGAGCTCGTTTCAAATCGAAAGTGATAGAGTCACCTTTCACTCTTTTCTCGACTCTTAAAATATGAAAAGGAAAAGTTTTGTTTCAGTGTTTTAAAATTAACTTCCCACGAAATATTCTTGGTTAAAGTTATCTTCCTTAGTGATTCTTTAGGGTTGATTCCAATGGCAACATTTCCAGAGTCTACCAGTCAAGGATTCCCCTTGGATGGGAATCCTGGTCCTTTTCCTTCTTTTGGAAATGCTGGTGCTCCTTATATGGTGACGTTGTCCCTTCCTGGGTTAACCATTGGTTTACCTGTCTAGTTATTTTCGACCTCGGTGATCTTGAGTGTCCCAACTCCTGCCCCGCCATCTCCTTCATTTGAATCACGTCACGATGATTCTCAGGTTGACCCCTCGCCTCCTTCCCCTATTTCTTCAACCTTCTCTTCTACTTTGCCTTGTGAAAGTTTGAAATCTGATAACCGGGAGGCTAAGAAGAAGAAGAAGATAGATAAGTGAGGCCAATCATGCGGGTGTTACTCCAAATGCACCCCCCGTCGACAAACCTTTTGATCCTTCGCGGAAGGTAAAATTCCCTTACAGGCTCTGTAAGGGTGACCATCTCCTTCGAGACTGTTCTGACATTCCCAAAGTCTTAGAGGTATGGTCTCAAAACCTAAACCGATCATCCCCATCGACCTCTGGAGATCATGTCGATGCTACACCCTCGACTAGCGATGGTAAGAAGAAAGGGAAGATTAGATTCCCCTGTAGGTTATGTGAAGGAGAGCATCTTCTTCACCTTTGTCCTCTTATGGATAAAGCTTCCAATTTTTTGGAAAACCTGACAGCTCCTTAACCCCAACTTCCTGTTGGTTATCAGAGGCTTTCTTCTGACCCTCTCCTAGTTGGTAAAGAGATTAACTTGGATTCATCTCTTGCCGGTCCTTCCCTTCCTAAGCGAGACTCTTTTGTGTCTGTTCCTGACCAACCATTGGTTGAAAAGAGTGTCAACTTGGCTCCGCCACCAGTTTCTCACTCTGTTCCGGAAGAGCGTAGTGATCATACTGCTCATGTTCTTCTTGTCTCCTCAGATTCTCATGAATTGAAGAGTGACCCTCCCATCCCAGTTGTTTAGGAGAGTCCTTCTTCTATTCCTGCAGAGCATGGGGGAAATCATATGATACCCCCACCAAGTAGTTTTGTCGTCTCTTTCGATTGGGATCCATTGACTGCTTTCCAGCTTCTGTCTTATGTGCCTTTCCAGATAACAATACAAGCCTATAATATGGTAGTACCTATCACTATATTAAATGAAGGTGCATCTGTTAGCATCATGTCTTCTACTACTTGGCAAGCTTTGGGCTCCCCACAGCTTGTGCCTATCACTCAGAATCTGTTGGCTTTCAACGGAGGAACCAGTCAACCTTTAGGGCTCCTTCCGAATTTCCCTATTACTTTGGAAGAGAAGGTTGTCTATATAGATGTGATGGTAGTCCAAGGTCCTTTAGATTTCAATATTCTCCTTGGACGCAACTATGTTTATGTCATGGGAGCTCTTGTTTCTTCGCTTTTCCGTGTGGTTTGTTTTCCGCATGAAGGGAGAATAGTGACCATTGATCAATTGTCGTTCATTGGTCACCAGGCACCTCCTTTGCAACCATCATCCCCTATCGGCTCTTGTTTGCAAGCAGTACCTTCCCCGCCATAGGTCAATTATGTGGCTACCCATTCCGTCTCCACATTTGCTGATGATCACACAGATGGTATAGTACATTATGTACTGGGGGCATTGGAACCCGATCTATCTTTGGTACCAAATGACATGTATTCCTCCCGAAGTGTGGTTCTTCCATCTAGTGAAGACCTCTTGGGAGCCATGTTCTCATATGGTTCATGAACATATGTGTGAGCATAGTTCCTTGTCTTGTGTCAAGCTTGTTAAAAAATGAAACAAGGAGTTATGAGGATAGTTCTTTTACTGTGTCAATCTCATTAAAAAATGAAGCAACTCCCTTTCCAAATCGATTCTTTGCTTAAGATCTCGTAAAATCCTAGTCGAGTCTTGCCAAGATCTTGAAAGTGAACCTTCATTCCTTCTACCTAGTTGACTAAAATGAAGCTTAAGGGGCATGTACCTCGATTGTGTCATTATGTCGGGGGCATGCAAACTTATAGCAAGCATAGTTTTTCGTTTCAAGCTTGTGTAAACATGAAACCGAATCCAAGCAGAGTTCCCCATGGTTCAATCTTGTGTAAAAAATGAACCCATGCCCGATTTACATCTCGTGATTGCTTTTTTTGTCAGCTACTTTCTGCTAGATGAGCCTTGGTTGTTTCATTCCATCACTACCATCTCTTTGGCCCATCATATGCTTTCACTTGGTTGTTTTTCCTTTCCTGAGGAACTGCAGCGATGAGTGGTTTTGTTAACTAGCCTCTTGACCATTACATGTTTTAAGCAGTTCCACCATCGTTGGAACCAATTGCTACCATTTATACCACTCGTTCCTCCATGACAAGTAACCTTTAAGCTCTTTTCTGACTCATACAAAATGAAAAGATCGCCAAGTATTTTTCCATTTTTTACTCGTTAAAGAGAATAAAAATGGGGGCTCCGCTTTCAGCTCTTTTCCGACCCTTTAAAAATGAAAAGATGGTCGAGCCCTTGTCATTTCGAACTCGTTAACGGATGTGAAATGTCCTGTGCCCAGTATATGTTTACCCATTTTTTGGGCTGGGATGCACTATTTACAAAAAAGGTACTCCTTGACTAAAATGGTCAAGCAGTTCTCTCAAGTATCGTTTTCTACCTTTTCAGGCTTGAGAGACACAAATGTATGAAAAGGGAACATGTGGAGTTTTCTTTTACATGTCTTTTTCAAACTCTCTAAACATGAAAAAGATACCGAGTTACATCTTTGTCGAACTCGTTAAACTATTAAACGACATCGAATTCATCACCATGATGAACATGAGCTTCTCCTTCCTAGGGCTCGTTAAACTTACTAGGTTGGATTCGACTGAAGAATGAACTTACAGTACAAGCATATGCTATTCCCTTTAAGCTTGCGATTAAAAAATAATTGGGGTACTCGCCAGAAATGGTGGGGGGGGGAAATTTGGAAATCTATCAGTTGTGTCGGCAGCTTACTCTTGAACATGGCACTCTTTGCTTCTTGTCGAGTTGGGACATCCTCCTTAGTATCATTGACCTTCCTGGGTTTGGGCCATTCATTTTTACCTTCCATCTGATCTCTACTATGTCACCATGACCACCAATCCCATGGATCCAAAAGCTGCCAAACTTTGAGTTGTGTCGCCGATATGTTCAAGAGTTGTCCTTCTACAGTTACACTTACCTCTGTTTCTCTGTATCATCCAAAATTATTTTGGATCCTTTCGTCTCGCGTCGATGATATGGGATTCATTATGGCCCTCCTTCGACATGGTCTCTTTGCGTCAACATCAACTCATTATCCGGAAAGTTGATCGAGAGACTCCCTTCCAGTACCTTAGAGCTTGCATGCCTCAATGGCAAGTCCTTCGCACTCGACAACAAGTTCACATCATTGGCTTTCGATCAAGTGATTTCACGGGTGTTTAACATCAGTTCTTGTATTCACATTCCGTGAATTGTGTTGATAATACCTTGAGGGCCATTGTCATTATTGGTAGTTTCTCTCATGATCGTTAATAGTTTACATCATTCACTGGTAATTAAGCAACTTTATAGCATGTTCGACGTCAACACATCTATTCGCATGCTAGGATCGTGTTGGAGCACAAGACCCTGGACTCAAATCACAAAATTCTAGGTTGCGAAGTGGTGTGACATGGCTATGATGATATGCATGTATCTATCAGATGGCTGGCTACGACCAGACCATGAGCTATCATATGTGATCCTTCTCATTATTTGATGGTTGCGACCATACCTTGGTTTCATTATGATCCTCATTGATGGATGGCTACGCCCATACCTGGATCCATTTACATGATCATTCTCTAGATGGCTGGATCCATGCCACGATTCATGTATCATTTGACAGAGATCTCAGTTTATGTATATGTATCTGTACTTGCTTGTAGGTTTTCCGATGACAGACCAATTCCCCGCACTGATTTATAAAGCATTTCATCCCTCACTCTGGCTCGGCCTTCACGCTTTAGGGGGCATTTGTTACACAACATTTTGTCATTGTCCTTGTACTCCCCATTCCTTGATCCTGGAGGACCTCTACAGTGAACCTCGCATGCTTTGCCTTCATGGAGAAACTCCCATTATGTCCCTCTTCATGAGCAAATCATTTCCCTTTTGCACCATTTCCCCTGAAACTTCTGTTTTGCCCAGTTTACAAGACCAGCGCTAATGACCTTTGTCTCCCCCACACTGATGTGCAAAGATTAGCACTATTCCCTGCGTCGATCAGTGCGACTGAGTCGTGTTCCAATCACGTCGGTCCTGTTATGGAAAGTTTTTTAAATTAGAGCTGAAGCTTCCAGCTCTAGAAGCTTCGTAACATAAGTTTGGTAAATGGTTTGGCCGGATGGAGTCGAGAATGATAGTTTGGGCTCCTTTCCCTTATGATGATGGAACTACCTCAAGGGATAAGTCCTTCTCCCATGAAAAGAGGATCCATCTCCCATCCATGTTTCCTATATAAACCTCCCTTCTTCCCAAGCACAAACTAGTCCTAGTCACAGTTAGAGTGTTGGCTGAGTTTGAGTATACTATTTTGATTAGACAAGCAAGTTATTACTAGTTGTAGCCATCTAGTTGTGTCAGGGAGAAGTGTGTTTGGTTTGGAGTGAATTCTAAAGGGAAGAGCCTTTAAACTATTGTTGTTTGAAGCTATCATGGAATGCTAGCAGAAGTGTGTGGGAACCTCGTCTTGTCAAAGGAAGACTGTGACGTCAAGACGAATGGTTGTAATCTCTCTTTGATATTAATATATGCAACTATTGATTGATTTCCTACATGTTTTGTAATATTACATATTCGTGTCTTGATGCTTCTTAACTTGTTAAGTAGTTTGAATTGCAATTTGTCTATTATTATGTTTGTGTGTTGTTGTTGTTTACTTGTTTCAGAAACTTGAAGAAGGAAGCGAGAGATTTCTGGAGTGAGCAAGCAATGACTTCATCAAGCAAGATAAGTGACCAAGAGGTAGGCCCTCTTGATTGATTCTAACCTAAGGAAATCTTCCATAGAATATAACTATTATGGCTAGACCCATTATCGGGCTAGAGGAATTCGTTCGTGTCCGCACTTATAATTTTACTTCACCACTAAGCATGTTCCTTGCATTGTCCATCAATGTCATATTCATTCTTTATACAACTTCATTCTTTTGAGAAGTGTTTGAAGTAGTTATATGGCATACTATCCCATGTTGTTTGTAGAACTACACAAACTCTTTACCATAAATTCACCTCCATTATTGGTTCTCAACTGCTGAAGCTTCTAAAAAACCTTTAATATTTTCTTCAGGAAATATAACCATGTCATCTTGGATCAATGAAGGATACATAATATATGGAGTCACCTAGTGATTGCATTGATACTACCTCAAATTTATCATTATGAATTAGCTTCAAAATTCCTTTTTCTATTGTAGCACCATATGGGAATCTAACGTAACTATGTTTCCCATAAACACAATGTTCACATAAATTGACTTCCGACGAGTTACCAAGAAAACCTTCAACCGTACCTTTGCTTCACATAGATCGAAGTCTTTTTATCAAATGTGTAACATTCTTTGATGTCGTAGCATGGTTTCATCAACTAGACAATAGGCTAATCCATTAGTCTTAAAGGTGATTTCACTATTGCATCCACTCAAGTTGTTATGCCCCAATAGCTTGTATAATTTCCCATTTTGAACGCTTCTTATCAATATCATTGTAGCACAAACCATTTTGCATGAATCCTATCGAATATGGTATGCACACCTACATCACCCACTCAACTAACAGATATCAGGTTTCTAGCAAAAACTAGAATGTTTAGTACGCCCAACAATGTTATACTCTGACCCTCCTTTAGCACTAGTGAAACTCGACCTTGACTGACTATCCTAGTTATCGAGCCATTCCCTAAGTAGACATCCCCTCCATCATATTCTTCATACTCATAGAACCACTCCCTGTGTGGTGTCCTATGATAGGATGATCTTGAGTTTATAAACCATGCATTATTATCTAACTATCTATTTGTTGAATATAAATACACATCTCTTTGATTTAAATAAGTTCTCCCTTCAGTCGACTACTCATAAGATCCATTTCTCTATTCAACAATCTTCAACTTGCAATCTCTTTTATAATGTTCTATGTCATCACATTTTGAGAATGTTCTTATCAACTTAGTAGGATACTTAGATCTTCCTTTTGATCTAGATCTCCCTTTGGAGAATTCACCTTTACCTCTATCCACTAGTTGCCGCTCATCGACAAAATATTTGTTATCGATCCTTCCATGTTCATTCGCCCCAACTTCTATGATAATAGAGATTCCACTACATCTTTAAGAGTCAATGTGATCGCATTACTCTCGATAGCCATGAATAGACTATCCCATGAGTCTGCCAAAGAACACAATAAACCGATACATTTTTCTTCTTCTGTGACAAATATATCCACACTCAATAACTAATTGATCATAGTATTAAATGTATTAAGGTTTTATGTGACTGAATCACCATCCCTCGTCCCTAGAAGGTAAAATTTCTTTCAAAGAAATAACTTATTGAAAAAATATTTTGACTAGTATAATTTTCTCAACTAATCCCACAATTTCTTGGTAGTGTCTTCCCCTAAGACATTTTGCAACACCAAATCTGCAAGACAAATTTGAATCATACTTATCACTTTTCTTTCAATTTTCTCGTAATCCTCCATCAACATTTTAGTTAGAGTCGTTCTGGGATGAACAATGGTCCATTATTCTTGATCTATATCGAGATCCTCCATTTTAAGCTTCCAAATAGCAAAATTTATGGGTGTTAAACCAGACCGACCAAAGGGATGGTAGTTTTTTGAGATTCCCCTTTCAAAAGACGAAGGAGAAGGAACAAAAGAGAATAACTAAACCAAATCTGATGAGGAAATTAAGTCTCGACCTGGACTTCAAATGGAAGAGGACATCATGGTATAGTATGGAACTATCAATTAGATTCAGCAGGGCTCTAACCCTATAGGATTACATATTTTGGATAGGCTTGGGGGGCACTAAAAGAGCCTATGTTTCCGAGAGTTCAGATTCTAAAAAAAGAAGCTCCCCTTTTGGATGAAGGTGGATAATCGGCAATGGTTCATATTGAACCAACTTAGAATGTGTTGGCACAAGGTGAAAAAAGGAAGGGTAAAAGGATCGGTTAATCGAAAAATGTCGGTGAAATGTACACATTCTTCATATCATATGTGCATCAGTTTTTATGTTTCTTTTCTGTTACCTCTATGCCATGAGACATTTTTCAAAGAAATTCTTTATAGCATATGCAAAATGTAATTTTATTTTTCCTCGAAATGAATAAAATTACACCTCATTTTCTACAGGAAGGAAAAAAAAAATTGAAACTAAACTAAAATTTGTGGTAAAATAGTAAATGTTTTATTTCTTCATATATGATAGTGCACCTCCCTCTCAATGCACAAGTGTGTGTTATTATTCTAGGTGCACAACTACACTAAAAAAATTTTAGTGGCCCTAATTTTTGTGTCCAAGACTTTTTGATACCTTGTTTAGTCTAGTATATAAAATATTGTACATCATTTACTACTCATTAGTATAGACCATGCATTAAGAAAAAGGGCAAATTTTCATTAAATTATAGACCACCACAACATTGCACTACAACAATAATGTATTAATTCATTATGCACGCTATTATAGTTGTGCATATTATATATTAATATACTTTAATAAAATAAATATAAGAATATTAATAAATTTATATTAAAACAACTTTTATATATGTTGGAAAAGTAACTAGGTTTGGTCTTCATAATTATTTATGTACTTGTATCAATTTGTATTTTATGTAAAAGAATAAAAAGAATTTTATTTAAGCATGGGTTTCATGTTCAAGTCTAGGTCAAGAATGTTCTTCATGCTTTTAGGTTTTTGTTAAGTCAAAAGATTAATTTTGAGTCAAAGTCCATTGGGACTCTTTGTAAGAAAAAGGAAAATATTTATTTATTTATTTATTTAAAAAGAGTCAAATAGTCCTCCATAACACCAAGTTGGCACTCTTTTCGGTCAAGTCGGCCCTCCTATTCGTCAAAGTATGTGAGTGGCAATGGCTAGGATATGTGAAGCTTTTATATGGAAGAATATGTAAGTTCCTTGAAGCCATGTGACAAGACTGAATATATGAAGCAACCTGTAATTTTGTGACAGAACCGAAAATCTGAAGAAGTCTGCAATTTGGGACAGGGCCGAAGTTTGAAGAAGCTTGATTTTGACTGTGACTTGGAAGGAGGGTTAACTTGGGAATCTTAAGGAGGAAAGAGTCTTGGTCTTGGTCTTGATATCTCATTTTGATCTGATTCTAGAAGAAGAGGATTTTTTGGGTTTTCCCTAGTTGTGGGGTTTTGCCCTAGCATGTAGCCTATATCTTATGTTTATTGCCACTTGTGATCTTCATGTCTTTATTTTGGTAATTTATTGGTGAAGAAAAGAAACACAAATAATTTAATAAATAGCTAACTAAGTTCACAAGTAATTATCATGTAAGGAAAATCAACCTTTACCTTGATTTTCCAACATGGTATTAGAGCTAAGGTCGAAAGAGGCCAGAAGATCACAAGGTGTTGGCATAATGAAGAAAGATAGTCTACTACAAGAAGGATCCTGAGTATGATAAAAATTTGATTGTGGGTTGATTCAAGTTTCCTGTGAAGATTGTGTTCTAGACAATCTAAGTTCTCTCTAAAATGAAGTGTAATCTAAGATCTATATCCAAGAATCCAAGGCTAAAGAAACTAATTTGATGATGTGAATTCTCTATTCATACAGTGATGAAAGTTAATACATCAAACTGAATTCAGATCCAAAGGTTTCATAATACAATATTCATAATTTTGGAATGACAAACATGGAGCTACAAGAAGGAAATGATATATGGCTCACTCTCTAAGGTATTCAAATATCATCTCTATACCTATAGCTAGCATCTAAGACTAGAGTGATCCGCTTTTAGGTTCATTGAGGTCAATGCAAACATAACAATATCATCCAAGTACCTTTCATTCAAATTAAGTCTGAATGAAACTGATCCGAAGTCTTCACAATATCTGAAGTAAGGAGTGATACAAACTATTCTATCATTCGAAGAAGGTATTACATCACAATGGTATGAGCTACACCATTGATGATACAAATTCTCTTTAAGACTCTCAAGAATATTTTTATCAAGAAGGATCAAGCTCTCAAGGAGTAAGCTACGTTTTGTAATATAGTCACACTCATGAAGGACTTTTTCTTGATCAAGAATTATAATAAAAATATAGGTCTTATGGAGGCTAAGTAGGCCTAGTAGGGATACAAGAAGAAAACAAACATCCAAGCAACACAAGAGCAACTCAAATAAGGAAGACTACTTATGTTTTGGCTGCAGTACCTTGAAGCATAGCGAAGAGGAGGAAGTGTTATGTTGTAGGTCTCATTTCTCATGAAAATCTAAGATGAGATGGGAAGGAGACTAGGTCAAGTAGAAGGGAGAAATTTTGTGCATAGTTTATGGAAAATTTTCTGATTGTATAGACCAAGAAGCTCTGTGACCTAAGGAGAAAGGGTCGATCTCTTGTAGTGACATTCGGGAGGGCCGAAAAAGGCCTAAACAGATGGTTGTAGTAGCCTTCTAAGGAAGCAGATGGAAGAGACTTGTAAAGGGAAAGAGACTGCAAGATTTTGAAAGAGGTTTGACCATAGTTGAAGGACTAACGTATAATACAGGTGTGCCCTAAACAGTGAGCATACACTTCATAGGTATGCACATATGTTTGCAAGGTATGTTATTTTTCTATTGTTGTTAGGTGTTGGGTGTAAGTTTGGGACCAGTTTGGATGGTTTAGTTGGGTGTCTTAAGGTTGTTGGAGGGAAGCAAGTAGGTGCCCAAGGAAGCCCTAAGTATAGTCTCTTTGTAAGGCAAGAAGGATTGTTGTGTGGGATGATTTGACAAGTCCTATAGTACAGTGATAGAGAGCAGTCTTGTCACTATTGTGGGGGTTGTCCTAAAGTTCCCTAGATCATCTACCTTTGGCAGAGTAAAGGGGTTGTAGGTGGGTTGTGCAAGAATCCCTAAGTCTATCATCTTTTAGGAAAAAAGACGACGGTGCGAGGGTTGGTCAATGTGATACCATAGTTCAGTAAATAAGGAGAAACCTTATCCTTGATATGAGGGCAGATTGAAAAACCATATGTGCAGTGATTAGTGGTGTAACTAAATAGTGCAAGAAGGAAGCCTACCAACAATGTTCTTTGTGAACTATTAGTGCCTAGTATGAAGCCCTAAGAATAGTGAATTCTAGAATTTAAACATTGTTGTGTGGGTGGATGCGTGACTTCCCTATAACATTGAATGAAGAGGTTATTCATTGTTGTATAGGCTGTTGATAATGCCCTAAGTTGTGTGACAAAGGAGAAACCTTGTCACTGTGTAAGGGAAACTCTAAAAGACCCTATGAACAATATCATTTAGAGCAGCAAAAGTATTGTTGGACGACAGAATTGCAAGCCCTAGTTATGTGATTTGGAGCAACATATCAAAGATAAGAGGGTAGCTACATGAAAACCCTATGAGTTGGCAATCTTGGAGGAGCAGGATAGTAGCTTGAGGGTATAATTATTTGTGACCATGAATATATGTTAACTAATAGAGTTTGATTGAAAAGGTCAGCCAAGTTGTATTGAAAAATGGATTGGCTAACTTTGCGATAACCTTGTCAGTTAAAGGAACTATGAGATGGATTATCTTCAAGGTAGGGAACAATGCAAGAAGTAGTGTTGGACACAATGTTGTAGGAGAAGACCTCCAGTACAAGATAATAATTTGTCAAGAGGCAGATTAGGAGCCCTAGTTTAAGACGTTGCAAGTTCACCAAACTCAATAATAAGAGGGTTGGTTGAGGAATCTACAATTATAACTGGTAGCTAAAGTAATGGAAGTATGAGTACTTTCACACAAGTTGAGACTTGTTGATGAATTCTCCTTGGTTGAGAGGGAGTGAGCATGAATATCTCCTCTCAGGTTGAGAGCGAGTAAGGTTGGACATTGGTTCTCCGTATGTCATGTACTAGGCCAAGACTAAAAGTCGTAATTCTAGTGCATGCATCATAGATAGGGAAAATGATGATTTGAATTAGCTTGGTTCTCCTTGTGTCAGGTACTATGACGAATCAAGACTGATATCCTAAGTCAACTACATGGACATGGATAAGGAGAATGATGGATTGGATAAGCATCTTAGACAAACATTCTTGAGTCATGCAGTGTGATGGATTAGGATAGAGATCCTAAGTCACATGGACTTGGATAAGAATGGGTTGATGGATAGACATTTCCTTAAGGGAAATGGGCTGGTGAAAGATATACTCTGGGTATCTTAGGTGGAGTATGTACCTTAGTGAGGCAGTGTGGTGTCCCATGGAATGCCTCCCAACATTATGCTCTAATCTTGTGAGAGATAGAGTGTACCCACTAAGGCCTTGGTAATGTGATAATGTTGATGATATTTTGATGCTTATGAATTTGGATCCCTTCTTATGAGAATATTTCAACTTGAGATGGACTTGTTGAGTTATTATGAATACCTCCCTAGTTAAGAGGGAGTGTTGGAAAAGTAACTAGGTCCAGTGTTTCATAATTATTTATGTACTTGTATCAATTTGTATTTTATATAAAAGAAGAAAAACAATTTTATTTAAGCATGGGTTTCATGCTCAAGTCTAGGTCAAGCATGTTCTTCATGCTTCTAGGTTTTTTTAAGTCAAAAGATTAATTTTGAGTCAAAGTCCATTGGGACTCTTTGTAAGAAAAAGGAAAATAAATTTTTATTTTATTTAAAAAAAGTCAAATAGTCCTCCATAAGACCAAGTTGACCCTCCTGTTGGTCAAGTTGGCCTGTTGAATAGTCATGACCCTTCATAGTGATGAACAACTATATATAGGTGTGAATCCTCCACCAAAAGGATAAAAGTTTGGTTGGGTTTTTCTGATGAAGTGTGCGAATGGAAATGGTTGGGATATGTGAAGCTTTTATGTGGAAGAATGTGCAAGTTCCTTGAAGCCTTGTGATAAGACCGAATATCTAAAACAACTCGTAATTTTGCGACAAAACCAAAAATCTAAAGGAGTCTGCGATTTGGGATAGGGCTGAAGTTTGAAGAAGCTTGATTTTGACTGTGACTTGGAAGGAGGGATGACTTGGGAATCTTAAGGAGGAAAGAGTCTTGGTCTTGGTCTTGATATGTCATTTTTTTTAATTCTAGAAGAAGAGGATTGTTTTCCCCAATTATGGGGGTTTTACTTAATGTGGAGCCTATATCTTGTGTATATGGTCTCTTGTGATCTTCATGTCTTTATTTTGGTAATTGCTTGATGAAGAAAATAAACACAAATAATTTAATAAGAATCCAACTAAGTTCACAAGTAATTATCATGTAAGGAAAATCAACCTTTAACTTGATTTTCCAACTTTATATATATATGGATATTTTATTTTTTGTTGTAGTGTTCGCCATGAATTATAAAGTAGATATACTATGGTGTTATAAACATTGTAAATATTTTTACTTTTGTAGTTAATAAAATTATGACAATCAAGACCAACAAATATGAATGCCTATATAGGCTATGATACCACAAGTGGGGAAAGTTAAGGGGTCTAAGGGATTTCTTCATTTTTTCTTCTAACTATTCTACCTTATCATCTTCACCTTATTTACATTCTAGTAATGGAGAAAACTAATTCCTAAAGCTAAGTTATCACTCATCTACTTTGGCAAGGTGCCTCCCCTACATTCTTGGAACATAAAGAAGTAGTAGAGGGAACTTGTTCGGAGAAATGCATGGGAAAATTTGAATGGGAGAAAGGAGGGTAGGAAAAAGGCAAGAAAGGAGAAGTTTTGGAGAAGGGAACAACAAAAAATAAAGTGCCATGAACATATAGATCAATCAGCGATGAAAATAAGAGGAGATACTTGTTGAGAGAGCTAGGAAACTAGGAAAATTTGCAAGAAGCTTTTACGACATCATATGGGCCTTTCTATGTCTTCACTGGAAAGCACATGAAGAAAAGAATTATAAGGCACTGAAAAGCAAAGAATGAAGTCTCGAGTGTTGTGAGAGGTAGGAAAGGTGGGTTCAGGAAAGGGGGGTTCTTGTAACTTATTTTTTTGGAAAAACTTCACAGTGAAAGTTATCCTAGCTGTATTCGTTATACACTGAACTCATAACCTTTGTTCCTATGTTGCCCTAGTGGTATCATAACCTAGCTAAGAAGTGGAGTTCTATAATGAACTACTTGTGATTTGGTGGATGTCGCTCAATAAAATTGGTTTTACTAATCCCCTTCATTACATTCAAATAAGTCTATATTTCTATCTTTATTGATTATTTACATTATTTTGGTTAGAGACTATGAATATGTTATGGGTAAACAAATGGAAGTTTGTTATCTATTTTGAATTATTGAACCCATGCAATTAATGTATTTTATTAGAAATAATTCTTACTGTATAAGTTTGTATTTTCTTCTCTATATCCTCTATGGAATGGAAGAAATAGTATAAGATTTCCACATAACATCACATGTCTCCTTTCTTGTGATTTGAAGATAACTTTGCTTGAAATTTGGCTTTGAACCCTCATTTTGTTAAATTTCATAAATCCATGTCATACTCATGTTATTATAGGTACTTTGTTGTTTATTCGTAAATGGTTTCACGTGTCTCTTTGGAGATGGTGTCCTCCATTAGAAATGCAACCAAACTTTGTTAAATTACAAACTAATGCATTTTCCCAAAATCCCTTCCTATGATTGTCGAGCGCATGCTAGTGAAAGTTTAAGCCATAGACCCTAGTAATATGATCCAGTGGAGCCCATGATCAAGGGCCAATAGAGGAAAGGGGGCTAAAGGTTAAAGATCTCATTATCTAAGTTTTAAATTTAGTGGGACTTTTAAGTTTTAAAGTTAGTGGGACTTTTAATATGTTATGGATATCCAGATATTCAGGTGTATAGAAGTTTATCTAATTAACATAAAGAAATTTCTAATAGTGAAGGGCCTAGATGTGTAGAACCTGGTAAGAGTGAAACTATGTCTACAAAACCCCAATAGCAAAGTTACATTATAAGTAGCGAAGGTCAGGGCATTTATAAGTTTGTCAAGATAAGAATTCAACAATTTTCCTTTCCATCAATTGTTGGGACTATTTCCTATCTCTTGAAAAAATCTAGATATCTAGAGGATCTGAAACTTCTCTATTTATCCAAATTTGAAAGTCTAGGAATCTAGAACTTCTTTATATTGTGCTTTTTGGGAAAAACCAAGATCCAAACGCTAGTTAGATAGACCATGTGGTGGTTACATGGAACCTATGTGACATGTAGTTGGCTAGATGTTGGTGATGTGTTTTCCGACATAACATGTTGACATGGCATGCTAGACAAGTTTGAATATTGTGGCATGCTTACATGACATAATAGTGCAAAAGGGTTGTCACAAAAAATGGTGTGGCGCCTGCTGTGGCATGCTGACATGGAGATCGAGAGTCTAGGATCTGGAACTTTGGAAAAATAAAAATAAAAATTGTTTTTTTTTATCTAGAGATTCATGTATCTCAAAAGGTTGACTGGTTGAATAGAATTTAAATCTAAAAAGGTTAGCAATTTGGAAATCATGAAGAATGGAGAAAAGCCATAATGGGGGGAAAATATAACCGAAATCTAGATGTTGACTTGGCATGCCATGTATCCAACTTGTGGATGTGGCATAATACATTGGGGACACGTGGTGCAACTTGCCACATGTTACTCATGTGTTAGATGGAATCAGAATATGTGATGGTGACACATGAAAAAAAAATGCCATATATCAGCCACATGTCAATGGTATGGATGTTGATGTGAGAAAAATAAATATTCTAATGGCCATAACTTTGTGTGCAATACTTAAAATTAAATAATTTATATTGTTGGAAATCCTTACAAACACAAGATAATGGTAATGGCAAAAAAAAAATTAAGTAATTAAAAAAAAATTACAACTCCATCTCTTTAAATAAACTAAAAAATTAAAACTCAAAAAAAAAAAAAAAAAAACAAAAACATAACAAAAAAAAATTATAAATCAAATTATATACATTATATTTTATTATTTTAATATTTTTAATAAATAAAATTATCAATTTTTTCATCATTACTCTAAAACTTAAAATAAATGTACATTTAAATATGTCTCAATACCCCTTATGAGATAAAATAAGAGAGCAAGAATGTTCTTGAAATCCATTATGGTAATCAAGTGAAGTGTTTTTTTTATTTCTCATCAGAAGGCATATTGAAGTTTAAATTAGATGGTGGGATTTTTCTACTTTAGCATTTAATATATTAATATTATAAAATAGAAGTTATACAAGTTTTCATATTTAGGTTGAAAAAAATTGTTTTCCATCAAGAAAATGTAAGGATAAAAACAATATTATAAAATAATAATAATAATAATAAATATAATAGCAATATACAAAGGTGGAACATATAGAAACTAATTTATTTTAGAAAATAATAATAATAATAATATATTTATTATTATTTGTTTTAAATGTAGTGAACTCAATCAACTTTTTAAAGGTTTTCACTACATGTAGTACCATGGGATTAATATCACGTGTCATCAATGTGTTTGAAACCATCATCATTGACCTAACAACTTTGACTCTATGAACTAAATAAAGTTTAGCTAAGACTCATCCCATCCAAATCAGAAAACCTGCATGCTCCCCCCCTTAGTCTAAGTCTAGACTTTAATGTAGAGGTACATATATGCCAAAGTACTTTTTTTTATATCCCAACACTTATGCCACCATTTTCTAGCTTGGCCACACCTGTGCTTTCCTCTTCATATCTGTCTTTGTGGCTAAATCTCACCCTACATCTCACCCCACTGGACTTCTATTTCCTCTCATTCTCTCTTCCACAAAAAAAACTCACAATGAATCCACTCATGCTAGTCAAATCTCAATTGGGTTTCTATCTATCGACTTTAACATCAACATACAATGTGCCTACATTAAAGTCAACCTACAATGTGCTTACATTTGGAAGCACTGCCTCCTTCTCTAGGCCACCATCCCTCTTCTCTAATACCACTATTATAAAAAGAAAAATAAATAATAAATATAATGACAACACATAAAGACAACAACACATGGAGATCACAAATTATCTTGGAAACCTTGAGGGAAAATTAGCTCCTAATGATAAGCCTATTATTATTTTTATTTTTTTTTGCTTAAATCCACCAAAACATGCAACAACCAGGCAGCACCCATGAACCTTCTAGTCCATTAAAATGAAAATAAATAATTATATGTAGTATCATGGATCACCAAGTGCCCAAAACCATCACTATTGATGTAACAACCTTCCCACTCTTTTACCCACTCAAATTTATTTATTTAAACAGTTTAAAATCTGATCTCAAACAAGACATCACTAAGATACAATCTAGTTTTTTTTCACTTGAAGAAATGATGCCTGGAGCAGCTCTCATGTGAAAATAAATATATAAATAAATAATAAATATAATGACAACACATAAAAGCAACAACACCTGGAGATCATAAATTATCTTGGAAACCTTAGGGAAAATTAGCTCCTAATAATAAGCCTATTAATATTTATTTATTTTTGCTTAAATCCACCAAACCATGCAACAACCAAGCCGCACCAATAAGTCTTCTAATCCATTAAAAGGAAAATAAACAATTATATGTATTATCATGGATCACAAGTGCCCAAAACCATCACTATTGATGTAACAACCTTCCCACTCTTTTACCCACTCAAATTTATTTATTTAAACACTTTAAAATCTGATCTCAAACAAGACATCACTAAGATACAATCTATTTTTTTTCACTTAAAGAAATGATACATGGAGCAGCTCTCATGTGTACATAGTCTTGCCAGGGATTGGACCATAAGACCTGTGGGGACCAAACTTCCCCTCCTAACCGTTGAACCAAATCCTCATGGCTAGAGATACAATCTAGCTTGTAACAGAAAAGAAACGCATTTGCCAGCAAAGATCATAATGCAGCTTAATGCTTGACTTCTTGAACTCAAACGAACAACATTTAAGTGATCGACAAGAAATTCTCAAACATTTGGTGTGAGGATTTATATACCACAAACCTCTTGACAGATCCATACATCTGTTTATATCTTTGGATTAATCCCAACACAAGTAAACAAGAAATCTAGTCTTATGGATGTGGTCTAATCGTTAGTTGAGAAAATTTGGTCTCCACAAATCTCCAGATAAAAAAAAAAATTAAACAAAAAGCTTAATTGAAAGGTACACAGTAACAAATTGTACTATACACTACTCCCACTGAATGGGGTACAGCAAAATGGGTGCCTATAATGCCTTCGGCTTCAGTTTCAATATTTTCAAGAACCTTTAGTCAGATTCAAACTCAAGGTGAACAATTTTAAAAGGAAATTGAACCAAATTACAGCATTCTTTGACCATCTTTATGCTGTTGTTATAGGGGATGTGTAACAGAAACTTCGAAGCTCATAGTCATCCCAGGCAAACAAGACCACAGTTTATATATAGTATAACATTAAAAACTATACAACTCTAACCTGGTAACTCCGGCTCTTCATTTCCAGCCAAAGAAAAAAATTTGCTGTGTGTCACCACTGCCAGTTGCATATAGATGAAAATGAGGAATCCTGTCTAATCTGGAGCACCACAACGCTTGGCTATGAAATGATGTGAAAATACTTGACAATGGTACAAGTTTGCATTTTCTGAAGGGCTAGCCAATATTAAGGCACAGCCTTGAATTTCAGAAATGGTGATACTCCATTTATTCAGCGCACTATCTGCCCAGAACATCATCAGTGCCAAAATGGCATTGTCTAAAGTCTCACTAAACCGCTCCTTTTATGAAATTTTTTTTGGCATGGTTCTGGCCTTAATACAGTTATTATTATATATATATATATAAATTGCCATCTTAACAAGTCATGTCTGAAACTATAAAAAAAATAGATATATTTATTAAAGGGATGTAATCCACGAATTTGTAGAGCCTTATTTCTTTATCTCTATTTTTTTGAAGATTCAGATTTAAAATTATAAATTTGATATTTATGTAATTTAAATTTAAAATTAAATATATAGAATCTAGGTCCATTATTTCAAGTCCACCTGAAAAGCTATCAGCTTACCCTCAGAAGGTCTGCCTACTAAAAGATATCTGGACCTTGGCACGGTATGGCTTCACCAATAAAAAATCCATTTAGTTTTTGTCAATAAATGATTCAGCCACTCTAGGTATTTGAAGGTTGGCTGGGTATGATTTCATCAACTAATACCTATTGGAAGGAGTTCATCAATGCTGTAGCAAACAACTCTGAGTCTGTTAACTTCATTGAGTTCAGCTGTGGAAAATAATAAATTTGATAATAAAAATTATAATCAGAAAAATTGTAAATGGATTTTTATTTTATTAATAATTATAATTTAAAACTTAATTTTTAAAAAATAATAAAAAATTTCATTAAAAAAATTATTTACGAGAATTGAATCTGGTTAAGAAAAAATGCACTCCTCCATTGAAGCATCCAAACTAAATTCAATTCAATTCAATTGACAGGCTTCATATTTTAGCTTACTTACATTAAATTTCTTAATAAATGATTAAACCCTCTTGAATTTGTTAATAAATAATTCAGCCACTATTGGAAAAAGGAGGGGTTAAATTTGTCAATAACTAATTCAGCCACTTAGGAAAAAATCCCGGTTAAATTTGTCAGTAACTGGGAAAAAAAGAAAAATAAAACTTTGAACCTTAACAGGGTATTATGACACCAACTAAAACCGTATTGATTTTGTCTACGCATAATTCAGCCACTATAAAAGAATATTTGAACCATCGTAGGGTATGACTTCACCAAAGAAAACCCATTAAATTTGTCAATGAATGATTCAGCCACTGTAAAAGAATATTTGAACCTTGGCAAGGTATGACTTCACCATTTAAAACTCCATTGAATTTGTCCATAAGTAAAAATCATAGACTTTTGAATTAGATCTATAAAAATTGAATCCTTCATTAAAAAATTATCCTTCACTTCAATAAGTTCATGTCATTCTAAGCATTTCAATAAGCTATTGTATTTCTGACATTACAGACATAACCTTGTCAATCCATAAATGTCAACTCAATACTTCTCTTGTTTGTAACTTCAAACAAACAGGACTAGTGCAGTTTGATTTTCGCTTAAGTAATTGACATTGTCACCATATTCAGTGTGAAAATCTTCAAATACCACTGTGAATAATCATAAATGTTATATTTGCTCTCTGTTCAAGGTATGAACATTTGCATGTAAAATGTACATTCCATACATGCAATGGGCATGTAGTAAAGTCAATTATTTGCTTTGCTCCATGCCCATTGGATGCCCAATCTGCAGTAAACATAAATTCAAACTATTGTTCATAAACTAGTTATCCATTTGTCCTTAAGTTTAAGGAACCTTATCCTTTCTGGTATTGATTTGGAAAATTTCCCCTGCATATTACATTCTTTATATAAGCTTTAAAAGAAAAAACACCAGAATGATAAAGTTTCTCACAACATGTAGAATTTTGAACCAATGTCAAGAAAAGAACTTCAGTCCGATTGTGATAAACCATACAGGGAGAGACATACAGTGAGTGTATACAGTATCAACTACAAGGGGTCGATATCTATATGCAAGATCAAACACTAATTGCAGTAACTTGTATCTGAAGTTTTCAAAAAGGTAGTGGCTTCTATGATAATCTACTCCCAGCTTTCCACAGATAAAAACAGTTGTCATAACTGATATCTGAGCATTGCAAAAAAATCAGACCTTATAAACTCGAAACCGTTTGTTTCTGCACATGACTAACAAGAGTAAACCCCAAACTAAATTACTGAACATTACCATAAAATGACGCATGAAAACATAGTGACATGGTATGTAAGTGAACGGTGAAAACCTGAAATACAATATGTGAGGAGATGAAAAAGTATCAGGTATAGCCTTGCTTGTAACGACCAAATAGGTCCTCTGTCTGGGCTTTGCGGAAGGCGCTGCATCCAACTATGTACACCCAAATGAGGGCCACTAGAGTGACCAACAATACAATATCGGCCACTCTCCAATCTATTTTCAGGTTTTCCAATAGCCCCGCTTTACAGGAATTGCAACTGTAGCACAACTGTGTCTGGTCGTTATTCCAGAGCAAGCAATCAAAATCCGCACCTTGGTTTATGGGACTTATCCAATATGTTGGATTCACAAATGTATATCCACATTCTGTTGGCGGTTTACAGCATCCAGACTGCAACCACAAGACTATATCACGATTAATCCAACTATGACCTTTATATATGTGAGGTCTGTAGCCTGAAAGTAATTTTTAATTGGAAATCGGTTAGGGATTTTCTGGGCTGAAATTTGATGATACTATTTCTAATGAAATTGACGTATTTTATCGTTTGATACTGTTTCTGATGAAGTTGGGATATTTTATTGTTTAAAACGGGTAGGTTAAAGATGGACCATGTTGCATAATAAATAATGAAAATTTTGGCAGGATTAAAATTTGGTAAAAATAATTTTAAAATATTGGTTGTCTGGTTATTTTTGTATGGTAGCTGAATTAATTTCCACTATTAAAAACAGGATTCAAGCATTCTCACTGTTAATTTTTTTTGGAAAAGGGTTGTATGGCCTTTTTTGGCCATCGTGGTGAAATTGGCACCTAGTAGACAATTCTTTACAAATATGTTTTTGAATCTCTAAATGTTTTCAGCCTGAGAAACCTAAAACACCTAAATTGTGCAGATTAAACCACTTAAATTTGTGATTTTAATCAATCCTTATGAAATTTAGAATATTTACCACAAAATATGTTAAAAAATTAACTAGAACTTTAAAAAACAATAAAATATACCAAAAAAATATTAAAAAATTTAACTTACAACTGTAGATAAGATTTTTAATAAACCAATAATGTAAGAGTTTCCAACACAATATTTATTACATAATATTTGTTAAAATTAAACTAACTAAATATTTATTACATAATATTTATTACAATAGCCTTCTTATAAATTAGAATATCTAAATATAATTTCTCTAAGCTATTTAGATTACAACAGTAGATAAACAAATTAAATTATATTTAAAAAAAATCAATAATACAAGAGTTTCCTATACAATATCTGTTACATAATATTTATTAACTAACTATCCAACAACCTTAACCCTAGATAAAAATAAAAAAAATAATAAACAATCCTTAATAAACTAACATAAAACCCTTCTTATAAATTAAAATATTTCAATATAATTTCTATAACCTATTTAAAAACCTACTATCTATTATATAATATTTATTAACATTAAACTAACTAAATAATATTAAAACCTTTCGAGCTTAACAATATTATAGCCTTTCCTATAAAATTTGAGTATCAATCTAAACATAGTTTTATTGGTTAACACTAAATTAACTAAATACCCAAAACAATATTCACAATAACTGATAAAGATAACCTTTCTTCTAAGTTAAGTATTAAAATATATTTTTCCTAAACCAGTTAACTACAATAAATCAAGCTATTACCTCTAAAGGGCTAATGGGGAAATTGAAGAAATCCTGGGCAAAAGTGAACCTCTGGTTCAACCTGCTGCAAGTAGTGGATGAGCTGAGGCAGTTTCTGATATGATTCCACCTGGAAGAACTCTGTACACGGTGGCGTAACCATCCAGAGAAGTCATCAAGGCTGTATTCCCTATAAACTCTGTTTGGAACACTATGGCCATGGCCCTTTTCAGTGACAAGGAACACAAACACAATGAGAGCTGTGAGCAGAATAATGAGGATAAACATGAAGATTAAGTACACAACCAGCATCCATGGCATTCTCCAGAAGGCTCCAATGAATCCTAACAGGCCAACCAGTAAAACCACTACGCCAAGGGTTATGACAGGCCACTGTAGGAATTTGACACACTCGCTAGATGGCTTGGTGGTCAGCCATATTCCTGTACCAATAATGGGTATTGACAGCAGCATTGCTATGAAATTTATAGTTGCAGTTACATTGATGTTAGCCATTTTCTCAGCCCTCTCAGCTCACAACATTCACAAATCCCTGCTTGATATTATTTCTGAACTGTAGCACGCTATTGCCTTGACAATGGTGTCTGCTGCTTATACATACTGAACAAAGATTTGAAATTGCCTTCTGTCGGTCTCAGTTCTTGGTGGCTTTAGAAAAACTGTGGACTTCAAATTTTCTTCTGCTCTGAAGTTGGTGTGGCTATTCTCATAACCCAAAACTATGAAATGCTCCCTGGAAATTCTTGCTGAGAATATTGTGTTGTATACAACTGTATTGGAAGCCTTGAAGGATTGGCATCCTTTCCGACAGAATATAACATTTCGGATTGCATTCATGTGATGGATGGGGCCAGCACATGACATAATTCATTACAGCTTTGACAAATTTGCTTTATCATTTCGTATTGCTACGGCTACTGTTGCATGGGCTAAAATGCTAAAATTTTAGTACAAAATTACAATCCTTCTTTTCAGAGAAAAAAAACACATCATGGATTTATATTAAGGAAATGTAAAGATCTACAATACATTACATTTTTTGGGGGGTTATGAGATGCTCAAAACCAGATACTATATACAAAATTACAATCCTTACCATTTTCTTCTTTCCAGAATTTGTAATTATGCTGGATTAATGGCTTTGTTTATATAATTATAGGCCATTAAAGATTTTTATAGGAATTTGTAATTAAGTTGGTTTAATCACTTGAAGTAATGCTTTCATGTATTTTAAATTGTTATGAATTCTTTTGTGAATTTTTAGATGTTGATTTAGAAATAGTAGTTTTTCTATTCACATTTATTTTACATTTTTAAAAATTTATTTAAATTGTTATGAATTCTTTTGTGAATTTTTAGATGTTGATTTAGAAATAGTAGTTTTTCTATTCACATTTATTTTACATTTTTAAAAATTTATCAAATAAACTTGCGCGGTCAGCCATATGCCGGAGTTAAATTGTGATCTGATGTATCGATATGACGTTTGATGTATATATTGTACAAAAATCGGACTTAATAAAAACTTCTGCAGGGACTACCCCTTTTAAAAATGCTTTATTATTATTTTATCTATAATTATTAACGCAAATTAATATGTCATTGTTGACAATCCCTACACAATAAGTTTGAATAGTTCTTTTCTTTGAAAAAAAATTGATGGACCTAGTGGTATATTTATCTAAAAATCAATGGCACTATCCCCACTATATAGTCACAAGTAAGTAACTAGATATTTGAACATAAAATTTTATATTCACATTTTCACAAACTTGCCCAATAAATATAGTAAAGCAAAAGAAATGTTTAAGTGGTTTTAAATACATTTGGTTCAAACTTGTTTAAATGGTTTTTAAATACATTGTGAACAGAGGTATCTAGCAGTTCAAATGATGTAATTTACTAAATCAAATTCTTAATTTTTCTATCGCTTTCATCTATCGGCGTCCTCGTCGAATACCCTGTCAACTTGAGCCGAAAGTGAAGACTAAATTCACTTTACACGCGTAAAGGACATTGGATTCCCTAATCGAACCGCATAGGATCAAGCAGAGAGTTGTACGCTAGGCATGGCAAAAGTCATATAAAATAAAAGAAGGAATAATGATGGGCATGATATCGACCATGGAACAATTTATTATTACCTATATACATCAAGATATATTTATATCAAAACACAAAGTGTATATATAAATATGTATATTAAAATATCGAATATATACACATGTTTTGAATATTCGCCTTTTAAAAATCATTAGTATGGTTTTTAATTTGAAGAATAATGATTTTTATTTTAAAAACCAAAACTTTTATTTAAATTGAGGAAAAATATATATATATGATAATAATTGAAATTTAAAATAATAAAAATTATTTTAAAAATTAAATATATGAAAAAGTAATTGACAATAATTATTGAATGCTTGAATAAAATTATAAATTTAATAATAAAATATAATTGAATATGATTAAAAGAAGTAACAAAAGTAATTAGTGGACTAGATAACCTTGCAGTGAAATAGAGATAGGTGCATATACAATTTTTGATAAAACATTAGTCCTAACACCATCGTTTGTTAACAAAATTTAAGAGTTTTTTAAAATGTGTTTGTGCAAATTTTATTCCATTTTTAGATTATATGACCAAATAAGGAGGAGAAATTACAATGTCTAGTATCTTTATGTTAAATAATGTATTAAATAATGTATATATATGGTATAAATAAAATAAATATTTTTTTAAAAGATAATTATTGCAACAAACTATTTATTTAACTTTAAATTTATAATCATCTTAATTCAAGAAATAAACCATCTATGGTAGAATTTCTATGTCGAAAAAATCAAATTAATATGAAACATCCAATCCTGTGGCAAAAAATTCATATGTAATAAAATATCTAATATAAAAATCTACAATGTCTAGTACATTAAAATAAAAAATTTAGTTACACAAAGGCTTAAGTGTTTAAAAGTTATTTTTTATTTTTAAATTATGATTAAAATTGTAAAGACAAAAGAGAAAATAACATTTATTGTAGCGTTGACTTACATTTTATTTTTTATATTGCATGATTTAAAATTGAATTGTGAAAATATATTATTATTATTATTATCCATTTTTAAGGTCCCGGCGAAGCCACACCAAATTGGTGTATATAATATAGGTAAGGTTTATTGAGGAAAATGATCGAACAAAGTCCATTCAATAAGAAAATAAGCAAGGGAAAAATCAATGTAATAAGCAACGTTGTTTTTTAAATCAGGCATTTCCATAGTTAGTAAAAGCCCAAAACATAATCGCAACTGTTATTTTTTTGGAAAGGAAAATATTAATTATGGAAAAAACCATAAATTTGGAAAAAAAAAATTAAAAAAAATGATAATTAATTTATGACTATTTTTTTAAGCAATTTCTAATTATGAAAATTTGATTTTAAATCACATAAAATAAGTTATCCACCAATTAAAATTTAGAAATTAAAATTTTAAAAATTCAAAAATTAATTTTCAATTTCTATAAAAATTATTTTAATATTTAATTTTACTAAAACTTTAATAAACTTGAAAAATAGTTTCTAAAAAATTGCAAATTAATTAAAAGTCACAGCATTTTGACCCAAACAAATTTGCTCCGTATAATAAGATGTCTAATTGAAAATTAATACATAGAGATGAAGAAATTTAAATTTAGCTTTCACTTTCTAATTGATTATTCATTATACTAATGATAAGGTTAAACTTTATTTTTAAAACGCTATTTTTTATAAAGATTAATCTTTTTTTTAAGTAAATGGCATTTTCATTACATTAAAATTATAAAAAATATAATCTTGGGAGCTTTGGAGCTCAAGTTATACTAGCCTTGAACATAGCTTTTAGAGCAAGAAAGCATAATGCAGATAGAATTGGGGAGAATTTTTCTTCCAGGGGTGAAAGAAGAAAGCCTCCCTGTGTTTATAGTCCAACTAAATGAACAAACTCATGATAGATAGGCAATACCACCTTGAGAGGTTGGCCTCTAAAAACAAGAGCCACAAGAATAGGAGAAGTAGCCACATTACCATGGAAAACCAGTGACGAGAACATGAGGCAAGACAACCAGCCATGATACCTTGAGATACCTTGGGTTCCAAGTTAATGCCTTGAGGGATCCCCCTCGACCATGAGGCATGACTTGTAGAAGTTCATGTCATCAGGCAAAGGGAGCCCCTGGAGGTTGGGCAACCGGTAGAAGCATGGAATTCAGCAGGCCATTGAATGGAGTCGTTGACTTGGCCGCTGAGTCCACTAACCTGGCAGCTAAGGCCACCTCCTAAGCCATGGGAAGGACCCACACCCTATGGTTTTTAAAGAGTAATCTTAATGTTCTATGTTGTAACTTTTTCCATGAAAATATAATTATTGATAATATGAAAAATTTTAATTATTTAAATCATATTTTTGAATTTACAAATAGATTTATTAATTATATTAATCAACAAAATAATAAACAAATGTATTCAACAATGATGCTAATAGAAAAAATAATAAACAAAATAGAAGCATGAAAATATTAAGATAGATTATTTCAACTATTCACTTATATTGATATATAAGCCTCATTTAGATAAAGCAATAACATCATCTTTGCATTTTTAAAACATATCTTTTAAGCTACTTTGGGGAATTAAATGATCCCAAAGGGTTAGCATCTCACTGTGGCTTTATGGTTCTTCTTCCATTCAAAAAATGGGTTGGTCCCAACCTAGGCTTAACCTAAGGACAAAAAAAACATAGAATAAGTCTAATCTCTTGATCTACTTTAATTGTTAACCATTTAATAATTATTAGAAATTTGAATTTTTAATCTTTGTTTTGAGCAAAAAAATGAAAGGTTTCAAAGCTATTAACATTACTAGATAGGGGTGGTTTGAGTGAGAGGGGTGATCTTATGCCCTAATGAACAATCAGAGACTAGTTATGCATGGGGGATGGGTACTTCAACAAACAATTAGGGTGAATTCTTGGCTCTTCAAGAAGGATTAGAGCTTGACATTAAACAAAGGCACAAGGAAAATGACAATTTTAGGGGATTCAATGATTGTCATAAGGCAATTTTTTAAATCAAAATTTGAGAAAGGTTCTCCCAACTCCATAATGGTGAACAAGATTGCATTACAATTACATAAATTTGAAGAGATCTCCATCTTCCACATCTATAGGCATCTAAATGCGGATGTGGATAAACTTGCTAACCATGTTAAGGCAAGGAATATTGGAACTAAATCAAGCCCAAAGGCTATTCTCGACTCTTCCATGAAATGCATTTTTTTGGTATTAATTGTATTGATCAACCAATTTGGTCACACCTTCAACAATGGTATAATGGAGTGGAACGTCTCGTATTGAATGACAGATCCATTCCCAAGTCCCTTACAATTGGCATGGATAGTTACTAGACTTCAGCGTGTGGAGAATGAAATTACATCTCATCCTACCTCCTATCCTCAAGCATACGATGAAGGGACAGTTGGCGATGGAAACAATTTTGTTTTAAATGGGATGTAATTTGGGAGATTGCGTTGATAATTCGACCACAATTACCCTGTGTTTTGGTCTTAAATTCCCTTCTCTACTCCCCAAGACAAAACATTCACTATATGGCAGAATTCATTCGTTTTTCAAGTTCCTAGATCTGGGTAGATCTAGAATTTATTTCCTCCCTTAGGCATTGCCTCCTTAGATCTCATGCAACAATGTCATATATGCAAGATTTTTTTAGAGATGCCTCATCTTCTTTAGTTGTCCTATGGATTTCATTGTGGTCAAGCATAATGAGTTCAGAATAGCAGGACCCATTTTTCCCTCTGGAGTTTGCTACTGAGAAATATTTTGAGTAATGGAAACAATTAGTGGATAAATTGTTTAAAGTGTTAATGAGCATGACTGAAATTTCTAACAAAAGATTGGAGCTCGTGGAAAAGGAAAAGGAAGCCAAGTTCAAATTGTTGGAGAAGGGTTGTGAGTGACTTCAAGTCAAATGGATAAAAAATTGGCAAGTTTGGAAGAAAAAAATTTAATTTTGAAGCTTCATTCCAATGGATTTGCAACCTTAGTCTATGACCCTAGAATTATGTTGGAAAAAGCCAAGCACAATGATTGTGAGTTGGTGGTAAAGTTTGAAGAAGGAAATGTGTGCGAAGGAACATCTTGAACCTCTGAAATGAAATTGGTAATTGCATAAGAAGCTAGGCCATCTGGCAATCTGGATTGGATCACTATACTTTTTTTCATCCATGTTGATGCTTTCAGAGTGGAAAAAGTGGAGGAATTAGCTCTCAAGACTATTTTTACCGGTGAGACCTAGTTTGGCAAACTAGGGTATGAAACCTATTGGGAGAATTTTGAGGCATCAAATGATGTTCTTTAGGGTTAAAACTTTTCCACTTTATCTCAACACATTTTTTCTTATTCTACACACACAGACCCTTTCAAAGGCATAAGATTCATGTCAATCAGAGTCTGCATGCAAAATTTATGTCACTCAAAAGTTAACCTTCCTGTTTTCACCACCATAATTTGAGAGGATGCCACGTCAGCCCCCATTATTCATGGAAAAGGGGCTAGCCATGTGTTTATGATGTAGAAGACTCTAGAAGAGTCTATATTGTAACTATGGTTAAGACTTGAGATAGTCAAACCTAACCATTAGTAGGCTATCAGGTTCTGTTATATCCAGACCACTAGGAGGAAAAGGGGTTTCATTCTTTCGAGTGCATTTGTTACGCCCCCATTATTCATGGAAAATGGGCTAGCCACATGTTTATGATGTAGAAGACTCTAGAATAGTATATATTGTAACTCTAGTTAAGACTTGAGGTAGTCAAACCTAAACACTAGTAGGTTATCAGGTTGTGTTATAACCAGACCACTAGGAGGAAAAAGGGTTCCATTCTTTCAAGTGCATCTGTTCCATAGCTAAGAAAAAATAACCAAGGGGGATAGGAGATAGAGCACACAAAGATGATTTATACATGGTAGTAGACCACAACCCACAAGCCATACTTCTTTGTACTCGCAGGCATATTTCTATTCAGAGAAAGTGAGCAGAGCAACCTCACCTTCCAGCTAAGTTTTTCTCCTGAAAGAGTTTCCCAGGTCATATCTTATTTCAAATGTGTATGTGAGATTTCATTTCATTATTCTCTATTATTTGCATAAATTTTAAATTCACATGCATGCACAATTAACAATAAATCTACAGATCTAGAAATCTAATAAAACTATAATATTGTAGAATTTTAGATTTTTAAATATAATTTTATCTTATCTATTCTGATGAACTGTCCAGTGGGATATCTACAGTATTTTACAGATCATGCTGCTATCAAAGCAGGTTTCTTTGGTTGTATTGTGAATATTTGCAGGGGGTCTAGATCGGTTGGGCGAAAAGTCATAAACCCTAATCATGGCCAACAAAAACTAGTACAAAATGAATAATTAGTGACTAAAAAAACAACTAAAATTTGCATATAAACAACCATTTTTCAATCGGTGACCAATAGTAGCTAATTTACAGTATCTTATAACGCGACCAACTTTTAGTCATTTTTAGGTTAGTCATTAATTGGTTTCCTCAATTTTACCATCTAGTAGTATATTTAGTCATTAATTTGGTCATTAATTTTTCGTTGGTTTAGTCATTAATTGTCGCAATTAATGACCAAATATATAACAAAATATATTACTATGTGAATCCTCAAGAAAACCAATTAATGACTAAAGAAATATGACCAAAATGTTGGTCGTGTTATAAGATACTTTAAATTAGCTACTAATAGTCATATATATATGCAAATTTTAGTCATCATTTAAAACCAATTAATGACCAAATAAATATGACTAAATTTTAGTCATGTTATATGATGCTGTAAATTAGCTAATAATAGTCGTATATATGCAAAATTTAGTCATCATTTAATAATAAAAAATTTATCATTTGTAGTAATCATTTTTTTTCATATTCATTATATAAACGACTGATTTAGTAATTTCTATTCATTTCATTTAATTTCATTCATAATCATTATAAACGACTAATTTTGTCATATGTTCATTTTATTTGTGTTCATCATTAATTAATATAAACTACTATTTTAGTAGTTTTAGATTGATTTTATGTGTTTATTATTAATCGCCATAAATTAATTAGTATGATTTTGCGACTAAATTTTAAGAAAATGTCATACAATGTGCATGTTTATCTAATATTATAACGCAAAGTTACATATGTTAATTACAAGACTAAATAATATCAAGTGCAAATAAAAATAATTTCAACCATATAAATTTTATTATATAAAATATCAAGTATTACAATATGAGTTTCCAACTTAATATGGGTTGGGCTACAATTTACACATGAAATATTATTTCATCATTTCAAAACATTATCACTGTGTTGCCAAAGCATTGCAAGTGAATTCACCAACTCTCAAAGCTTGATCAATAGTCTCTATGAGTGTATCTTATGCAATATATTTGTTCTAAGGGTATCACTAGACATATTCCCTTCTCTCTCTCATTTTGCATTTGTCACTCCAGTGTTATTGTTATCCTCTTTCTTCAATTGTTGCTTCTTACCATCAATATTGAGTTCCTCTCCTGAAAATGAAAGAAGATACAATGCATAATATAAGACATGAAAGATGATGAATGCTTGAATATATAATAAAGTAGACTATAAAAGATTTATATGACATATACCTCAACATTCAATAGTGGCCACTATTTGGCTAGATGACCTGTATAAACAAAGCAAATAAAATGTCACCATAGAAAATAAAATTGGAGGGGGATTCATCATGCATGCTAGCATTTTTTGTGTGTGCACACATCATATTGCTCACTTCTAATTGTATCAAAAAAAAAGAGTATGCACAATGACATGCAGTGACACATGGGTGTCTACTTGACTCAATGATATGCCTGATTTTTTAACCCATTCCAATCCTACCACAATTAAATTAAGAGAGACAAGGACTATCAATAAATGAAATTAGAGACTTTAGAATGCAACTCAATTGTACCTGAATGTAACAATAAGTATTTGCAGCTTCCTGGTCACCAATGAGCATCAAATCACACTGTGAAAAATTCCTTGCATTATGATAATTTGGTTGCACCTACACTAATCCTCTGTAGTAGTCCCTTGACTTGCCTATAGATATAATTTTAGAAACAATCCTACTCCTACAATTCTTCCCTATATGGATCATCTTTGTCCCCCCTATTGATAGTTATTTTTCAAGGCAACAGAATAGAACTCTCCAATTGCATCATCACCTTTCAAAACAATGCTTGAGTATTTCCAGGTGATTGTTGAACCAGTCTCTACTCAGGTCCATGAAATCCTTGATTTGTCTCCATCGCACAAACCTATTTTTGTAATAAAATTATAAATCCCACATCTGCATTCCTCGTCCCCGACATACCAATTCTTTACAGTGGAATACTTTATCATTTCTCCCTAGTGCAATAGAGATCCACTATTGTGGCATGGAGATGATTGGTGTCATAAAATGGTACAGTTCATCCTTCAATATATGTCACAGAACTCCTCTCACCTCACATAACTCCTCTCATCTACAAAAATAAGAGTCCTCTCAAATGCTTGGTCTCCATCTCATTCATCCTGAAATAAGTGGATATTTCCATGGGTGACAAAGTGTGCTTGGAGATTTAATAGAAGGAGCTATCACTAAAAAAATAAAAATACAATGCAACATAATAGTTATCAGCAGGAGCAACAACCCTACCAAGCTACTTCCTAACTAGATAAAGATACTCTTGAATTACCTCTTATAACAAACAAAAGATAACCTCAACTACCTATAGAGTCTACCTATGCATGGTAGCAATGAAAACACTATCGAAAACAACATCTACAACAACATTGGTCAATCTCTTCTTCTAGTCAAGGGCATGCCCAACTTTTGAAAAGTATCAAGCAGGTTAGGGTCCACCTCATCCAAGCTCCTCTTCTTCTTCTACTCTCTATGTTTAGGTTCAGAATAATATCAAAGGTCTTTGAAATTGATGGGTGGGTAAAAATTATCAGACCATTGAGTTCTTCCATTTTTAATCATTGTCTGTAAGAATTGAATCTAAATTGAAAAAGACATTCAGGTTCCTTCTTTTTAGCTGAAATTAACCAAAGCTTTGGATAGTTGTAAGTTTTAATGGATCTAAGTATATTCTACTTAAAATATAGTAACATGATTTAAAAATATAGGCATTGAGATCAGTATCTAAGGATGAAATAGAAAAGATTTTATGTTCATGATTACAAGAAATTTTAATTTCATGTAACAAAGTTTGAAGAAGGTCTAGCATTTGCATCCTACCAGAAAATTTTCTTGCATCACTTGAGTCCTTTTAATTTGGGCATGGTAGAGTCTATTACACAAACAATCAACTATTAAAAAAAGTGAAAAGAAAAATTAAAATTTCATGCATTTTGACCCTAGAAAAGTTAGCAAGGATCGAACTGATCTGTACAATAAGGACATGCAAAATGCTTACTTGTCCATTGTCTTTTGATGAATTGTTGGCTGCAATCAAGATCTGCATTATCATAATCATTAAACCCTTTGTACAATAAGGACATGCAAAATGCTTACTTGTGCATTGTCTTTTGATGAATTGTTGGCCGCAATCAAGATCTGCATTATCATAATCGTTAAAATCTCAACTCTAGATAAAATTTATGATTTGATCATATAAACCCTCAAAATTATTTACCCATAAGAACAAAAATCCTCTTTAGTAAAAAGGAAGAACATAGTCCAAATTCATACCCATGTACAAATTACCAAAATATCATAATCATTAAACCCTCAACTCTAGATAAAATTTATGCTTTGATCATATAAACCCTCGAAATTATTTACCCATAAGAACAAAAATCCTCTTTAGTAAAAAGGAAGAACATAGTCCAAATTCATACCCATGTACAAATTACCAAAATATCGACGTCGAATCACCTTGTCCTTATCAAAATCATTAAACCCTCAACTCTAGATAAAATATATGCTTTGATCATATAAACCCTCGAAATTATTTACCCATACAAACAAAAATCCTCTTTAGTAAAAAGGAAGGACATAGTTCAAATTCATACACATGTACAAATTACCAAAATATCCATGCGAGTGACCTTGCCTTCCTCCATCTAATCGTTGATGCTCTCCTAAGGTGTTTCCCATGCAAACTCCATCTGGGGTTCGAATCCCATGGTGTTTCCCATGAAAACTAAGGTGTTTCCCATGCAAACTCCATCTGGGGTTCGAATCCCATGGTTTTTCCCATGCAAACGGTGTTCTCCTAAGGTGTTTCCCATGCAAACTCCATCTGGGGTTCGAATCCCATGTTGTTTCCCATGCAAAATCCATCTGGGGTTTGAATCCCATGAAATCCATAGGTCACATTGATGGTCTTCCTTCTTCTGTAATTTCCACGCAAATATAGACAAGGTAGAGAAAAATACTAGACAAGGTAGAGAAAAATACAGTGCTACAATGTGATGTTGTAATCTAGGAATATTTTATTTGAACCCAGCACTAAACTAGAAATGAAAAAGAAAAGAAATTTTTAAAATAGAAAAATAAAAGAAATATTTATAATATAAAATAAAATATATAAATTGCAGTTGGGTTAAATGATTTATTTTAATAAGAATTTGTTATTTTTGCATAAGATGCTAAATTAAAAAGAAGAAGAAGAAGTTAAAAATGATATTGGGATGAGTGTAAACATTTAAATATGACTTCAATTAATAATAAAAAGTTAAATTAATAAAAATAATAAAATTTATTTCGTTATATTTTGATTTTGTTATTAACTTTGAATAAGCTTTGTTACAATACCATGGGCCAATACCATGGCTTATCAATACTACAAGTCCAAAAACATAACTTATTTCACAACCAAAATATTTTACAACAATATGACAAGATCCTTAACTGTGGATATTCACCCCCACATTACGCTAGATATTATTAACTTGTAAAAGATAGCTTTTGTTACAAGGTCAATACCATGGATTATCAATACCACATGCCCAAAAAACATAAATTATTTCACAATCAAATATTTTATAACAATTGTTTAGTCAATTTAGTGTTCCTAAATTGATGTCATTAATTGTCAACCCGGGGCTCGTAAGCTGATGAAGTGAAGGTGTACTATATGTACTTAAGCAACCTCTTAGAGCTTTTTGTCGTTTGGGGTGTTGTTTGTGGTTAATTTATCTTCCTAAGATGGAATGGAGTTTTTATAAACAGATGAGTGAGTGTGTGTGTAAGGTGATTTCTAACTACTTGCTGAAAAGGAAAAGCTTGAAAGAAATAAATAACTTGAAATGAACTGAAAGCAAAGAACCACTTTCTAATGGCACTAGACACCATTCATGCTGCTGCAAATAAAAGGTAAGAAAATCACTTTAAAAACCAATGATAATGTTTATCTCTTCCTAACTCTCTGCTTCCAACACATAGTACTGTGTAAAACACGATTAGGAAGTAGCTAAAGATGAGTTTAAAAAGTGATCAAAAATGAGAAAAATCTACTTTAAAGACTAGTTATAATGTTCAGCTCTTCCTAACTCTCTGCTTCTAACATATGGTACAATGTAAAGCACGATTAGAAAGTAGTTAAAGATTAGTCTAAAAAGTACTCAAAGCCAACTGAAATTTATTAGTATTCTGATCTCTAAAAGATGAACAATTTGTGATAAAGAGACCATCAATATGTTAGCAGACAACTTTGAGAAACTAAACTAGAAATCAGCTATGAAAATAAAGTAAAGGCAACAACTTTGAATCTGTCAACTGAAAATGCCATCAGATATAAAGCAAATACATAAAGACAAAAACAATCCCGGGTAAAAAACCTGCAGAAAAACAAATCTGATCAGTCAAAATGAATGCTGCAAATGAAATGACAATGAAAGTAAATCAAGTTGTACATGTTTCAAAGAAAAGGAAATGCTGAATGGAAAATAAGGAAATAGCAAGAATATGAACATAAAATACTATACAAGGGCAGTCATGAACAGGGGCCCTCCATTCATACAACCCAAAGAAGACTCAAGGATTTGAAAACGTCAGAACAACACTGCCTTCTATTACTCCATATGCAGAAAATTACAGCCAAGAGTGCTAGAACAGCACTATCAAAACAGAGTCTTGAAATGCACTAAAATTATAACGAGTTCATAAAACACAACAACTAAAAAAGTAACATTAAGCGTACACAGACGCAATTTTTTATAGGCATCTAAACGATTGCCTAATGTGTAAAGCTAGAAACTGAAAATTAACTAATCTGTCATGCGTAATAAAGGTTCAGCAACACGTCATAAGTCTCGTGGATGAGCTGGAGGTTCTGGTCGTTATGGGAATTGAATCCAGAGTTGGATTATGTTTCCCACAACCTGCGTAACACAGACAAATCACCAGTTGCATTGACGTGACCCAACAGCTTACGCAACACCGTTAAGCTGCCTTTGTTGACCGTGGCTTGACCCTCGTTGACCAGAGGTGTAGATGATGTGGCTGATCGAACCAATAGCACAGGAACCTTGAGCACCTTTATTCTCACGTGCCCATGTGGCTCGTTTTGCAAAATGACACGTGGAACCTTGAGATTAACAAAAAGGCTGCGGAATCACCAGATGGCTGCGGAATCGCTGAATGGCTGCGGAATTGCCAGACAGCTGCGGAATCTCTGTAAATATGTCAAAATCTAAACAAAATAGTCACACATTAGCAAAGTTCACTTAATCATGCTTAAAGACATCAAATGTAATGATCTGGGTAGGAAAATAAGGCAAAAGAGAGAGATGAGTGAGGGAAAACTGTAGGTAATGATGGATAATCAAGTGCAAGTTAGAGGCTCTACAACAATATGACAAGATTGTTAACCATGGATATTCATCCTCACTTTACCATGGATATTAACTTGTAAATCTGCTTTGTTACAATACCATGAGCCAATACCATGGCTTATGAATACCACATGTCAAAAAACCATAACTTATTTCATAGTAAAAATATTTTATCTTAATTTAATTTTATAACATTTTTTAATTGAATCTAAAAGGGAAAATGTTACAATTTGAGATATATCTAAACCCTCTATCCTCACTACTAAAAATATTCCCATAAAAATTAAATTAAGGTTTTAATAAAATCAAGCTAAGATGGATCTATGCCGGTTCTTTATATATATATATATATATATATATATATATATATATCTCATATGCTGAGATCATAATTAAGGGAAACTTGAATATTGTGGCCTCAACTATTGTATAGTTGTGCACGGTTCTTTTGTATTTTGGTTCAAATCCCCATGGTAATGTGTTCCTTTTGTTCTGACATGGTGTTTGTGTGAGATTTATAATGACTAAGTGTTGTTACCGTAGAACATAACAATCTATTTTGGAAACACTATTAAAATTTCCTATGACTATTTTCATTTGGGAATGTGTATGTTGTGATTTCCCATCTGTAGTTTTGGGATTCCTGTCATAAATCTTATAAAAGAATGTGTGTTTGTGCCCTGGAATAGTGGTCACATGAATTTATGTTAGTGATTGAGCATTATCACAGAAGAAAATAGAGCACTCATTTTGTTGAATGTTTTCAAAACCAATCTTAGCACTATATATAAAGAATCGACATAGATCCATCTTAGCTAAGGATCCAAGGGATGAGAGCAAGCAAATTGACTAATTATAATAGATTAAATATAGTGCATGTTTTTTTTTAAGTCTTTCATTATTTTATTTTCTTTCACATGATTGATCCAAAATATAGGTTTAATATTTTACAACGAATACCATGATTTATCAATACTACAAGTCCAAAAACCATAACTTATTTCACAACTAAAATATTTTACAACAATATGACAAGATTCTTAACCGTGGATATTCACCCCCACATTACGGTAGATATTATTAACTTGTAAAAATAGTCTTTGTTACAATACCATGGGTCAATACCATGGATTATCAATACCACATGCCCAAAAAACATAAATTATTTCACAATTAAAATATTTTATAACAATACCACATGCCCAAAAAATTATTACACAATCAAATATTTTATAACAATATGAAAAGATTGTTAATCATGGATATTCACCCTCACTTTACCATGGATATTAACTTGTAAATCCGCTTTGTTACAATACCATGGGCCAATACCATGGCTTATCAATACCACATGCCAAAAAACCATAACTTATTTCATAGTAAAAATATTTTATTTTAATTTAATTTTACAACATTTTTTTAATTGAATCTAAAAGGGAAAATGTTACAATTTTAGATATATCTAAACCCTCTATCCTGACTACTAAAAATATTCCCATAGAATTTAAAATAAGATTTTAATAAAATTAAGCTAAGATAGATCTATGTGGGTTCTATATATATATATATAACCGGCATCGATCCATCTTAGCCAAGCATCCAAGGGATGAGAGAAAGCAAATTGACTAATTAATATAGATTAAATATAGTGCATGATTTTTTAAAGTTTTTCATTATTTTATTTTCTTTGACATGATTGATCCAAAATATAGGTTTAATATTTTACAACCAATTAAGTTTTTCTAATTTAGATAATTTCTTAAACACAATACAATGTGATCAAATTTAAGAGAGAGTTGGGGAGGGGGTGGAGAGAGGGAGTGAGATGGTGAAAAAGTTGGAGGATAGAGAGAGAGAAAGAGAGAGTGAGGGCTGGGAGAGAGAGTGAGGTGGGAGAGAGGGAGCGAGAGGAAGGAAGAGAAAAGAGAGAGAGAGAGATGGAGTTGGAGTGGGAGAGAGAGGGAGGAAAGAACAAAGACATAGAGAGATAGAGGTGGAGAGAGAGAGGAGTGAGAAGGGAGAGATGGAGAGAGAGTGAGGGAGAGAGGAGAGGAGGGAAGAGAAAGAAGAGGAGATGATAGAGATAGGGAGAGAGATGGAGAAGGACAGGGAGAAGGGGAGGACAAAAGAGAGAGAGAGAGGGAGAGTGATTTGGGGGGGAGAGATAGAGGGAGGTGGGAGATAAGGGATAGAGAGGAAGGAAGATAGAGATGAGGAGAGAGAGATGGAGTTGGAGGGGGTAGGAGAGGGAGGGAACAAGAGAAACATAGAGAGAGAGAGGGGGTGACAAGGGAGTCATGGAGAGAGAGTGAGGGAGAGAGGAGAGTGGGAGGGAATAGAGAGAAGGATATAGATAGAGAGGGAGAGAAGGGGAAGAGAGAGATAGACAGAGAAGGGGAAGAGAGGGAAAGAGAGTGTGTTTATGTTTGGGGGGTGATATAGAGAGAGGGAATAACAAAGAGACACAAATACAAATATAGATATTATATAGTATTATATAACCAACCTAGATCCATATTAACCCTATAACTATCAAGTGCCAAGAGGGATCCAATCTCTCAAGGTGAAAACATTTCCTCAAGTTTTGCACTAGAAAAAAAAGTTTTCACCTCGAGAGATTGGACCCCTCTCAACGCTCATAGATCTGAGGTTAATATGGATGTAAGTCGGTTAATATGAAATTAAAGTAGTTTTCATTTGATATTTTAGACTTAAAAATTAAAATTTCCCTTTAAATTAATTTCAAATTAGAACTAGATCCAATTAGATTAAATGAATAGATTTAAAATTAAAAATTAAAAATAAAAATAAAAAATAAAAATAAAAATTATTAAACAATATATTTTTAAAATTACAAATTATTAGAGATATAGAGTGCAAAGTTGGTTCACCTATACACCATGTGAGGATGAAGAAGTGTTTAAGGAAGGATAATCTTTCAACCAATCTTTAACAACCTTTCAATCCCCTATCACTTGTAAGTTTAGATTTCTTGACACAATTAAGATGACTAACATAAAAAACTGATCCATATTATTGTAGTACTTGTTAGGTAGTTGTATTTTTGTTCTTAGACTAAATTAGTCATTCATGTTAATCATTTTTAGCTGTATTATTTATTAGCTAGTCACATATTTTAATCCGCGACTAAATTAGTGATTTATGTTAGTCGTTTTTAGTTCGGTCACTTAAGATTACTCATTTTTTGTAGTATTTCACTTGGAAAAGCTATGGTGACTAACTTTTTTAGTCACCTATTCACTAATTGCTCATTTTCTACTAATGAAATCTATGAATAACCCTTGTGATCCTGCAAAGGAGAGGTCTTCAAAACTAGAACAACAAGTCATGGATATAAATAGTAATGTAAATATCCTCGTGGTGGCCCTGAGAAATAAATGTGGGATATTTGGAGAAGATGGGGGTTTAAATACAGAGGACAAATTAGAAAAGGAATCAGGAGATTGAGAAAAAACAAAGAACCAACTAAAGAAATAACCCAAAAAAGATCAACCCAGTTCGAGTGTTGTGAATCAATCACAACCCCTGTTTAAAATGGAAGCAAAGGTCGATATCATGTTGTACCACGAAGATATCTATGCTTTGAAGCTAAATCACTGGTTATAACAACTAGAAGTGTATTTTAGTGTCCATCAAATTAAGGAAGAATGATAGATTTCGTTTGTGCGGTTGAAATTAGAGGGCCATGCAGTGACTTGGTGGGAAAGCCATACGGAGACCTTGAGGCCGAAGGGAAAACCTCCAGTGACTAAGTGGGAGGAATTTAAAACCCTTATTAAGTCATAGTTTTACCATATTGGGTTTGTAGAAGACCAATGGATTTGGTGGCACTACTTCAGGAAAAATTTGGGGCAAAGTGTTCACGAGTACACCACAAAGTTGAAAAATATGGCCATAATGTTGGGTATCTCCTCAAAGAACCTAGATGCACTCAAGTATTTGAGCAATCTACACCACCATCTACGAGAGCAAGTGATGTTGTTCAAGCCCAAATTAATGGGCAAGGCTTGTGTATAGGCACAATGCCCGGAGAACATAAGCCTGAAGAAATCACAATAAAGTGGATCAAAGAAAAAGGAGCAACAAGATTCTTCTAAGGAGGGGAAACAAAAGTAGAAAGGGGGGAAGATAAAAAGGCGACAACCACAACATACTAGTGCAAAGATCCCAACAACCACTACAACATTAATGGCCATGCAAAGGAGAAGTGTTGGAAGTTCATCCAGAACTTTAAAACTTGGAGAACAAAAAGAAATATAATAAGTGTTGAAAATAGCAACAATAAATGCTAAAAATAAAAGTGCTAAAAATAGCACTGCTATAAAAAACATTTTGGGTACTAGTGCTGGATTGAGCAATAAGGAATGAAAAATGGAAGTGATAAAAATAACATTGCTATTTTTAGCAGTTCGGGATAGATTCCTATTTTAGTCAGTCCCTAAACTAAAATAGTGAAGTAAAATTTGAATTTGAACTTAACAACTATTTGAAAATAAATTAATTAATTCACCACGAGTTAATTAGTTGTGAAAAATCAAACATGAAGTCTATGTGAGGACATGCAATAGTTTCTCCATTAATTGAGGAATTTATCCATCAATTAAAGAGATAAAGATGAGTTCTAATTTGAGTTGTAATTAGTTGACTTAGTTAACTAAGTCAAGTCCAGTTAGATTGATTTAAACAGTTTGTTTAAATTAATGTGAGTTTAGTTAGTTAATGCATGCTTTCATATAACTGTTACACTTCAAATAACTAAATATTCTCTCATGAATAACTCATGCATGTTAGTTCAGACAAAGACCCAGTTGAGATCATAGGAGGGACAATGTACTATTAGTTGGATGGATTTTTCCTATAAAGGAAACTCATCCATGGAGAAGGATTTATCTCCTTCAGGATTGTGCAGTTGGATCAGAGGTTAATGAGTGTGTGAAGAGGCCAATTCACACATGTGGCTTCACTGGACCCCAAGAAAAATTGTGCAAAGAAATAGGAGGCTTGGAGGGAAGAGGAGAAGGTTTGAGAGAGGCTTTTGACTGTCTATGAGCAGCAGAGGGATTGTATAGAGAGCAGGATAGCTTGTGAGCTGATTCTTTTTGTAATCCAGACTATATTTCCACTTCTATGATAATACAGAGTTAGGGTTTTAGGCTGAGGCTTTCCCCCGGTTATTTCTTCTGTGTTATGTGTGATTTCTTCTCATTCTCATTTATATGTGTTCTCATTGATCGTGCACAAATTGATTAAGCTTTCGCAAAGTGTTGTAGAAGTAGATCTTGTATTATGTTTTAGTATATTGCATAATCTGTTGATCTACAGTGGGAATTTCTACATGGTATCAGAGCAAAGGTGATCAAGGATAGAACTGTATACAAGAAGGGAGAAGTTCGAATTTTGTGGTTTTTGAATATAAAAATCGAGTTCTTATCACATCTCTATTTCACCTATGGCGTTCAATGGTTTAAGACACGAATATGCCCTTGATGGCAGTTCGAATTATATAGCCTAGAAGGATCACATGGAAGAAGTATTGGAGGATAACGGTCTAAAGGACTTCATTGATCAAGAAGTCCCCAAGCCGACTGATGCTACTGAATTAGTGGAATGGAAGAAATGTGTCGCTAGAGCAAGGAGAATCCTTCTGGAGGGAGTTTGAGACCACATAGTCTCGAGTCTCCATGGGAAGAAGACACCATTTTCAATGTGGAAAACATTGAAAGATCTATATCAGAATAGCAGTGATTAGAGGAAGATGGCGTTGAAGGACAAGCTTCAACAGATCGAGTGTGAAAAGGGCGACACGATCTCTACGTATCTGAACAATCTCACCACATGGAGGGATGAGCTTGGAAGTGTAGGGATCACGACAGCTGATGACTACATGGTGAGACTTGCACTCCTTGGTCTTCCTAAGAGCTGGCATAGCTACCAAGACTCGGTTAATGGAAGAGAGAAACTGCTAGATTGGGAACGAATTTGTTCGGATCTGATGTAGGAGGAGATAAGAAGAAGCACCAAAGATGGCTCTTCATCCATGGAGGATGAAGAAGACTATGCCTTAGCGAGTAAGGCAAATAAGGGGAAGGAGAAGGATTCTCTTTCCCAATCCAGTTCTTCCCAAGGTGGGAAGAAGTTTGACAAATAAAAAGTGAGATGCTTTCGTTTTCATGAGGTGGGCCATTTTGCTACAAATTGTCCACTGAGGAAATCCAAGAAGGGACCCGTGGAAGGATCAGAAGGTAATGCACTGGCCTCACAGTTTGAGTTGGATTTCACACTATTTGCATGCATGGTTTCATCCATGGTGGGAAGAGGTTGGTTTCTTGACAGTGGAGCTTCTTTCTACATGATCGGTGACAAGAGTTCTTTCAGTACTTCAGAGGAGAAAGATCTCCAGATACTCAGCGATGGGTAATGATGAAAAGTATAGTGTCTCAGGGGTAGGCACGGTTGTTTTTCAGAGGGAGCATGGAGCTCGCATTACCTTGACTGACGTAGTATGTACCAGGATTGAAGAGAAATTTGGTGTCGATTGTGATGCTGAAAGACAGAGGCTATGATGTAGTCTTCAGTAAGGGAAAGGTTTTCCTTAGACACATCATCAGTAGACAAGTGAAGCAGATCGGTTCACGGGTCAAGAACCTGTATGCTCTTGAGATTCAAAATGCATGCAAAGTCTTGAGGAGCAAGGCAACTGATGGAGACTTGGTGGTTGAGAGGGAGAGTACATTACCTCTCAACATGCAACTCCAGAAGAAGTCTTAGACGATTGTGGAGGAACCACAATCGGTGAAGCAGCTTCAGGAGGTTGTGGAGAAGCCATAACTAGAGAAGTTGAGAGGAGATCGAGTAGAGACATCTACTCATGTAAAGACCTCCAGTAGGGGGAAATTTTGAGCCAGGTGGGTAGAGGGATCACATGCATCGATATCTCCAGGTAGGAGGTGGGGCGATGTGGAGTGATCGTCCGAAGAAGGCTGGAATAGGGGCAGGATCCTTGAGTTACCCAACCTCTTTGATTTGAATTTAATACAGGAGCCCCAATGAGGAGTTGCAAGATGGTTGAGCAGGTAGAGACAGATGTGGATGGAGCAACAAAGAGAGCTACAGTGCAGGAGTCCCAGGATTGTGTAGAGTTAGTAGGCTGCAACAATGCGAGAGGCACATGAGTGTTGCACTATTGAAGGATGGCATAGAGAGGTGTGCAACGGTGCGAGATGCATGGAGTGTTGCAGCAGTTCAGAGGTTAGAGAAGGAGCACTTGTCAGCAGCAGGTAGAGCTTCAACATTAGAGTATGTTTCTAGCCCAACGGAGAGGTCAGTGGGGAGTTTTTTTTGTTTCTAGAGTTGTTGGAGCAACCACACTTGGGAGAAGTGTTGCATGAAGAAAATTCCAAAGGTACAGGATCGGGTTCAAGTTGAATGCCTTTCTTATTGAGAGGAAATGTTGAAAATAGCAACAAGAAATGCTAAAAATAGTACTGCTATAAATAATAGTTTGGGTACCAATGCTGGATTGAGCAACAAGGAATGAAAGCTGGAAGTTCAGGATAGATTCTTATTTTAGTCAGTCCCTAAACTAAAATAGTGAAGTAAAATTCGAATTTGAACTTATCAACTATTTGAAATTAAATTAATTAATTCAACATGAGTTAATTAGTTGTGAGAAATCAAACATGAAGTCTATGTGAGGACATGCAACAATTTCTCCATTAATTGAGGAATTTATCTGTCAGTTAAATAGATAAGGATGAGTTCTAATTTGAGTTGTAATTAGTTGACTCAGTTAACTGAGTCAAGTCCAGTTAGATTGATTTGAATGGTTTGTTTAAATTAATGTTATTTCAGTTAGTAAATGCATGCTTGCATATAACTGTTGCATTTCATATAACTAAATATTCTCTCATGAATAACTCATGCATGTTCAGTTCAAACAGAGACCCAATTGAGATCAGAGGAGGAACAGTGTACTATCAGTTGGATGGAGTTTTCCTATAAAGGAAACTCATCCATGGAGAAGGATTTATCTCCTTCAGGATTGTGCAATTGGATCAGAGGTTAGTGAGTGTGTGAAGAGGCAAATTCACACATGTGGCTTCACTGGACCCAAAGAAAAATTGCGCAAAGAAATAGGAGGCTTGGAGGGTAGAGGAGAAGGTTTGAGAGAGGCCTTTGACTGTCTATGAGTAGCAAAGGGATTGCAGAGAGAGCAAGATAGCTTGTGAGCTTATTCTTTTTGTAATCCAGACTATATTTCCACTTGTATGATAATACAGAGTTGGGGTTTTAGGCTGAGGCTTTCCCAGGTTATTTCTTCTGTGTTATGTATGATTTCTTCTCATTTTCAGTTATATGTGTTCTCATTGATCATGCTCAAATTGATTAAGCTTCCGCAAATTGTTGTAGAAGTAGATCTTGTATTGTGTTTTAGTATATTGCATAATCTGTTGATCTATAGTGGGAATTTCTACAATAAGAAGAAGAATCTCATGGCCATTGATTCTAAAAATCAAGTTCAAAGCAACTCAGATGTGGATGAGAAGATCGTTTGTACATCAGTGCAAAAGGAGGTGAATCTGAGTAGCCTTCAACAATAGGAAGAGAAAGAAATGACCAAACTCTTTAATATAAAGATACAAGTGAAGAAGACAAAGATTGATGATCTTTTGACTCAGGATCACAAGTGAATCTCATTGTAGTAGACGTGGTCAAGGAATTGGGATTGGAATTTCATGATCATCCAAAACATAGTTACCGATCAAGCTGGAACTATTACCTCAAAACGGGTACTCGAGCCCAAAAACCCCAAAAAACATGAAAAAACAACCCAAAAATGAAAATTGTTTATGCCAAAACGATGTTTTTTTAAGAGTAAATTTTCAACATTTTTTTAAATGGAAGTAAAACCATTTTTGTTTTGAAAAATGGATGAAAAAAACACCCTAAAAAAAGTGTTTATTCTGGAATAACAAAAAAAAAAATGGGTTACAATTTTGACATTTTTTAGCAATGGAGTTAAAGAGAAAATATCCAGACTTTGAAAAATGTAAAATTCCAACAATTCTCGGAAATGTTGATAAAGATAAAATATCATGTCTCGAATCTTGATAATTCCAACTATTTCCATCCATGTTGTTAAAGATAAAATATCTTGACTCTGAAAAACCTTGAAATTGCAATTGTTTTCGACCATAGCATTAAAGATAAAATATCATAATTCAGAAACACCTTAACATTTTGATAAATTTTCAACTTTGTAATTAAAAACCTTCAGTTTGTAACACATTTCAACCATGAAATTATGGACAAATTATATGACTAAAATATTTTCTTAAAATGAACAAGTAAAGGAAATATTCATTATTCCAAGAGTAATTTTTATTCAAAGGATAAAACTAAAAATCAACCATCAAAATGAAGTGTTCTTTTTAATGAGGCATTAATATTTCAACAATTTTAAAACTATCTTATACCAATTGATAACAAAAATAATATCATGGAAATATCACTGTATAATTTAAAAAATCAACATTAATTTCTAATATTTATTTACTTTTAATCAAGATATCAACTTTTGTAGATTGAATATCACATGCATTAAAAAGCATATAATCCAAAAAACATAGAAATGACCCATAACTTCATGTAAGATCATATGGAAGTCAAAAATATTTATTTCAAGTAACCATGCAAACATCTCTAAAGACATGAATTTCTTTTAATTAAAACATTAAATCCAACAAACATAGAAATGACTCATAAATTCATGTAAGATCATATGGAAGTCAAAATATTTATTTCAAGTTACCATGCAAACTTAATTTACATAAAATGTCTTAGAAATTTATTCAAAATCACCCATAGGATCTGAGACACCATCAGAATCTACATCTTTAGATGAATGACTGGATGCAGATGAAGATGACCCATATTCTTCCCTTTCATCAACTCAAGCCCCATCTGAGTAACATGCATTCCCACCATTTCAAGTTTCAAAAGTCTTCTAGATCTACGACTAGGTTCAGCAGACTCCCATCTCAACATTGTTCCTTCTGGTAGCAACTTCTTCAAAATATATATGGTCTTGAAGCGAAGAGTTCCTCTCTCTGTTAAATTGAATTCATAAACAAGTATGTCAACATCCTCTAATTTTAATAGGTCTGTGCGGTGACAATTTATATTTGTACCCTTTCTTTTTCTCTTTCTGCGAATTTTTTTATCAACTACCATCTCTGGCTTGTACACACCATTGAATGGGTGGGTATTTGTGGCATTACCTCAATAGCTATAATATCTTCATTTTCTTTAATGACTTTTATAACCTTCGCAACCCAAATGGATAGCCAAGTGGATCTCCATCTGCTAATACTGCTATCATGCAACCCTCCTTGACATCCTGCACAAAACCCCTGTGAAGGTCTTCCATGGCTTCACGTTGTGCATGCGATCTTCTAGAACCAATATAGATTTCTCTTTCCTCTTCCTGTTGAGAATTAATAATGCCTTGAGATTGTTCTTGTTCAACAATGTGTGTTTCCTCCTGTTCATTTGGCATATTTTGAAGCCAAATAAATGGAGTCTTCAAAAGTGTATATTCATTTTCTGATATTGAGATGACATCACTTTGATCATTGAAAAAAGACTCCCACCAAACTAAATCAGCAACATCAAAGTAGTCATATGTATCTCTAATACATTTTGTATTTCTTCCAGACATTCAGAATAATTTATCTCTCCCTTATGCGTTCGTGCATTATTGAGTTCAACAACTGATTGTAATAATATTATCTTTGATGCAAATATTGGATGATCTGGAATGAACTTCAAAAATGATAAACTTGATGACTGCCCCAATTCTGCAACAATTGAATACTTCTTGCCCCATATAAGTGTTTTGCCATCAATTTTTTTGATACAAAATTGATGCTGGAAGCTAATGTCATTAAGTTGTTCAATGCATTTCTCCTCACCATGCGATCCCAAAATAAACCTTTGCATGTCAATAGTTTCTTCCAGCACATGAAAAACAGGTCTGGAATATATGCTTTCTTAATACATTCAATTAATGATGAAAGGCTCCCAACATTCTTCCTCCTCAATGTTACTGAAAAATGACTAAACATCTGATCAATATGGTCATGAGTGTGCCCAACAAGAAGGAAACCAACCTTTACCTTTTTAAAAATTCCCAATTGAACAAGCATGTTTAGATATCCAAAAAGAACTTTATTTTTATTTTCACGGCTTGTGTTGTCCAATTGCAGATACAAAACTTTAGGAAGAATACCAGACCAATGAGAAAGCACATCATGGATTATAGTTATGGTAATATTTGTATCATTATGAATATTTGGAGCTGTGAAGTAAACCGTTGGCAACATCTTCCAATTAAAGACCATACAGCCAACCAAGTGAAACTGAATAAATTTTCTTCCTGTAAATTTTTTGGTGTGTGGAAAAAATGTGGCAGAATTGTTTTCTTTTGGTCCATACCATCAATTATCAAACCAAAATATTTATTTGGATTATCATAACACTCTTTTATATGTTTATACATTTTTTGTCTTTCACTTGTTTGCTGATTGTGATGCTCTTGAAGTGCTTTGACAATGGAATCTACACATAAAATAAAAGAAATCTATTAATAAATATATTTTCATAGTTGATAGCTATCCAATTTTTAAAAGTAATGTTATGAATGCATACCTCTTTCTGCCCCTTGAAATTTATCTCTTTTTTATTTAAGAGAAGCACATGTACTGTGAATCCCCATCCTTGTCTTCTTAGGAATATGATCATTGTTGAATTCGTTTCTCCATGTCCTTGTAAAATATGAATATGTAATAAAATTACCATCTCCTTCAGCACCTTCTGCATATTCTCTGTATAAGTTGTAGATTTCTCATCTTGAGAAATTATCTGGAATATGTATTGTGTCTTTATTTGGCATACACTCTCCATGCTTTGAAAAGAAGTCTTTCATCCATGACATTGTAGTAATTGCTGATGGTCCAACCTCTCTTTTATAATGTACTTCTGAATAATATCTAGGGTCTTTTTCTAGTCTTTCTTAGATTCTTGACAAACGAAAATTACCAACTGAATGCAACATTTTGAAAGCCTTTATACAGATCAATACATTCCCAATATGATAATCATAACCTGCCAGTGTAGATTGCATGCAAACCACTAAAAATGAATTCTGCATGCTTTTATTCATTGACAAATATTTATTCCTTTGCTCCAAAGCAAACTTGAAATCCGTATGTTTCAAGCAATCCTTTTGACAACATTCACTTGAAATCATATCACCAAAAGAACTTCTACTTGTGAGATATTCTGTCCTAACCCTTGTATAACTGGAATATTTTTTATTGATATGAAAAGGCCTATTCCTACTCCTAGATACAATATTTTCTTGCAACGTCTCCCTCATTTCATTATTATCTGTAGAAGCATTTTCATCATTAGTAGGAGGAATATTATATTGACGAAGATAGTTAGAAAATTCATCACCATCATTGCTTGGAAAATATTCATTACCATCCTCACATGAAGGAAATTCTTCACTACCAACATCTTGGCTTTTGAAATCTTGACTCAGATGAAATTCTTGACCATCTTCATCCCTGCTTTCGAAATCTTGACTCAGACGAAATTCTTCACCATCTTCGTCCCTGCTTTTGAAAACCTCCCTTGGAGGACTCAATTCATCATCACTGCGACTACCTTTGAAACACTTACTTAGAGAAAATGTATTATTAACATTTGTACCTCTAAAATTATCATTTGCAAGAAACTCTTCATCCTCCCCTTCATTACTTGTGCTCGCATAATCCTTAGGATTATGATTAAGTGGAAAATATGACTCTCTATTCATAGTCAAATTATCATTTGCATGAAATTCTTCATCCTCCCCTTCATCAATGGTGGTTTCATAATCCTTAGGATTAGGAACAAGTGGAAACTTTGAATTTCTATTTAATAGAAATTCTTCATCCTCCCCTGTGTTAGTGGTGCTCTCATAATCCTTAGGATTAGAACTAAGTGGAAATTTTGAATCTCTATTTACTGAAAATTATTCATCCTCACCCTCCCTTTCATTAGTGGTGCTCTCATAATCCTTAGGATTAGGAATATGTGGAAACTTTGACTCTGCAAATTCTTCATCCCCCCCTTCATCAGTGATGCTCTCATAATCCTTAGGATTAGGAATATGTGGAAACTTTGACTCTGCAAATTTATTCACCCCCCCTTCATCAGTGATTCTCTCATAATCCTTAGGATTAATACTATGTGGAAACTTTGACTCTACAGATTCTTCATCCCCCCTTCATCAGTGCTGCTCTCATAATCCATAGGATTAGGACTATCTCGAAACTTTGAATTTGCAAATTCTTCATCCCCCCTTCATCAGTGGTGCTCTCTTAATCCTTAGGATTAAAAGGAAGTGGAAACTTTGAATCTGCAAATTCTTTATCCCCCCTTCATCAGTGGTGCTCTCATAATCCTTATGATTAGGAGGAAGTAGAAACTTTGACTCGGAAAATTCTTCATCACCCCCTTCATCAGTACTGCTCTCATAATCCTTAGGATTAGGACTATGTGGAAACTTTGACTCTGGAAATTCGTCATCCCCCCCTTCATCAGTGATGCTCTCATAATCCTTAGGATTAGGAGGAAGTGGAAAAATTGACTCTCTATTCACAGGAAATTCTTTTTGCTCCCTTTAATCAATGTTTCTCTCATCATCCATAGGATTAAGACCAAGTGGAAAATTTGTCTCTCTATTCATAGTGAAAGAATTCCTATTACATTCATCAAAATGAATAGAGTTATTGCATGACGAAGATGGCAATGCTAAAGAAAGAAAAACTTCACTATCAGAAGAATCGACGACCTTCAACCAAAAGATATCGAATGATACAAATGCACTCTTTTCCAATGACAATATATAACTTAGAGATTGAGAATTTCCCTATAAAGTTTCCCCCCAAAATTTTTCGCTGAAAATTTTCCCTCTAAAGTTTACCCCCAAAAACTTTCGCTGAAAACTTTCCCTCCAAAAATTTCATTTTTAAATATTTCCGTCCAAAATTTTCATCTATAATTTACTTGAAAACATATTACTAAACTTTTGGTTTTGTAAAATTTTACCCTAGTTTCTATTCAAAATATTGATAGAAACTCAAAATAATTTTTCTATTTAAATTATTTAACATTGACTATGTAAGTAAATTAATTTTTATAATTAATATTTTTTTATTCCATAATGAATGAAAACTAACCTAAAGCTATAATATTAACTATAATTTTTATTTTTTTTACTTTTAAGTTTAATCCCACATTCAAGAAACAATAAATCAATCCCACAATCATCACTATAAAATAAAATTCATCATTTCTACTCATCATATCACATAAGTCTTCTCGGTCTTCTTAAAAAGTTTGGAGCGATTTTGCGGAGGAGCTGCGAAGGAGCTACATTGTCATAGATAGCACATTCAACGAGAGTTTTACGCATTTTAAATGTTAGTTTTCTTTCTATCTCGACTATTTACAGATGAATTTGGGGAAATTTTATGTTTTTACGGGAAAAATCACATAAAACACACACACACACACACACACACACACACACACACACACACATATATATATATATGGACGAAAAGGAAAAAAACACAAATTTGTAAAAAAATTAGGAGAAAAATTAATATTTTTTTTTTAAATTTTTAGGCTTTTGAAATGAAAAATGCGTGTTTTTTGTATTTATTTTATTTATTTATTTTTAATTTCGTTTGGAGAGCATTAAAATTATTGCATGATATATATATATATGTGTGTGTGTGTGTGTTCAATTAGAAAAACAAATACATTTATTTTTTCTGGTTACATATTTGTAATTTTTAAATTTTTTGTTTTTTATTTTTTTTAAATGAAATTATATTTATTAAACACTAATAATAAATTATTATTTTTTAGACACTAATTAGAAAGGCACATCACCTACATGTCCATAATTTGAAAACACTGTTCAGGTGCAATCCATATGCACATGTGGTGGATTATGTGGTTCTTGTTGATCCAAATCAAGTTCCCAATAAGGAGGCATTTGATAGGACACAATGTTTTGACTACAGAGATTATGTAATTGGAGGGAACCATTCAATAGAGGCCAAAAGACAATTGATCAAGGAATATCTTGGAAACTATCTTTTTGAAACAGTGAAATGCATCATTTATGTTGGTTTAAAAGAAACAAAGGAAAAGTTATTGGTATGGGATCATAATGCAGATAATGAGTGTAGAATGTCTATGAATTTCGTCCAAAGGGTTAGATTTATTCATAATGAATTTTTAGAAAAATGTGGTGGGGATAAGACAAAGGTCAATTTAAGCTTTCATAAGGAATGTTGTAAGAAAACAGGTTATCAAATTGAGGATAGAATCAAATCAAAAGGTGTCAAAGTAAATTCAGAACTATTCAGAGGCATAGATAACATTTTCCATTTGGCATTTAGAACAGGGGATATATGGGTATTGGATGATGACATTTTCGAAATGTGGGAGAATATTTCCATAAAAAAACAGAAGGTTAAAATGTCTAAACCCATAATATGTACCAACAGTAAGACAGATCTTGAAATGAAGCAACTTCCAGATGATATGACTATCACACCTTAGAGAACATTGTAAGGTGTGAAATATGACAAACTAGTCAAATCAATATTATGTCATGTGAAGTCAGGTGAATTGTCATTGGAGGAAATTTGCTCGAAATTTCAAAAGTAAGTTTGTTGAATTACTTTTACTTTTTCTCGGATTATAATTTTCTTTTAAATATAACATATTGTTATTAGTATTATTTGTTATAAATATCACTATTAGCAATTTTTACTTTATTTATTCAGTCATAAGATTTATATGGAAATACAAAAACATATGGATAAAATGTTGAATGAAAAGCGTCGGAATGATGTTGTACTCAACTACCCAGAATCAAATTCTACAACAACACTTAATTTTTTTTATCTTGCATTCAAAAATGTATGTTGATTTTTATATTCATTTTATTCATATAATTTTTTATTTTATTATATTACTTATATTTATTTATTTCATTAAAGATGTCGAAGAAGGATGTGAATGGAGTACCAAATACTTTCAAAAGTTTCATTGAAAAAATTAAGTTGGAAAGGCTGAGAAAGCAACATCTTAGGAATGTTGAACTTGATCCTACTCTTACTCATTTCATTTGGAATGGGCTAGACACTATCCAATATCAAATAATACAAGGTGACTGTGAAGACATTGCAAAACTCATACCTAAAAGGGAATATGCCCTGGTTATTGCAGACATTCCTCATGGTTTCAATTTCCCAAACATTGAATATGATAGTGAGCCTTACACTTATCAAGATTTTAATAAAGTGGTTACGGGCTTTCAAGAAGTCACAACATCACCACTTTGGAGATTTGTGACATTTCATTCAGACACACAATTTGCAATGTTATTAACAAGATTCAAGGGAAAATCAAACTCAAAGATGCAACTTACATGGTAAGACATTGAAATTTTATGTTTGATTAATGTATTTTTTTTTTTTATGTACAAGTGGATTGAACTTTTACTATGTCGTGTTACAAGCAAAAGTCAAATGTTATTTCTTCTAGAGATCAGCCAATTACAAGTGATTGTGAGTTCATCCATGTTGAATGTTGGGCAAAAGATGATAGCTATAAGTCCATTCTTCTGAACCAAGTAGATGGAAAGAGTCATAGCCAAGAATTGGTTCATGATGTTGTCGTAAAAACGTTAGCATATGAGGATAAAGATGCAAAAGGAGAGATAATTAACATTTATCAAAAACTACAAACATTGATTAACTATCTTATATATTTATGTTCAAATGAAGGAGATTGGGTTTTGGATTTATTTTCAGGTTCAGGTAAGTTTTATTCTATAAAATTGAATTTTAATATTTTATTTTTTTTTTTTTATGTGTTCATAATAATTTACTTACTTATTGTTTTTGTGCTTGACGATTAGGCACAACAATAGCATGTTGCCTACAAAAAAGAAGAAATCGCATTGCGATTGAAAGAGACCCACTACAATGAAATTTTATTCAACAAAGAATTAATGTTCTTCAATTTCTTCCAGATGCAATGCAAGAAGTTGGTTTGAGGAAAGGGGATTTTAATGAATCACGTGTGGCAAAAAAGGCAAAGGAACCTCAACCACCATTATATGGAATGATTGGAAAATGACACTTTGGGAGATTTGCAGACATGAAATATCCATTAGAAGAGGAAAATGAGGAAACTCAAGCAAGAAATATTGTGGAAGAAAAAAATAATGAAGCTGAAGAAGATGATGAACATGGATTATATGATATTCTTGATGACATTTAAGTTATGATTGCAAATCAAACTCAATTTTGAGATGTCTTCATTAGTTTTACTTGTAATGTTTTGACTTTGAGATTTTTGAAAAGAATGAACATTTGAGTATTGTTGTTATATGTTCAATATTTGTATTATCTAATTTTCACTTTAATTTTTATGTGAATCATTTCTTTTTTGTAAAAAACCTGTGATTATTATTATTTTTTAACATAAAATTCATAAAAATAAATAAATAAATAAATGTTTTTTTTTGTTAGAATTTTCCCATAAAAATCATTTATTTGACATGTCATTTTTGACAAAAAAAATTCTGAAATTGTGTATTTTTTCATTATATTTATATAGAAAATATGTTTTTTTTGTCAAATGTTTAAAATTATTGTGATTTAGTGACAATTATTTGATGTCCATTGAAATATTAATTAACATTACATAAACGTATAGAAAATACTAACTTTAAAATATTGACCATTTTTTTTAACTATGCGAAAAAATTAAGATTACAGTACGAACAAAATTGAAAAGAAAAATGAAAACACACAAACACAAAAAATACACTTAAAAAAATCTTAAGGGAAGAAGAAGGCATTAGAAAATTTAAAGTGTCAAAAATCAACCCTCTAAAAAAAAGGGGTTGATACTGCATCAGCACTTTTCAAAATCAACATGAAAATCACTAACATCTAAAAAAATGTTCATACTTGATGCATAAGAAAATTTAAAGTGCCAAAAATATGCTAAAAAAAGTGTATTTTGGCATCACCACTTTTCAAAATCAGGTGTTTTTTGCTACCTCAAAAAAATGGGTACCAGTTCATTTTCTTGTTTGATAGGTAACTATGTTCCAAGCCCATATCCAATTGGATGGGTAAATAAGGATGCCAAGCTGAAGGTAACAAAACAGTGCAAAATCATATTTTCCATTAGTGTTGATTTTATTGATGAAGTAGAACTATATGTGTTTCCCTTTGATGTATGTGGAGTTGTGTTTGGAAGTCCCTACATGTACATGCGAGATGCAATATTCAAGTAGAGAGCTAACTAGTATCAATTCGTCAAGGATGGAAAACCATTCACCATCAATGCATAGAAAGGAAAGTCAAAAATTCGTTGGTAAGTGCCTACCAAGCTAAGAAATTGATCAGTTTTAGAAGGAAGTATGTTTTATTGTTTTTAGGAGAAAAATAGTTTTTAGAAGAGTCAGTAAAAGACAAGGAATCCTTGGAGGGTTGTATTAAGAAAAAAATACAACAACTGAAAGAGTTGATACTAGCATACAGGGATGTGTTTCGAGAACCTAAAGGGTTACCACCTAAGAGAGAAGTGGAACATGAAATCCAGTTATTGCCACACTCCCCATTTCCAAACATGGAGTTGTATAGGCAACCTATAATAGAAGAAAGTGAGGCGAAGAAACAGTTGCAGTGGCTACTGGAACAAGGTTCTATTCGACTAAGTACATCACCATGTGGGTCACCCATCATCATTGTGCCAAAGAAGGATGGGACTTGGCATACATGTATAGATTACAGGGCATTGAACAAAATCACACTCAAGAATACATACCCCTTGCCTAGGATAGATGATCTGTTAGACAGATTGTAGCAAGAAAAATAATTCAACAAGTTGGACTTAAAAGTTGGATATCACCAAATTTGAGTCAAAGAAGAAGATACCTGGAAGACTGCCTTCAAAACTAGGCAAGGTTTGTATGAGTGGTTAGTCATGCCATTTGACTTATATAATGCACCAAATACGTTTATGAAATTAATGAATGATGCATTGTGCCTTCTTATAAATTCATTTGTTATTGTTTGTTTGGATGATATATCGGTATACAGTGCTACTTGGGCGGAACACATCTCACATTTGATGCAGGCATTGGAGACATTAAAGAAGCACCAACTACTAGCAAATCTCAAAAAGTGTTAATTTGTACAACAACCTTTGGTGTATCTGGGGTATGTGATAGGTTGAGGAGAGCTAAAGATAGATCCCACCAAGATGGAGAGCATCATGAAATAGTCGATCCCTAGTAATTTTTATGAGGTCGGGAGTTTCATTGGGACAGCACAATACCTGAGGAAATTCATAGCATCATTTTTAGTGGTAGCAGCACCACTCCACACCATAACAATAAGTGGCAAGAGTTTCCAGTGGGGAATGGGTCAACATATGGATTTCGAGGAGCTAAAGAAGAAGATTAGTCATGCATAAGTTCTGGCATTACCAAACTTATAGCAACCCTTTGAAGTGGAGACTTATGCGAGTGGGTATGCTATGGGAGTGGTCTTGATGCGGGTAGGAAGGCATGTATTCTACCATTTTGAATTATTTCATGGGTCAGTTCTTAACTACCCTTCCCACTATAAGGAGCTTTATGCCCTGGTGAAAGTTGTGAATAAATGGAAGCACTATCTGATGGGAAAGGCATTAGCAATCCACACAAATCACCAGCCACTAAAAATGTTGATGCTGGAATAACGATTTATTTTTTTCACAGGGTAAAATTTCAACATTTTTTTATAATGACGTTAAGGATAAAATATCACGACTCTGAAAAACCTTAAAATTCCAATGATTTTCAAGCATGGTATTAAAGATAAAATATCATGTCTCTAAAAACCCTTAAACTCCAACGATTTTCAAGCATGAATTTAAAGATAAAATATCACGTCTCTAAAAAGCCTTAAAGTCCAACAGTTTTCAGTCACATGGTGTTAAAGAAAAAATACTTATAACTATTTTCAACCATAGGATTAAAGATAAAATATCATGACTTAGAAGAACCTTAAAATTTTGACAGTTTTTCAACCATGGAATTAAAACGAAAGGTCATGGCTACAAAAAACCTTAATTTTTCAACATATTTCAACCATGACATTATGGAAATATTTTATGACCAAAAAAACTTTAAAAATGAACACTTGAATGAAAGAGTCATTATACTAAATTTTTTTTAATGCTAAAAATATAGCGATTTTAAAAACTTAGCCTAAGACAACTTGACACATTGCAACAAAAAATTAAAAATCAACCATCAAATTGACATGCAGTGTAAGCGAACTTGGCCCATTGTAATGAAAACTTAAAGACCAATCACAAAATTGACACATTGCGGGGTGGACTCAATCCATTATAACGAAAACTTTAAAATAAACTATCAAATTGACACATAATGGGATCAAGTTGCTAGTTGATGATTGACACAAACTCTAAACTATATATATATATATATATATATATATATATATATATATATATATATATATATATATATAGATAGATAGATAGATAGATAGATATATATATATATATGAAAAATACAAAAGAAAACAAAAATTAAAACATTGAAAAAAATAAAAACTAAAACAAAACAAAATAAAAACACAAAAAGTTCAAAAAAATAATGAGTATATATATATATATATATATATATATATATATATATATATATATAGATATAGATATATATTCGCAGAAAAAATTGAACCTTTTATTAAGAAAATAAAAAAGTTATAGAGTAGATGCAATGAAGCATTCATGAAAAGAGATTGTGAGTTCAACATACGCAGTAAGTGAAAACAAAAACATAATGAGGAAGAGTGGATTAAACACTTGCTCAAAACAGATAAACCATCGTAGGAACCACGAAAAGTAGAGTTCAAAAAAAAAGTCGGGTCTCTCCAAATAATTAGAGAAAACAACCCAAGCCAGTAGCCATATAGAGAGAAATATCCATAAACCAAATTGTCTAGAAAGGACAAGAAACCAATATACACAAACCAACAACATGTATTAAAATCAAAAACAGCCCTAGAACCGGCCATATAGTGCATTGTAAACAAATACTGAGAGACAAAATGGAGAGTTTATAAATAAGGGACCCAATCTGCAACCATGACCCACCTGTTGTTTGAGTCAATTATGTTCCAGGAGTCCAAATCCTGTTGTAGACCTTTTTTAGTGATATTATCTACCACCATATTCCTCTCCCTGTAAATGTGACAAAACGTTAAAACATCAAAAGTTGCTTTAAGATATAAAATTTCATCTAATATAGGAATTAGAGTAACATTTTGATAATGTTGCACATTATTTTACTAGTTGATCATATTCAGGGAGTCACTGAAAACCTATGTTGAAACTACCCCCAACTACCTCAACCAACATAAAAGAATTTTCAAGGTAAACAGTTTAGAAAAATTATTTGAACCAAGACCAATACCCACAAAAGTTTTTATGATTTTATGATCATTCAAATGTATGACGATCCCAACCCCACAATGATCATGGGCATCAGAAGCCCCATCAAAATAAGCCCACAGAATATCATGTATGATGTTTTCTACATGAATATTCCGAGGAGTAGAAGGAATGGTGTGTGGGATCAAATAAAAAATGGAAGCACACTGAATAACTAGAACATAAGGGTCTGATGGAAAATCATTAATATGCATTTTTTCCGAGCCACCCAAATTTCCCATCAAATAATTGGAGGAATATTTCTATAATGAGTATCAGGAGTAAGAACCCACCAATTATGCCAAGCATTCTTGATAGTGTTCCTAGACCAATTTGAAGCAATACCAACAATCTTTAAAAAATGTGCCCAGGTTTTAGAGGAAAAAGAACAGGACAAGAAGAGATGATGAGAACTTTCTTCAGAATATTTGCATAGGGCACACCAACCAGGGCAATGTTTATTCCTTTTTTGAAGGTTGTCCCAGGTTGGGACTTTGTTCACAAGAATCCACCAGAAGAAGAGTCTAGATTTTGAAGGACAACTGAGTTTCCATGGAGACTTTGACCACCAATGTCGAACACCCCCCAACCTTCTTCCCATTTGATAATTATAACTGAACTTCGGAGCTTAAATACCATTGGGAGAGTTAACCCAACGAACATCATCAACCTTATCCTTTAGTCAGACATTTTTTCTCTAAAGTTCCTTCGTGTAATCCCCCTAGACCCCCATCCACTAAAGCTCTAGCTCTAAAGTCTCTGCAGACTTCCAACCCTAATTACCAAATATGGTAGACTCATAATGTGAGATTTGGTTAAGTGTAAAGATCCCCTTAACAACAAGTGACTCACACAGGACCCTTGGAAGAATGAAGGCCTCGTTACAACCAACCCAAGGATATATTCCCACTCTAACACTAGTACCATTTCCAACCAACCATGATAGCCCATCACCAATAATGTCAAAGGAGTCGAACGTAGCCTTCCAAATGACCGAAGAATTTCTATGAGACTTCTCCAGAGATCTCAACCAAACCATCAAATCAATGGGATCAATGTATTTTCTTTTAATCACTGAAGTCCATAAATTTTTCTTCATTAGAAGACTCCATCTAGATTTTGCTGCCAGAGAGCAAGAGAAATAAGGAAGGTCCTTTATGCCCCACCCTCCCTTCTCTTTTGGGCAAGCAAATTTCTCCCAGGCCACCCAAGGAAGTACATCCTCCAATTTTGAACATGCCCAGAGAAACTGACCACAGATCTTCTAGATTTGAGAAAGGATACCTTTTGGAACCCATGAAAGAGAAATCCAGTAAACTGGAATAGCTTGTATGAATTATTTAATGAGGACCAAGCACCCGGCCTAGGAAATCCACTTGAAACTCCAGTGCCTCACTCTTTTTTCAATTTTTGTAACTAACCATTTCCAGTCTGATTTTTTGTAGGAGTCTGGCTTCAAGAGGAACCCAAGATATTTAAGGCTTTCCATTAGTGGCATGACAACAAAAGGAAAAAAGGATGTTGATCTAGTTAACTCAGCCTCAGAAAGACCATTGTGAGTAATAGAAGATTTTTGTGCATTTATACTCATTCTTGTAGCTTTTAGGAATAAATCCATAATTGACTGAAGCTTAGAAAGGTCTCCCCTAGAGCCATCACAAAAAAGTAAGATGTTGTCCACAAAGAGTAGATGTGTGATGAAAAGGTTTATGGTAATTTCAATACCTTTATATTCTCCCCTTCTAATGGCAAGGTGAATCAGTCGGCTCAGAACCTCTGCAACTAAAAGGAACAGAAGAGGAGATAAAGGGAATCCCTGTCGAAGGCCTCTATGGCTATGGAAAAAAGGAGAATCCGCCCCATTTATAAGAACAAAAAAACTCACATTGGTAATACAACCCATAACCCAATTAATAAAACCAATATTGAAACCCAGATGATTCATTAGAAGATGTAAATACATCCAGCTGATCTTATCATAAGCCTTTGAGAGATCAATCTTAACAAACATTCTTTTTTTATTATTTCCTTTGATAATATGTAGGGATTCCTAGGCCACACCAATAGCTTCATGAATTTGCCTGTCCTTAAGAAAGCCAAACTGTTCTAGGGAGATGTTTTTTGAAAGAATAGGTTTTAACTGACGAGAAATGGTTTTAGCAATAATTTTGTAAGTGCAATTACATAAGGAGATGGATCTGAACTCGTCGAAACTTTGGGAATCATCAGACTTTGGGATCAAAGCCAAAAAGGTTGAGTTAATAGGTTCGTGAACAAAACACCTGTGTCTGGGTTCCTCCACTAATCCAGCGAGTTCATCCCCAATAATATCAAAGAAATGTTGTAATAATTCCACCGTCCATTCATCAAGACCTGGGCTCTTTTCTTTCTACATAGTGTGAAGAACCCCCTCCACTTCACCTTTTATGAGAGGGGACATAAGGATCTCATTACCATTGTCATCCACAAAACTAGGGAAAACTTGAGCAACATGAATGACTTCAACTATAGTAGCCTCAGGGGGAGGTTTGAACAGGTTTTTAAAATAATTGACCCCCATATATGATAACTCGCTGAAAGAGGAAGTCGACTCCCCTTCTTCCTTTTCTAATTCCTAGATTGTATTAGAGTTTTTCCTTCCCTTGGCATAGTTATGGAAAAATTTTGAGTTTTCATCCCTTGCCTCAAGCCAAATAGCTCTACTTTTCAACTCCATTTTTCTTAATTTTCTTTCAAGATCCTATTCCTTCCATGCTCCATAGTTTTAATCCTTCTCTTTTTTTCCTCCATATCGTACCCATCCCCATCCAGGCTTTCTAAAGCCTCCAGTTTAGATTCTATAGATTTTAGAGCAGCTTCATCCCTACTAGATTTTTCCTTTGCCCAAGTGATCGAAGCTTGTTTCAATTTTTTAAGTTTCCCCATAAAGGACACTGCAAGGGATAAAGTCGAGGAACCATTATGAGCACTCCAAATCTCACGAACTAATTTATTGAAAGACAAATCTTTTAACCACGAAGAATTGAATTTAAAAGGTGAGCCAGGCTTCCTACTGGCCCCTTTTAGTTCCATAAAAATTGGGAAGTGGTCTGAGTCACCCCCAGTACCAACCCATTGGCGAAAATAAGGAATATAAATAGCCAAATTTTCTTTAATCATAAAGCGGTCTAAGTGCTTATCAGGTAGGAGTTTCTTTAAGAAGATCAACATCAACAAGACGCCCCATCCGAATTTTGGTTAGGAAGAAGTCTTCCAAAGGATCCGCCTGTGCATTGGGTCCCCATGACTCAGAGATCCCTAGTGAGACATTTAGATCCCCTCCAACCACAAGGTTTGGACAAGTTAGTAGAGATTTTGAGAACAAATTTTTCCAGTAAGAAATATGATCCTGATGGGGACCATATATATTAAGGAGATTTAAATTTGTACAGAGTTCGAATGAGTATACCTCCACTCCCAACATCGAATCAGAGCACCAGGAGTCTATAAATTTTAAGTTGCTACCTTTTGTGCCTAAAGAAAAACCCCCTGAATGACCATTTGCATCCAGGGCCACAAAGGTGTTGGAAATAATACTGAGAGGGGGGGTGAATCAGTATTATCAGATCAATAATTTAATTTCCCAAACAGATTTGTATACACTACTTCAGCTAAGTGAACTAGCGTGTATACGCAACTGTACTTAAAGCAACCAACGTATATGCAGAGAACTTTTGATTTACCCAATTTATCATGCATTGAACTTTAACCAGTATATCAGAGATTTATTAGACAGTGCAGTAAAAGCAGAATAAAGCATCACACATAAGCAACACACATGAACACCAAGATATAAGGTGGAAACCCAATGTGGGTGAAAACCACTTGCTGTTGTCGTCTCTGTCTTCTTTTAATAATAAGAAAATCTGTTTACAATCTTGTACTGGTGCAGACTTATACCAGTATGTAGGCTTCTACCTACAAAAGGTTACAACCTTCTCTCATTCTCCAGCTTCTACTAGAAGGGAGTTACAACCCCCTAGCTCTTGCACTATCCAATATGTTTACTAGTATGTAGGTGCCAGCCTACAGAAAACTTCACTCTTCTACTAGGGACCATGTTTCATGAATTTTCAGACTGGATACTCCTAAAACACAACATCACAATCTGAAGGCCACGTTTCATTCAATTTTCATACTATACCCATCAACAACATCATAACTGCAATACAATCATCAAGTACATCTGCATCAACCAATCACTGAACCTGAAACTGATTATTCAGAACACTGTCACCAGAATACAGTCACCAAAATACAGTCACCAGAACCTAAAGTAGAACCCAGAACTTTGCAACAAACAGAAACAACTAAAACATATTTTATAAGGTATACGCTACTTCCATGTGTCGAACCTGCGTGTATATGCTCTTTTATCAAAGCCAACCAGCGTACACATCTGTAAATATTAATTCATAATTTTTTCAGCTATTCTAGACTTCAGTTATACCCAGATCATGATATTTACATAATAACACATGCGTCAGTATTCAAATCTAGATTAAGCATGATCAAACCATATAATGATAATTCAATCTAAGCCTTAAGATCCCGATCCATCATTAGATCTTATCCCTCATCAACCACTAAGGTTCATCCTTGGTTCAGATCTAGCAAAGCACCATAAGCTAATAACTTGCATACTAGATCTCACACTTCATCAGATATTCGATACTTGCACACTTGGCTTAATGATCTTCTCCTCCTTTTATAGTTTTAGGCCTATCTCAATACCATGGACCAAAACCACTTAGGGCCAATACCTTGGACCAAATACCTAGGGTCAATACCTCGGACCAGATACCTTGCACCAATACCATTGACCAAATACCTCGGACCAAAAACTTAGTTTTCCAAGGTATACGCGCTTTTCCTTCTGTTAAAGTGTGTGTGTAAGTATACGCTACTTGTGGTCAGTGAACCTGCATGTATAAACAACTTGGTCAAGGTGAACTTGCGTATACCTCTCTTTCTTCATTTTGTGTAGTCTGATCTGTAATTCTTTGTTGTTAACCTGTTGTACTGTGATCTTTCATCTGAGTGAGTTGTCATCAAGGACAACACCTGTATCATAATGCCAACAAAAGGACCAACCAGGAAACATATTTCTCAAAATGTTTATAATAGACTCCCCCGAACCCAGAGTCTCTTGGATCATAATACTATCACACCTCACATTCATAAGCAAGTGTTTTAAAGCCAACTTTGGGGACTGACAATCCCTCTGTAATTAAAGGACAACATGATCATTTGGAAACCACCAAATGGGTCATTGTTGTTGTAAGCAACCATTTTAGGGATAATTTTTTTCCACCAGCAATATCAAGTTTGGCTTTAAGCTGGGCTTTTGAAAGGTTTGATTTATTTCCCCAAGATTTTGGGGGGCCAACAGGGTCATATAGGAGACCAAGGCCTCCCACCAGATTCTCCGGGTGAAGTCTTTTTTCCTAGGCCCAGATATTGTAATAAGGTTTGTCTGGGCACAATACAGAGGTAGAAGGGAAAACAATGCCCCCCAGCGATGATCCAAAAAGGTTTAGAGTCGGAATGGATGTAATAATACTTTGAAGGGCCAAAGAGATATCGCTATGGGAAGATAATAACTCAATAGAAGGCCTGGATGGACAAGGCCTGAAACAAGGATCCCTAGAGGGTGAGACCAAAATAGAAAGAGAGGTAGGGAGAGAAAGGGAAGTACCCACAAGGATATATGCCTCCTTTGTTGTCATCTCATCCACCATGTGTATAGGAGCACTCCCTTCACCACAACAACAGCTACCCTCATATCTTCATTGTTTTCATTTTGAATTTGGACCTTTGCCTTATGGTCCCCTGACTAGACAACCTGTTCCATAACAACATCCACTGGTTGTTCCTTCATTTTTGGAACTGGTTCCACCCTATTCTTCCTTCTGCATCTAAACCCTTCAAGTGTTCATAGTCCAGGATTTGTGTCAAGGTGTAGCCGCCACTTGTATCTCCATCATATCTTCCAACCCTTCCCTCGGGTCCAAATAAATGAGAATATGAGCCACTTTCCTTTCCATTGTCACTTGAAAAGACATATCAACTTCTAAAAAAGTACCCAGGGGTCAGGATTCCTGATAGCCTTAAAGACATCCAGTGACCAAAGTTGAGGAGTGAGTGATGGAAGGAACACCCACATCGGAAGCTCGCCCAATCTTTCTCTCTGTGCATCAAAAAGGGGTTTCCATCTCTTGAAGAAAATAGGAAATTACCCAAAGCCCAAATTTTGTTCCGGAACCCAATCGACAGCTTCCGCACTTAAGAACCGAACCATAAACCAATCCCTTTCCAAGTAGATAACCACCGTCTGAGAAACTGGCCTCAATGCCCATTCCTTATTAATCCATTCCTCAATATAATTAGCAAAAAATTGTTTACCTTTAACATTACCCACAATGATTCACTCAGTTGCATCCATTGCCTCATCCATCTGGATATCAACCCCTAAGATTAATTTAGGTTTCACCTCCTTCTTCCTTATTACCTTTCCTTTCTTCCTCTTCTACCCAGAGGATAAGATATTCACAAATGAAACTAGAAAGGAATTTTCTTCATCCTCATGGTTTGCCAAGCTTTGTTTCCCACCCACGAGATTAATAAGAGAAAAAAGAAAGTTTTTCAGGCCTTCTAGTGCCAAAGCCTGCCCACCAATGCCACTAATGAGGGGTTGTCCGCCTTCCCTCGTCCCAGAGACCCCACCTTCGGATATCCACCCTGGTCCAAAGCTTTACTTGGGAAATCATGGAACCCTAGCTCAACTTTCCCATATGTTTCCCGTAAAGGCACCCCTACTGAAATAATTACCTCTGATATCCCATTAAAGGGTTTCACTCCTGCAACCCCAGGCTCTTCCTCTAACTGAAAAGAGTTTGAGAGATTGATAGCACAATTTGTAACAGGGACTTTGCAATTTAGTGTTTTGTAAAGGCTCGGGCCCTTGACCAACTTTCCAACCCCCAGTAACTTATTAAGGTATGAATGAAGCCCTTCCTGCCTCTTTAAACCACTAGTCCTAACTATATCTTCCAATCCACCCGTTAAAACCCCAGAAACAGAGACTGTAGGAGATGGTGTGGTACTTACTGGTAAACCCATCGACGACTCGTCAAAAAGGCCTGCCAAAGCTACCCCTTTCATACCTTCATGAATTCCAGAGTTCACAAAACTGTAAACCACCTTTATGGAGGGCATTTTTTACTCTTATAACAAGCTTATTCGACCGCCATAATTACATTCCAGCTCCGTACACAAACTTTTTCCAAGTGGAGACTTCGCTAGCGTAACCCCCTTCACTATCGCCAAGTTCTTCGTTGTTAGTTCCAACCCCCACACCAACAAGATGTCCTCTGGGGCTGGGCCCAAGTCCAAAAAGCTGGACGGAATCACCATCGCTCAAATTAGTGTATAGGAAACTTGGAAACCCAAAAAATCAACTGGTGTGCTCAATGATAAGCCCAATGAAAACTACGAGCCAAACCCAAAGACTATGGAAAAAGATTCACCCTCACCGTACAAAAGCCTGGTTATTAACTTCCCGGGAAGTAAGTGCCACGGGATGAATGATAGACAAGGGGAGAGTAACACAGTAAAACAATGCGTAATGCATGAAAAAACTTTTTTACCTCCGATCACCCAATGACCAGTAAATTATATATATATATATATATATATATATATATATATAATCAAACATAAAAATTATTATAATACATTAAAAGAAATAAACATTAAAATCAAAATAAAACATCAAGAGAATTTTTATTTTTTTTAAACCGTTAAAAAAATTTAAAACAAAAATAAAAAACATTAAAAACATAACACATATCAAAAAAATTATAAAAAAATAAAAATTAAAAATTAAAAAATAAAAAATAAAAAATCCAGTGGGTCCTTATTTCTTTAACATGTTTTTTTTAATTATTATTTTTTAATGGCTTTTAATATGTTTTCTAAATGTGTTTTTTATTGTTTTTTTTTAATTATTTTATGTTTATTAATAGTTTTAATGTGATTTTTAAATTTTTTTTAAGGATTTTGTTTTCAATTTAGTTTTTAATATATATATTTTTTTATTTTTCCAAAAAATATTGTTCTAATTTTTTTTTTTAATTATATATTTTATTTTTTGGTTTTTAATTTTAAGGATTTTTTTCCTTCATTTTTTCAATTGTATGTTTTATTTTAATTTTTTTTTTTTTTAACTAAATTTTTTTCTTAATCTTCTTCCTTGAAAAACAATTAAAAAAAAACTTCAAATTTCATCATGTTTGGATATAAAATTTCATAAAATTTGTTATTTTTCCAACCTTTTTAATTCAAATTTCTCATAATTTTTTATTATTTAACATGTCATTTTTAGCCAAAAAGGTCTTGAAATGCATATTTTTTTAATTATATCTATATGCAAAATGTGTATTTTTTGTCGAGTGTTTAAAATTATTATTTTTTAGTGACAATTATTTTGTGTGTTGAAGTATTAATTAATGATATATAAATATCTAAAAAATCCTAACCTTAAAATATTAATATCCTCATGATGAACCACACTTGTTCGTTCACTTGTTCGTTCGAAATGCGTCAGCCAAAAATTTCTCTTATGTGATTTTTACCAAAAGACTTTGCTTAATATTAATGTTATTATTTTTTTAAACTTTGAAAAAAAAATTAAAAATTTTATTATAAAGAAACATTGCAAAGAAAAACAAAAAATACATGTTTGGATAACCCTTAAAAACACACATCTTAGGACAAAAAATAAGAAGAAGAGAAAGACAACTTGAAAAATGATTAAATAATACATATTAAAAATAATGTGCATACTTAGGACATAAGAAAATTTAAAATAACAAAAATATGTCTTAAAAAAATGTTGATGTTTTTTAAAATAGGCATGAAAATCACCAACATTTAAAAAAATTATCCACATTTAATAATTTAGAAAAATTAAAGTGTCAAAAATATGTTCCAAAAAAGGGTGTATTCTGAATCAACAATTTTTTGCTACTTCAAAAAAATGGGTACTCGGTACAGTTCCCGTTTGATAGTTTACATTGTTAACTGGATGGGGTTTCTACAACAGTTTCATTTAGCGATTAAGTACAAAAAGGGAAGCACAAACAAGTTTTTTGACATGCTTTCAACCCCACCCACATCAAATGTCACAACTTTGAGGACCCTTATGCACATCGATCCATTCACCCATGATGCATATAGAGATGCGTATTCAGAGGATGAGGACTTCAAGGAGGTGTTTCAGTAGTTGTAGAGTCAGATTCATGTGCACAATGGCGACAACACTATTGACTACCATCTCCAGGATGGGTTACTCTATAGGACAGATAAGTTATGTATTTCTAAAGGTGAGTGATTATAGCTAATTTGAAAGGCTCATGCCTCCAAGGTTGTAGGGAACTTTGCTGTAAGGAAGACCATGGCCAACTTCCAGAGGTATGTGTATTGGCCAAAATGCAAGAACATGCAGCTAGTTTCATAAGAGGATGCATGATTTGTTGTATCAGCAAGCCTAGCAATAGGGAACAAGGTCTATATCATCCCTTATATGTGCCCAGTCGTCCTTGGGAAAGTATTTCCATGGGCTTTGTGGGAGGTTTACCAACAACTAAGAAAGGACATGACTACTTATTCATGGTAATTGACAAGTTCAACAAGATGTGTGTTTTGATGCCCCGTAAAGAGACCATAAGTGGGCAAGAATCAACAAACGTGTTCTTTAGTTGGGATACTAAGGAGCGTCATTGTAGACAATGACACAAGATTTCTTACTGCATTTTGGACTACATTGTGGAAAACACTGGACATAAAGTTGAAGAGATATACAACATTTCATTCGCAAACAAATAGGCAGACAAAATAGTCAACAAGACTTTGGTGCAGCTTATGAGGGGATACAACCAAAAGCATCCAAAGACATAGGACGAAAATATGGTATATATACAACATTATTAAAACAAAGCAATCCACACTTCTATAGGAAAGTCCCCATTCGAAACTTGTTTTTGACATTTTCCACCTTCACCTTTGGACATTGCATATGCGCAAAAAGGAGGAGTAAGGGAAGATCTTATAGGGGATGCTTTGAGGGCTGAAAAATTATAAAAAAGATCAATCAAATCCATATACAGGTACAAGAGACACTGTAGAAGTCATGGGAGAAGAGGTCCAAAACTACAAGATAAGGGTAGCGCAACCTTTAGCAGATTGGGTTGAAAGGACAACTTCCAGGAAAAGCGAAATGGTACACCAGAGAGAAGGTGTAGCACAACTTTCCTCACCTCATTCAATAAAAGATTTTGGGGACCAAAAGCCTCCCAAAATGGGGAAGTGCGATATGTTTTGGATCGTTATATTGTTTTTAATTTATAATGATTCTTTCACAGTGGAAAAAGGGGAAGAATTAGCTCTCAAGGCCATTTTTCCCAGCAGGACACAGTTTGATGGGGTCTAAAACCTTTCAGGAGCGTTTTGAGGCATCAAACGACATTTTTTGGGCATAAAACTTTTCTGCTCTAATGTGGCACATTTTTCTCTTATTTTGCACACAAGGACCTTTCCAACGACATAAGAATCACATCAATTAGAGTCCATTTGCTAAAGTTATGCCACTCAGAATTTGACCTTCCTGTTTTCACCACCATAATTCAAGAAGATGTCATGCCAGCACCCATTATTCATGGCAAGAGGGCTAACCACATGATTATGATGTAGAAGACTCTAAAAGAGTCTATATTGTAACTCTAGTTAAGAGTTGAGGTTGTCAAACCTAACCACTAGTAGGCTATCGTGTTGTGTTATAACTAGGTCACTAGAAGGAAAATGAGTTTCATTCTTTCGAATGCATTTGTTCCATAGCTAAGCAAAAAGAGTCAAGCGGGATAGGAGATAGAGTAGACAAAGAAGATTTGTGCACATTAGTAGCCCATGGGCCACAAGCCAAACTTCTTTATATTTGCAGCCATATTTCCTTTCAGAGAAAGGGAGCAAAGCAACCTCACCTCCCAACTAGGTTTTTCTCTTGAAAGAGTTTCCCAGGTCATATCTTGTATCAAATGCATGTGTGAGCTTTTATTTCATTGCTCTCTATTTTTTGCATAATTTTTAAGTTCGCATGCATGCACTACTAACAGTAAATCTACAGATTAGAAATATAATAAAACTGTAATAGTGTATAATTTTACATTTTTAAATATAATTTTATCAAATCTATTATGACGAACTATCAAGTGGAATTCCACGATTGTTTACCGATTATCTAGGGTATTTAAAATTTACTATGTTTCTATGTATTGGAAATGTGCAATTTTTTGGGGGAAATTTTGCAAAATATATTAAATATTTCAATATAAAATTGTAGTTCGGTGACCCCACAAAGGCAAGAAAAATATTTTGTGGCTATATTGGAATATTGAAGCGTCTGAAGTATATAAATGGTTCTAGCCATGAGTCTAGCAATTTTAATACAAATGCTACCCGTTCCGTTTAAAAAATAAAACATTACTAGATTATTTAATGAAGGCAAATGTAGAGTGGGGTAATATTTCTCCGTGAAGACACTATACATAACAATTAAAAATTCTTTAGAATAATTTAGCAAGGACATATGCTCTTGTGAATGACATTATCTTATTTCATACTTTCTATCCAAAGCATTTTCTTGTTTCAAGAAATCCATATATCATTTTGATACACATGTAATTTGGAACAAAGACCAGAGATCCCACATTAAAAAGTCATTTTTAATAGAAAAATAAACTGCAAAATTGAAGAGCTCTATGTGCTATTGCGATTTGGCTACACAATTAGGAAAGAAAATATTGTTTTTAATTAATTAACAACTTATCAACTAACATAGTCCATCATTTTAAGAATCGTAGTATAAACAAGAACCGCTGCGAAGCAGCAAGTCCCTGCTGGCAGTTAAAACAGTATAATAATAGCCATGCAGACTCCTTGATTACGAAGTCCCTTACATGCGGTTTTTGCATGAATGACAGGTGTCCTCTGCATTGCAGGTGTCAAACAGCGAAGGTATTTTGGGCTGCTTTCGTTTCGTTTCGTCCAAATCGAACCTCATTACCTTTATTGCCTCTGTCTATGTCTTGACTACGGTTGCTTCTTTCTCTTCCGCCTTGGCCTCTGATGCTACTTCCTATGCTTTCCCTGCTTCCTCACGGTAAACAGAGTGCACTGGCTTTGGCTCTGGCTCTGCTGCGGAATCTACTGCTTGCAGATAAACAAAGTTCATTGCAATTAGTTCTGTCTCTGCGACTTATGCCTATGTATCTACCTCCACTACTGAGTCAACCAGATATAGTTTCACCGGTGTTAGCGACGAAGGGATTGTTTGCAAGAGAAGGTTGCCAAGTTAAGATACGAGTAGGAGGCATGCCATGCATAGTATAAAAAAGGGCAGAGAAGAGGATTGATGGATAGAGGGAAGATACATATATTATATAGATGCCCCAAAAAGCAGTAGGAATCGGCTGCTGGTGGAAGGTTTTGCAGGAAATGAATCACTAGTATAAGAAGGGGACAAGGACATCTTTATTTGGAGCTCTGTGTTTCATCACTTTCTTCGTCCCTCGGATCTCTAAAGAGGATTTGGTCAAAATGTGTTTTTACATGAGCAGAATAAGGTTGTCTGCAGGTGGAATGGAAGAGTAAACTTCAGGCAGCTGGTGGAAAACTCTTGAACCAACTAACACGCGGTGAGATTGCAGAATAAGCTTGGATTTAAAATGCATGCTTATTGTTAAGATTGCAGAACAAGCCTGGCTTTGAAATGCATGCATATTTTTGTAGCTATGAAGTATATTTGTGAGTATATTTGGGGTATGAATGCAAGACAAGCATGGTTTTGAAATGTGTACACATGCCCATTACTTTAAACTTTAAGATACAAAGTATTTTTGAGTATATATTGAGCAGGAATTTTAACAATGCACTGGTTTTTGTTTGTGTTGAGAAATTGCCAGATGCTGATTGCTTGATTATAAATGAAAACACAATTGATACATATAGCTCCGAGATAGAAAAAGCATCGTGAGTTGTTTTTCCTCTTTTAAGGGATACCTCACAATGTACATTTTTATTCTAGTAGAAGGTGGATGCATTGCTTATTGTTATTAGCTTTCTCATATTATAGGAAGTTGCGATCATACCTTTGACGTTATTTCTATTAAATGAGTGTTAACAGGAGTTTCAAAGTACCAGTACTTAGGGAGTCTTTTCTAGTTGACTGTTTGGAAAGGAAAAAGCGGCTCCCAATGGACCGCTATAAAATTGAAGAAGCCTCAAGGTCAGATTTGGTAAAAGTCAAGGTCAAGGGTAGAAGTTTTATTCATGAGGAATCGGGTTTGCAGGAAACAGGTCACATCCTTGAAGAAGGGAAAAATATTTACAATACAACTCTGAATAAGTGTAGTATGCAAGTTGCCCTAACTTGATTGCTTTTTGTAGATCCTGCTCTTCGTAACTGCCAAGGATTATGAAAAGGTCATTCCATCATTTCAAGAAGCTGCAAAAGCGTTTAAGGGAAAGATATCGTTAGGCACAATTCACTCGCTGAACACATGTAATTATGTTGACACTTGTTCTTAGAGTTTCCTCGTTACAATTATTACATGGAGGACTCCTTTGGCACTATTATCATCTGAAACCTGCACTTCCTTTGGGGTTGAATTGTTGTTTAATCTGAGATTCCAGCAGGATGAAAATCTGTTTGTAATTGTTTCTGTTTATATGTGTATTTTGCCAGATCCTTTTTGTGCAGGTTGATTCTGACAATACTGATGTTGGGAAACCAATTACGGAATACTTTGGCTTAAGTGGAGATGAACCAAAGGTAGATTATGTTCAGAAAATTTTGTATTTGAATTTTCTCTGTGCTGAATAATTTTAGATGAGTCATCCATCCTTCGCTCCAGGGATAATATTAGTTTGTGGTGTATTATGTTTGTTTTCGCTTCTTAGAAATAAAATATTTTAATATCTAATTATTTTATAGGTAATTGCATGTGTTTTATCTGGAGAGCCCATCAAATATCTGTTTGAAGCTGAAATAAATGCGGATAACATCAAGGTAAGTCTCATTTTCTGATATGTCCTATTTGATTATCCAAGGAAGTTTGTCAAATTAATCGAATATGATTTGAGCTTGCACAGGAATATTGAGCTCTAGAAATAACTATGTCATATCAAATACTAACTAGTTATTATATCTGCTTAATATAATCTAAACTGCATGGTGAAAGTGATAAGCATTAACTGCCTTGAAAAACCATGAATTTTAGTTGTGGCAACAGAACATTATCACAAAGTGTTTAACAGTTTGTTTCGACTGTTATGCAAAAACTCTCTAGTAAGAGGAAGGGCAAATACGCAAAAACGCAGGGCAGCAATTTGTTGTTTCAAAATGCTTTCATCTTTCTCTATATCAATCAGTTAAGCGATAGGTGGTTTACCTGTTTAACTTTCGACATGTATACTTTCATAATGCAGGTAACTAGACGCGTTGATGGCCTCAATTGCTCCAACAGCGCACAAGACTACAGCCAAACGGTGGAGCGCTTCATCAGAGTATTAGCAAGGCACTGGACTCCATTATTACGCAGAAAACTAAGACTCAGGGACTCCGAAGACTCAAAGACTTGGGCTTATGGACCAAACTCTCCTATGCAATCTGGCGAAAGGGACAACTCTTCCAGTTTATGGAATGGCACCTAGATTGAAGCGATGGTACCTGGCAGGCGAGCAGGCGCACTAGAGCTTCTTCGCAAATGGACATGCCACCTTGCTTCTTCACAAATGGATATGCCACCTTGCCGTGAAGCTTATGAGCTTAGAATTGCTTCTTTGCAAATGGACATGCCACCTTGCCGTGAAGCTTATGAGCTTAGAATTAATTCAATTCAGTTCAGTTTCAGTATAACATTTAATGTTTTAAACTAATGCTAAACTAATGCTAGCATTAATTTACTCTGCCCAATCGAAAAAAGAATATAACCTACATAACCTATGTTTTAGCCCATCCTGCCTCATCCTGCCTCGGGAAGAGGCCAAATAAGACTGTCACATTAATTTTTCAATAAAAGTTTGGTTATTTGTAATAGTTCGCTTGTTATTTGTAATGTTAAGCAGGTGAATTAATGTTAAATACCATTCTTCCGATTCCTATAGTCCTTGGCCATTGCCAGATGGCAGGGACTAATAAATAATTTAGGTAGTCTTGAAATTTTAAATCAGAAATAACAATTGCAACTACCCAACACTACCAGAATTATCAACTTATGTAATTCATCAATATGCATTTTACACAATTCTTTTGGTTTAAAAAAATGCATTACTAATTGTTTGATTCTCTTAGCAAACCTAACATAAATGTTAGAAAACGGAATTTGGATAAACATCCATCCGATTAAACATATGAAAAAATTTCGTCTACCACTTGGCGAATTTGAATGAAATGATTGATCAAGTTCACCGAGAATCACAATTTTAAAAGTAACTATACAACTATTTTAAGATGTTATATATAATAAATATAAATCTCAATTTAAATCAATATTTTTATTAATAAATTAAAATTATGGTCAATTAAAATTTTTAAATTAAATATATAATTATTTTTAAATTTTATATTAAATTTAGATTTAAATCGATATTTTTATTAATAGATGAAATTTATGAAAAATTTAAAATTTAAAAATAAATATATAGTTATTCTCAAATTTTATGTATTTTAAATATAAATATAAATTTAGTGTTTTGAATTTTCATAAAGAGGAGGAATTATTATTATTGTTATTATTATTTTGATAGAAATTTTATAATTCAATATGAGGAAGATGATGTAGTAAATCATTGAATCTAATAATAATATGCAGTATGAATCTATCTAAACCCCATAGAAAGATCAAATCTCATACAAACTCTATCAAAATTAAAATAGATTTATTTTTCAAATAAATTTATGGTTTTTCTTCATAATACTATTTATATTATATATAAATTTTACATAACTATTAAATATTTTTATTTTTAATTATTAGTTTTTTTATTTAATATGTTTAATAATTTTTATAAAAAATAATAATAATAATAATAATGGTAACGTGCATAGCATTGATTTTATATACAAAAGACACTTAAAAAACATTGTGAATATTAAATTTTTTGTGTATGTTTCTTATTAAATTTAAAGATACATTTTTAAAAATTATAATTAAAAATATAAATTATAATTATTTTATTAATCAAGTAAAAAAATCAACATATATTTTATTAATCTTTAACAAGATTTACAAACATTTCCATAAAAATGACCCTATGGAAATGTGGGCCATACTAAGAGTTAACAATTTTCCAAATATCAATTAATCCCACTTTGAACGAGCATGAAAGCTCCCTGTAAACTAAAATATCTTAGTTTTCCTAGAATCTGGAGCGAGATTAAAAGTTCATGAAAGGAAAAAGGAATTGGACAAACCATTAGCTCCATGGGAACGATCAGAGCTAATTCGCTTTCCCCATTGATGAACGGAGAAGTAGATATTACCTGGAAGCATTGTAAGTCCTTCCTTTGATAATCTGTCACGTACGAAGTTGAATTCACTGGGGAGATTTTCAAATATGGAAATATTAGTATATTTTTAATTATATTTTTATTAATTAAACTTAAACATCAAGTTTAAAATATATTATGAATCATCATTATTTTAATGTAATATATTAGGAATTTTTTGTTAAAAAATTAATTTGAATTTTAATAATAATTAAAAAGAATTATGATACAATAAATTGAATTAATATATTTATTATTATTATTATTATATTTTACTTTTTATTTATTTTTTAATTGATTTAATATTTTACTATAGTTTTGAAAACACTAATGCTCAGTAATATACAATGTTAATTTTAAGTTAATTTAAAAATAATAAGTAAATTTAATTTGTCATATATATAGTTAGAAATTTTTGAAGAGAATTGTGTATTGGATTTTTTGATCCATCTAATGATGGTTACTTCATCCATGTGAGTAAACGAGTGTTGAATATATACAACTTGAGTGGGTCTAATGGTTAAGAGCATGTGTTTCCTCCTAAGAGGTCACAGGTTCAAAACCAGAGGGGGTAAGGTATGTATGCCTTGGTAGAATTAGTTAAAATTGGATAATAATAATAATATATATTACACATTGAAAGAAATTTAAATAATGATGATGCATATCAATAACCATGATATTAGTCAATTGGGGTTATCAAGAGTGGTTGTGTCAAATGGCTACCTAGTATATATATATATATATATATATATATATATATATATAATGTGGCATTAATAAAAATGTTTGATACATCAGATGGAAAATGTCGGTCATGTACATAAGCATGCACCTTACAATAAACATCTAGTAAAATTCTCAATACCCTGCAGTCAAAATTTCCAGATTTAAGCACCACCAAAAAAAAGAAAAACTCCCAACATCTACAGGCATACAGGTACAAGAAGGCCAAAATATACCCCAGATCAAAATTCAAAGGATCCTCCAGCACATATAGATCCATCCATCAGCAGTTCAAATTCCATCTTGCCAAAACAGAGGAGCAGTCCATGTTTAGACAGGGCATCAACCATCCCATTTTGTTCCCTATATACATGAACAAAGGAGATGTCATCGAAATAAGGAACGATATTCACGATCTGTGCCATCCAATGGTGTAGGGAGGGGATTTGGAAGGAATTTTGTCCCAATACCCACTCAATGATAAATTTCGAATCCCCAACAATCTTAATAGATCCAATCTCCAACCATTTCACACATTTCAGGAGCCCCAAAAGAGCCACAATTTCAGCCTTGAAGTTTGTACCCTCCCCCCCGTGCTAGTAAAAACGATATTCCATTTCAAGACTGAGCTTGATGAGTGCCCCAAACCCACAGTTTCCATCTTTCTCTACCCAATCAAAAAAACCCATTAGGAAAGAATCACCCATATCTTAGTAGGAGACAACTCGCCTGGAGAGTCGAGGCATTCATGGAACATTCTTCAAAAAATTCCCAATAATCTTAAGACATGTGGCAGCAATGAGAGGGACTTTGTCCTAAAAAATAACAACATTTCGAGAGATCCAAATGCCCCAAATCACATATAGCGGGACTGTCCTGAAGGCTCTGTGTCTACTAGACCAATAATAGAGGCATGTGTAAATAGACTTTCAAATAGAATCCACTATTATCCCCAATAACATAGAAATGCGCCTCCAAAATTCTTTCACAAAAGAGCATCCAATAAATAAGTGGAGGCAATCTTTAGCAACATTTCTACATAATTGACATCTACAAGGACCAAGATAACCTCTTTTCATCAAATTATCCTATGTGAGAATTCAATTGAACATACTCAACTAAGAGAAGTATTTTAGCTTTAGAAGGGCCTCCCACTTCCACATAGAAATAGTTCAATCCTCAAAGGGAGATCTCATAGGATAACTAGAGATGTATAGGTAAAATTCTTTGACTATTATCTTTTCGTTTACATCCTTGCCACCCCAAGTAAGAGAGTCATCCTTGTTGGTGAGTGAGATACATGCAGAAACTAAATTATATCTATTTGTTTCTCATTCTAGTTCCAAACTAGCCGATAAACCCAAGTCCCATGAGTCGGGCCATATATGTTCATGAGTTCCCTGAAACTTGGTGATTTGTAAATATGCTAGGAAACATATACCCCTTTGGTGCAGATATTGAATGATTTGTGGAGAAAGGCAGTGGTTCCCAGAAAATCCCTTAATGGGATCCAATCTGATCTAGATTTTTCTTCCATCTCCAACTTGCAATCGCAGGTTTCCATATAGCCAATCTTTCGACAATATCATGCTCCTCCAAATGTATGAGTGTCTTTTGGTTTGTGGAGCCCCTACTTTAACCCATTCTTCTAAACTACAGAGTCTGAGATATTTCCCTTGTACAACCTCCTACCAAATTCCGTGAGAGTTAAAATCCCTCCATAGGTTTCTAGAGAGAAGTTATAAGTTGAAGCGCTTGGTGTCTCTCATGCCCCAATCCCCCATCTCATAGGGCCCAGATAGAGCCTCTGGTCTGCTAAGGTGTATATTTCTATCGTTTATAGCACCATACCAGAGAAAGCATGCAATAATTGCATCAATTTTCTTAATGACTAAAGGGGGGATGAGAAACAAATGCATCCAATATATAGATATCCCCTGAAGCACAACTTTGATCATAATGACTCTGCTGCCAATAGAAAGCCATTTGTGGTCCCACATGAATTTATTACTTTTGACTTTAAGGATCAGCTAGTCCAATCCACTATTCGGTAGCTAATTGGCTTGAGAAAACAACCTAGATACTTAAAACCAGAGGACATAGTTGTTGTTTTGATGCCAAAGAGGGAAACTATTTGTGTAATGTGGGCAAAATTCTTCTCATCTGATATAATCTCTTATTTGAGTTGGTTAATAATTAGGCTTGAGGCCCTCCCAAATGAAGAGAAAATTTGATAGAATGATTCTCATTTAGAAATCACCATTGCCCCAAAACAGAGTACATCGTAATCGAAAAGGAGGTGTGTGGATGAATAATTCACCGATACCCTACAACCAGAAATAGCCCCTGTAATTTTTTCTTCTCTAATATTTATGTTGAGCGAATCCATGCCAAGAATAAATAGGAGGGGAGAGAGTGCACACCCCTACCTCAAACCCCTAGAGATTTTGAAAAATTCGGTAGGGTGTCCATTGATTAAGACTGCCACCAAGGCAAATGTTACACAAGCCATAATTCACCTTAAATACCTATGAGGGAAACCAATCCTGTGAAGGATAAATCAAAGGAAGTCCCAATCCACATGGTAATAGGCCTTCAATAGATCAACTTTCATGATATAGTTCTTTTATTTTCAAATTTTAAGAGAGTGGATAGTTTCTTGGGCTATTGCCACAACATCTTGAATTTTCCTATCAGAAAGAAAGCCAAATTACTTTGGGCAAACATGTAGGGAAAGGATCTTTTTTATTTTGTTAGCTATCAATTTAGATATGATTTTATAAACATAATTACAAATAGATGTAGGCCTAAAATCAATGAAGCTTAAGGACTATGACTTTTTAGGGACAAGGGTCAGAAAAGTAGCATTTACAACACCTAAAATTCGACCAGAAACTTGAGCTGCTTCCACCATTTGGATAAGATTTGGGCCCATGAGGTCAAAGAAGGAGATAGAAAGTTCCACGAGCCAACCATCCGGCCCCAGAATACTGTGCTTGGCCATCTCTTTCATACAGTGGATAATCTCTTCTTCAGTGACAAGGATTCTATTTTCTTTGATGAACCTCCAATCCTGTTGTGAATCGGAATCCTAAAAGCAATTAGGAAAATTTGCAATGAGGTGGTCGATTCTTTTACATCCATTGCACTTGAAGGGGATTTCCCATAAATCCACTTATTGTCTAATGGAAAATGAAGCTCAAATTATATATATGGCCTTAGGAAGCCTAGTAGACAGGTCCACCTCCACTAGGAACCACGTTGCTCTTTTGTCAAGGAGGTCGGCTCTACCTTAATCCACATAGTATACTTTCCCAATCCTACTAGCGATTTCTGGGATGGATTTCTTGATCAGATTTCAAGTGGAAGACCAGGGAATTTTCCCCATATAATATGCCTTTTTGGGGATTCTAGAACTGGATCAAAACCAATATTCCATCACTGCAGAATTAAATATCCCTGACCCCTCACCTAGGGGAGATCCAAAATCATGTTAGCATCCTCTTCCTTTAAGAAATGAAGGCCAAACCAACCATTCACCAACACACTCACTTTAGGTCTGTATCCAAGCATGGAACTCCATTGTTTTTTTATCCATTTTTTCATATGTACCCTTGTGTATGATGCATATGCCCATTGTTCCACCAAAACCTTTTTTTGCAGCCTAGCGAAATTCTCTCAATAGACGTCGACACCCAGAGTAAGGCTTTGAATAACCTCCCAAGCTTGCATTGGCTTTTTCCTCTTTTTATTAACCTTTCCGCGTCCAAAACAATCTTCAGGCTCAAATCAATCATCAAAGGCCCCAAAAGAATCCATGTACCTTGGAAACTATGGATCCTTATCGGCTGGGAGGGAAGAATGACTTCTATCTCTTTTTGTCGCTTCAATATTTGTCGCGATGGTTATGTCCACCAGTTCATCGGCATTGAGGATGTTGTCAAAAAATTCTTATTGACCATCCATGTCAACTGCTGAGTTGTACGAAATTCAAATATCCCCACAGGCACAAATACCCGCCAAATGGCCGAAATTAGTAGTCGTCAGGGACTCCACACGACCTGCGATTTTAGGGTAGATTTTGCATCAGAGCTAGATTATTTAATTTATTTGGTATGGGGCCCAAATGAAAGTCAAATTTGGATGGTTATTTTTTAAATGTGACAACAAATTATGTAATTATGTATTTATGAGTAAAATATTTGTTAATTACTACCAGTTAGTTTTGTAAGTTAGTAACAAGATTCATAACAAATAGCAGTTATGTAACAGAGGAGAGGCTCATTTGAAACCAATGAATGCCCGAGAGAATGTGTCATGGAGAATCATTCTTGATTAATAAAATATCCAATCCCTTGCCCAGTGGATGTTTCCTTGATACCCTATCAAGGTTTTTACCACGTAAAAGAACTTGTGTTTACTTGTGTATGAATTTCGGTTTCCATTCAGTTTTTCTTTACCTTTCCTTCTTTTTAAATAAATTCTAGAGAACTTCAATTGGTATCAGAGCTCAAAGGTTAAGAACAGTAGAAGTTAAGAAGAGCCTGAGAGACAAAGTTTTCAAACTTATACCACAGTGGTCGAGCCTGTTTCTGTCGGAGAGAGGTTAAACGAAGTGTGTTGAAGTCGCTACTGGAGAGAGAGGTCTGACGTCACCACTGGAGAAAGGGAAGTCATTGTGTGTGATTTGCAGAGCCTGTCTAGAGCCACCAAGAGTTCTTTGTTGAGTCATTGTCTGCAATGATGAGCAACCAAAATCAGTCGCTCGTTTGTTGAACCAACCACCAAGAGTTTGTGGAGATGACCGATTGAATGAACCGTCGGTAGATGGAGAAAACTAAAATTGTGCAGATAACCCCGATTGTCTGTGGCATCATTTTACCATTTACTTCCTGAGAAAGGCCTAGCCACATTTTTTTTCCCGTCAGTTGAAGAAAACAGGAAGATGAGGTTGTTTTCATCGAGAAATGAAGTTCGGACAAAAAGTTTTTGCAAATTGTTGTGGAGAACCAGTTGAAATTACAACACTGTTTTGCACCGTGGAGGCCGGATAATCTTTTTTGTTACAACAAAATTTGTTGAATAAATATGCAATAGGGTTTCATTGAATTGAAGAAAAAAGAGGAATTTTCAAAAAAATGTTGTAGGGTTTCAGTAAATTAAAAAAAAAAAGGAACATTTATTTTTGGGAAAGGAACAGAATTCTTGAATCTTGTTTTTAAACAGAAATTGGAGTAAAGTTTTTTTGTTCAGAATTCTACCCAAGAAACCAGAAAATATTGAAAATCCTAGTTGGAAGAAGGGAAATCAATTTTTATTTTAAGAAACCCTAGTTGAAAGACGAAAACCCTAGGAGGAAGGATTTGTAGGAAAGAAATGGCTAAAATCATGAATGCAAAGTTCGACGTGGAGAAATTGATCGGCAAGAATAAATTTGCTCTATGGAAACTAAAAGTTATGGATTTTCCTGTGCAACAAGGGTTGCACAAAGCATTGAATGGGGTGAAGAAGAAACCTGTTAGCATGATAGATTCGAACTAGGAGGACTTGGATGCCAAGCTCTCAGTACCATCAGGTTATGTCTGACGGCTGAAGTTCTCTTCAATATAGTTGAAGAAAATTCAGTAGCAGGATTATGGGGACCAAATCATTAACCAACAAAATTTATTTAAAAAGAAAATTGTACAGTCTTCAAATGAAGGAGGGTACAAAAATTGCAGAACATCTAAATTTTTTTAATACACTTATTTTCCAATTTTCGAATATGGAAGTTAAATTTTAGGAAGAAGACAAAGCTATCACCTTGTTGTGTTCCCTGCCTGAGTCATGGGACCACTTCGTTACCTCTATCAGTTTGAGCACAACTGAGTCCTTGGAATTTGATTCAGTTGTGGGAGCTTTGTTAGCTGAAGAAGTAAGGAAGAAGTCCAATGTTGAAACCTCTGCATCAGAAGCCATGGTAGCCAGAGGATGGTTAAAAGAAAGAGGGGAGAAAACAAGGGGTTCTTCCAGATCAAAATCAAAGGGCAAGAAGTGTAAGGCAAAATGTTGGTACTGCAATAAAATTGGACACCTCAAGAAAGATTGTTGGAAATAGAAAGAGTCTGAAAACCCAAAGAAGGAAGAAAATCAAGTTGATTCAGGTATGATTGATGAAGTTTTATCTGTTGAAGAATTATGTATGGTAGATGAAACTTTACCTGTATGTAATGTCTCTCAGAATTTTGAAAGTTGGTTGTTAGACTCTGGTGCTTCTCATCACATGAGTCCACACAGAAATTGGTTTACTTCATATGAAGCTGTAAATGGTAGTTCTGTGTTTATGGGTAATAATGTATCATGTCAAACTATTGGGATGGGAAATATCAGAATTAAAATGTATGAGAACATAGTTAGAACATTAACTAATGTTAGACATGTACCTGAATTGAAAAAAAAATTGATTTCTTTGGGAGTGTTGGATTCAGATGGTTATAATTTTACAGGTTAGAATGGACTGCTAAAAGTCTCAAAAGGCACCCTAGTTTTTATGAAGGCAGAAAAGGTCAGAAATCTTTACAGACTCAATGGAAGTACTCAGGTCAGTGAAGTAGCAATTGTGTCAGAGAAAGAATAAGGTACTCGCCTATGGCATCAACGATTGGGTCACATGAGTGAGAAAGGTCTTCAAGTACTAATAAACCGTAAATTACTTCCTGATTTGAAATCCTTGAAGTTAGATTTCTATAAACATTGTGTATATGGAAAACAGTGTAAACAGAGGTTTAAAATTGGAAGTCATAATAGTAAAGAAATTTTGGACTATATTCATTCTGATCTATGGGGACCATCTCCTGTTGTATCGTATGGAGGTGCTTTACATTTCTTAACGTTTATTGATGATTTCTCCTGGAAAGTTTGGGTCCTTATGTTGAAAAAGAAAGATGATGTATTCAATTTCTTTAAACAATTTAAAGCAATGGTAGAAAAAAGAACAGGAAAATCAATTAAATGTTTGAAAACTGACACTGGTGGTGAATTTACTTCTCTAGAATTTGAACAATACTATAAGGATAAAGGAATTGTTATACATAAATTCTTGTTTATACTCCTCAGCAAAATGGTGTTGTTGAAAGTATGAATCAGAATATTATGGAAAGAGAAAGAAGCATGATCAACAATGCTAACCTAGAGGAAAACGTGAAGAAGATGCAAAGGAAATTGTTGAAGTTTCAGAACCAGTTTAGCAACCAATCACTCTAAGAAGGTCTACAACGGAAAGGAAAACTCCCAAAAGGTATGAAGATTCCGCTTCATCTTTTGCTTTGATTATTGAATATGTGGAACCTTCTTGTAATCAAGAAGCAGTGGATGATATGGATAGCAAAAAATGGAAAACGGTTACGGAAGAAGAAATGGATTCCTTAGCCAAGAACAATACCTGGGATCTTGTAGAACTTCCTGAAGGGAGAAGTGTTTTTGGATGCAAATGGGTCTTCAAATTGAAACGAAAATTTGATGGAAGTATCGAAAGGTATAAGGCGAGGCTGGTAGAAAAAGGGTATTCTTAGGTTGAAGGTATTGACTTTCATGAGATTTTTTCACCAATTGTAAAACTTGTTTCTCTTCATACTATGTTGGCACTAACTACATTACTTAACCTTGAGTTAGAATAGTTAGATGTTAAAACAACTTTTCTACATGGTGATTTGGATGAAGAGATATATATGGAACATCCAGAAGGTTTTGTACAAGATTGTAGCAAAAGATTAGTTTGCAAGCTCAAGAAATCATTGTATGGCCTGAGGCAGTCTCCCAGGCAATGGTACAAGAAGTTTGACTCCTTCATGGTGAGCCATAACTTTATTAGAAGTGAGTATGGTCATTGTGTATACTTCAAGAGTTTCAGTGACATATTCATTAAATTAGTTTTGTATGTTGACGATATGCTTATTGCAAGCAAAATCATGGAAGAGGTCAACAGGTTAAAGACTTAGCTCTCTAGGACATTTTATATGAAGGATCTTGGAGCAGAAAAATATATCTTGGGCATAGAGATACACAAAGACAAGAAAAATGGTAAGATTTGGCTATCACAACAAAAGTACATGGAAAGAATAATTGAAAATTTTGGTATGAATAGTGTGAAACCTTTTAATGTTCCATTAGCTTCCCATTTTAATATTTCTTCGGTTTTGAGTCCTAGAACTGGTGAATAAAAGCAGTATATGTCTCATGTACCATATGTTGATGTTGCAGGAAACTTAATGTATGTGACGGTATTTACAAGACCTGGCATTTCACATGCAGTTGGAGTTGTAAGCAGGTTCATGGCAAATCCAGGTGAAGAACATTGGCGAGCAGTGAAATAGGTGCTTCAGTATTTAAGAGGCACAAGTGACCATTGCATCATCTTTAATGGTAGTGAAGGATCAGTCTGCAGATATGTGGCTGTTGATTATGAAGGTGATTTGAAAAAAGGAGATCTACTACAGGTTATGCCTTTACTCTTGCAGGTGGAGAAATTAGTTGGATTTCAAACCTTCAAGAAAAAGTTGCCTTGTCCACTCCCGAAGCGGAATATATAGCTGCTTGAGATGCCAGTAAAGAAGCAATCTAGTTAAAGGGTCTACTTGATGAGATTGGAAGGACGCAAGAGAGAGTGAATGCATTCTGTGATAGTCAGAGTGCTATTCACTTGGCTACAATTCCAAATTATCACAGCAAGACCAAGCACATTGATGTAAGGTATCATTTTCTAAGACATGTGATCGATGGTGGAAAAGCAGCTCTCAAGAAGGTCCATACATGGGAAAATTGTGCGGACATATTCATGAATCCAGTTATAGTAGAGAAGTTGCGATGGTGTTTGGCTTCTCTTGGCTTGCAGAAGAGATGATGAATGGGCATGGGCAAGGGATTAGGAAAATTGTTGTCAAGGTGGAGTTTGTTGAAATGTGACAACAAATTATGTAATTATGTAATTATGAGTCAAATATTTGTTAATTAATGCCAGTTAGTTTTGTAAGTTAGTAACGAGATTCATAATGAATAATAGTTATGTAATGAAGGATAGGCTCATATGAAACTGGTGAATGCTCGAGAGAATGTATCATGAAGAATCATTCTTGATTAATAAATTATCCAATCCCTTACCCCATGGATGTTTCCTTGATACCCTGGCAAGGTTTTTACGACGTAAAAGGACTTGTGTTTACATGTGTATGAATTTTAGTTTCCATTCAAATTTTCTTTACCTTTCCTTCTTGTTAAATCATACATTTTAATCTTGACATTTCCCATCCCAACAGTTTGATATGATACATTATTACCCATAAACACAGAACTACCATTTACAACTTCATATGAAGTAAACCAATTCCTATGTGGACTCGTGTGATGAGAAGCACCAGAGTCTAATAGCCAACTTTCAAAGTTCTGAGAGACGTTACATATAGGTAAAGTTTCATCTACCATATATAATTCTTCAGCAAATAAAACTTCATCAATCATATCTGAATCAACTTTATTTGCTTCCTTATTTGGGTTTTCAGACTCTTTCCATTTCCAACTGTTATTCTGATTTTTCTTGACTTGAGCATTGTTTGGTAAATGTGAGTCTCTAGCCTATGTTATTACCATTTTCTATATGCATCAGGAAATTCTCCAGTTCTTGTACTCACTAGATAAAACCACATCTTTTTCAGCTATTTTATCATAATTTGGAAGTTGGAAACCTTTCCCACACCCAAACGTTTATGAAAGCAAAATTGTATGTAATTTAGGGCCCAAACGAGCATCCAAATTGGTTGGTTAGCCTTTAGCCAACGAAATTTAGCCCTTCCAGGTGAAAAAAAGAAAAATAGGGGCATTCATCGCTAATGACCCCGCACAACCTGTGAATTTAAAGGACATTATTTTATTCAATTTATGTAGAGTGGGGCCCAACGAAAGTCCATAATGTTTGGTTACCCTCTGACCAATGCTATGCAACCATTTCAAAAATAAATAAATAAAGGAAAAGAAAAGAAATTGGGGCAGAGCCCCCCTCCACTTGTCTATCATTGCCTCAAGCCCCACATATTGGCCCTTACAGTGTACCCAACCCCCTATCCATCTGCCTTGTGTCCGAGTTTGGATCCCAATGAAACCCCTATGAGAAATCGTCCACCCACTAAATTCAAATCCAAGGATTCATCCACCTCTCTAAGCAATACTCTGCAACAGCCACCACCCTCCCTTGAAAACTAGAGAACCTTCCCCTGGTGGATGCAGACCAAGTACACCCATGAAGTAACGCCTTGGCGGTGGAGCTAATCACACATCCTATCAGGAAAATTAATTCCAATTCAAAAATATGAACCCCTTACCAACCAGAATCTATTCCCTGTGTAGGAATAACAATGGCCACCCACAACCTCGTTGGCTTTGGCCAGGTGACCAAACCATCGAAGAGAAATGTCCTATGTTCATAGTGCAAGATATGAAATGCCCCCTTTCTGAAACATACACTCTAGACCCATCCTATGAGAAGGAGTTTCAAATTGTCCACCCAAATCCCACTAGCTATTGATGAACTTGGATATGCATTATGAGAACCATCCCAAAACACTTGCTTTTGATCAGATTATGAACATGTAACTTGTAAGTCACAACTCAGAAAACTATGCCAACATAAATAACACTTGAAACGGCTACCTGCAACTCTAAATATCAAAATTTCATCCCCAGACTCCATACATTCAACATGATCTATCAGATCATTCATTAATTGTTCATAGTCTTAGCAAAATTCATAATGATTTTGTATGTATCAAAATGGATCCCATAACCCCACTCTCTACCAACACCAGTTAAAACCCCTGAGAATCTCCAAAACCACTTGTGTGTCATGGAGGGTGTTCGACATCTTCATATCCTAAATATTCAGATGGAATCCCGCTCAAACACTTCCCTGACTGTTAGTCCACTTAACTCCCCTTAACCGAGCAAGGTCCATCTCTCCCATCTGCTAAAAATGTGTTCAGAGAGTTGCAGGGTACACCAATGTCGTTATTCATGTTTGCATGTCGCCATGTGATCTCTTTGTGCCCGCCATTATCCTCCACAACACACTGAACTTGGATTAGCTCATGCAAAAGAAACAATTCTTAGAAGAAATACCCTAGAAACTGGAAGTTTTCAAACAAACTACAGGGTCACCCATATCCGTGGATTTACATATCTCACTTTAACAATGGTTCTACAAACTCCTCTGTAACCATGTATGGATGTTGAATCCTCCAAATGAAACCCACTTACCTGCAAGAAATGAGCTATGGTGACTTTAGAACTGTGGATGTAATGTAAGTAGTTTCAATTTAAGAGTTAGATCTTGAATATTGAAGGGAGATAGCTATGGTTTATATCTGCAACATGCGCTAGGTCATCGTCGAAGAGTTCTAGTCTGCTCTTGATGCTTTCGGTGCCCATAATGACTATGTCAGGCATCCATGCAATACGAAGGGATTGGATATGGATGGTAAGCAAGTGTTTTTTGGGTAGCTTTATGGCCTTCATGATCATCTTCGTCGCAGTAGTCATGGCTATTATTCAGAAAGGTGATGGCTCATAAATCCGTTTGACAGGGCCATGCCCAGGTGTAAATCTTCCTTACAAACGACTAGATCTAAAGATTCTCACGCCTATTCGAGGTTTTTTGTGTTGTTATGGCTTCATCTTTGTAAATCCAAATTACCTTGCTTGTTTTGTGTAGGATCTGTGTTATTTTTCAGAGGATAGTGGTTCCTTTGAAGATTCAATCTATCTTACGTATTGGTGATGTTGTTCTGTTGCAATCAATGTCACAGTGGGTGCAAAGGTTCGTATCCCTATTTTCGTATGAGCTGGGGCCAGAATTGTCACACCCCTATCCTGGCGGTGATATTTCAACCACACATAGGCAAGTGCGGCACCGCTACCCAATTTCTTTTCACCATTACTAATGATTACAGGCTATGCCTAACATTCAACACTTAGTTATTTTTCTACAAACTACTAAACATTCATCATTTTACACAACGGAATTAACATTCATCATTATCATCATATAAATATTCACAGCGGATAAATATTCTTTTAATGGGAGGGGCGACTCTCGGATTAGATTCTGCCCAAATGATAATAAAAATACAATTTTACAATTATCTTTACAAAATCAACTTTTCCAAGAACCCTAAGTTCATGCTGACAAACAGTCAAAAACAACAATTCGGAATGTCCGTTCAAGGTTGCCCACCCTAGGTCACCCTTCCATTTAGCAGCGCCCTTACTTGTTCAACCGTGTAATGTGTTCAGGCAGAGGTGCCCCACGTGTGGTTCGCCCACCACAGCTCGTCCCTGGGTAGTAGCGCCCACCCTTCATGTCGCCAATCCTCCGCTCCCATTCACCTATCATTCAACCGTGTCACCATTACGCCTATCGGGAAAGAGTGCACAAGCAGGTCACATTCACCGTGCAGTATCACCCGCACTATTCGCAACTCATCCGCCGGTAAAGTGCCCACCTCAGTGTCACCCAACTCATCCGTGGGTTAGAGCTCCCTCACCGGTCTACCCAACCTGTAGTTCACCCAACCGCTAATCCGCTTGTCCGCATGTCTGCCTTTCCATTTAGCGCATCCACCCGAATCACCCTTCTGCAGCTTGCCCACCCAGCTCAGCTAGTAGCCCTGCCCGGTGCGACTTTTCCACAAGCAGGGTCGCCCACCTGTAGCTCATTTGAACCCAGAATTCCACCGAACTTGCAGCTTTGGTTTTCTATCTTCTATCTCGACTCAATGTTGTAGCCCTCGATCCACCTGCACTTTCGCCTCTCTTGTTCGCTCACCCTTAATTTTCCTTGCCCAAGTAATGCTCACACTTGAACTTGCTTGAATGAATGAATGTCTTCTCCTCCATGGTCGCCCTCCAATATATATGCTTCCACCAAGAGTCAAGGTGGGTCGGCCTGCCCAAGCCGACTATACATTTCGCCTAGAAATTCCAAGAGTCGCATTGGTTCACCCAACTCACCACTCCTCATGTCAGCCCACTAACTCATTAGTTTTTTGACACCATATAAACTCATCGCACGTGCCTTTCCATACTTAGGCGATTTTCCGATTTTCTATTTTCGACCCTCCAAGTATCTTGTCGCAACTCGTCGTCGCACGCTCGTCGGGGTGTGTTTAACCGTATGCACCTGCTCGTTGTCGCAACTCGTCTTGTTGCCTTTAACTGAAGTTTTCCACCCCTCCGTCGCTCGTCGCACATGCTCAGCTCATGGGCGTGACATACTCCCCCACTTCAAACGGTTGTCATCCTCGACAACACCATCATACATCATTGCAAAGTGGCACTTGATCCAACATCTCCAAAATTTCCATGCTTCCCATCTCTACCTCATCATCAGATAAACCACTAAGGTCTATGTATCCATATATAGGAAGTCTCCTCAATCCATGATCATCAAGTCACATCTCTCGCAATTCCACATGTTGCCCCATCATGGAAGGTTGGTCCCTTCAACTCGACTACATTCCATCACCGCAACATATATCATGTCTAACCTCATCATGTATTTTAATCATGTGAATTACTACATAATACTCCATCCAACACAACACCTCAGCTGTAACCAAGACATCTATCTCAAACAAACTTGGTGCACTGCATGCCCCCATGTCATCAAACTAGTTGGGTAGCTAATCCAACTGTAACGCTCAACCCATGAGAATGTACCTCCTTAGGTCACCATTGATTGTTTCTCAACATCCTGTCACAATCTAAACTCGATCAAGAATTCATCCAAGTGTAAAAATAAGCCATGCTCAGGTCCATGAAATAGTCCATCATCTCATCTGCAACATCCTTCTCATGATGCTAATGCCAATGTGTTGTCATACAGTCTCATACATCCAAGCATCATTCAACTTGTTGGAAAGAAGCCTCACTTCCAAGGCCCCTTGTAAAGGTGGTGCGGTCCTCCTAGATATCAAGGACCTATACACACACCTATCTCCAAGGTCTGACTATCTAGAAAGAAGGGCCAGGAAGTTTCCTCACTAACTCTCATCCACCCATGTATCTGATTCACACTACGTCCTCAAATATGTGTGAACAACTTCAAATTCCTCATGTGTACAACCAAGCTTCTTAATCTTGTCTTTCGCCAATTGACATTCATATATGCCCATGGCATACCTGCAAAACTCCACTATGCCAGTCGGATCTCTACCTCCATAATCTTCAACATTCACTGCCTTTGAAGAAGTATTCAAACTTCCTTCATCTGCAACTCCGTGGTGAATATCCTCCATAGAAGACGCACCTATCAAGTGTTTCAAGATGTGTGAAACTGTCTTTCCACCTTCATCTTTCTTATAGATCTCGCAAAAAATTCAACTAACTTCTTCTCCTTTATTGTTTGAGTCATACATCCAAGTCCTCTTTGCTCCACATACTCATGCTTCACATTCAGATCTTTTGGATACAAATTCATAGAAGCCATCCTTGGTCTATACCCCAAGCAACTCCTTATATTCATCGAAACCAACATAATTTTTCCACCAACTGTAATCAAGAGAATGCCTCATTCCACCATTGGTATGGCTTGTGCAGACTTCAGAAAATCCTGCCCCAGTACCATAGTATGATCATCCAAGTCAACAACTCTTAAGTCCAACTTCCCAAACCATGAACCCACTCTCACCTGAGTGTCCTTCAAAACACCTGTCACAACTTTCATGGTAGAGTTCATTGCTTTGAAAGAACTCGACTCTCTCCCCACTTCATCTTTCTTCCTAAAAGATATTGCTGCTCTCTTTCTAACGAAGTTATGAGTAGCCCCTGTGTCCACCAATGCAGCAAACTTCTTGCCATGTATGGTTACCTGCACAAAACTCAACTTCAAGGCATCACCATCCTCTCTAGGCTTGATCTTGCATCTTATCTCTACAACCTTTTTTAATAACTCGACCTCAGGAGAGTCTTTCGACTTAAGTTTCGACCTAAATTCCTTCTTAAGGTACTTCAACTCCCTGTTCGGTTCATCTACGCAACTTGATCCTAGCTTATATTGAGCTCCATCAAGCCTCTCCTCCATCGCATTCTACTTAAGTGTACCTACTTGGCATACATTGACTCCTTCCATTCGAAGTGACCCAATATTCTGAACACATTTCTCCATGGTTCGGTGATAGTCCCCAAGTCTGTCAATGTAATCGAGCTCATCTTTCTCTATCACAACGGGCTTTCGACCAAGAAACTCCCTCTTGATTTCGTCCTCAAGTCTCTTGACTTTTTCCTGCGCCATGGTGCTCTTCTCCGTTAATCAAACTCACTCACCCATGAGTTCTTGGAGTCTTCGATCACCCTGTCGTATCTTCTCATCAAGTTCAATTGTCCTTCCATGAATATTACTCAAGTCCTTTCGCATGCCCACTATCTTGTCCCCCATGTGTATCAAGAGTTCCCACTCTTGTACAAGAGCTTCATAGGGTTTCTACATTTCATCTTTCCAATAATTTGTCATGTCTTCAAGCTTTTGAAATTCTCTTTCGATTATCTTCATCCGTTTGACAAGTTTTCAATACCTACTTTACCTTAAAAGGTCATCAGCTTCAAAACCCAATACCAACTACCACGAAGTTCTCAATTCAATCTGAAAGTCTTGATTCATTTGAATCAAACCTTTGATACCACTTGTCACGCCCGTATCTTGGTGGTGATCTTTCAACTGTACATATGTAGGTGCCACACTGCTACCCTATTTCTTTTCACCAATACTAATGAGTATGGGCTACACCTAACATTCAACACTTAGTTATTTTTCTGTAATCTACTAAGCATTCATCATTTTACACAACAGAAATAACATTCATCATCATCATCATATAAATATGCACAACGGATAAATATTCTTTTAATGGGAGGGGAAACTCCCAGATTAGAGTCTACCCAAATGATAATAATAATACAATTTTACAAGTATCTTTACAAAACCAGTCTTTTCCAAGAACCCCAAGTTCACCTTGAAAAATTGTCAAAAACAACAATTCGGCATGTTCGTTCAGGGTCGCCCACCTTGGGTCACCCTTTTGTTCAGCAGCGCCCTTACTCGTTCAACCGTGTAGCACATTCAGGTAGAGGTGCCCCACCTGTGGGTCACCAGCCATAGCTCGTCACCAGGCAGGAGCGCCCACCCTTCGTGTTGCCAATCCTATGTGCACGTTCACCTACCATTCAACCGTGTCACCATTCAGCCTATTGGGTAGGAGCACCCATGCGGTTCATGTTCACCATGTAGGAGCATCCACGCGGGTCATGTTCACCATGTAGGAGCATCCACGCTGTTGGCAGCTCGTCCACAAGCAGAGCACACTCACCGGTCCACCCAACCTACAGTTCACCAAACTGCTTCTCCGCTTATCTGTTCGACGCGTCCACCTGACTCACCCTTCCACATCTCGCCCACCCAGCTCGTCGTTGCAGCTTTCCTAGCAGTTGTGCCCGGTGTGACTCGTCCGCGAGTAGGGTTGCCCACTGTAGCTTGTCTGCACCTAGAATTCTATCGAACCTGCAATTTCAGTTTTCTATCTTTTGTCTCGACTCAGTGTTGTGGCCCTCAGTCCATCTACACTTTCACCTCTCTTGTTGTCTCACCCTTTCTTTACCTTGCCCAGATAATGCTCGCACTTGAACTTACTTGAATGAATGAATGCCTTCTCCTCCATGGTAACCCTCTAATATATATGTTTCCACCAAGAGTCAAGGCAGGTCGGCTTGCCCAGGCTGACCATACATTTCGCCTAGAAATACCAAGAGTCGCGTCAGTTCACCCAACTCACCACTCCTCACGTCGGCCCACCGACTTGTCAGTTTTTCGACACCTTATAAACTTGTCACACTCACCTTTCCATACTTAGTCAATTTTCTGATTTTCGGTTTTTCGACCCTCCAAGTAGCTCATTGCAACTCGTCATCGCAACTCATCGTCGCACACTCATCAAGGCGCGTTTAACTGAACGCACCCATTCGTCATCGCAACTCGTCTCATCGCCTTTAACCAAAGTTTGCCGCCCCTCCGTCGCTCGTCGCAAATGCTCAGCTCATGGGCATGACAAGAATGGAGACGAAGGAGCATGCATTTTTCTGTTGATTTAATAATAGTTTTGGTTTATAATATTACTCCTAAGAGTTTATGATATTAATCCATTTTGCTTTTAATATTAAATCCTTAGGTTTATAATATTAATCCCTTGGGTTTATAATATTAATAATCCTTTGGATTTATTAATCCATTGGATATATATATATATATATATATATATATATATATATATATATATATATATATATATATATATATATATATATATATCTGTGTGTGTGTGTGTGTGTGTGTGTGTGGACTTGTTATTATTTATATAGTTATTAAGAATCATATATGGTTAGAATTTAATTAATAAGATACACCTTATAATTATTAATGTGGTTGATATATGGCTATCGGCATATATCAACCACATTGGTAAATGTGGTTGTACATGTGTTTTATATACGCATATCGGCATATCTCAACCACATTAGTAAATGTGGTTGTGCTAGTTATAAATCCAAATTACCTTGCTTATTTTGCGTAGGATCTATGTTTTTTTCAGAGGAGAGTGATTTGTTTGAAGATTCAATCTGTCTTAGAGATTGGCGATGTTGTTTTGTTGCAGTCAACGTTGCAATGGGTGCAAAGATTTGTATCCCTATTTTAGTATGAGCTAGGGCCAAAATAGAGGCGAAGGAGTATGCACTCTATGGATTTATGGAGGCAAACCCCATATCAATCACCCAACAACAAGGATGTGCTATTTTTTTCATCATATTTGTTAGGAAAAGTGGTTTTCTCAATAGATGTGGCAGATTTTATATGGATCCCCTCCCAATCTTTGAAGTTGAGGGATATATGGTGGCCTAGGTGCAGGAGATATAGACAAACGCCCTAATCCTGATATAATTTCCTCTAATTCTAGCTGAAACCCTTCTTCAATCATAATTGGAGAATCAATCATCTATTCCTAGACTGACTGTTTCATAATTTTCCCCTTTCGACCACTATCACCACTCTTTTGCCCTTAATCACCCCAACCTTTGTTATCGGGAATAATTTATACCACAGAGCCTCTTTCCCTCTATCGAAGCTGTAGTTCCATGAGAATTACGAAATACACTATTGGAGCTATAATTCTATGGGAATTGCGAAATACACTATCCACGGGGTTTTGAATGGAATGAACACAATTGTGCATAAATACACTATCGACAGGGTTTAATTGTCGTAGCGCTATTTCACATGGAAATACACTATCGACGCAGTTTTCCAAAGGATTAGGTTAAAACGCAAATACACTATCGGCACTTTACTATTGGCCCTTCCCTTATGCGATAATACGGTAGCATATCGGTAATCACAATCGGCAATTCAACGCTCCCTCGCTAGCTCCTTCTGCTTAAGATTTGCGATGCGATAATGCCTAGCGAACCCGATATATTATAAGCCCTCTCCTATAACATTTCGGATCCGAATGTCGCATTTCGGACTTCGACACTTCAAAGGGCTAGTCCCTCTCTGCTTAAACACTGCGATGTGATATTGGTTGTAGACCCGATAAAGGTATCAACCACCCTTAATAAGTTTCAAGTCCGGATTCTCAATTTGGACTACTTTTTTTCATGGTTTCTTAGTGTAACCCAGAATTTGGCTTGCGAGACTAAACGACGCATAAAATGGAAATAGAGCACGCCGATACACAGGAAAACCACTCCAACAGACTTTAATCAAGATATTAGTTGGAAACAAAGACAAACCACTATTAGAAAAGCTTAACAGATAATGTTGCGTGAAGCCATAATTACGCATAAACACCAGTTTAACAGAGAAACATATGTTCAGATGCACAGAAAGGGTTTGGAGGTCACCACACCTCCGGGATTGACCAATACACAGAGAAATCCCCTCTTCCTTTGAGAAATATGCAATAAAAGCATGCGGTCAAAAATCCCTTTACAATAACATCAAACTTACATATATATTGGTTCGTGCTAACAACCAGATCCTAAAATAGAGGCTTAATTTATTACAACTATCAATTCTGCGAGACATTCTCCTCAAGAACCTCCACTATGCTTAACTAATCCTATCTGTTCAACGAGGTATTCTCCTCGAGAACCTCCACTATGCTTAACTAATCCTATCTGTTCAACGAGGTATTTTCCTCGAGAACCTCCACTACAACTTAACTATTTAACATTTATTACATCATGATTTATTCCTAAATTCTATCTCTATGCTAAACTAGAAAAACATGGAAATTGATGGCTAAAGAATCCCACTTCTTTGCTTGTAGATTTTTTTTGTATTTTTGGAATAAGTTTGAAGACCTTTTTCCTCCAGGTCTCATGCTCCTACATCAGACTCCTGAGGATAAAATTCTTCATGGGCTCCTGTCCATGAGCTCTTCTACAGAACTGCCCAACTTCTATAGCATGCTTTCTGTTACCAAAGTAGCTTCAGCAGTTGGCTGATCCTTCCATTTGACCAAATAATGAAAGTACTCCTGTCCTTTGGTTTTCTTGAACACTTTCTTGTCCAAAATCCTATCTGGCTGCAATTCTTTGTTGTAGGTAACTGTTTTACCCAATCAATCTCTTGTGTCTCTTGACCTTGTGTTGTATCATCTGTAGTTTCACCTTCATACTTGTACAGGTCAACAACATCAGGGGGTAATTCAATTTCATATGCATTTGCAGAAAACTTCCTTAATACTCTGCATGGTCCAATTTTCTTGAACTTTGATTTGTTATACTCCCACTTTGGAAATATTTCCTTTCTGAGGTGTGCTAAAACCAAATCTCCAACTTCAAAGTTCACCTCTCGTCTTCTCATGTCTGCTCTGGCTTTGTACTTGATGTTGCTATCCTATGGCTGTTGTTTCACTTGCTCATGTTTTGCTTGCATTTCTAAAGCAAAATATTCTCCCTCTGCACTTCTCATCTCATCTTTTCTCAAGTTTCTTAACTCAGATACTCCTCTTGGATGCATTCCATAAACAATATGGAATGGACTTTGTCTTGTACTCCTGTTAGGTGAGTCATTATATGCATATTCAGCTTGTGCCAACACTTGATCCCACTGTTTTGGTTTTTCTGCAGTAAGACTCCTTAAAAGATTGCCCAAACTCTTGTTCACTACTTCAGTCTGTCCATCAGTCTGTGGATGATAGGTAGAACTAAAACTCAGTTTAGTTCCCAAATTCTTCCATAGTTTCCTCCAGAAATTTCCAACAAATTTGGAATCCCTGTCTGAGACAATACTCTTAGGCAACCCATGCAGTCTTACAATCTCCTTGAAAAACAAATTAGCAATGTGAGTAGCATCACTAGTTGTATAACATGGAATAAAATGTGCCACTTTTGAAAATCTGTCCACTACAACAAAAATTGAATCATTCCTCTTTGAGTCTTTGGTAAGCCCAAAACAAAATCCATACTTACCATATCCCAAGGCCTATCTGGAATTGGTAAAGGGAACATACAAACCTATGTTTTGGCTTCTTCCCTTTGCATATTGGCAGATTTTGCAAGTTTTCACATACTTTTCCACTTCAAACCTCATTTTTGGACAGAAATAAAATCTGTTCAACTGTTCATAAGTCTTCTCTATACCAAAATGTCCTGCAAGTCTACCACTATGTTTCTCTTTGATAAAATTCTCCCTCATAGAACAATTTGGTATGCATAGCTGATTCCTTTTCAACAACAGTCCATCTTGTAAGAAATAATCAAACCATTTACTCCTATCCATCAAAACGGGATTCTTACAAGCTTCAAATGCCTCTTTAAAATATGAATTTGTCTCATACAATTCTTTAATAAAATCAAAACCTAACACTTGAATTTGACACTCTTGAAGTAATACATTTCTCCTACTTAAGGCATCTGCAACATTTTTTGATTGGCCATTTATGTGCTTCAAGACAAAATGGAAACCTTGAAGATACTCTACCCATTCAGCATGTTTCTGGCTAAGCTTTGGCTGCTGCATAATATACTGTAATGCATGGTTATTGGAATAAAGTATGAACTCTTTTGACATCAGATAATGTCTCCATTTCTTCAATGACTGCACAATTGCATAGAACTCTTTATCATAAGAAGAATACTTCTTTGAATCATTCAGCTTTTCACTAAAATAAGCTATAGGTCCATCTTCTCAACTTAAAACAAATCCAATAGCTTCTCCACTGGCATCACATTTCACTTGGAAAGGTTTACTAAAATCAGGTAAAACCAAAATCAGTTTTTCAGTGATCTTCTTCTTCAATAGCTGAAAATTCTTTTCTGCTTCAGCAGTCCATCTAAATGGTTGTTTATCCTTCTTTATGGTCTCAATAATAGGGGCATTGATCTTACGAAAATTCTTTATGAATTTCCTATAAAAACTAGCAAGACCAGGGAAAATTCTTACCTCAAAAACACTTTTAGGTGAAGGCCACTCCATGATTGCCCTGATCTTTTTTGGATCCATCTTCAACCCTTGAGCAGAAATAACAAAACCCAAATACACTAATTCTTCTTTCATGAACACTTCTTCAAATTCAGCAATAATTTCTCTTGTTGTAGCCTTTGTAAGACTTAATTCAGATGTCTCATGTGCTCCTCCTTGGACCTGTTGTAAACTAATATATCGTCCAAATATACTATTACAAATTTACCGATAAACTCTTTAAGAACTTCATTCATGAGTCTCATAAACGTACTTGGCGCATTTGACAACCCAAAAGGCATTACTCTCCACTCATACAATTCCTCATTTGTCTTAAAAGCAGTTTTCCACTCATCCCCTTCTCTTATCCTTATCTGATGATACCTACTTTTAAGATCTAGTTTTGTAAAATACTTTGCTCCACTCAAGCAATCCATTAAATCTTCAATTCTAGGTAAAGGAAATCTATACCTAATTGTGATTTTATTGATGGCTCTTGAATTAATACACATTCTCCAGCCTCCATCTTTCTTTGGACTCAACACTGTTGGTACTGCACAAGGACTCAAGCTTTCTCTGATCAGCCCTTCGTCAAGCAATTCCTGAATCTGCTTCCTAACCTCTTCATTCTCTATGGGAGTCATTCTGTAAGCTGCTTTGTTAGGTAGATTTGCTCCAGGAATCAAATCTATATGATGGTTGATTCTTCTAATGGGTGGTAACTCATTAGGCAAATCATCAACAATGATATCACAATAGTTGTCCAACATTTCTTGGATTTCAATGGGTAAATCAAAAACTTTAGTAGAAGTCATTATTACCTTGGGCTTGCAAATTACAGCAAAATTTACCTCATTCTCTTCAATTTGTTGCAAGTATTCCTTTCCTCCCAGTAACATAGTTTTTGGATCAGCCTTCTTTAATGATGCATCTTCTTCTTTCATAGGCAGCAACGTATGATTGATACCATCTTTACCAAACTTGTAGGTGTTTCTTTTCCCATCATGCATAGCTCCTCTTTCATATTTCGAAGGTCTTCCAAGCAATATGTGACACACATCCATAGGCATCACATCATATACAATTTTGTCCTTATATTTGCCCAACTGCAACTCCACTTCACATTGTTCATTCACTAACAACTGATGTCCCTTTTGTAACCATGACACCTTGTAAGGTGTTGGATGTTTCATTGTCTTCAGCTTCAATTTCTCCACCACTTCTATAGAGACCAAATTATCGGTGCTGCCACTATCAATGATCATCTGACAACATTTCCCTTGAACCTTACACACTGTTTTGAATAAGGTCTTTCTTTGTGATGGTTCAACTATCTCCTTTTCTGGCTTGAGCAAAACTTTATTAATTACCAGAGATTCTCCTCTCTCTGGTATATTTTCTTCTTCTGTCACTGTTGTTGTTGTTGCTTCTCCCTCAACTTGAGCAACAATTTCATTCCTCTGACTTGTTCCTGCATTCTCTGGGCACTCAAAAGATCTGTGTCCGATAGTGTATTTCGTAATTCTCATGGAACTACAGCTCCGATAGAGGGAAAGAGGCTTTGTGGTATAAATTATTCCCGATAACAAAGGTTGGGGTGATTAAGGGGAAAAGAGTGGTGATAGTGGCCGAAAGGGAAAAATTATGAAACATTGAGTCTAGGAATAGATGATTGATTCTCCAATTAGGATTGAAGAAGGGTTTCAACTAGAATTAGAGGAAATTATATTAAGATTAGGGCATTTGTCGATATCGCCTGCACCTAGGCCACCATTAGTGTTATTAAAGCACACCAATACACAGGAAAACCACTCCAACAGACTTTAATCAAGATATTAGTTGGAAACAAAGCCGAACCATTGTTAGAAAAGCTTAATAGATAACGCTGCATGAAGCCATAATTACGCATAAACACCAGTTAACAGACAAACATAAGTTCAGATGCACAGAAAGGGTTCAGAGGTCACCACACCTCTGGGATCGACCAATACACAGAGAAATCCCCTCTTCCTTTGAGAAATATGCGATAAAAGCATGCGGTTAAAAATCCTTTTACAATAACATCAAACTTACATATATACTAGTTCGTGCTAACAACCAGATCCTAAAACAGAGGCTTAATTTATTGCAACTATCAGTTCTGCGAGACATCCTCCTCGAGAACCTCCACTATGCTTAACTAATCCTATCTATTCAGCGAGGTATTCTCCTCGAGAACCTCCACTACAACTTAACTATTTAACATTTATTACATCATGATTTATTCCTAGATTCTATCTCTATGCTAAACTAGAAAAACATGGAAATTGATGGCTAAAGGATCCCACTCCTTTGCTTGTGGATTTTTTTTGTATTTTTGGAATAAGTTTGAATATTTTTCCCTCCAAGTCTCATGCCTTTGCATCAATATATCAAAAACCATGAAGGAAACCGATAATTGTATCCTAGATCTTACAACGAGAGCATATTTACAATTTTCTTTTGTTAAAAATCTTGTTGGGAAATCAATATTCATAAAGGTTTGGGCTGGGTATCTGGTGCGAGATATTAAGTACAAAAGACACAAGAAAATTTAGGTATTCCCGTAAAGCTTCAAAGCTTGATTTATGCAAGGAAATCAATGCAAGATGACACCAAGTTGTAGGATTATGACATTGAATGTGATTCATCCATCATCTTAAACATGAGATTATCTAGAGGATGTCTTGGATCTAGTAACTCTAAACATCTAGTTGCTTTCAAGGATGTAGTAAAAGGAAAGGTTGAATCACCCTAATATCCCTAGTCCCTATATTGTGGAACATATCAATTAGGTGTCAGCTTTGACTATGAACCTTATAGAGGTCAATGATCTTTACTCTGATTTTCATTATGGAGCAGTTATATGCAATTATATGTAGATTTAGCAGTTTATGACCCAAGTCATCATCAGTGGATCTTCTCCACCTGGACTAAAAACTATTATATTCATTTATGTTCCATGATATTTTTTGTTGTAAAAATTGATACATCAAAAGATTTGGATTATGCTTTGAGAGAGGGACCATGGTTCTAGGGTAGTGCGGGTCTTTTCATGACTCCATGGTTTTTGGGTTCTGATGCTAATTCCATGGTGGTATCCAAAATGCCAGTGTGGGTCAGGTTACGTAATCTCCCTCTGCATTTTTAGCATCATAAAATTTTAGAAGGAATCAACAATTCTAAAATTTTAGAAGGAATCAACAAGTCTTTGGGGGAAGTTTCTAAAAGTAGATGCAGAGTCACAAAACGAACCTTTATTTTTGTCAAGATATGTGTAGAAGTAGACCTTAGTAAAAGTTTACCTAATCATATTATCTTGCTTCATAATGCGATTTAGTGGTCTCATCCTTTATATTTTGAAAATATGACATCTCCATGTTGTATTGTCTTTAAAATAAACATTTACAAAATAAGTTTCCTCAGGCAAAAGAAAGAGCCCAAAAGAAAAAAGAGACAAGCCCAAAATCCAAAGGGTTGGCAATTCTTAGAACAACATGTTGCCGAAGTAGAGGAGGAAGAACATAATTCTTAATAAGTCATAGAGGAGAGGGGGTTTGAGTAGGTAGGAGTTATGGTTCCAAGTTTGACCAAAGTAACATAGCCTAGAGTTCACCAACAATAAAATGAGAAGACTCCCATGAAAGAGAGGCAAGTGGCAGAAAAAGAATTCATGTAGCAGAGTTTGAACTCTGGTAAAGAGAGCCCTATAAATGTGGAAGAGAATCAAATGACTATTGTAACTTCCACTCCCAACTATGGTGGTTGGCAAAATGTAGAGAAAAAGATAGCTTAGTGTTTTCATACTAAAGTCCCAAATATATTTTTCCAATTTATGTTTTTCTTTTTTTAGTTTTGTTTTATTGGGCACCAAGCAGTATGAACAAATGTTTTTTAGCATCTGCAAAATATAATTTTATTCTTTTAAATAAAATTGGTACTTTTCTTTTGGAAAAAAAAATGATGTAATTTAAAATAATAGTAATTTATATTTGTAATCCTCTATTTTAAAATTTATATTTAAATATAATTAATAATTATATAAAAACTCAATACTTACAATTATATATCTTATTAAAAAATTATAAAACATGTCAAAAAAATCGCAAGCATATATGTATATTTCTATATATATAAGATTTTAATAAAATAAAAATATATTTATATAGAGATATAAAATTTATATATGATATAAATATTATCATATTAGAAAATTAAATTTAAAAAATTATAATACACTTCAAAATTATTAAAAATCAGTAAATATCTTTTATAATTTTGGATTTTATAAGTATTAATATGAATTAATTTTCATAAACCCATTTTTTTTTCTCAAATTTTACACTCAAACATTTAAAAAAAATTAATTCTTCCATACTTATAAATCCAAGATTAAAATATTTCTATCTTAACTTTTTAAATTTTTAAATCAATTAACTTTTTTTAAATCATTCAAAATAAACAATTTTTCTTACTTTAAATTAATAACAACCACCGTATACTATTGTTACCTATTACTGTATTTTACATATATAACTTTAAAACATCATTTTAGACTATAATGACTTAAAATAAGGATCATAATTTATATGAGGCCTCTCATCATATTCAAATAAAACTATGGAAAATTCCACCCTTGTTAAATAAACATTTTTATAATAACTATTTTCTCTCTAATATGAATATATTTTAATCATATTCACCTTTTAAACATCGTTTTAAACCATAACTTTAATGCCATTAAAGTGATACCATAATTTCTACTTCATTGCATAAGCTTCTTTTATACTTAAATCAATCTCAATAAACAAGAAGAAGCATTGAATAATATTTTTATTGATTTCATTTTTCATATTAATGTTGTATACAAATTTAAGGCTAAAATAATTAAAAATAATAATAATAATGTTCACATTACATTCACAAACTAAAGAATAATATAGGGTAGATAAATATTTTAAATAAAATTGATGATAAATAAATATTTTAATTTCCATATTAATTTTAAGATAATTTTTTATGGGAAAATAAAATAATTGAAATTTAAAAATAATAATAATAATAAAATAGAATAAAACTTTAATTTAGTTTATATTTACTTTTTAAAAAAAGATATATAATTTTTTTTTATTAATATGAAGTTCACAAGTGGTATTTAAAAGAAAATATTTCCGAGACAATCACTTTACAACTTACTAGAAGGGATATATTGTAGTGCTAGTAAATGAGTGTTATATCAAATAATAATATAATAATGGCATTTCAATTAAAAAATAAATAATAAATAAATTCAATTCAGTTTGTTATATTGCAATTTTGTTTTTATTTTTTATTTTTTTGTAAATAGATGGTTATGGATTTACATTAAAATATCTTAGTTTGAAAGCTAAAATCTTATACATTTTTAGCCAAAACTTTTCTCCTAATGTCCAAAAACTCCATCTAAAATTGAGAAATTTATTACATTACATTCAACTAATCTAAACCAGCTATCCTAATCTAAACTATCTATCCTTATACAACTTCCAAAAAGACTTCCAAAATTACTATATATTTACATAACATAAAATCAGCTAAATATATATTTAAGTAACATAAAATCCACTGACTAAAATAAAAAAAACATCTAAAATTACTATATATTTATATGGCATAAGATCAACGGACCAAAGTAAAGCTAGCGTTATACATTCTTCCCAAAAACAACATTCACTTAATTTTCATGAGGGAAGGAGATGATACCGAGCCTGCTACTGTATCAGCATCTAGAGTCGCCTTCCACTGCACCATGAATTCCTCGAACTCGTCACTATGAACCCCGGGTTCCTTTTCATCCGACAAAGCGACCAAACTATCCCATTTGAATTTTAACATTTATGTTGTAAGCTGCAACGCACCTAATTTGATTTCCATTATACCAAGCTCTTGAATCAAGAGCTCGAGACTCTCAAAACATTTACGCATGCTCGAAGATCAAAGCCATAGTCCCCACCAGAAATCATACAAGCTCTTGAATCAAGAGCTCGAGACTCTCGAAACATTTACGCATGCTCGAAGATCAAAGCCATAGTCCCCACCATCTGGAAAGCAGTTGTCTATAACGCGACTTTTTGAAAGCTTTTTCGGCGGAATTTTCCGGTCGAAATCCGGCAGGAATTATGGGAATCGCAAGTTTGATAGCTAGTTTCTGCACAATGAAAGCGTCCCAGGGGTTTTTCAGGGTGCTGAATCCAAATATGCAGTTAAAAAACCATTTTAACTGCAAGAAATCAAGATTTGACCTCATTTCTTCCGCCGGATTCCGTCACTAAAATCTTCAAAAAGTCACATTATAGACAACTCCATCTGGAAATTGTTATCCTCTTAAGCTTGCACGAGGGCGACTTGCCATTGAGAATTCCACATTCCCAACCTTGTGATAGCATGCATGTTCCTCCTCATTTTATAACCCCTCGGACCAACCTTACCTTCCTTGATTCGACGCTCTTCTCAGCACCTTTAATGCCACATTTGATCGCATGCAATTGCCTGACAATATGATCCATCACCATAATGGAAACTCTGTTTTCGGAAACCATCTCCATTGAATAATAAAATTGCAAGCATGTGTGCTATGTTACAACTACAGTGAGGGAATGCTAACTTTGAGGGTGTGATTGAATTTATTAACCATCAGGACCATTTTCTATCTCTCCATATTATAATTGTGTTTCTATTAATAAATTATAAATATTTTTTTAATAAAAAAATACAATAAGTATATCATATTAAAATAAAATAAATTTAAATAATAATGATTCATATTAATAACTATAGTGTTTCAAAACATATAATTAATAACCATATAAAAAACTAATAAATTTTAATTAATAAATACATATATATATATATAAAATCAATGATATGAATATCATATTAAAATTAAATTAAAATAAATTATAAAGCATGTAAAAGAAAAATGGTTTGTGTGTGAAAGGACAATAGCTTGAGTGGTAGTTAGCTAGTTTAATTTGCCGTTCATTTGGGTTCTATTCCTAGAGAGATGTTAGCTTGTGTAGAAAAAAATTGAACATGTTCAAAGTTTATGAAAATTTGAATATTTTGATATAAAATATATATATATATATATATATGTATTTGGATCTATATGAGTCAAATCTCTTGAGGTGCAAACTTTTATTCAAATTTTGCACTCAAAAAGAGGTTTGCATATTGAGAGATTTGATTTCTCTAAATAGATCTTGAGAGATTTGATCCCTATAAGTACTTGGTAGATCCAAAGTTAAAATAAATCTATGATAGTTTTAAATCAAGAACTATTTGTATCTATTACTATTAATGAACTTATATTTACATACATCAAACCCATAACCTCCTTAATTTTGAGAAAAATAACTTAATAATTTTAATTTATATAAAGTTTACTTCATTATGTAATCTTTCAAATTTTGATTTTACAATATAAAAAATATATATAATAATTAGTATTAAAATTTTCAAAAAATAAAAAATAAAATAATAATCTATAAAAAATAAAATAAATATTAATAGAAAACAATCTTTCAAATTTTGATTTTACAATATAAAAAAATATAATTATTATCATTAAACTTTTCAAAAAATAAAAAATAAAGTAGTTATTTATAAAAAAATAAAAATAAAATAAATATTTTAAAATATAATAAATTATTTTTAAAAATAAATAATACATTTAATTATTATTTTTTATATTTAAATAAAAATTTATTAAAATAATAAAGTTTTCTCTCTTGAAGTTATCAATAGTTTCTACTAACAAAAAACGATGTTTACAAAAGACTAGATAGAAAATATACCAGATATTAACATTCTACCTTACTCAAAGTTATTATACATTTATATTTGTTACTCCTATAAAATAGGAAAAGTCATAATATTTTTCTCAACCACCCAAAATATAATTAATTAATAAATACATCAATATTCTCATTTTTATTATATAAAATTTCTATTCGAAATCATTGTTTTAATAAATTAAAAAATGCATTGATAATCCACAAAAATTACAATGAGAAATAGTGGTTACCTCATGAGAAATCAAACCAGTCACAAATCAATCTGTCATTAGTAAGATGCAACTTCACACTTCAAAGTAAACTTAATTTTTCTCTCATGCATCTTGTCATTCGAGTAAAACCTTTCCCAGGAAAGTCTTCAACTATCGGTACAAGTCTATCATATATAGATATTGACTCTACCTTCCTTAGTGTTCTCAATGTCTACTATCTAGGTAGCTAAGCCTTCCAACAATTCTGCATCTAAGAGATTATGCTTCTCTTGGTGAACATTATTCTCCACAATGTTAAGTTTGTTTTGCACCTTGGGATGGGCCTTGTTATGTTAATGGTGTGCAATGGGGTGAAAATGACTCAACCCCAAACTGAGTCTGCAAACCACGCACAACTTTACGTCCCCCTCCTCCTCCTCTACAACAACATGCTTATTGAAGGGGCATGTCCATGGAGGAAAGGAAGTAGCCCACATAGTTGAAGGCGTCCCCCCGCCTCCTCTATAACAATGAGCTGGCATGGCTATGGAAGACAGGAAGTAGCACACATGGTTGAAGGTCAAAAGGTTTGAGGGTCTAAGAGAATGAAGCCACGAAAAAACCTTTAAACAATTGAAGAATGATAATAGGTGGGAAGTTTTAGAAAAAGAGCACAAGATCCATACTATGAACTTTGGAGAGGGCGAGAGGATAGAGCAAAGAATATTGATGAGAAGAAGAATAAAGAGAAGATAGCACTAAGCAAATCCATGGCATAGAGGTGAAAAAGTTGCAAAAAAAACAACAAGACAAAGAACATCAAGAGACTAAAATCCACCTCAAAATACCCCACAACTAATCCTATAGAGGCTCAATCTGCTTGTGCTACATCATAAAGCAAATTCGTGCAACATATATATATATTCTCATCATGGCCCATCTCATTTCTCTTAAATTTAAATGGAGACATGGGCTATCTCATTTCTTTTAACTTTAAATGGAGAAAATAAAAACTTTTAAAAGTCAACAAACTTTTCCTAAAACCATCCAAGCTATGAAGAAATTAAATTTTTTGAAAAGTCAACAAGCTTTTGCAAAATATGAAATACCATAAACATTTTTTTATTTTAAATCAAACACCACTTTGTCTACTATTATTAGTCCGGCTCGCAAGCCTACAGCACTCTCTTGGAGTCAAAATGTGTTGACTTTTCATTTCAGGAATATGTTGAATATTCCTATTTTCTTGTAAATTCAAAAATAATTTTCTAATTTGAAATCTTATTTCTAATTTTCCATTGCTAAGCCAGCCTTGATGTAACATAATTCCCCTAGTGGAGGTCATTTTATTTTCAGTGTTTTTGTGCCTAACAAATAATTAATAATAAAAAAAAAAACTAATTTTGTGAGCAGTCATTCCATCGTTGAGTGCTCTCACACTGACATTGGCATTGACACTCTTATGCCACTACTCTACCCAATGATGCCAGAATTGATGTTTGCAGAGGGAAGAGACTAAACAAATCTCCATAAAATAATACCCTATTCAGAATGCAGAGAAAGTTCATTGTGTGCAGTATAGAATTCCTCCACACTCAACTAAACTTACTCCAAAATTCTATATTCTGCATTTCGTACAACTATATTGTGAGAGCCATTGATCTCCATACTCCTATGATGCAAGTGACGATGGTGATTAATGTGACTTTGGAAACGACTTTTCTTAGCTCTTTGTTTTTTGAATTCGGCCATCAGGGAGTTCGAAGTGTCTGTAAATAAATACTAGCTTATCGATATTTTACATTTGATAATGTTTTCTGTTGGAAAATAATTGTATAACAGGTTAGTATTCAAAGTTTGAAGTAGTAAGCGTCTAATTTTGAAATTTACCCTAATTTTTTAATTATTTTTACTGTTTGATTTTTAGTATGCTTATGTTGATCGCTTTGTGATCGTTAGTACAAGACCCAGGAGGATTCTAAATATGACAAGTTCTCCATGATTTCGTTTATAAAGTGTAGGTAGCTTCATTATTTTACTCCGGCCACTCATGAGTTAGCAATTAGTATAGTCGGCTTGTAAAATTTTTGAGATACACAGATCTAGATCTGCAAAACAATAAACAAGCTTGCAAGAGAAGGAAGGAAGCGAGCAAGAATTGAGAAAAGAATAAAAATTGGTTCTACAATATTAGTTTTAGAATAAATGCATAAAAGCAACTAAGTTAAGCTTAGTTGTACATGCAATAACTAAAGCTAACTAAAGCTAAGTGTGCTTTATCTTATGTTAATGTGTACATGTGCCACATGCAAGCAATAAGTTAACTGGAGCTAATCTAGGTGCATGTACACCAACACAGCTAGTCTAAGTGCATGTACACCAACACCCCCCCTTAAGCATAACTTAGGTGAGTGTGATGCAAAATGAATGAGTCGCGGCAACACGGCCATTTTAGGTACCCATATACAATGCATAAAAAGGAGGAAAGAGGGAAAACCTAGTGGGAAGAAAACCCCCCTTCAAAATATAACGCAAAAGTAGAGAAAAGACAACTGCTAGGCAGTCGTGTCCTTCACCCCGAGACGATCTCGCAGGAATCGAAACTTCTGCTCAGTGAAAGTCTTGGTGAAGATGTCAGCAATCTGCTCGGAACTAGGACAGTACTGAAGATCGATGATCCATTCTTGTGGTGCAGAATGAAGAGCAATCAAAGCATGCCCGTTACCTCTTGGATCTGGTGCTTTTTCTCCAGACTTCTTCTTAGCATTCTCAGGAATGTGGTCTCCAAGATTGTGTTGCTGGAGTGTCTGCGCCATAAGATCTATAGTTTTCTTCATGCATGTAGATTCAGGATGAAAACCACGGTGCCAATAATTGCACATTGATTGCCCTTTCGTTCCTTTCCTTTCCTTTGAGCCAGATGATCCATCAGGGGGTTTGGGATGTCCTCCCTTTCTTGGATCAGGATCCTTCTTCCCTTTTCCTTTCTGATGGTCTTTGGAATTTGCCTTTCCTTTTGCATGCACAGTAAGTGCATGCGCTTTGGAATTTTTAAGTGTGCCCATTTTGATGAGCTTATCTTGCTCATGCATCAAAGACTGAATAAAAGAATCCAGTGAGGGCATCTTCCAAGCTGCACCAGTTGCAGATCTGACTGTGTGGAATGTAGAGACGAATACTGCATACTCTGGACCAAGTTTTGATAAAATGGAAAGAATCAACTGATTTTCTTGCTTGGATTTGTCGATCCCGCATCCTTTCAGCTGAACCAACAAGGCTTTATACCTTGTGAAAAAATCTTGAATGTTCTCAAAGTTTTTCGGATCTAATGAGTTTAACTCATTTTCGAGAATGTGACCTTGCATTTCATCATGTTTTCCAAACAATCCTTCCAAAATTTTCCATACTTCATTTGGAGTTGAACATGATTCAACATGAAATAGCAGTTCCGGAGAAATAGATAAACATAGGATGCCGAAGGCCTCATCCATGCGATTGAAATATCTTGTTTTCTCCATTGCCGATGTTGGTTCAACTTCCGTTTCCATGGTTATTCGAAATAAGCCTCTACTTTTGAGATGAAGTTGAATCTTTGGCTTCCATTCGAAATAATTATATGGAGTGAGAATTGTCGTTTGTGGAAACTCCAATTTAGACTCCATTCTTTGTTGTTGCTTCAATCTTCTGAACCTGCAAATAAAATTGCTTGTGCACTGATTACAAATCCATGGCTCTGATACCATGTAAGATTTTTGAGATACACAGATCTAGATCTGCAAAACAATAAACAAGCTTGCAAGAGAAGGAAGGAAGCCAGCAAGAATTGAGAAAAGAATAAAAATTGATTCTACAATATTAGTTTTAGAATAAATACATAAAAGCAACTAAGTTAAGGTTAGTTGTACATGCAATAACTAAAGCTAACTAAAGCTAAGTGTGCTTTATCTTATGTTAATGTGTACATGTGCCACATGCAAGCAATAAGTTAACTGGAACTAATCTAGGTGCATGTACACCAACACAGCTAGTCTAAGTGCATGTACACCAACACGACTTTACAATTTGTGTGGAGCTGGGATTGTATATGGATCCCCAGTGGTCATGGAGCACATCATCTGAAGAATGCATATCCTCGTTGTGCGTAGTGCGACTTTCATTATGCGGAAAGATCGTTGTGTGGAGTGCGACACCCTCTATCAAATTCCATCCTTCCTCTTGCATATGCATCATGCCCTGGTTACACCCATAATAGCCATTTCTTAGGCAGGTCATACATGGAAGTAGGAAACGACAATCAAACAGTCGTTTAAGTGCTCCAGGCGTCCAATAAGCAAGAATTTTAATATTTTCATCCGCTGCCTCCAATACGATGCATTGACACACGTGATCATTATTACATGTCTCTGTAGTGACCTCTTCCAATCTTAAACGATGAAATTGCAGCAAGGAGTCCTCATCATGGGTATTGCTGATATACTCCATAAATTACGTTATGGAAGATTTTGGCATGTGGTTAGAAAACATTACAACATGAGGCAACACCGATGTGGTGAGTCCAAATCCACGTTTAAGTATTTTGGGAGTGGTTATGGTGGCTGGAAGATCCGCACCCATCTCCACATGAAGGCGTCGTCTCAATAAACATGAGAAAAACATTGCTAGATTTCCTTAAGCTAAGCATGCCAACAAACCAACCAATTGTATAGCGAACAACTGCATCATCAACATGAATCGACTTATGTACCCACTCCGAGGATTTAACAAACCCATTTCAAGATTCAATGACAAGAAAAGAAAGAATTTTAAGTTCTCCCAACTTCCCAACTTACGTGAAAAAACAAATCTCAATGCAAACGATGGTATCCCAACTTTATCGATCTATGTTATCTCTCCTATTTTTCTTCACACTAGAATCTACATAATACATTTCAAAATCAAGGAAGAACCACATGAAAGAAATAATCAACTCCCAAGTGAGGCTAGCTCACCATGAGAGTGCATGAATAAGGCACTCCTATTCATCAACAAGAAAGTTTGTACATATAAGGTTAAAAGTTTGTTGAGGAGTTTAAACAACTCCCTAAGAAATAGGTTCTGAATCCTAAATAAACTCCACAACTTGACTAAGACACCACAATCACAACAAACATCTAAAAATAATACACTCTAGAATACTCTACATTTCTCCATTAATTCCAAGTATCCTACTTAATGGAGAAATGGATCATAACATCTGTTGGTCTTAGTCTCAACGAGGCTTTACAATTTAACCTTACAATTTCATTTTTACCTTTCTTCTCATTAAATAATGATGCTTCTTCCTTAATTTTTTCAACCACGAAATGTAACTAGGTTGTGGTCTCTTTCTCATTATTTGCAATACTTCATCAGGGTCTCGAGGTCATGATTTGTCTTCAATAGTTGCAGATTCTTCAATACATATATAAGTGGGTTGTTGTGCTTTGTGATTACCTTTGTCTATACCTTGTTTGGTGGATCGTTGTCACATTAGCTTATAGTAATGCCTAATTTCCTCAAAACTCCACTGCATCAAAATACCATGAACTTCTTCAATTGTATCAATTATTGTTTCAATCTCCATGTCACCCGCATCATTCAAGAATTCTTTATTTTGCTCTTTTTCAAGAGCTTTCACCATTCCATCTGTTGCTTTGAGAACTGTATCAATCTCTTCCAAAGACTTTTCAAGTCATTCTTCAATAAGTTTTATATGTACATCATAATCTATTTCAAAAAGTTTAAACTGGTTTGTTTCCTTAATTGTTACTATAGATTTTTCTTCATATTCTTTTTCTACGATGTACAGATCATCGACCACTGGGTAATCTAAAGCAAACAACAATTTATAATTAACTTTTTTTTCAAAAATAACTTCTCATTCATTTTCATAAAACAAATATAACAAATCTCCATTATCAAATCTAATTATTGTAGATTTTTCTTTATCATCGACGACCATAATTGTTAGATTCATCACCTTTATTTCATTTATTGCATCTTCTTGTTGATGCGCTACTAAAGATCAACGACCATAATTGTTAGATTCATCACCTTTATTTCATTTATTGCATCTTCTTGTTGATGCGCTACTAAAGATCAACCTTCATCTTTGTGAGCTTTCTCACTACATTCCATTTTGGGCTTATTCAAATCTAAACTTTGGCATCTCAAATTCCGCCTCCGCCCTATGATACTTCCTCTTGAATTGTTTAAATTCTCTTCGAAATTGTACAAGTTTGCTTTTCCGACCCATCGCTGCAATGCATGTTGCTCCTATTTTCTACAATTTCTTTTGCAAGTATCTGCTATCAATGCAGCTCACCAATCGATGCTTTCTTCCATACAGCACTGTGCCCAACAACTCAGTGCTCACCAAATGGATCGCCAAATGCTCTGGTCTCCAACGAGCTCTTCCAATTCCTAAATAAACCCTAAAACTTCACTAAAACACCACAATAATAACAAACATCTCATAATAATACACTCTAGAATAATCTACCTTTTTCAATTAATTCCAAAAAAATACAAATAAAATGAAATCCTATGCGTATGCTCATAGTGGCCCAGGAAAAACAAGTTGATCATGATGCTTTCTAAGATAAGGGGCGTATCCTCGTTGTGTTGTGTGAAGGGTGGTGTCCGTGGAGAGTTTCAATGGTTTCCCAGGACTCCATGGCATCTATCATCTTCTTCATTATATCTCTCATCGTACTTTGTGCGAATTGCAATTGCAAAAACCCACAGAATCAAACCCAAGTGCTTCCTCCATTGACGAAATCCTCCATGAAGCTATGCCATAGACTCATCGTCATGACATACCCGATAAAATCATTACGATGTCCATAAGAGCCATAATCAACTGCAGTGCCGCCGTATGTCCGGTCAATTTCACATATCCATAACCAGATTTCATAAGTCTAGTTTGAAAACTCTATCATGAACACAAACATAAGAAAAGGGGTAATCATTTCTACTTTTAATGATTCACTTGATTCCATTTAATTAATTACCCGATATCCATTGAACTTTTTGGGAGAAGGTGGTTTAATGATCAAATTAACTATTAACAAATAATCATAGATATGTTCCATTGAACATGGGCTCAGGTGACCGCTAAAAAGTGGGTGTCCCAGTTAACGATTATTTAGTGTCGCAGTTGTCTATAATGAGATTTTTTGGAAGTTTTTTTGGTGGGTTTTTCCGGTCAAAATCTGGCAGTAATTTATTGGAATGGCAAGTTTGATAGCTAGTTTCTGCACAATCAAAGCGTCCCAGGGTTTTTTAGGGTGCTGAATCCAAATATGCAGTGAAAAAACCATTTTAACTGCAACAAATCAAGATTTAACCTCAATTTCTTCGGCCGGATTCCGTCACCGGAATCCAAAAAGTCGCGACAACTCCTTTAGTGTCCGGGTAAGTCAGGAAAAGTGGAATCCAGCCCTTCAATCATTGAAACTTATTGTGCAGCCCCGAAATAAACTCGAGTGGAGGTTCGTTGGGTTTGTTGATGTGGCCAGCGGGGCCCTCTTCCATTTCGATTCTGTCTCTGTTTGCATAGACAGAGAGACCGCTGCTGCAGTCAGAAACTCCGAAGCAATTTGCAATAAAGAAACTTGGCTTGTCTTTTCGCTGTACTGTGCATCGCCTGTATCCTTATGATGAAGGGGCTCGGGACTAATACTCATCTTAAAATTCCAGGTTACCTTTCCCAGCCGGCCCTTCTTCCCAATTCCCCATTACCCGCACAGCTCGGCCAGTTAATACCCAATTGACACAAAACTGCAGCCAGAGCCAGAGCCAAAGTCAAATGAAGCTATTCAAATTATGCACAGTGTGTCCCGCAGCCCTTCTTCCCAATTGCCCCATTTACGCATAGATCAATTTGCACACAGAAATGCGCAGCTCATAATTATGAAAACTCTGTTTGATTTGGCAGGGGATCGAACCAACAAAACAAAGTTATAAAAGCAGGCGAAATTGCAGTGCATCATTTCTGTTTGTTTATGGCAACTGAATGCGTTTTGCTATGGAGTGCATTTAAGTTGTGTGGTTTCCTCATTCTTCTTGTGAACTTGTATATGTGTGTATTTTTCCCATTATGTAATCTCTTCAATGAGGATTTACTATGCTGAATAAATTATGGTTTTAGGATTAATTTCGCTGAAGTTGCCAGTGTAATTCTCAACTCTAAAGTCACCGGATCAATGTGAATTTGGAATATACAGCAGTAAACCCTCCTTGTAAGTTAGTTTTTTGTGCATAACAGTTCAATGAGGAAGAGAAATGGAAAATGCTTAGTTTTTTGTGCATAACAGTTCAATGAGGAAGATAAATGGAAAATGCTTAGAAAATTTGTTTCTTTGGTAGTTCAATGTCTCCAGTGGCCTTGTCTGGGCGTTCACAGTTCTTTCGTACGTAGAGGAGAATATAAAGTGGGGATCAAAATTCCTTCTCCTCACGGTGGCCCTGGGTATCGCCACTCGTTTTTTTTTTTTTTTTAATTATAGACTCAAGCTTCTTGCAGGGTTGCTCACATTGTAGTATGTGACAAGAAAAAGAAAATGTCACCATGCCTTTGATATGATGTGTGACAAGAAAAAGAAAATGTCACCATGCCTTTGATATGAATTGTAAAGTATATGGAATTCATTATCACATGCAAATAATTTTCAGGAAAGTGTAGATTTTTATGCTAAAAAGGATCATTTTAAGGGTTATTGTTGTTCCCAAAAAAATATCAAAAAGAGAGATTAATAGATTCCCTCAAATTAAATTAATTTATGTATAAACAATTAACAATTATCTTGATATCTACTTTTTCTTAACAATATATTAGTTTTGTAGATTTTGCAAAAGGGTATATACTAATTCACAAAGAAATGTTGTTAATCCAAATTGATAGAACGTTTGTACAAATTTATAAGTAAAGGAAATTTATATAAATTTATAAAAAGTGTACTCTGTAATACAAGTAGAGGAAATTTATATAAAAAGTGGTGTTTGTACAAATTTATAAGTAAAGGAAATTTATATAAATTTATAAAAAGTGTACTGTAATACAAGTAGAGGAAATTTATATAAAAGTGGTGTTCATTTTGGTTTTCTTGCTTCATTTTTGAAATGGTTGCAGAACATAGAATGCATCTGTATTCATAAAATAAAGTAGCAAGATGGATAGAACCATTAGGTTCACATTTCCAGGTCTTTGAGGCTTCTCCCTTAGAACCTTAATTTTCAAGTCCCTTAGGCTTCTCTCCCGGCCCTTTCCCCTCTTTGTGGGTTTGTTCCGGTAAACTATATATGATCGTTACCTTGTACCACTGGGCATAAGAATAACAATAAAGGAACCAGGAATAACTTATCCAAAGGCTTGTGATGGGCATGTTCTTTAAGGTTGTTTATTTAATAGCGTCATAATTGCAAATCTTCTATGGTTAATTTCACAATTTGCAATCTTTGAAATAGTAGAGTTATTTACTCTAGAAAGATTGCAAGAATACTTCTATAATCAAAATCCCGATAGCATGAGAAGCTCGGGTATTGTCTGTTATCTATCTATTATGGGCAATGTTTTCATCTTCCTACTTAAACAAGATCGCTGCGCGGCAGCATGTCCCTGCCACAGAAAAATAATGAAGCCGGACAAGCACTCTACAAGCCGCAGCGATTTAGGTCCAAAAGTTCCCATTCGCTACGATCCTAACTCCTATGCCTCTGTAGCCAATTCCCATTGAAGATCTGCATAGGTCTCAAAATGTTGCAGGTTCTTCCGCTGTTCCTGCGTCTGTAGACCACAACTTTAAGTTGTTGCCGACTATAGACATGGAAAATGTTAGTTGCTTCTATCTGCCGACTCCCCTTTCATCGGTATAAAAAGATTGGGTTGCCCAGTTCTCTTCAATTCGACTCGCTACTGCTCAAACATTTATCCACCCAGAGCTCTGCCTTTGAAGCCACGGGGACATACTTGTATGCGTGTAGTTGCGATACGAGGTTGAGTTCACACCGCTTGGTTCGATGGCTTGGTATGTAAGTTCAGTCCATTCAGTAATAAAATAGTTACATTACAAGTAGCTTACTTTTCTGTTTGAATTGATTGTATGGAAAAAGTAATTGAATCAACTCACTCAATTGCCTTGTAGACAAGAAGCAGATGATCTTCATCGAGACCAAGGGATGGACTGGAAGTGAAAGCTCTTACTTTGAACTCTCATATTACTTACGCATTGCACTACTTGGTATTCATAAAAAAAAATAGCAGCCAAGATAGCTTAATTCGGAACTGCGTCCAAAATGGTACAAGTCCCAGAGAGGAGGAATTACAACCAACAAAGAAATAGCGGTAGAAAAAACCTCTGATGCCATGGATGAACCCATAGTCTGCACCACATGACAACAACCAAGTGCCAGTCAAATCATATATGCGTTGAAATCAGAGATTTGTCGAATTCGCTGCACACAAAAGAACTAGTGTATCCATCCAATAGGCGTGGGTGGTTAGTGGTATTCGGGCTTTGCTCAGCATCCTATGAAGGAGAGTCGCAACGGGGAGGCATTGTTGTTGAAATGCGTGAAGACTGAACCCTTCAAAATGGCACCTGGGGTGGAGGAGCAGGGCTCAAAAGGAGCCTAGTGCTGGAATAGAATCTGGGTGGGCGTGGAGAGAAACTATATATGTAATCCATTGATTCCTCTGGATGTTACATAAGAATATCGTATGTATAAACTGATAATTCCCATCCCCTATTTTTGACAAGGGTGATAACAAGATCCTGCTATAGGAGTTGGTCAAAACGCTGATAAGTATCTCAAGCGAATTCAATAATCTGCCATAACTATGATTTATAGTATTAAATAATGATATCAGATGTAATTTCCAAAGTTTGAAATATTTATTTTAAAAATTATTTTTTACTGTGAGATGTTCTTTACACCACTCAAACGCCACATGACATTAAAGTTGTTCATTACACCCACTCAAGCGCCACATGACATTAAAGTTACAGTGAAATATAAGCCTAAGTAGATTTGGCAAAGACACTTGTAGAATGAATGCTAAACATGTATAACATGCATGCAGAGGTTAAAAACATCAATTGAAAGCTTGGTTCTTACTGTCGTGTCTTTCCTCTATAAATGAAAGCTCGACCCTATCTGTCTTTGGCTCTTACCACATTGCATTTCCTCTATAAATGCTACTTGACCAACCCTTGTCTCCTCATGAAAATGTTCAAACCATTGCTTAGAGCAAGAACTAGATTCGACCTTGCTTGACCCAATCGAATTCCAACTCTTCTCTGTTGTTGGATCATCGTCTCGTTGACAAATGATGGTTTCTCACTATCTCTGGTTACTCCAACTTTCGTCTTCCGGTTTCTCTTCCAGGCTTCGCCCAATTTCGCATGAATATCTTGACGGGATAGAGCTGGCGATATAGAGCCATGACTATCGAATAAAAAATAAAAAGGTCGTCTGTCACTAAGCTGGGCGGACTTGAATCTGGGGCATGGTTCCTAGTTGTACTGGAGCAAGTAGGTCTAAGGGCAAGTTGTCACGAGGGTGCACTAAGCTGGTACAAGGCTCGAACTGGACTCATGCAGCTGTAAAGAGTTCGTGGGTTGTGGGTTATCCGCGTGGAGGAATCACTCCTTAGGTTTTGTCGGTGATGCGTGGCTATGAATAGGAGAAAAGCATCTGAGATGAGGGTAGTAAGAAGGTTGCTGAAGGGGCTTTGCGTGTGTTTTTTGGGGCTTTTCGTTGTTGAAGTTGCTTGGCGAAATCATGGATGGGATCACTCATTGGGAGTACTCAAAAGAATTTTCTATTACTTAAGATTGTAATTTCATGAAGTTTCTCTATGATTTGATGGATTGAATCAATTGCTTCGATGTACACAAGAAATTGAACGCTTCAGCATAGTACACAAGAAATTGAACAAGGTAGAGTAACTAGGTCTCTGCTGGTTTTTATGTTGTAACTGTGCCTTTTTAAATTTCTCTTTTTGTTGTTTGTTGGTGTTGTACATAGCGTTGCCTATGCATTTAGGGTTTCTTAATATTAATATTGAACTGAAAGCGGGGTGAACAGAAAGAACAACATGGAACGGAAAGCGGACTAGTCGTCCTGCTGCTGTGATGATGATGCATGTTTTGCTGAGTTATGAGTTATTCGATATGCCGACACCAAGTGAAGAAGAAATTATGAAGAAGAAATCCCTCGTTTCTTTCGTTGTTGAAAAATGGAGGAGGAGTCAATTACGATATTCCTTCCCGGGCCAGTTCAACCGCCGGTATCAAAGTGAGTCCGAGGGCGCTAAGTGAGTGAAAGGCAGCGTTGTCAAGGCTAGCACTAGTTTCATCTTCGTCGCTCTTGGATGGCCACCCCACCCAATCTTGCAGGAAGGCAGGCAGACCAGGCGGACAAGGTCGTTAAGCAAGTCTGAACTTTTTGATGCAGGTCGTTAAGCAAGTCTGAACTTTCTGATGCACTTCAATGACTGGCATATTCGCTTCTTTGTGTGCTCTCTGCTTATTCGTATTCCTATTATAGTGCTTATGGCAAGGTTTTCCATTTGCCATGTCCAGAGCAGGTAGCTGGCGTGCATACCTTGAAAGTCTCCTGCGCATAGGCCTACAGCAACAACATGCCTACAACAACAACATGCAATATTTTTGCCTACAACAACAACATGCAGCATGTAGCTACAACATGCAATATGCACCACCTACATGCAGTGTGCACCATCTGGCAACAACATAGCATTTAATATTGTTAAACTACGAAACTAATGTTTACATTAGTGAAACACAGTGAAACATATGAAACATATTTCCGAAATTATATACACATAATATATGGTTTTGGCCTCTCCGCCTCGGGAAGAGGCCAAATAAGATGGTGAAACTGAAAACTTTAATTTATAAGTTATCTTGACTAATAACAAACAACTGAATTATTTGTTTAACATCGCTAACCGATTACTAAACAACTGAATTATTTGTTTAACGTCGCTAACCGATTACTATAGTCCCATGCCATCGCCAGATGGCAGGGACTAAAAAGTAAGCAAAGGCAAGGATGGTTGACTAACAATTTAAATAAAAATAAATGTGGGTAACAATTTCAATAGTAGTAAAAATATTTTATGAATTTTTATCTATATTCAATGCCATCAATCTATGTTTCATATTTGTATGCCATCAATCCAATATATGTTTCATATTTGTATTGCATAGATATAAAAAAATGAGTTTGATGTAACGAATTATACATAAATTTACACTTTATTCACATGTTTCATCTTAGAAACATACAAAGACCAGATATGTATGTTTCATTTCAAAAGTTTTTATGCATGTTTCATTGTCTCATTTAGGAGACCAAAGTAAATAAAAGTAAAAAAAATCTTCATTTCATTTAGAATTATTTTTACTATAAAATTGGAGACATTTTCCTCTTGTTTATATGAATTGTTCTAGACTATGAACAATGGTAGATTGTAAATATTATACACTATATGGATAGGTATATCTATTTTAGAATAAGGCTTTTAGAATTTTAATTTAATTATCAATAATTAGTAGATTGATGGTAGGAATTTAACCTCCACAAACCCTATTTCCAAATTAAGAATCTCCATAGTAAAGTAAAGGTGAATCTCCATAGTTAAAAATATTGTTGTTTTTAAATGTATATATATATGTGTGTGTTTTTAACTCATATATATATATATATATATATATATATATATATATATATATATGATTAATTATTATTATTTGAAAAAAAATTATAATTTAGTTAAATTTTATGATTTGTTTTTTTAATATTTTAGGATGTGATTGTATCATAAGGAAAGCACCCATATCAATTATTTAATTAGATTTCTCTTCACTCACTCAACTTCATACCCCATTTAAAAAATCTTAGCAAATATTATGCCGTGTGAATCACTCATATCAATTCAATTTACACATTTTATTAAACTAAATTAAAAATATATCATTTTTCAACAATCCCTTATATATTTGATCATGAATGTAAAAAAAATATTCCAATTCATAAATATTATAAAATGATATCTATCTATCTAAACAATATTACAATTTATAAATATGATAAAATGATAGTTTCAATAAAACATATATCAATTTCCATCATGCACTTGTATAATTGATTATGAATATAAATACTATTCTAATTCATAAATATTATAAAATAATAATTTCTAGTTTTTTTTAGATTAACATTTCTATATTATATTATATTTGAGAATTCATTTACATTTAATTTTGGATAGGATTGATTGAAAGTAGTTTTATTTTATATTTAATTTTGAATTATATATAATATATATGTGAGTTGAATTTGTGTTTAATTTTGAATTAAATTGAAAATTATAGAATATTTTAAATTACTATATGATTTGTTATTATTTTTTATTATTTTTTAGATAATTATTATTTTTTAAAATTATATATTATTTTCACTTGTGGTAAGTTGAAAGGTAAGTTGAAAGGGTTTTTGATCTTAAGAGAAATCAAAAACTAACTTTTAAATGGGCCTTGGGTAGCCAATATGAGGTTGTGGCTCTTTTCCAAATATTGAAACTCCTCACTTCAAGACATATCAAGAGTCTATTAGTTATTAGGATTCAATTGTAAGAATCAAATTGATAGTTCCTCCTCTTCAAATGATGGGAAATCTATTGAGATTATAATAGTTTCATTTTTCTCTACTTAACTATTCAAACCATAGTTAGTACAATTTCATAAAAACCAAGTGCCATGGGTGATTAGTTCCTTCTCTTTGAATAATGGTAAAGTTGTATGGATTACAAGGATTTCATTTTTTTCTATTCCTTAACTTTTCAAGTCATACTTATGAGTGTGCTTTGCATGAAAACCCTAGTGACAATTTAAGTGGCAATGAAGAAGGGAATTCAAATTTCAATGAGGATTGCCTCAACTATAATTTAAGTGGCAATGAACAAGGGAATTCAAATTTCAAAAAGGATTGCCTCAGCTATAGCTTCACGCACTTATGGATATTGAAGTGGAGTAATTAATTAAGAAGTGAATTGATTTCTCCCACACTTCGCATAATGGTTTTAAAGGATTATCCTAGAATGCTCATAGAGCAGGCTCTATGGGTTTTTTTTTATTGTGGTGGATTTCTCTATTTCAAACCCATTTGAATTGGGATCTTTTTTTCCTGTGGCCTTGAAGGATCAACAAGGCTATGTTTTTGGGATCTCAATTCATGTGGGAAACTCATTTGTGGCTTGTTGAACCTTGTGTTGTTTGCTTATTGGACATGCTTAGAAAAGTTGATTAATTAATTGTTTCTTTTGAATACGTTATTAAACACCTCTCTCTTCACATGGAAAACATAAAGTTAGTGTCCAAATTTATGTGGACAAAGCATTATTTTGAAGGTATTCCACTCAATTTTCATTTGTTTGAAGGGATGTTGGAAAAGGGTCTAGTAATTAGCTATGGTAGTCTGCTAGTTAAGCACATGGGAATTGGAAGAGGGAATTTGTAGGTGTCATGTAGTGATTTCAGAATAGAACATCATTCACATTCTGAGACTATGTCAAACCACTAATATCCATAAGGCTGTAAGAAAAGATGAATGTCTCATTGGAAACACTAGGAATTCAATTTTATATGTGAATGGTAGGATGCAATCTCATGCAAAAATTAGAGATAATGAATATACATTCACTGTGGGAAAATATGCATGGTTGGAAGAGGAAAATAGAATCTCTTTAAGGTAGGTGCATTGCTCATTATCAAATGGTTGTAAATCTAGTAAAAAACCCTAATTTGGTATCTCAAATGTGAGATTATTTATTGGAATAGTTGAGGAAATTACAAAAAAAAAAATCCCAACAACATGACAATGTATAAATGTTGCTTATGGACTAAGACTTCCAAGTCTATAAAAGTTAAGAGGAAGCCAACAACTAACATGCCTTTATCTAGTATTAGTGTTTAAGGGTTTTCCATATTTTGTTTAAATTTGAGCATCTCTTATACTTCTTGTGCCAAAGATTACCATGTTTCTTTAGTTAATGAGTTTTAAGTCTTTTAGACAATTTCAGAACTTTAATTTTTTGAAGCAAAACTCTATTTTATTATTATTTATTAATTAAAAATTATTAGCATTTTACATTATAATACAAACTTTTCAATTAATTTATTAATTAGTTAAATTTAAATTTTCAATTTATAAATCAATTAAAATATAATTTCAAATATATTTATTTTATACATAACTGAGATATAATTTCAAATTTAACTTTGAAGTTGTTTTAAAAAATTATCCTAATATTTCTAATACACAATATTTTCAATTACTTTAATATTTTTAATATTTTTTAATATTTACTTTTACAATTAAACAATTTCAATTAAATTAGATTATAATATAACACTTTATTGCATAAATATATTTCACCTACATTAAAATACACAAACATAATTTATATGTAACTATTTTGACTAACTATAAGTTGCTCCATTAGAAAATATGGAAAAAATTAGAAGAACAAGGAGGATAGAGACAAGTAAGTAAGTAGGGTCTGCTTCTTTGAATAATGAATAGAAATAATTAACTTATGTGTAAATACTATATTTTGTTTATGCTAAGATCTAAATGATTTGTTATGATGTTGTTAAGTGTATGTCTCAAATATATATGCAGTGTTTCCAATTGCTATAATAGCTATCTTTAGCCAATCACATCAAAGTCAACTTATTGCTTTTGGCACTAAAGTTGAATAGATATGGTTTTGTTCCATAAGGGGTTAAGGTGTGATTTTTCATCTACATAAAAAATTGGCAATTTACCAACCATTTACTACCTTCGATGCCTAAGATGCTTTTCTTTGGTGTTGTTAAGCGTCTATCTCAAATATGTATGCAATGATTATGACTGTGATAATGCCTACCTTTGGCTAATCACATCAAAACCACCCTTATTTTCGTTGGGATAAAATTCTACTAGAAATGGTTCAATGGTTCTGGGTCACAAGCTATTAATGTGTGATTTTTCATGTGCATAATAATTGTGTGATTTTTCATGTGCATAACAATTGGGTCACAAGCTATTAATGTGTAATTTTTCATGTGCATGACAATTTGATCAACAATTTTCACATTATATGTCATTTGTGGAATTCAATTATTCAAGTTCTACTAAAGTCACTTGCAAATTCATTTGTAAAATTTAAGCTTTCTTAAAAATGCAAGACCAAAAAATAACTAAAATCGTCTAAGTAGAAACCCTATTTTATTTTTTCTAAATAGTTGATCTCAATATTATTTTTTTCATTATTTTCTAAATATTGCTCCATTTTGTATACCGAAATGTTTGTAATTTTGAGATCGGCTCGGAACAGAAAATCGCGCAGGGTTTCTGAGAAACGCAGAGTCTGACCCTAATGGAGGTCCGCAGAGGAGGGAGCTCCACTCCCTCCTACAAAGATGATGTGGCTAGAAGAGGCAAGTCACATCTAAGTAATGTCAAAGGTTCAGTGGAGGAAGAAAGCAGAAATAAGGAAAAGGAGATAGATGGGGCAGAGTCCAAGGAAAAGAGCAACACAAAGGACAAGGAGGAAGAAGACAAAAACCAGGGAAAAAAAAGGAAGAAAAACAAAACTGACCGTGTAGACCCAGAACGAAAATCTCTCCAAGAGTAGTATTAAATAATCTAGCACTGCAAGAGCACAGGGAACATATGGAGACTTATGCCATCATATGAAAATTCATGGGATTATAGCCCACTAAAAAGGCTTTGCAGACATGGATCAAATATCATTGGAAACCCAAGGGCAGTTGGTGGGCTCCAGTATTGCAGCAATAATGCTGCAACTCCTGGGACTCCCTTCTTTACTTTTATCAACCCGATAGTTCATAACAAACTTGGAAGCGACGGTGTTGTATGCACAAGTACTAGCTCTTGCCGCAGCTGTCACTTGGTCAGCTGGCACAAGTCCGCTAGGGGCTTAAACCAACTTCTAAGAGCTCTTAGAAGAAGCTTTTTAACTGATGGACGAAAGCTAACTCAAAGGAGGCTGATCTACTTGCAGAAAGAAACTGAAAGCCAAAAAGTAACGCAAACCCTAGCAAACCCTAATTCTGCCAGCTAGTCCTACTGATGCAAAGGAGGGAATGCAAACTATTGGAAGAGATGCCATTACTTCTATGAAGGTAAAATACATGTGTCTAGACTACCTTTATCTGCAGAAAACATCTTTTTTGTATTTTTGAATAAGTCATTAGAATTATCATGCATGTGCTTTTAACTGGCTTTTTACTGTGCAGGGGTGGATCAAGGAGGAGAAATTCTTGGGAAAGGTTGGGAAGGTTAAAAGAGGGTCTAAGGAGTCCCTAACACCCTTCCAGGGAGTCTCACAAAGTCTGGCTATCAAGAAACCTCATTCGTGAGCTTCTACAGGAAGTCTGCAGGGGTTCTACAGGATGTTTCAGGAATTTCTACAGGATGTTCAGAAATTTCTACAGGATGTTTAAGAATTGGATTTTGGAGGATGGGTGAGTGAAGGAAGATGCATGGATGGATATGGAGGTAGGATAGGGTCTGAAGTGGCACAGGGACCGGTGGATGGAGTGGTGAGGAGGTGTAGATGGCTAAATTGGCTCAAAGAAGGCTGAAACAATGATTGCACAAAAAGGTAGGGTTACGTGGGCAAGAGGACAGATGAGAGACGAGGAACCTAGCTAGGAGATGGATCAGATGGCTCTGATGAAGCTGAGGCGGATGAGAGAGTGGTAGAGATGCCCTGCACAATGTACACTTAACTGAATCAACGAAATCCTACAAATAATCAAAGTCCTAGCTAATCTAATCTAACTGTCAGTGAGACAAACGAACAGCAGCTTTATTTGGAAAGAAAACCATGTACAAAAATCATGCAAAGAAACATTTCAGAGATATGAACCCATAACTAACTTCTGCAACTGAAAACAGTACACTAAGGATTGCATGGTCAAGCAAACTAGTGTTTTTGTTGGGGCAGCACTGTTTCTTCAATTCCAGCCCCTGATCCAATAAGGACGAGGTGAAACTGAGAGTGTTGTTGACCCTTTTCTTGGAGCTTCTTTCTGTTATTAGCCTACCAATCTATTTTAAACATCTGAAGCAATTCTATTCATAACCAATGACCTATTTAACCAACACAACTAAATCTGCCCAACAGAAATATGTTCAAATGCATAACAGGGAAACAACGATGCATAAAGGAAAGGTAACAGTACAAAGAAGGAGGCCCTAGGCTCTCAGGTTGGGCCCAACCCCGAGAGCTATGGCTCCTATAGAAAACTCAGAGTTGATATCAAATCGGACTGCTTCTCATTATCAAAAAATAATCATAAGTCAAGAGTTATGCCAAAAATGGCTACAAGAGAACAAAATGAAGCTAGCAGCACTATAGTGAAAAGTATGCAAGAGTTTCCAAAAAGTCCCTCACGAAGGCTGAGGCCTTAACATTTATACACCACGAGGCCCTAGCTGACCTCCTAAATCTATGGGACTTGGCTGCCCAAACTGTGAGTGAACAGCTCCTTCCAAAATCTGCTTGGCTGCCTTCTAGGTCCGGTTTTGGTGGCCTTTGGAGCTCGGAGTTGGGGGTGAAGATCCCGAGGGAGGTTATTTAATGCCATAGACAACCCCCCTACGAATCCTCAACCGAAGCTTGGCTGTCTTCTAGCCCATGACTACTCGGTTTTGCTCCAACATATGTCAAAAAACCTAAAATGAGCATGTGTTAGCCACCTAGGAAGAGTGACTACCCTTATTCGTACAAATGACATAAACATACTGAAAAATAATGCATAAGTTATGAAAAATGAAGGATTGAACAAGGATAATTAGGCCAAATGAGCCCAAAATGTTACCAAATTTGGGGCTCATCAACAGTATCGATCTGCATCTTGGGTCAAAGGGTTTCTTCATAGTGGTGTTTACAAACATCGAAGATAAAGATAGAATATTCGAAGGAGGACCCTACTCTTTTGTAGCAGTTGGCCTCTATATGAGGTCTTGGGTGATGAATTTTTTTCCAGAGAGGGAAACTTTCACTTCAGTTCCTGTCTGGGTAAGGCTATATTCTCTACCTCTAGATTATTGGCAAAATGAATCACTTGTGGCTATAGGCAACAAACTAGGTCGTTTTGTCAAAGCCTCAGAAGCCACCAGAAGGGGTAAATATACTTCCTATGCGAGGATTTGTGTGGAGATGGATCTTTCAGGAGCTCTTCCGGATGAAGTTATCTTGGAAGTTTTAGATGAGGAATGGGTGCAAACGGTGGACTATGAGCATATTCCGTTTAGATGTCGTAAATGCCACGAACATGGACACCTGATCAAAGAATGCCCTCTCAGTAAAGCAGAAGATAAAAGTAAATTGAATGCAAAGAAGGACATGGAAAGCTTTCAGAAAGTAGCAAGCAGAGGAAAAGGAAGTAAAAAAGAACCAAAGAAACAACATAATGAAGGGCAAAAGGCCAGTTAGAATAAATTCCAAGCTCTCGTAGAGATGGAAGACATGCCAAATGAAGAACAATCTATGGAGGAAGGCCCTAAAGAAAAGGAGAAGGGGGAAACTACACTCCAGCACATAATACTAGTGAGAAGGAAGAAACCATGTTGAATGAAACAGAGCTAGAGATGGACCAGGAGATGACCCATAGTGAAATAGATCTGGAGGATCACGAACTTCAGGAAATTCTAGATAAAGAACACCTAGATCTGGAAGGATTTCTGCAGCAGGGAACCACGGTGGGGATAGATTCATTACCTCAAGATGAATGCAATAGAATACAACAGTTGTTTTTGTGGAAAACTCAGGAAAAGGGGTCAGTTAAAGGAAAAAGCATCGACGTGCAGGAGTGCAGAGGTGTGAAAACAATGAAATCAAATCCAGGATTAGCAACCAGAAATGCAGGTAAGAAAAGGGGCAGAAAAAAGCAGAAGGAGCTATTGATGGAGTGTGGAAAGCTGATGATAGACTCAGGTAAGATGAAAGACCTGACTAGTTACTCCTTCACAAATCTTTAATTATGAAGTTTACATCTTGGAATATAAGAGGTCTAGGTAGTAAAAGAAAGCAAAGAATGCTCAGTTTTAGAATGAAACAAGATATGTCAGATATGATCTTCATCTAGGAAACAAAGTGTTCCATCTAGAAAATAAAATCAATCCATAGCAAATGGCTCCATAGATTTGAGTTTTTAGAAGTTAAAGCAGATAACATAGCGGGGGGCATTCTCACTCTCTGGAACCCCCAAAAGTCAGAGTATTAGATGTAGAGGCATCCAGAAACTACTTATCAGTAGTCATTCAACCAGTAGGGGTTTCTGAAACCTTCCTAGTCACTAATGTTTATGGTCCTCAAAGAATGGAGGATAAGCTCAGATTGCTAGAATCCCTCACGGATCTCAGGAACAGACAGACTGGTATTCCTTGGATCATGGGAGGGGATTTTAATATGATCAAATCTCTTTCGGAAAAGAAAGGAGGAACCAAAGCGCTAAACAAAGACTCATTAGCATTTCAATCGTTCACAAAGAACTTGAAATTGGTGGACTCAGACTCAGACAATGGCCTTTTTACTTGGAACAACAAGAGAGGAGGGGAAGCTCAGGTGGCCTCTAGGTTAGACAGGTTCATGATATCAGAGGAACTTATGCTTATAAATAATGAAATTACAACAAAAATTCTTCCCTTTGGAGGCTCAGATCACTGGCCAATTCAATTGGAAATCAAGGGTTTGGATTCTCCAAGGAATAGACCCTTCAGATTCGAAAATATCTGGCTCTCCCACCCGGATTTCTTGAGTAATATCAAAAAATGGTGGATTGAGGACTTGCAGATCCAAGGATCTAAAATGTTTCTCCTGCATAAAATACTAAAGCATATTAAGTTTAGACTCAAAGAATGGAACAAGAAGGATTTTGATAACATTTTTGTGAACAAAAAATCAGTGGAAACCAAAATTCAGGAACTCAACCAGGATTTGATCAAAGATGGCTTCAACAAAGAAAAAAATGAGCAGGCTGACAAACTTCACCATGAATGGGAAAACCTATGCAAACAAGAGGAAATATTTTGGAGACAAAAGTCCAAAGTGTAATGGCTCAAAGAAGGAGAGCGCAACACAAGATTTTTCCATAGATCCACTATGGCCAATAGAGCATTCAACAGAATCTCGGCAATAAAGGATAAGAAGGGGGAGACTCAGAACACACATAAGGATATTGAAATGGTGCTTGTTCAGCATTTTCGAGACATTTCACGAGAAAACAATCCAGACAGGGAAAAATCAATAAAGGAAATCACAAGATATATCCCTATGCTGGTGTCTAGAGAGGACAATATTAACCTAAACAGACCAGTAACTGAAGAGGAGGTCAGCGAGGTACTCAAAGAAATGCAGAATGGCAAAGCACCAAGCCCAGATGGTTTTAATGTGGATTTCTTCAAAGCTTGTTGGGATATAGTCAAACTGGACATTTTAAATGTTGTTGAGGATTCAAGGGGTAGAAAAACTATCCTAAAAGCTCTCAATACCTCCTTCATCTCACTGATACCCAAATAGGATTCAGCTCAAACAGCGGATAAGTATAGACCCATAGCTTTATGCAATGTAGTATACAAGATAATATCCAAAGTAGTGGCTAACAGACTCAAACCTCTCCTCCCTTCATTGGTGTCAGAGGAGCAATCAGGTTATGTGGAGGGCAAACAAATTTTGAACAACATTATTCAAGCCCATGAGGTGGTTCACTCTCTCACAAGCAAAAAGCAGGCCGGGATGATCATGCAACTGGATATTGCCAAAGCTTATGACAAGGTCAATTGGATTTACATCAAAAAGGTACTCACAGCCTTTGGGTTCGATCACAATTGGGTCAGATGGGTAATGGCTCTGGTCAGGGAAAATTTTAAGAACCCCCCCTAAATTTATAAATATAATAAATGGGCGAATCTCCATGGTATATAGGAAAAATGGAAGGCGATTTTATCAATAATATAATATGTATATATAATTTTTTGGCGAATCTCTCACCAGGCATGGCGAATATTTTACTCAATTATAAAATCTTGTAAGATCTTGGCGAGTCTTTCACTAAATAATAAAACTTTTAAAGTCCTAGTGAATCTTAGCATAGGCTACATGCTGGTTTAATTCCCCCATTTAAATAGGCTACATTCCAGGTGAATACCATGGGTCAATACCATGTGCCATTTTGGTGAATACCATGGGTCAATGCCATGTGCCATTTTTATTTTTATTAATTCTAATATTAGGGTTAATAATGGTTTTTTGCATGGTATTAATAACAATCTAGTCCATGGTATTTGTCCCATAGTATTTTGGCCATAAGTTTCACCTAAATATAACCCATTTTTTGAGTGTTCGTAAATATAAGGTGACTTATGGAGTAAATATAAAAAAAGTTTTATTTGTTTACCATACCTCTCGTTTATTTATATTTTTATTAATTTACCATACCTCTTTTACAAATATGGTATTTGGCCCATAGGATTCACTTAAATAAAACCTCTTTCTTGAGCCTTCATAAATAGAACGAGGGTTATGGACTAAATATAAAAAGAGGTTTTATTTATTTACGATACGTCTAGTTTATTTATATTTTTATTTATTTACCAACCTTTTGAGTAAGTATAAAAAAACGTTTTATTTATTTACCATACCTCCACTTTACTTATATTTTTACTTGTTTACACCCTTACATGTATATAAGGTGACTTATGGAGTAAATATAAAAAATGTTTTATTTATTTACCATACCTCTCATTTATTTATATTTTTATTAATTTACCATACCTCTTTTATAAATATGGTATTTGGCCCATAGGATTCACTTAAATAAAACCTATTCTTGAAAATGGGCGAATGGATTCACTTAAATAAAACCTATTCTTGAAAATGGGTGAATGGAAGGTTGTAAGTCCTAATTTCAAGGGTTAAATTTACCTTTTTTACCCTCTCCCTTAAAATAAGGTGGGCTATTTGAGGTGATTTGTAAAAATGTACTATGATACAAAATATTCGCCCACTAAAAATTTAAAACCCCTTAATTTCGCCAAAGGGCGAACATTCGCCCCTAAAATTATCCTTGGCTCTGGTAACTCTATTTTGGTCAACAGCTCTCCCTCTGAGATCTTTATTCCTTCTAAAGGCCTTAGACAAGGAGACTCGCTCTCTCCTTTTCTCTTCATCCTTATGATGGAAGGACTTGGGAGGTCTATCAAGCAGGCCAAAGACATGGGCAAAATTAAGGGTCTTCAAGTAACTGAGAATGGTCAGACACTTACACACCAACAATTTGTAGATGACACCATGTTGCAAGGAATCCCCACAGTCAAAGAAGCTTCCGCCTACAATCAAATCCTCAAAGTTTTTGCAATGGCAATAGGTATGGAAGTTAATCTTTCAAAATAAAAAATTTTCTTCTTAAATACTAACATTGCTATTCAAAGAAATATCTCAAGGATCCTGGGCTTCCAAAGGGACTCCCTCCCCTCAAAATATCTGGGAGTGCCTCTCACGGACAGACCAATGCTTAAAAGTATTTGGGAACCTGTGCTAAATAAGTTGCAGGATAAAGTTAAAAAATGGACCTTCAGAGCCTTGAACTTGGCTGGTAGGCTAGTTTTGACAAAGGCTATTCTGCAATCCATCCCGGTTTTCATGTTATCAGCCCTTCCAGCTCCCAAAGGTGTCTTAGAGCAGTTCAGGAATATTCAAAGAGATTTCCTTTGGGGTAAGGAGGAAACCAGGAAGAAATGGGCCCTGGTTTCCTGGGACAAAATTTGCAAACCCAAGAGCCATGGGGGTTTAGGCTTAGATGATCAAGAGATTCTTAGTAAAGTGCTAGGAGCCAAGCTTTGGTGGCGATGGGTGCAAGAGCCAAAAGCCCATTGGGCAAGGATCTGGAAAGAAAAATATGCCAGCTCTTGGCACACAAAGGATCTCATAAGAATGTCAGGAAACATAAAGGGCTCTCACATCTGGAACAGGGCTTGGGATAATAGAAGCATAGTGCAACAACACAGTTTCTGGGAAATCAGAGAAGGTGATCTAGCACTCTTTTGGGAGGACAAATGGCAACAAGAACCAGTGCTGTTAAAAGAGGACTTTTTAAGTCTCAAACAGGAAACAGATTCCCAAGGGTTAAACAAAGTAAAGGATTTCTGGGATATCTCACAAGTATAGGGAAAGTGGAGAAGCTGGAGAAACATTGACTGCAGAGATAACAGCCCCATAACAATAGAAGCAGAGGCACTGAGAAGCTTACTAAAACAAAGGATGATCTTGGTTACAGAGGGGCAGGATCAATTGAGATGGGGTAACAACAATAAAGGTACCTTTAATCTAAAGGAGGCAAAGAATATTCTCCTTGGGCTGGAGTCCAGTGTTCCAGAAAAAACCTGGCAGCAACTCTGGAAATACCAAGGATGGATGAAGATCAAGCTTTTTATGTGGCTGGTTCATCATAAGAAAATCTTGACTTGGGACAATATTAGAAAAAGGGGTGTTTTGGGTCCTTCCAGATGCCAGCTTTGTGAAGAGCAAGAGGAGACTATGGAGCACATTCTCAACTGCTGCTCTTACACCACCTGGCTATGGGATTCTTTTTCCAACATTTTCCAACAAACAGACAGGGACAGAGGAAGTATCACTAATACCCTAAATAATTGGAGAAGGATCTTTTCGAAGAATGAATCACTTAATTTGGCCTGGGCTTTCACGCCAGGATTCATTATCTGGAATGTGTGGAAAGAAAGAAATAAAAGAATCTTCAAGAATGAAAAGTCCAACCCTCAGAAGCTTTATGATTTGATTTTGAATCAGATCAGGGAAATAGTCAGTACCACAGTTCGCAATATCCCAGAGAATCCTCTCTCAAAGATGGAGCTGAGAACTCTCAGGCTTCTGGGATTGCAAGGGATCATTCCCCAAGGGCTTGGAAAAAAGGATACGACCATGTATATAGAGAAAGATATCTGGCACCCTCCTCCGAAAAACTATCTGAAATTCAATATTGATGGCGCCTCAAAAGGCAATCCGGGTATAGCTGGTTTTGGAGGAGTTTTAAGAAATGAAGAGGGAAGGATCATCTTAATCTTCCACAGCCATTTAGGTAAAGCCACCAATAACATGGCGGAATTAATGGCTCTGGAGCAATGCCTAGAGATTCTGATTCAAAATCGCAGCCCAAATGTCATCATAGAAGCAGACTCCGAAATAACCATCAACTCTGTAAAAAGAATTAGCTGTGGCACTAAACTGGAGAAAGTCTCAAATCATTGGAGACTAATTCAGGTTTATCAACGAATTCAAGTACACCTTCAGGGACTTCGTACTGTTAGTTTCAATCATGTGCGCCGAAATGCTAATAAGCTTGCGGACATTCTGGCCAACCAAGGGGTGAATAATGTGGATTGCAGGATGGAGAAAAAGTGGCAGGAAATGCCCCAGAACCGTTTAAAGGAACTCTGCAATGAACAAGCGGCAGAGGACATTGAAGTGGTCCGATATTGAGGGAGGATGTTATGCAGGAATGGAGTTTCCCCAGCCAGAGCATCCTCTGCCTTTTAGTTTGGCTCTTCCCCCGAAGTTTCTCCTTTGTGCTCCCCTGATTTTCAGATGGATTCAAGACGGAGCTTTTTGCTTCACCAGGGCAGTCTCGGATTCAGGGTCCAAGGTTAGATCGGAAGCGGCGGGAGGTTCATTCCTCCAGTCACCGGAAATGTTTTCCTTGCTGGGTTCGGGTGGAATACCGCGCCACGGTGGTTTTCTGGTGATCGCGCGAAGATTGCATGGTAAGCGGTTTTATTTTTTTGGCCGCGATTCCATTGAGTATTCAACACGTGGCAGAGGCTTGTTTTGTTTACCACCCTTCATCGCGGATTAACTTTCGGTTGTGTGGGGGGAAGCGATATGGCTCCTGGCCGTTGGATCCAGGCGCCCGGATCAATGGTTGGGAAAGAGCGGGTGGTTTGGTGGGGTTAGGAGGATTTGCAAACCCTTTGGCGCAGTTTTTAAGGCAGGGGATAACCGATATAAACTCTTAAGTTGACCCCTCGGGTTGGGTTTAACCTGAGGTCAGGTGTAAGGTTTTTATGTTTAGTAAGGAACGATCTGTCCAAAGTTCTTGGTATCAGACGGTTGTATGTACATTATGTAACTAATTTTTGAATTAATGGTATAGAAGGTTTTGCTCTTGCTACAGCGAAAAAAAAAAAAAAAAAAAAATGAAGATTGCTCCATTTTGTTTACATTTTATGGTAATGCTAACATGGCTCCATTTTTGTTTACATGATAGGACAATGCCACATGGAAATACAAGGTTGGTAACTTACCACAAGTGTCCACTCAATGCTCTTTGTGTGATCAAGTTGGACACATCAAAGGTGGAAAAAGTACCAAAAGTGTGAAGAGTGGCAGAAGCACTAAAGAATTCACATATTGAGATTCATTGATACTATTTTGATTGTGAGGTAAAGCACACTATTTTCAAGATCACCAAAGAAATCCAGACTTATTAATATCAAAACTATATTCATGATCACTAAAGAGCTTGAGACTTATATCAACCTAGAAAGTTGTTGTTGAGACTTAAGGTTTCATTAGTAGGGTCGATCATTCTTGTAACAAGATTGAATAACCTTCCTTCTAATGTCTGAAATGGTGAGTCTATGGAGTTTGTATTTCATTTGTAGCTTGACATGTATGAGAAATATATATGCTAAGGAAAAATCAATTGGTAGTTACAAATAACTATGAATCCCCTAAGTTGTACATGTTTCCAGAATGTAATTTTGAAAGTGAATACCACAATGCACTATGGTATCTATCGATGGACTATAAGATGCATATGAACATGAATGATAAGGTGCACTCTAATTCTGAGCTTAATGATCTTAAGTATAAAATCAAGCCATCTAAAGTGAAGTTCCATGCTAAGGAAAAACAACTGAGAGATCAATTTGATTCTATTCTTTTATAGCATTAGAACTAATTTAAGTTTGATTTTTGATACATTATCATATGTGAACATGTATATAAATCTTTCATTTCACTTAAGAAAAAAATTATTTTATTTGTATTAAGATTTATCAGAGATATTTTTTCTAATGTCATTCACACACTACAATATAATATATTTGACATACATAAACTATTCAATATTTTAAGGTGAACGCTTCAATCCATAAAAAAAAAAAAAAAAAAAAAAAAAACCAAAACAAAACAAAACAAAACAAAAAACTCATGGAACTCTTTGAGTTGATGAAGTGCAATGAGAGAGGGAGGTAAAGACGAAGAGGGAAGAAGTCACTGAGAGAGAGAAACAAATATGTAAATGGAAATAGAGAGATAAAGAGTGTTGAGTATAAATTAGTCACAATGGTATAAACAACAATTTTATCCATACCTCCCACAAGGCATAGAGCAGACAATGATAGGGTATTTTGCTAAGGGAATCATTGGTGTAAAGGTCACCAGTTGGAACTTTGATAGGCTCATGATTAGTAATTTAATGATTTCAAATTTGAAAACAACATTGAGTATAACTCTAGATTCGCTTAGTAAAAACAACCTCACTCAATTGATTTCTCTCTCTACATTAAATTTATAAAAAATAATTATATAAACTTTTAAATCTAAATCTAAATTATATTAAATTTAAAAAATAATAAAAATAAAATTATTTTAAAACATTTTTTTTTTATTTAAAAATATTATAATGGGATAGCTTTCCATTAATTTGTAACGGATATAATTGGTATTAATTTTTAATAATTATCTACAAACATATTGACCTGTCACTATTAAAATAAACAAATAATGTATGAATAAAAAAAATATTATAATGGGATAGCTTTCCATTAATTTGTAACGGATATAATTGGTATTAATTTTTAATAATTATCTACAAACATATTGACCTGTCACTATTAAAATAAACAAATAATGTATGAATTGGGTAATGTTATGATTGATGATTAGGTAGAAAATAGATTTTATTTATTGTTTAACAAAATAATTTGAAAAAAAAAAAAAAAAAAAAACTTAAACCTAGTAATAAGAAAATTTTGAGAATTTTAAATTTGATCTTATAATAAAGTTAGAATCATATTTAAAAATTTATTGCAATTTAATTAGATTATGAAATATATATATATAATTAATTGGCTTCGTCCTAAAATATCTTCTAAATAGCTTCCTACTCTATTGCTAGACAAGTTTAAATTTCTTAAAATTTAAGTTAATGAACAAAATTCATTATGAAAAACAAGATACTTAGAATAGTTATTAGTTTAATTTTGAATATATGATTTATTATTACTCTTCCTTACAAATGAACTGTCTTTTAAAAAGAGTCAGCTTGAAGACCCTTGAAAATCGGCTTGAATATTGTAAAATGATGAAGACTCTCTAATAATATTTTTGTCCGTTGAATTAGTTTGTTCATACTCGTGTGATGGAGTGAATTTTATGTTTTTTTAAACAAACAAAGCACTGTGTGCTTTGATTTATTATCAAACCAACTTCCAATGCATGTGACCACTTCACAACATGGATGTTCAATGTTCAAATTTCATTGGTTCAATCGCTAATTAATGGTTTCTTACTGTTATATATTTGGCTAATTAATTTAGGTTTTAAAATGAATGTATGCGTAAGAAACTCATTATATGGGAGAGCTCTGCATTACGGCACAATAAATTTCTCCCGCAATGAACTTTTTCTGTACTTTAAACCCAACCACTATCACTACTGCACAATGAACTTCCTTCGCAGACTAAACGTAACCACTACCCACCATCGCACAATGAACTTCCTCGCACTCTAAGCCCAGCCTACTACGACACTCGCTGACACCTATTGTAAGTACATTATCGCCGAAATGGACAAAACATTACATCAAACTTTGACTTATTGTAGGTACATTATCGTCAAAATGGACAAAACATTACATCAAACTTTGGTAGGTTTGTTGTCTGCGGACTAGCTTCTTCATCTTCATCAACCCTCCATTCTCACAGTTTCAAAGTGTAAGTCAAGTGAAGACAAGCTAAAGTGTGGCTTGAACTTATCCATGGCTAAGATACTTTTATTCTTACTCAGCTAAAATTATCTGAAACCTTTGATCTGCCCATTTAATTGTTGGCAGTTAGATCTATGCATGTTGTGAGTGATCAAAAAAATTGTGACTAAAACACACTAATATTTCTAATCCTTGGAAAAGAGTAAAAAATTGTGACCAAAACACACCAATATTTATAATCCTTGGAAAAGAGTACAAGTACACCAATATTTCTAATCCTTGGAAAAGAGTACAAGTATGACATTAGTTTATATTCACATATTGTATCAAAAAGGTGTATAATTTTATTTTATTTTATTTAAATCAATTGAGTTTAGCTTGAGTGGTAGGGAGGGCTTCTTATTATCCTCCCCATCTATGTTGTATTCCAACCAAGATTGACATGCTTGTTCTATATATATATATATATATATATCTATATATCTATCTATATATATATATATATATATATATATATATGTGTGTGACTAGAAAATATAGGAAGACAACACAAATGAGTGAAAACTGACAGTCAGGTGAAGAGACCTTGAGGTAACCCACAACGTTGGTCTAATTCATTGAATTAACAAATCAATCAATACAAGTTTTATACAATGGCGTTTCGATAGGGAGATGAAACAACCTACTAGAAAATATGAACTAATTCCCAATTACAAACAAAATCTTAACTATTATCGCTTCTCCATTATTTTCTAAGTTTCCCCCTTAATGGAGAAAGGATTAATTTCCAAACCTAGCATCTCCCTAAACAATTCAAATTTCACCTTCCCAAGGGGCTTTGTGAAAATGTCAACAACATTTTCACAAGTATTACAATATTCAATAAAAATTTCCTTAGACTGTATCTTCTCTCTAATCAAATTAAACTGGGCATCAACATTCTTTGTCCTTGCATGAAAAATTGGATTATTTTCCAACTCGATTGAGCTCTCATTGTCACACTTGATCACTGTAGCCTTCTTTTGTTCTTCTCCAACATCATGAAGAACTTGCCTCAACCAAACAACTTCACAAGTTGTTGCACACAAAGCTTTATACTCTGCCTTTATAGATGACAAAGATACAGTAGGTTGCTTCTTGTTGCTCCATGAAACAATCCCAGATCCAATACTGAATGCATAACCTATAGTAGATCTTTTATCATCCGGATTACCAACCCAATCTGAATCTGAGTAACCTATCAGCTCAACATCAAATGAATCAGTATATTTAAGACCAAAATCAATTGTTCCTTTAAGATACCTGAGCACTCCTTTTGCTACTCTCCAATGGCTTTCTAGAGGTCTCGCCATAAATTGACTTAACACACTAACAAAGTATGCTAAATCAGGTTTGGTTGTAGTAAGATAATTCAAGCTTCCCACTAGTTGTCTATACAATGTACCATCTACCTCCTTTGAGCCATCATCAAAATGTAGTTTCACATTTTGCTGCATTGAAACAAAAAGTAGTTTTGCACTGATTCATATTAAACCTTTTAAGTACTTATATGACATACTTACCCCAAGTAACAAAAGTCTGACTTGCATCTCTCCACAATTCAAGACCCAGATAATAATGTAACTCACCAAGATCTTTCATCTCAAATACTTATGACATATGCACCTTAATTTCATCAATTAGTTTGACTGAATTTTCTATAATAATTAAGTCATCAACATACAAATAAATCAGTACTACATGCCCCTTTGCATCAAACTTGGTATACAGATTTGGATCGCTTTGACTCCTCATAAAACTTTTCTAAAGAATGAAGGAATATATATATTTATACCATGAACTAGGTGCATGCTTTAGCCCATACAAACATTTGTTTAATCTCCAAACTAAATGTTCTTGTCCTTTTTCCACAAACCCTTCAGGTTGTGTCAAATACACCTCCTCCTTTAAATCACCATTCAGAAAAGCAGATTTTACATCTAATTGGTGCAAATTCCAATGGTACTTTGTAGCTAATGCAATTAACAATCTAATAGTATTCAATTTAGCTACTAGTGCAAATTTTTCTGCATAATAAATGCGCTCCTTTTGTGAGTACCCTTTTGCTACCAACCAGCCTTTATATTATCTATACTACCATCTTCTTTAAACTTGCCTTTGTACAACCATTGACATCTTATGGGATCTTTTCCTTTAGGTAGTTCAATCAATTCCCAAGTTTTATTTTTAATTATAGATTCATATTCTTCCTCCATTGCTTTTCTCCACTCTTCATGTTCATTAGCTTCATTAAAACTCATGGGTTCTATGACATTCAAAACACTAGTCATGAGAGCATAGTCCTTATACCTTTCAAGTAGTCGAATATGTCGAGTATATCTCCTTCTCACTTCATTGTTTTCACCTTTGTTCTCTGAAAGTACTTCTCCACTTCTAATTGGGCTCTGACTGTTGGTGATGTCCACATCGTTGGATTCTTCCCCAAGATTTTTTTGCTCACTGTCTTCTGCTTTTGCTTCTACTTTATTGTCTTCAACTTCAGGAAGAATGTGCCATATTTCATAGTTGTTATCCTTGTTGCCTTCATCTGCCTGCTCATGGAAAATTACATCTCTACTTGCAAACACTTTGTGAGTAGAGGGATCAAACATTTTATAAGCTTTAAATTCTGAATAGTATCCTACAAAAATGCATTTAATGTCTTTAGCATCAAGCTTCTTTCTATTCTCCTTTGGAATATGTGCAAAGGCCTTGCACCCAAATATCCTCAAATGATGAACTATTGGTTTAAAACCATACAATGCTTTGAATGGAGTCTTGAAATCAAGATACCTTGTTGGACTTCTATTCTTTAAATAAACAACAGTATTAATGGCTTCTGCCCAAAAAACATTTGAGAGGTTCTTACCTTTGATCATACTCCATGCACACTCCACCAATGTCTTGTTTTTCCTTTCTGCAACATCGTTCTATTGTGGAGTGTAGGGTACTGTGAATTGCTGCACTATTCCATGATCCTTGTAGTACTTGATGAAGTTCCCTAATCTGTATTCTCCCCCTTGATTTGAACAGAGAATCTTTATAAACTTCCTTGTCTGCTTCTCTGCCATGTTTTTGAATTCTTTGAAATACTAAAAAACATCACTCTTTTTCCTGAGGAAGTACACCCAAGTGTACCTTGTGCAATCATCAATAAACAACAGAAAATAATAGGCACCTCCTAGGGATTTGGTTTGCATGGGTCCACAAACATCAGAATGCACAAGTTCTAATACATCTCTTCTTCTCCTATCAGAATTAGAGGGGAATTCATCTCTGTGAATTTTTCCTAATGCACAACCTTCACAAGCAACATATTCATTCTTTAACATAGGGAGTCCTTCAACCATACTTTTTTTTTGCAGCAACAATAAATCATGATAATTGATGTGACCATACCTTTGATGCCAAAGACTTTCTATTGACATAGTTGTAGAAGTCAGTGTTTGATGACTTTTGTTGGTAACATCAAGCTTGTACAAGCCTCCAACTCTGACTCCTGAAGCAACAGGTTTGCAGTGATCCAACAAATCTTTCACTATGCAATGTGTTTTGAAGAATTCAACCTTTAGGTTCTGATCTGTAATTGTAGACACAGAGATCAAATTTTTCTTGATCCTAGGCACATACATAAAATTACGAATGTGCTTGACATTTCCATTTGGCAATGTTACAGGAATATCCCCACATCCCTTAATTTGATGTGGGCGATCATCTCCAAGATAGATATTAGCACCATTGCATACCTCCTTGAAATTCTCATACCAGCTCTTGTTACATGTCATATGAATTGAAGCTCCAGAGTCCACAAACCATGTATTAACATCATCCATTTCAGCAGACAATGCAACATTAATCACAAATAGCTTGATATTTTTTAGATCAGAATTCAAGGCTTCTCCTAAAAAATGTCCTAAATGTCTTCTATGTTTATGCCTAGATTCATCAATTTTCTTCTTATAACAGTCTCTAGAAAGATGCCCACTTATACCACAATAAAATCATGTTATTCAAGATGACATACCTTGATTTGAATTTGGGAATGGTATTTTCAAAGATGAGCTTCCACCTTTGTTTGCTCCTCCTTATTTCCCTTTGAAGAATTTAATCTTCGCCACAAGTTCAGATTCAGAGGCTTCAAGTTCTTACGCTTCTCTTCTTCCTGCAACAATATACCTTTCAATTCCTCAAAATTTAGCGCTTTCTCCCTTGCTGCAAGACCTATAATAAACATCTGGTAGTCCTCTGACATTCCATTTAAAGTGATTGTCACAAGATCAGTAGCAGGTACTGATTCTCCTATATCTCCCAGCTTATCTTTCAAATCTTTAATTCTGGAAATAAAAACACTAATAAATTCATTCTCTTCAAATATTTCTTTTTTTATTTATACATTTTATTTTTCTTTAATTTTTAATATAAATATTTAATATATCAATTACATTCATCCAATATTAAAAAATCCACATTAACTTTTCTTTTGACTCATTTTTTTTTTTTAATCAAAAACTACTTTATCTACTCATAATTAGTGTCTTAATTGTATGATTTAATTTCAAATATTGAGAAAATTCAAAATTCAAAATATAAAAGATAAATTTCCTTATTTTAAATAAATAATTACTCTATTTATTATCATTAATTACATTTTATTATTGTCATTTAAAAAAATATTTAATATTTTTAATTTTAATTTGTGATATTAATTATTATGTGAAATCAAATATGTTAAAATGTAATATTCCCCTTTTAATTAAAAAATTATATTTCATAAATTTGACTTTTCTTCATATTTAATAAATTCGAAATTAAAATAGATTTATATATATAGATAGAGGCGCAGCTTAATTTATAAAATTTTAAATTTTTGAGTTTAAATAGCTTAATCTACATAATTCGAGTGCCCCAAAAGATTTCAAAGATGTTAAATCTATTTATGCATTCAAAAATGTATTTTAAACAACAAAAAATCTTGAAATTGTATTACTAAATTTTAGTGAATTCTAATGAAAAAAGTTATTTCATCTATAAGTTAGACTATGCTTATATATATATATATATATATATATATATATAGATATATATTTCTCATCTCCAAATATAAAATTATTTTTATTTTATAATTTTTGCTATTCATTTTTTTTAATAAAATTTATTATAAATATTAAATTTTTATATATTTATTAATTAAATTTAAACACAATTTAATTTGTGTTTACTTTATAATTATAAATCCATTTTTATTATATTTGGGTATGTCATTTTTAAATTTATTTTTTAATAAGATATAAAAAAATTATTGTAAGCATTATGTTTTTATTTGGTTTTAAATTAAATTCAAATGTGATTGTTTTGAAATATCATAAATATATATTTTCATTATTATTATTTTTTTTGAAATAGGACATGTATATTATAGTTTTTTTATAATTTTATTAATAAAAATAAAAATAAAATATAAGAAATAATTTATTTATTTTGTTGATCAAATTTTTTTCATTAGATTTTTATGAAAATAAAGATTACAGAAGATGTCTCAACGACTTCTTTTTCCTCATTTCGACCAGACTTATTGGAATAGAGGGTCGGAGGATGCCATAGATAGAGCTTTACAAACATTATTCGCGCTTGGCATAAAAACTACATAGTACTTGTAAATAAACGAAAATCAGCAAAGACCAACAACAACATTTCATGGAGGGGGATGAGGAGGGAGCACAAGGGGGGCTGAAAAATAGCCATCACGCTCATGCATGTGAAAATCAATATGTTCCACCCGAGCTTCCAGGTTACGGAGGTGGTCATTTGTTCTGCGGTGGTTCTGACAAAGAGAATCCAGTTGTTCCAATATCTCATTCTGACTATATTGAATATCATTCATATATGTGACGACTTCATTACGATCTTCATACCTGTGGTCGTGAATGATGTCAAGATTGAGTTGAATGTCTCGAAGTTGCGCAACTAAGGATTCCATTGTTGTGGGAGCCTCAATTCTTCCTGGAGAGCGACATAGGGAGAGCGCCACCTCATCCTCACACTCTATGTTGGCTGAATTCCCCAAAGACAAGTTGTTGTGAGGAGCAGGTCGACCTGCATTAACAAAATTTCCACCTCCACGATGAGGCCTCACTCATTGACGAGGCTTTTTTCTGGTAGCATGGGTGTTGAGCAACCGAAACTGAGAGCACCCTGAAGTGTACCTACAATGGAAAGAGAAATAACACCTGCTAGGGGAAAAGGACACTCAGTAAGGCTGGGGAGGACTAGAGACACCACCAAGGAGGAGATGAAGGGTTACCCAGCAATTCCCCTGGAAAGGTTTGGACCAATTTCCCCAAGCCCAAAAACACCACCAAAGACCACCCCAACAACCTAGACGGGGACCCTTGAGACACCAAAGTCGTAGAGAAAGAAATGCAAACTACTACTTGATCGAAAAGCAAAAAAGGACAACCCTTTAACCATGTAAGAAATAGAGAGGGTAAGTACAGGAAAACTGAGGTAGTGGAATCTACCGTTCCCAAACAGAAGAGACCCAGATGGTAAACCAAAGTCGACAGACCCATAGTAGCCAAGAAGCACTTGAAAATAGCAAGCCCCAGAGGCAGAGACAAAACCACCCCAGGACTCCCCAAGATAACACACAACGCACAGGATAGACCTCGAGGCCTAATTTAAAGTTGGTAAGAGAGACCATGTTGAGCCAGCAATACCAGAGAAGGTGATTGAACCGGAATTTACAACCCCGAGTAGTGCCAAGACGCAAATTCCCTCCCAAGAAAGAGTCGGGATCCCAGGTACTTGTTTGAAGGCCAAACTCCTGCCAGGCTAGAGTGGACCAAACTTCCATTGTGTTTCATCTCCAGAGCCAAAATTCCAGCGAGTTGTCATGGTTACCGTCACCCACTCTGTCACCCTCCCTATTGCCAACATACATGACCCAAACTTCCAACAACAACAATAACTTTGCCACACTGCTTAACATAACCGCACCACCATCCAAAATGATAGCCCGGAAGAAGTACATGGTAATGAAAATGTGGATTAAATGCAACATGTGCACCGCGTGGTGGAGGGGGAAAGCCCTGAGGACCAACCTGGCATCATTTGATCACCCCCATCGGGGGAATATAAGAAATGAATTTGAGTTCATTTATTATTTTTATTACATTTTTATTTTTTATTTATTTTAAGTGAATGGACACTACATTTTTTCATTATTATTTTTTGAATTAATATTTCATTGATCTAATACTTCACGTTTTTATTACTTTTTGTTTTTTTTTTTTCTTTTTAATTAAACAGACATTAAGTTTTTTCATTATTATGTTTGAATTAATATTTTATGATCTAATACTTCACTACAACATCTCCCCTATAATTGAGTACAACACTCCTAATATAAAAATAAAAATAAATAAAATATATTAACTTTAGTATATAATAATAATAAAAATTAATCTTATCCTAATTTTTATCTTTTCTTAAATTAAATATGAGTTGTGTTTAGTGCGACTTTTTGGAAGCTTTTCTGGTTTAATTTCTCTAAAATTCGGCAAGAATTTATTCAAATCACAAACTTCATGGGTAACACCTGCACAATCTAAGTGCCTTAGGGGGTTTTCAAGGTGTTGAATCCATATATACAATCAAAAAACCAATTTAAATAACACAAATCTAGATTTCACCTCAAAATTTTCCACCAGATTCTGGCACCAAAAAATCCAAAAAGCACACTAAAAACAACTCCAATTGAATATATTAGTAATTATATCTCTTTTAAAACATCACTTTAAATCATGAATTTAGTCTTCTAAACAATAATAATCTTGTCCTGAAGATAAACCACACCACTTGGTTCGAAAAGCGTCGACGAGATTTTCTCCTATGTGATTTTTATCGAAAGATTTTTTGTCAATAATAATCTTAATTTGTATAAAATATATTCTATTCCAAACAAATTTTCATAATGGTTTATTTTTCTTTCATTGAAATATATTATTTAATAAATAATATGTTTTTACATGACATTTGCATTCCACTGACTAAGTGTCATCTAAACCTTTTTTTAGTAGCATCATTTCTCTTGACCCATGTGAAATCTAGACATCCAAAATTTTCAAATTATTTTTTTTTATAATTTTGTAGGATTTTGGATTTTGCCTTTTCCTAATTTTCCCAACTTGGCTTTTCTAACTTTCCCAAATTGTAGAGCTTGGCTTTTCTAATTTTCCCCAATCGTAGATTTTGGTTTTTTATTATTATTATTATTATTTTATATGTTATTTTATTCCTTTACAGAGATACAAATATTTTTGCATTTTTATTTTTCTAAATTTTTTGAGTTTTATTTATTTTATTTATCTTATGAACTTAATATTCTATATCTTCCATAACTTGACACAAATTATTTTCTATTATTTTCAGGGATGGGACAAATTAAAAAGAGATTAAGGTGGTTTTCACCCCACTTCTTCATTAACCACGATGGAATCACCACCTCTCCCCATGATATATACATGTACAATGAAGGGTAGGCTATCATTAAAATAATGCAAAAGCATTAGATCAACTTTGACTCCTCTTATGTGTGCTTTAAGGTTGATTAATTCGACAGGTAGCTCTGGGAAGATTCTCGATCAGGAGGTATATGGTTTCATGATGATGAATTTGGTTGCATTCATCTCTTTCCTTCCAATTTTGTGTACGTGAACTTCATCTTTGAGTTCTTTACCCGATTCTCAGAAACTCAGACTTTTCCTCCCACAACACTAGGTTTTATCTCACAATCTTGAGAAGGAAGGTCCAAGCCCCCCTGGTTTTTGGTCTTCTCAGCTCTTTTAGTTTTTCTCTAGCTTGTTTTCTACCTATAACATCACAATATTCATGTCCTTGTCATCCCACCAATCTGTCATTACTCTACTCTCTCATGGTTGTTTTTGGCACAGAAGGAGGTCAAAGGCCTTTAGTGCCTTACAATAAAAGCTCTTAAAAGAATGATATGTTTTGTAATGTGGGTGTTTTCAAATGGTTTTTTAATCTCATTGAAAAGGTCCTATCTAGTGATAATATTGGAGGTGTCATATTACAGGTCCATGTGATAACTAGGTTCTTAGGTTTGGTACAAGACCCTTGGTCGATAAAATTTATTTTAGGTGGTGAGAGTCACTCACACTGGAATTATTTTATTCTCAATTGGAAAGCGTTGATAGGTGCCTTGTCATATTTTTATTGGTTTAAGTAGAACAAGTCTAAGATAGCCATTTTTGAAGCTTATATGTCTTTTTCCCAATCTTGGCCGAAGTGGTTCCCTACCTCGTGGATGGCAATCATGACCAGGAAAAGTGCTCATTCTTAGCATGGTGTTGGTGGTAGAGGCTCAATTGGAAGTTCATAGGCTTGTGCACTAGCCCAATCCTCAGCTCATCTCTTCATGATGCAAACCCCCTTAAAATCTAGTAAGAGTTTAGGAAGGTTGAGGAGGAAATCATAAAAGGTAGAGAATGTCACTTCGATTTTGAGGTTCGAGCCACTATTACTTCCCTGACATGGGCCACACTAGAGGCGACCAAAACCAATACATTCATACCATCGATCTCTACTAACAGATTAAAACACTCATGGGAATGATTTTTATGGACAAAAATGATGTCAGAGATGAAGTTCTCTTGATGATGAAAGAGATACAACTAGAATTTGGAAGCATAGACAAATGACTGGCCATAATTAAAGTTTTTATTATGAAAGACAAAGGCCCAACTCCATAAAATAGCTCGAGAGGTTAGGTGTCAATTGATGTTGATGTCTCTACCTCTTCTTAATGATTCCATGATAATCTTTGCTTCTTTTGTTTTTAGTTATAGCATATCTTAGCCATATCTAATTAAATATCTATCCCTTATAGTTATGTTTCTTTTTAAGATAAACTTCTTGAGTATTGGTAGTTTTAAGGTTATTAAGTCCATTTTGGTGAAACTATATTCCTTCATCCATGTGGAAAGTGGTGTTTATCCATATTTTCAATCAAATCACCACTGTCAATAATTTTTTTCTACGATTGGTGGTTTCCAAACCCGTGGTTTTGATAAACCATGGTATCAACCCATGGTATTCGAGAGCTGGAAGAAAAAAAATCTAATTGTACAATTAGCTTTTACCATATACAACTATTCATTAGTTTTTACCATAGTGATTTATGGTATTCACCATGGTTTTTGTAACCCATGGTATTTATTGATGGTATTGGACATTTGACAAAAGTGAATGACTCTAGGTGAAAAAGCATTGTAAATAATATAATATGGGCCTTCATTATTGTTAACATATGAAAGTTTTATGGTCAATATTTTGTGTCATTCCTCAAATATTCTAAATTAGTGGCATCAGGGTGACTTTCTCTTTATCTATTTTTTAGTGTATGTCCCCAATGAGGTCATGGTATAAGGAGCTAGAGCTCAAACTACTTGAGCATTTGCAAGATCATCCTCGCCGACCTGGATCACCTCCCACAGTGGAAGAAAATAAAGATAAGGGAGCAAGAGATCCTATTAAAATATCGTTTGATAAATCCCTCACATGAAAAAGGGATGAGATAATGGATAGTTTTTCACAGATCCTCTAACGGATGACAACAACCAACACATCTTCATCAAACATCCACTTTGGAGTTGTCACCCCCTTCAAGGTACAAGTTAGTTTTTATATTGTTGTATTAGAAGGTTAGATAGATGTGGATGCTATAGAAAAATGGTTAAATATATTAGAATGGTATTTTTTAGTTCACAAAATTTCTAATAAAGAAAATATTACCTTTACACTTTTTAAATATGTCCCCCATGTCAAGGATGGTTCGAAGAATTATTGTGAGAAAAAGGCCACAGAGGAATCTGCAATGTTTGTAGTCACACCCACTTGGAGCTATTTAAAGGATGATATAAAGGAAAAATATTACCCTATTGGGAGCTACAAAGACCAGTACATGAGATGGAAAACACTGTGGCAAAAGAGGGACCAAACAATGCCAGAGTTCACAAATATCTTCCATATCTTACATGCCAAGCTCGGGATCAAAGACTCTAAGCCTAGTGCTCAAATACCATGGTGGGTTGCATAGATATATCCATGCAGAAATGGAGTTTCTGTACATCTCTTCATTGGGCGCAGTGTACCAATATATTGTCAAGATTGAGTAAAAATTTAAATCAATGAAGCAAGAGTTTGGATCTACAAATTCCTAGCAATGATCCGAATTGGATCCTTGAAAATTATCAGAGTTTTGATGATTGTTTCAAACTATGTCAGTCTCCAAAATCTTGTGAATAACGAGCTATCAGGAAGGACCTCTGGACAGTGGCAGTTGTAGCCAGCACAGAACAACGAGGACCCTCGGCCAAAGTGTGCTAACCGTTGGCCCATGGAGACCGCGCAGTGGCACAAACTAGCAAATAGGGAGTGCAGATTAGAAAACAGAGGCCATTTCTGATGCGCGATTAGCGCTAATCATGCATCGCAGGATAAAAACCTCAAAGAAGGAAAATCCCCGTCACCCAGTCATGTGAAAAACAGATAAAACTGTTGGAAAAGCACTAAAACCAACAGGCGGGTCCCGCGCTCCAAAACCGGCGGAATATCGGAGGCATTTCAGGTGGTAAGCGGGTTTGGCAGAGGACCAAGCGATGCCATACACTAAATGACGCATGGTCGACGAATGAGAGAGAAAACCGCTCTCATCGCAGGCTAACGGTCGAGCAACTCAACCGTGTGATAAAAGCGATGACCATAGGATCTGGAGGCCCCAGATCAAACGACAGAGGTTCAACCCAATGGATGACCAGGCCCGGGGGAGAAATAAGTTACGGCGCATAAATATTTGAAGTTCGACATGATCGCTTAGCTGGTGGATGAATCATTTCACGGAATAACTGAAATAACGACCGTTCGAGGAAGAGCTAGCGCTCAGTTCGTAAGGAGACAAGTGGCCACCTCCCTATGAAACATTACACGGTGGCAATGATGCAGAAGCAGGGAATTCCAAGCGGACAGGGGCAGGCGATCCGAAGAGCCAGAAGAGGAAGCGAATAGTCAAGGGACGGATTGGCTTTAAGCCATGCACAGACAGAGAACAAAACAAGAGACAAAAGAGACAGAATAGAGAGTGAAGCAAGAAGCAGAGAACAGAGAAGTCGAGCTAACTTGTAGAGTTAAGGTAGCATCGAGCAGACAGAACCAAGAAGGCTTGAGAGGTTCAAGCAATCCCTGTGAGGATATCTGTCGGGAATTGAGTACCAAATTGGACTCATCCCATTAAGACCAGTTGAGGTCGAGACTTGGTAAGGGGGAGTCTGTGTACTCTAGTGGCTTGGGGAATCCAAGTACCACCCTACTAAGCATCATCTGTTACAGGAGACTCAAATTGAGCTCCTCATTGTAAAAACTTTGCTTAAAGACACAATAAAAAAGGCCACCATTGAAAGTTGGACCAGGAGACGTAGCCTAGGAGGATTGGGTGAACTCCTTATTAATTTGCTGTGTTTTGCATTTGCTTGTTGTGTTTCTCTTACTGTTTTCCAATGCTTGTGTATTTCGCAATCTTATCGATCTGTTGCTTAAAATAACATAGGCACACCAGCACATGAGTCTGTAATACCTTAATTAATTTCCTAAGTTCAGCTAGGGGTGATTTCAGATCAGGTGGTATCAGAGCTATAGGTTGTTAAGGTTAGACAAGCTTGTGTTGGATTAAGCTGTTGAATGCTAACTAGATCAAAGCTCAAATTAGGAGAATAGAGTTGGTTGAAACTAATCCTGAGATTGGAAGAGTCTATCCTCAGAAGACAATGTCAGAGGAAGGTTCTGTGGGGCCAGACCCTCAATTTATAGATAGTTTCCTGGCCATAAGGTCCATGGTAGAGGAAATGTATAAGGACTTTAGAAAACATAAAGATGAAGATTCATCAGGCTCCAAACAAGATAAAGGAGAAGAAGAGTCTCTCCTCCATGACCACTCAAAATGAAAAGGGAAAGAATAAAGATTTCTCACACCTCCTAATAGCCCTAAACATAAAAAGAAGATATATTTGATTAAACTAGATGTTAAATTTGATTTACCAATATATGATAAAGAATTGTATGCATTAGTACAGAGTGTGAAAAAGTGGAAACATTACTTAATGGGCAAAGAGACAGTAATACATACTGATCATCAACCACTTCAATATCTACACTCCCAAACTAAGTTGCAGCAATCAAGACACTAAATATGGATGGGTTTTATACAACAGTTTCATTTAGTCATCAAATATAAAAAGGGCATACACAATAAAGTTGCAGATATGTTATCTAGACCCATTGTAAATGCATCTACTATACTTAACCATAATTCTGTGTTACATGAGAGCTACATTGAACAATATGCTCAAGATATAGACTTTAAATATGTATATGCAACTTTAAGTCAAGGCAAACGAGTAGAAGAATTGGATTATCATCTTAAGGACCGACTCCTATATCATTGTGGGAAGCTATGAATTCCACAAATTGGAAGAGTAAAGATAATTCGAGAAGCACACACTTCTCTAATATCAGGTCACTTTGGGGTAAGTAAAATAGTTGCATAGCTGCAAAGATTTTGTTATTGGCCAAAAATGAATGAGACAGTTTCTAGATATGTAAGAGGGTGTACTATTTGTGCTAAAAGCAAGCCCAGCAATAGAAAAATAGGCTTGTACACCCCATTACTAGTTCCTTCTCATCCTTGGGAAAGTGTTTCCATGGACTTTGTTGGAGGGTTGCCTAAATCTAGGAAAGGTCATGATTATATGTATGTTGTTGTTGATAGGTTCAGCAAAATGTGTATTCTGATACCTTGTAATAAACAGATTACATCTGAACAAACTGCAAAACTATTCTTTCAACATGTATGGGTTCATTTTGGATTACCCACTTCCACTATATCTGATCAAGACACCCAATTTATGGGAAAGTTTTGGTCAAGTCTGTGGGAACTGATGGACACGAAACTGAATAAAAGCACAGCTTTCCATCCACAAACCGATGGCGAGACAGAAGTAGTCAATAAGATAGTGATCCAATTACTCAGGGGATATTGCAGCAAGCATCCTAAGCTTCGGGATGAACATTTGTGTTATGTGCAGCATGCTTAGAACCAAGCCAAACATTCTTCCACACAAAGATCTCCTTTTGAGACTTGTTTTGGTTTCACACCAAGGTCTCCCTTGGATTTTGTCTTTGGTAAGGACATAACAGTTGAGGGACACAGCAATGTGGATAGGGCAACTAGGTTCATTGAATAAATCCAAGAGATCCACCAGGCAGTACAGGAACAGCTCGAAAAGAGCTAGGCCAAATACAAGGCAAGGCATGACAAGCATCGGATGGAGCATAGTTTCCAAGTTGGTGATCAAGTCTGGCTATATATCAGTGAGGACAGGATGCAAGGTGAAGGTAAAAAGCTAAAGCCTATCAAGTATGGACCTTTCAAGATACTTGAGAAAATTGGTGAGAACGCTTTTCACCTTGATCTACCAGCTTACATGCACATCTACTCAGTCATAAATGCAGATAGCTTGAGATTGTTTGAACCTTCACTAATTGAGGATCCCGAAGAGCAGAGTCAATTGCCTTCTATTGATGACTTGCTACCTGAATATCTTAATGAATTGCAGGAAGACACAGTTCTGGACAGGAAGGTGAGAATGACGTGCAGGGGAGATGTTGAGTACCTCAGAATTGGGCTCAGGGGTTCAAAGCCAAGCAATGCAAAATGGATAGAGATTGGACAGGTGAGAAAGTTGTATCCTCACTTAGTCGATGCTTGAAAACCAACTTTTGGTGGTCCAAAAGCTTTTTCAGTGGGAAGGCCGTGATCTGAATTGGATCCTTGAAAATTATCAGAGTTTCTATGACTGTTTCAAACTATGTCAGACTCCAAAATCTTGTGAATAACGAGCTATCAGGAAGGACCTCTAGACAGTGGCAGTTGTAGCCAACACGGAACAACGAGGACCCTCGATCAAAGCGCGTTGACCGCTAGCCCATGGAGACCGTGCAGTGGCAAAAATTAGCAAATAGGGAGTCCAGATCAGAAAACAGAGGCCATTTCTGATCTTTGCGCTTTCGCAGGATAAAAACCTCAGAGAAGGAAAAGCCCCAACACTCAGTCATGTGAAAAACAGGTAAAACCATGGGAAAAGCACTAAAACCGACAAGCGGGTCCCGCGCTCCAAAACTGGCGGAATATCGGAGGCATTTCGGGCAGTAAGCGGGTTTGGCAAAGGACCAAGCGATTCCATACACTGAATGACGCATGTCCAGCAGATGAGACCGCTCTCATCACAGGCTAACGGTCGAGAAACTCAACCGCGTGATAAAAGCAATGATCGTAGGATATGGAGGCCCCAAATCAAATGACGAAGGTTCAACCCGATGGATGACCAGACCCGAGGGAGAAATAAGCTACGGCGCATAAAGATTTGAAGTCCGACATGACCACTGAGCTAGTAGGTGAATCATTTCGCGGAATAACTGAAATAACGACCGTTCGAGGAAGAGCTGGCGCTCAGTTCATAAGGAGACAAGTGGCCACCTCCATGTGAAACATTACACAGTGGCAATGACGTAGAAGCAGGGAATTCCAAGTGGACAGGGGCAGGCGATCCGAAGAGCTATAAGAGGAAGCAAACAGTCAAGGGATGGATTGGCTTTAAGCCACGCATAGAAAGAGAACAGAGCAGGAGACAGAAGAGACAGAATAGAGAGTGAAGCAAGAAGTAGAGAACAGAGAAGTTGAGCTGACCTGTAGAGCTAAGGTAGCATCGAGCAGACAAAACCGAGAAGGCTTGAGAGGTTCAAGCAATCCTTGTGAGGATATCTGTCGGGAACTAAGTACCAAATTGGACTCATCCCATTAAGACCAGTTGAGGTTGAGACTTGGTAAGGGGGAGTCTATGTACTCTAGTGGCTTGGGGAATCCAAGTACCACCCTATTAAGCATCATCTATTATAGGAGACTCAAATTGAGCTCCTCATTGTAAAAACTTTGCTTAAAGACACAATAAAAAAGGCCACCATTGAAAGTTGGACCAGGAGACGTAGCCCAGGAGGATTGGGTGAACTCCTTATTAATTTGTTGTGTTTTGAATTTGCTTGCTGTGTTTCTCTTACTGTTTTCCAATGCCTGTGTATTTTGCAATCTTATCGATCCGTTGCTTAAAATAACATAGGCACACCAGCACATGAGTTTGTAATACCTACATTAATTAACTGAGATCATACATAAGTGATTTTCAGATCAAGCAACAGAAGCAAGGACTTGGTAACCCCAAACCATATAACAAGGGATAGATCCATGATGCACCACCCAAGGACAAGCAATCTATGACACAAACAAAGAATGGTAATGGGAAGATGAAAAAAGACATGATGAAGTGGTATGAATTGCATAACAACACTTGGCATAACACCAATGAATATTGCTCAAAGGATTCATTGGTGGTCGAGTTGAAGGAGATGCAAGATAAAGAAAGTTGGAAGTTGAAAACCTTAGAGTCAGATGCAACTTTTGACTTTGAAGTAGATATAGAGAAGTGGAAGTGGATCATTAATGCAAAACTCAATGTCAACATTGCTACCACTAAGGTCTATCCAAGTGAGCTTGAAGAACTGGAGGAAGGTGAGCACCTTTTTCACTCACATTTGTGGGTGAAGGGTGCTCCGTTACACTTCATTATCAATAACGAAATTCAAAATAATCTCATCTTAGTCGAGGTCGTCAAGCATTTTTACTTGTCAAATACACCACACTTACAGCCATACACCATTGGGTGGCTCCACTAAGGGTGAGATTTTCACGTCAGCCAACAATGTCGCCTACCTATGACATCAAGCCCTTCAAGGATGAGGTATTTTTTGATATTGTCTCCCTTGAAATTTGTGATGTTCTTTTAGGCCAATCATTATTGTGGAAGTGTCATATTGTATATAATTCTAGACCTCACAGTATCATTATTACTTTGGGTAGGAAACTATACATGATACTAGAAGTAGCTTCGCTGACTACCATTTCTTTGATCTCCACTAAGAAATGAAAAAAGGTCATTTCCCATAAGGGGAAATTTTTCTTCTTCCTTATTCAATCTCAAAGTGAAAAAAAAATCATAATTGCATTCATGGCCTCCACACAGGGCCTCTCCACACAACAGAAGCAAGTGGACAAGGTTGTGGAAGAGTATTCCATTATACAAACCTGTCACCAATGGAAGCATTACATCCTCAAGAAGGATAAATTCATCCAAATTGATCACAGGCCTCTGTAATTCATGCAAACACAAGGAGAATTATAGAACGGTCATTGTGAAAAGTGGTCCACATAATTACAGCAGTTTCATCTCAACATCAAATATAATACAAGAAGCACCAATTGTTTTGTTGATTTCGTTAGTCAACCTCCAATTGCAGCACTAACCATGGTTCTATCTTGAGGACATGAGGCCTCCCAATGGGCCCAACTCTATGATAGTGATCCTAGATACGCTACCATGCTAAGCACAATCATTGCCATCAATAAATTTCGTCTTTGGGACAAATTGTTATGCCATCTAGGTCATATTTATGTTCCTTCAAGTGAGCATGCAAAATTTATTTAGGAAGCTCACTATAGTGGGATGGTAGGCCACTTTGGCATGGAAAAGATAGTGGCCATGCTAAAAAAGTATATATCTTGGCCGAAACTTTGACAAGATGTCAACTAGTATATCAAGTCCTACATTTCCTGTGGCATTGCCAAACCGACTGTTAAGAACAAAGGCATATACACCTCTTTGTTTACTCCCAACATCCCTGGGAATCTATCTTGATGGACTACATATTTGTTCTTCCTTCAACCAAACAAGGAAATGCATGCGCTTTCATGTTTGTTGATAGAATTTCTAAAATGGCCATTCTAGCAACTTGCAAAAATAATATCACAATAGAGGCCACTGCCAAGATCTTCTTCGAACTAATGTGGGTATATTTCAAAATATCACAGACCATCCTATCAAATTAGGACAATAGGTTCGTAAGCACAACCTCTTCAAGCCTCTAGTCGCTATTGGACACCAAGCTCACCAGATTTATTGCCTTCACCACCAAACTAATGGTCAAACTGAGGTCATCAACTAGAATATCATGCATATATTTCACATGTACAATTCCAAGAAACCATACACATGTGATGAAAATACCCCCTATCTTCAACACAACTACAATTGATCCCTCCATAGCTCGACCAACCACAACCTCTTTCAAGTGGGCCTAGGATTTCAACCATTGATTCCAATTGATGTAGTACCACCACTTATGCCCACACAGGAAGAATCTTCCCATGCTTAATCCAAGGCTGACAAAGCCACCAAATTCGGGATTCAGTATGCCACCAAATTCATTGAGTGGATTCAGTACATCAGTCAACAAGTCGATGATATTTTACAGAAATCCAATACCAGGTGCAAGCAACCCATGATCAACCTTGGGTGCCACACAAGTTTCAAGTGGGAGAAGCTTGCTTAAATTTTGGTGGGTAGTAACTTGTCAACACATTTACATTTTACCCCTACCTATTTTTGTGCTAAGGAATGAATAAATTATAAATTATTGTGGGTAGTAAGTATGCTAATTTTCACATGAATCATATTTATTTTGGTGCAAAAGACTTGCTTAAATTACAAATTATGGTGGATATTAACACATGGTAGCTATGCTTATTTACATGAGTATTAACATTCCTTATTCCTAGGCACTGAATTTGAAACTTCAACTATATAAGTCCTTATATGTATGAAGCAATGTTTTCAACTATATAAGTTCTTATATGTATGAAGCAATGTTTACATAAATCTTTATGGTTAGTATATGCTAGTAAGAACCCTCTTTTACTTAAGTGAATGTAGTGAATTCGGGTGAGAATCCATTCCATAAGTAAATTTCCTTCCATGCATTCAGTATATAAGAATGTTTATATGCATATGGTCACTCATATGCATGAATTTTCCATAAATGAAAAATAAAGAAATTTCTATGCAAAATTTTTACCAAAAAAAATGTTTTCCTAGCATTAGACGCACATGGTGCTCTTCACAAATTTGACGAATTTATAATCCCTTCTAATGTGTAATGCAAATGCTTTGCGTCATAGCCTACAAAAATTTTACCCTACCAATGGTTTACCGAGTAAAAATGAAAAATATAGCCGAGGAGTTCATAAAAATCAACATGAGGCTGACTCCATTGGATTTTCCAATGGTTGATGGGCTCATTAGGGGTCAACAAGTGTTCACTCCACCAGAAATTGAAAAAACGTTTGGGGTGTTACCTCATCAATGCCTGATAAAAATGTAGGGTACTACCTCGTAATAGAAAAGAAGTGTAGCATTGACCTCATCAAAAATCAGTAAAAGGTTTATGGTGCTATCTAATTAATTTCCACCCAAAAGTGTGGGATTGACCTCAATGGAAATTAGTAAAAATATTAGGGTGCTACCTCATCGACGGTTTGTGAAAAGTTTGAATTTTACCCATTGGTGATTGGGGAAATATTTTGGATTGTACTATGGGCAACCCATGGAATTTCATCCGTATTCAATGAAGCTTCCATAACCTTAGACTTTAGCATGTGGATTTTTCCTACATGTGAGTTTATTTTCACATGTGACTTGTTTATTATTTGGTAATGGTGGAATAAAATTATTACATCGAATTATAAATAAAAAATGTATTCTATTGATGAAAAGATACAAAAAGAAAATTAATTGGAACTAATTGATGCCATGGTGGGTTGGATTTTTTTGGTGCTAACTCAACACTCTACTTAGCGTAACACATCGATTGGGGTGTCACATCATCTATCACATGGCAGTTGTTTAGTAGCATTGACATGGAACCAAGGGTGAAAATCTTCAAATGATCATAACTCAATGACCATGACTTAGATTTTAATAAAACTTATATCACTAGAAATTCCTTAATCAACATAAGGTGGTGGAGATCTTAGAACAAAGTTTCAAGGTGAATGGGAAAGATAAAAAAATTTCTACCACGTATCCTTAATCGGGAATTACAGGATTAGGTATGTGATGGTGAGGTTGTGATCCTAGTGGATATCGGTGGCCACCCACCTATTCCAATGGCTCATAACATAAATTTCTATTGTCATTTTCTAGGTCCAAAAGTTTTGAAGCCGTTTTGAGGTCCTAAACGATGTTTTTTGGGGAAATGGGCAATCAAAAATCATAGAATTTTGCATGCAGTTGGAAAATGTACCTCTCGGTTAGATCTTTCCACCGAGTTATCATGTGCACCAAACAGAAATTGTATGCCAAAGTTACAACATCGGTAAGTTGTTGTCCCAACTTACCCAATCAAGGCCCACAAGCCTTTGGTGCTTCATCTCCTAGGGTTAGGTTTTTGGATATTTAAGGTTTCTCATTGCTTCTTTAAAAATGCCTCTAAGGCTCATTATAAGATAATTCAACGAAGTTGCGTAGTCATCACATATCTTCTCAAAGATAAGCTACCATCATTCAAGCTAGTTTCTTTTCATTTATTAATTTATATAGTTTAATAATTTTCCATTTATTAATAGAAGTCAAGTTTCATTGTATCTCTATGTTTTAGGTTATAAATATGTATATCATTTCATTAACTTCATAAATTTGGAATAGGTTTCCTATATTTACTTGTAATTTCATCTCATGTATATATGTATGTATGAAACATACTTGTATATTTGATTTTTAGCTTACATTGTCCTCATGATTGCGTAGATTCGTTGTTATGCATGATAGTTCGACATAACATTGAGAAGAATTTGTTAAGTAATTTCTCACACATCTAGAAGTTGAAGGGGCATATTTACTATAGTAATAATCTACTATAATAAGTCACTTTCATATCTATAAAATTTGTTAGGGAAGTGTGCCCAATATTGAAGTACAATTTATTCATATTTTTTCTTTGGCCACCTTGTGGTTTAAATTAAAGATTAATGAAGTATTTACTAATGTAATTTAATATTTTTTATTAAACCTAAGGCTAAAAATTCATATGAAATTTACTAAAAAACCTCAAAGTTGAGGTTATATTTATGAAATTGCATTAAAAGTTGAATTCTTGAAATTTCCACAATTGGAAGAAAACATGGAGGAAGAAATGAAAACCTATATGCACAACCACACTTGGGTTTTGTACGAAATAGTTAAGAGTAGAAAGAAAATTAGTTGTACATGGGTGTTTAAGAATAATTATTGCATGTATGGTTCTTTAGAGAGAGAAAAATTTTAGTTGTTATCAAATGGATAGTCTTTGATTAAAGGTATAGATTATTATAATACTTTAACCCTAGTAGCAAAGAGATCCTTTATTAAATTGTTGCTCACATTAGTATCAACTTATGAAGGAGAAATCGATAAAATGGATGTGAATACAACCTTTTTTGTGGAGATCTCAAGGAGGAAATGATCATGTGATAACAAAAAGGATTTGAAATGAGTGAGAAAGAAGGCTTGGTCTACAAGTTGAAGAAACATTGTATGTTAAGCCCTATATATTGAGTTACTACATTTTTGTTATTATGTTAGTTCTATCTTTGTTGGTCAACTAGGCCTTTAATGGTTGGCTAGACCCTTTAATTGTAATTGTACCATTTTTCTCCTATATATGCTAAGGAAACCTAATTGTAGAGATCATCCCATCTTGTGCATGTTTTATATTGCAAAAGGAGGTTGGCTAGATAGGCTCTTTAATGGTTGGCTATAACCTTCTACAGTAATTATGGTATTTTTCTCCTATATATACCAAGGAAACCAATTTTAGAAATAACCTCATCTTGTGCCTTTGTTAAATTTAAAAAGCATCACATATCTTCCTAATTTTATGCTATTTGGGTGTTTGGGGCTTTACATCTAGTTTTAAAGCATACAATCCTTAGGTTTGGCTCCTTCGAATAAGTCATATTGGTATCTTTTTTATAACCTTTTTTATATGAAGTTTTAGACATTGAAATTTTTTGAAATCTAAGGAGACATATTTTATTACCTTTGGTAAAAAAATCATATTCTTTTTCACTACACTTTCAGAAATATAGGTAGTGGAAATTAGGGTTTTTACTAGTCTTAAAATTAATATCAAACAAGTCATCCTAGAAGATTTGATATATGTTTTTCTAGGAAGTTTTAAATAGTGAAATATTTTGAAGCATAAAAAACATAGCAAAGTACCTCTGGAAAAAATTCATATTCTGGTTCATTATACTCTCATATTACATGTTATGAAAAGTATGGTTTTTACTAATCCTAATTTTTTGTGTAAAACAATATGTCTTATTCTAAAAAGATCTAAATTGAGTGCCACTAATTAAATTAAATATAATTAGACCATATTATTGAAAGAAAAAAATTAGAAATGGATATAAAATAATTGGACATATGGTAGTCCATACAAATTCGCTCTCCTGAAATTAGTAGATCGGAAATTAGTCAAACTAATTCCATTGCAATGAATACATATGAGGATATGATAGAAGGAAATTTTAGACTTAATGGAGATAGAAATTTCAATCTTATATTGGGTGCAAAGTTGTCTCATAGAATAATCTCCAAATCATGGTTTTAAAAACATATGTTAAATTGGAACTTGCTTAAATTTTTACTGGAAGATCAATTTGAGGTGATTATAAACGTGTGGTAAAGAGAAAAATAGAGGATAAATATAAACACGTATTATTTTTGGCTCACGTGGAAAGAGGTGGTGGAGAAATTTCTACGTGTGTTAGGGTTCCAACGAACTCATCCATGAATCTTGAAGAATGTGAAGACTTAGCAAGACTTAGAGAGCCCAGTGTCCTAATGGAAGAACCATTTTAGTAAAATTAATAAAAATGAGTTCGAAAAAAATTATTTGGTACATTTAGAAGGAATATTTAAAATGGAAATGGAATATAACATGCAAAAGTGGATGGATTAAAAGATGGGTTAATTACAAAATTTCATGGAAATTGTGCTCTTATATCTCCTAGATGAGAAGTTTCTTAAAGTGATATTGTAATCTAGGAAAATCATGAAAATAAGAAGGAAGAAATCGTTGAACTCCAATATCATATTGGGAAAATTTAAACACATTGAGAGAACATGAATATTGAGTCTTAGAATAATGACCATTTATCACTCCAAAATCTATATTATCAAGTGTTTAGCTTGGTACCAAGGAACTAATTGATTTCTAAGATCAAAATGAGGAAGTTTGATGGTAAAGATCAGATAACCTAGATATTTCAAATGGATTAATTCTTTGATCTACACCAAGTGAAAACTTTAAAAAAGGTAGTTATCATATATGTGTATTTAGAACCTAATCAATTTGTTTGGTATCATTGGCTTTGTTAATGAAAAAAAGATTCTATTATCTCCTAGTCCATTTTTACAATTGAATTGACAACACATTATAAGGATAATAAAAGAAAGACATTCAATTGATAAATATTCAACAAAAAGGTCCAATTACAAAGCACATTCAACAATTTCAAGAGTTGAGACTTAGAGTAAAGAACATTCTAAAGGATAATTTTTTCGATCTCTTTATGAGCACTTTAAAGGAGGCAATTTAAAAAGAGTTTCATCTCTTGGAACCTAAATCCCCAAAGCATACTTTGAGTGTGGCAAGGAAAGTTGAAAGTAAAAATATGTCTACTATAAGGGTGGCTCATTAATAACTATAAATAGAACCATGTTCCCTCTCCTAAACTCACTCAACCTATAATGTTAACACCCCAACAAAGGAATGAAAGAAGAGAAAAGAGACTATGTTTTGATTTTGAGAATAATTATAGTAAGGGGAAATATGAATGTAATGAGAGGAAATTATTCAACATATATTGTGAAGAGGAAGAACATCATGAACAAGAATTGTCATAAGATCTATAACTAGAAGAAACTATCCCAACCATATATTTTCATTCATTGGTTGGAATCAAGATTCCTCAAGCTCTCAAGATAGAAGGATATCTCAAAAATAAGAAGGTGACAATGTTGATTGATTCTAGTATTACCCATAACTTCATTAATTGCAAATTAGTCAAACTTCTAAATTACTTTATATATCCAACACTAGAGTTTCTAGTAATGATTGCAAATGGAGGTACCATATGTTGTTCAATGGAGTTCCATAGTATTAAGCTCACTATGGGGGAGCATTTATTGGACAGTATAATGAGTAAAATCTAAATGGGTGTTGCTAATGTTGTATTAGGAGTTCAACGGTCACAATCATTGGGAAGAATGGATCTTGACTTTAAATAAATTTTCAAGAAATTTCCTTAAAAGGGTAGGAAATTAAAATCAAAGGAATCCAAGGGAAATCCTTAAAATGATCATCTTTAAAAGCATGATAGAAATTCTAAAAAATGGATGCCACATTGCAATAACACACTTGTTCTCCCTAGATGTTCTAACATCTAGATCCTTTATTCCCATGGATATCCAAATAGTTATCAAGAAACATTCCAAGACATTTGGAGAGATGTTTAAGGGTATTATTCCTATATGATATGAAGATCATTATGTTCATTTGCTACCAAGTAGTGTACCACATAACATCATAGCTTACAAGTTCCCATGTGCATAAAAGAGTGAAATTAGTAATATGGTTCAATAAATGTTATAGGCTGCCATCATTCAACCAGACAAGGTTCTTTCTCTTCACCAGTGGTGATGGTTTTCAATAAGGAAGGTTCATGACATATGTGGATGAATTATAGAGAGCTCAACAAGATGACCATTGAAGGTAAGTTTCATATTCCTATTACTAATGAATTGTAAGGAGAAAGTCTGTTTACCAAGTTGGATCTCTATTTTAGATATCCTCAAATCAGGATAAGACAAGAAGATGTCCCCCAAAAAAACTTTAGAACACATGAATGTCATTATGAGTTTTTGGTGATTTCGTTTGGCCTTACTAATGTTTTTCCACATTTCAAAGCTTGATAAATTTTACTTTCAAACCCTTCCTTAAAATTATGTTTTAATATTTTTTATGGTATCTTAATATATAGAATATTTTGAGAAGAGTGTGCACAACATGTTGAGATGATCTTAAAATCATTGTAGGATCAACAATTATATGCAAAGCATCCCAAGTGTGTCATTGGTGTTTAGGAGGTGGAACTTGTGGGTCATACTACATCCCATGAAGGCATTAAGGTGGGCCCCAACTAAACTAAACCTATAATGGAATGGAAAATTCCCAAAACCTTGAAGGAGATTAGAGGCTTCTTAGGATTGGAAATATATTGCCACAAGTTTGTCAAGAATTGTGGCCAAATAGTAGCACTTTTAACAATATTATTGAAAAATGAGGAATTGTTTGGACTCAAGAAGCAATGAATGATTTTGAAAAAATTAAGGAAGAAATGCATAAAACTCTTGTCCTAGCAACCATGGCTTCGCAAAGAGCTTTATTATATAGTGTGATTCCTCATAGATGACATTGGTGCAATTTTAATGCAAGAAGGAAGGTCCCTTTCCTTTGAAAGTAGCTAGATTAAAAGAAATAAATTACTCAAACCCATTTATGAAAAGAAAATGATGTTCATATTTCATGTGGTTAAGAAATAGAACCCTTAACTAATAGGAAGACACTTCAAGTTAAAAATAATAGTCATAGTCAGATGTACTTCATGGAACAATTATTATCTTCAATAGAGCCACAAAGATGGGTTACAAAGATGCTATGTTATGAATTTGAAATTATATATAGGAAAGGAAAACAAAATGGATGGTAGATGTAGTTTCAAGGAAGGAATAAGTCATATAGGGATTAATTAGTGCTATATTGATTTTTCAATCTGATTGAGAAGAAGAAGTAAGGATTAAATGGAAGCAAGATCAAAAGGTATACAAGGAAAAAAAAAATAATAATAATAATAAAAAATAAAATAAATAAAATTGAAATAATGATTCATTGGGGTATCAAGATCACCTATATTTATGTAATAATTCCTAACTCGAATACAATGTCCTTTTGGCATTGGATACTTCTCCAATAGGAGGTAATTTAATGTTCTTAAAAACTTATTATGGGATTAAGAAGGATTTTTTTGGGAAGGTCTTAAAACTAATGTTCAAATTTGTGCCATTGAATATTTCATTTGCCAATGGAATTAGGGAGGGGAAATCAATGATATGAAATTAGTGCTTCAACCTAAAAACTAATAATTCATATGCATTTTGAAATTTTCTTATTTTCCTATATCTACATAAATGATATTTAAGAATGGTAAATAAAAACATAATAAGACCATATGCAAACTAGGTTGAGAATGGAATTTCACCCACATGAGTTACATCTCCAACTCCACTTCAAACCATAAAAAAATTCATAAATTCTTCTTCAAAGAAGGCTTCTCCTTTTCCAAAAAGGCTTGAATTCTTCTCCCAATAAGGGGTTGGTTCTCCTTTACAAAGTGCTAAAATATTGTCCCAATACAAGGTTGGTTCTACTTCAAAAAGGACTATGCTTCTCATGTTAGGTGGTTCATTCTCCCATAAGGGGATTACAAAAACTATCCCAATATAGGGGCTTAATGAATATAGGTATTCAAATGGTTTAATGAGTTCAAGCCTTGCTCTTCCCTCTTTAAAGAGGGTTTAAATAGTTCTTCATTTGAGAACTACCTCATCATATCAAGGAGAGAATAACTCTCAAAATCCCACAAATTAGGATCTAACACCATTCAAGGGATTGGTTTGAGGAGACATCTCAACCATGACCATGAGAATATCAACTCTCCATGAAGATATGAACTCTTCCTTGAGACTTGGAAACAAAATCCATGAATATCTCAACACTACCTTCTATAATGTTATGTAGCTTTTTCACCAATGTTATATAGTTATCACATTTATATTAGTATCCTATTAAAATGAAAATGAAAAATACAATAATACATGAGCACCTAAGCTCAAGATAAGTATTAATCATTTCATTTTATCATTTCACCATTTTTTCCGAAAACTTCAATGGGCCATATATTTTTCATAAGCAGACCTCTTGATCACATTCAAACTACGTTGAAAAAATGCTTACAAGCTCTTTATTGTGTGGACAAATTCGAAATAAATTACGGCTGACTTGAATTGTCGAATGTGAAGATCCTCTTGGATCATACCTACCCACAAAAAGAAACTTTTGATCCACCAAAATTCATGACACATGATCATAATGGGTTGCATTATTTTCCCTCTCTTGGAGGTTGATTTCTATATTCTTTTTGTTTCTCATCATTCTAAATGAAGATATAAAAACTTCATTATACATTAAGTGATGTTATGAAATTCATCACTTATACAATTTTCCCTTCCTTGAGTTGTGCATGCAACATGGTTTACAACTATTGCAAACACTACAACATTGCAAACATTACACGAATGACATCAATGACATAAAATTCGATTTTGTTTTCTCATCTAAGATGACAGATCCATATTTCATCCTTAATGAGAATTATACCTCCACACTTTCTCATATAAATGAAACAAAATTAATGATTTGGAGGTGATACATAAGCATGAAAAACTTAGCTATGAAAAAATGATATGCATCTCTTACCAATCCATTCTAGTGGATGCTCCTCTTTGGGTTGCTCCTTCTTGATGGAATCTTCCTTGGATAGTTGGGATTCTTTATGGGCCGCCTCTTGGACTATTGGTACTTGAACAACTCTTTATTCTCTTATCACCTTCTTTATGGGTGCTTGCATAATTCCTTTGAAATGCTTCAAATGTAGTTATGGATGGAGATTTGAACACTTATAAACCCATTGACTACTATCTTACAATGAAAGCAATAGTTGTTGCCCACATTCTTAGAGAGGAAATTTTTCTTTCCATTCTCCACATATTTACTTGGAGATTGATATCTTGTTTCTTTCTTATTCAACATAATATTCCTCTACAAGTACTTTACCTTTGTTGGAAACATTTGAGAACTACTGAGGGAGGGGGGTGAATCAATAGTGTGATCTTATTACAATTTTTACCAATTATTACTTCAATTACTGAAACACACATATGTTAGTAGCAATTCATTAACCATCATAGCATGTGCATCACATAAACATAATTGAAAACCATAATCAACTAAAAAATAACATGCACATCACATCAATCACACATGAGACACAAGATTTCTGGTCGAAACCCTTCCGGGAGCAAAACCACCCTTATTGTTGGTGCTCTTCTCTGAATTTATATTATGTCAAGAAATTGATATTTTACTTAGTGTTTTAGCTCCCATCAACATGGAGACTCAACCTTATATATAAAATTCCAACCACCATTGGCTAGGAGACTAAATACTATTGATCAGCTGGAAGACTTTGTTCTCTACGGATCTACTAACTACCATCATCTGAACGCCATCCTGATCAACAATCCTCGCTTGGTTACTCCTGAACTGTCAATCGACTCTTACAAACTCCAATATGTTGGTCACAACCATGACTAATGAGCTTCACCCAGTTTTTTTCAAACTATTGTTTTGGAGAATTTAGCATCTACGGATAAATACTAATTCACTAGATAAGTAGTTGTATCTAGAACAACAGTTTAAAGTGTTTTAGACTTTTCCTATAAGCAATAGATAAGATGAGAAGATAGAATTCCTACCTGTAGTTCTTCTTTCGTTTCGTCTCCCTTGTATTAATTCCATCACTCCTTCCCGTACTCAATCCACTTGAGAAGTACCCTGTAGACACAGCTAAAGACAAAAACCGATCAAGACATATGATCTATTGAATATAAGTGAAAGGAATTTGATACAATTCACACACATAAGCATTATGAAATAATACAAACATATGGGAAAAGGTTCAAACACTTTATTAGATAGAAGAAGGAATTACAACCATTGGTGTCTGATTCAAAGCCACTCCTCCAACTTGGATCCCATCCACATCACATCAAAAGCATGAAAAACTTGTAGCATCACAATACTTGCTTCAAAGCCAAATCTCATAGTAGCATTATCTCCTTACAATTCAACATAATCTAGCCCTTGATCACTTAGATGAGTGGTCAATTTATAGGAAGATGAAGGAGGTTTTGTCATAAATGGTGGCATTGAATGGCCTTCCATACTTAGAATTAGTTCCATGGAGGAAGGGATGAAAGGATAGGATGCAACTTAACTCATTCCTCATCCATTTTCGAGCTCATAGGAGTTTATAAGTGAGGGAACCTTCTAAATGACTCCAAAAGATAAGAATATTCCCCAAACCCTATGTGAATTTCGCTCATTCTCGCCCAACACAGGTGAAAGGAAGCCTAAGTGCTCTACAGAGCACCCTAGCAGTGGACTCAACTGCTCTGTAGCGCACCTTTACAAGGGCTTACCTGTGTTAGTCCCTATAGAGGCTATTTCTGGATGTCTTCAAGTCATGAAACTGTTTGGGAAGGAGGCATTCAAAGGGGTTACTTGTTTAGGGCATGAAGTAATTGAAATTATGGTTTGATGAGCCCTAATACACTGATCTAGATGTTGGGATTTGATGTGCCCAAATGGATCTATAATAGCTGCCCCCTAAAGCATGAAGTTGGAAAAAAGCCAATGTCGAATGAAATGCTTTACGATGTGATGAGGAGGTATCGAAGAGGAAGGTGACCTGCATCAATTACAAACATATATCATGATATTTGATTTTACATGAAATGTTGAGAGAAGGCATACCCATGCTCAGCTTATAAACTTTCATTACATGTACATAAATAGTCATCTACATATATAGACCCATGATCGGTATGACCATCAATGTAAAGCCATTGTACATATGATTTAGTACTCCTGAAATCGCAGCCCAAATGGATGAAACTAGATCTGGGGTCTTCTATCTCGTTAAATCATTCGCTCAAGTATGAGTCTAACCATGTGAATATGTGATCTAAAGTCAAACTTGGGAAGACACCATCTGATTACCAGCCAATGATGTAAGTTGTTAACATGTGCAAGAGAAATCATCGATAATGATAATGATCCTCAAGATACTGCAGTACATTCTACATGGTGTGAATGGATGATTTGATGTTGAACACCATACAAAGTATTTCGGTCGAAGGCCATTGATGTATTCCTATCGCCGGAAGCGAGAAACCTATCATTGATGCATGTAAGCCTCAAGGTATTGGAAGGGTGTTTCTAAGTCAAATTCTTGGATAATGTGATGATGTTGACAAGAAGCGACTCATCGTAGGAGGGCCTTGATGTATCCCACATCAATGACACGAAATGAGTGTAGTGATTTTGGAGATGAAATTTTACTGATGACACACAGTTCAGGAATGGCGGTCATGAAAACGAAGGTTTATGGTATTGCAAAGGATGAATTTTGACTAAATGCCTTCTCTTTAACAAGTCAGCGACACTGAAATGAATTGGTAGCATTTACCCAAAACAAAGTGATGGATGGTATGATAGACCAACGGTGTGATAACCATTAAGAAAATAACCCAACCCAGATAGTCACGATGATGGAGTGAAAGTGTCATGTTCAAGAGCGACCTGCTACCATAAAGCGGTTTTCCCCTTTTTCCCATTTCCCCAGTCATTGTTGACCAGTACCTCTTTATTTTTATCAAGCTTGAGGAGGATAACATATGCTTGTGGTATAATTTCACCCTTTGGGCGAATCCATTGCTATTTCATGTTTTAACGAGTCTAGCGAAGGTGAAACTTGGTCTTATCTAGATGGACAAGTTTGTCGTTATTTGATGTTTTAACGAGTTTAACGACAAAGATAACTTGGTCCTTTTCATGTTTAGAGAGTTTGAAAAGGGACAAAAAGAAAAATCCACAAGTTCCTTTTCGTAAATTAATCTCTCAAGCCTGAAAAGGCGTAAAATAATACAAGAGAGATATCGTTTCCAATCCGTTAACGAGCTAGAAAGGACAAGCGCTCAGCAATCTTTTCATGTTTAGAGAGTCTGAAAAGAGCTTAAAGAGGACTCCACTTTGAGGAATGAGTGGTGTCTAGGGTAGCAACTGGTTCCAATGATGTTGGAACTTCTCAAAACATGTTGATTTATGTGAAGAGGCTGGCTAATAAGACCACTCATTGCAACTGTTCCTCAAAAAGGGTAAAACAACCAAGTGAAAGTGTATGATTGGCCAAAGGGATGGTGGCAATGCAATGAAAAAAACCAAGGCTCATTTGACGAAAGAGGCTGATAGAATGGCAATCACGAGGGTTAAAATGGAGATGGGTTCATTTTTACACAAGCTTGAACCATGGGAAACTATGCTTGGGTTCAGTTTCATGTTTACACAAGCTTGAAACGAAAAACTATGCTTGGATTCAGTTTCATATTTACACAAGCTTAAAACGAAGAACTATGCTTGAATTCAGTTTCGTGTTTACACAAGCTTGAAACGAAAAACTATGCTTGAGATTTGTTTACATGCCCCCAGCATGATGAAAGGGAGAGTCTCATGTAACCCGATGGAAGTCGCTACAGTGAAACAGGATGGTTATCCAACACCTTCCTTGCTTCATCCAGATAGGTACAAAGGTGAATGGGATGATTTCCTTCACATAACCTACAAGGAAACTTAACTTTACCACTAGGTGCATGCCCCACAAGCTTCATTACATTCACCTAAGTAGACTACTTGTGGCTATGAGGTGGATGAAATGAAATTTCTCTACGAGATCAAGTGAAAGACTTGACTGGGATTTTACAAGATCTAATCAAAGACTCGAATTGGAACCTTTTCTCCAGGGGACCTTGCTTCATTTTTTAATGAGCTTGACACAAGACAAGGAACTTTGCTCAGATTCCTTGTTTCATTTTTTTTTTTAACGAGGTTGACACAAGACAAGGAACTATGCTCATATCCTTGGTTTCATTTTTTAACGAGGTTTAAACAAGACAAGGAACAATCCTCATAGGAGCCGTTTCATTTTTTTTTAATGAGGTTGACATAGTAAAATAACTATCCTCATGAACCTGTTTCATTTTCTAATGAGGTTGACACAGTAAAAGAACCATCCTCATGGGAGTTGTTTCATTTTTTAATGAGGTTGACACAGTAAAAGAACTATCCTCATGTCCTTTGTTTCATTTTTTAATGAGGTTGACACAAGACAAGGAACTGTCCTCGTAGGAGCTATTTCATTTTTTAATGAGGTTGACACAGTAAAAGAACTATCCTCATATTCCTTGTTTCATTTTTTAATGAGGTTGACACAAGACAAGGAACTATCCTCATATCCTTGATCATGACACATAAGAGGTCATGAAGGAGAGATCTGGTTCCAATTCCCCCAGTACATGATGTACAACATCACTGAATTGATCGACAATTGATGTAGGTATGGAATGGGTTGCCACATAATTAACCCGTGGCGGGAATGATACCATTGATACAAAAGGACCATTTAGGGAAGATGGTTGACTTGAAACCATATTTGGACTGAGAAATGAAAGCTGGTCAATGGTGACAATTCGGCCTTCATGTGGGAAACAAATCACTCGAAAGAGTGTTGAAACAATAGCTCCCGTGTCATAAAAATAGTCATGCCCAAGAAGTAAATTGTAATCTAAAGGGCCTGGGACTACCATCACATTTAGATAAACGATATTTCCTCCCAAAGTGATAGGTAATTGAGGAAGGATCCCTAATGGTTGACTAGTTCTTCTGTTAAAAGCCAACATAGTCTAGGTAATTGGCACAAGTGGTGGTGAACCGAGCACTTGCCAAGCAATAGAGGAAAGGATACTCACCGATGCACCTTCATCTATAATAGTGCCAGATACAATCATATTACAAACCTATACTATGATATGGAAAGGCACATAAGAAGGAAGACGAAATCCTGCCATTCGATTCCAATCAAAGGAAGTGACCAGACCACTTGGAGGGGATCCCGTAAAAATGGGAGAATTAATCCCTTGAGTTACAAGAATGGGAGGATTTTCCTTCTGTCTTGATGGAACAGGGGGATTTCCCCCAAGCTCATTTGAATCTAAAGAAACTAAAAGAATCTGAGTGGTATCATATCCACTCTCTTTGGGAAAGGTACGATTTACTGAAGGTGAAATCGGCTCAACTGTTACCTCGACCTGTTGATTTGGGTCGGGTATAGACTCATAGGATTCACTTTCAGAGAGATTTTCCATGGGTTTGACTGACGGTTGATTTTGGTCAATCAATTCATCAACTAGTGAAGGATTTAGGAAGAGTTTCATGTAACCAGATGGAAATCATTGCGGTGAAGCAGGACGGTTATCCAACACTTTTTTGGCTTCATCCAGATAGGGACAAAGATGAATGGGGTGATTCACTTCACATAACATATAGGGAAACTTAACTTTGCCCTTCTTTCCATGAACTTTACTACCACGAGTTGATGGTGTGTCACCAGCATGATCTCCAAAAGTTGATGACACAAGATGATGTGAATGAGAAGACCATTGTTCTAAGATCTGAGGAATATCAGGATAATTTCGAAGAAGATGGTATCCTGCACAAAGTTTGCATGGATATCGAACTTTGTGAGGCTTGACAGATGGTTTCTCATCAGATACTGCATTCAAAGCAATGGTTTCTTGGTTGCCCCTCTACTGAATTTTCTTCTTCTTCTTCTTCTTCCCTTTCTTCTTCTTCTTATCCACCTGGTTACTAGTACCAATACTTTCACCAGGCGAAGAGGAAGAAGGGGAGGAAGAAACAACCAAGGAAGAAGGAAAAGGGTCAACTTTAGGATCGACTAGAGGTTGATTTTGTTCATTTGGAGGTGTACTCAATTGTGGAGAAATGACGACATTTTGAACCAAGGACGTTGAAAACAACCATACTAGCAAACCAATGGTAAGTCCCGGTGGGGATAATGTAGCCATATAAGGAGCACCAATATTTCCAAAAGGAGGAAAAGGACTAGGATTCCCATCAAAAGGAATTCCTTGATTAGTGGACTCCAAATTTGTCGCCATATGTCTCAACCTAAGATCAACTAAGGAGAGAACGTGGAGGATGTTAGCCATGGTCAATTAATTTTATTTAAATCAAAGTAACATAACAAAACAAAAGAGGGATGATCTAGGCAAAAGGATTACCAAGTAACTGTGAACTGCAGAATACCTCCCGGTGAACCGAGAAGTACGGGCAGGCAATCTCCCCGAATGTTGTGTTCGGTGTATCACAGTGTACAAGGCGGCTGACTCGGTTACCTAAGGATGGATAACAACCTAGTGTTGTCCTCCCATATATACCCAAAAGTACATGGAGGCCCAATCCATATAAGCATTGTCTAATGCAAAACCGCATAGTGAGAGCATTCCCATATACTTTACGTACTGTAACACCGCCCTATATACCCAAAGGTACGTGGACGAGCTATGATATACTCACGTACGTGGAATGAGGTATCGCACTCGAGATGTATTGCAGAAAAGTTAGCGACAATTTCTTTATTTTATGATGCCGGAACACGTCTCTAGCCTAGAACCACTAAATGTTCTCGTTAATGACAATGCTCCATTAGGTAAATTGATGTTAATTTTAAGTTGATCTTGCTTAGGAATTTTCCTTTCAAGTTCACCATGTGATGTATTCTGAAATTCCTAGGAATGCAACTATCATGATAAGCATTCTTTCCATTCAATTTAACGATGAAAATCCTAGCTACTTAGGGATAGAGTAATCAGATTTCTTTTGATCAAAGAGCAAAGAGCACAATCTAAATGCAATTTCCTTACACTATTCCTATGAGCACACACAAAATTTTTCAATGCAACATGCATGTATTTCTTTTCGATTTCCTTAATGTGAATATGAACAAAAGGAAATATGCACATACAATCAATCAATCTTTCATAAGAACGAAGACTTTTACAACAGTTCTAATTCAAAGGAAGAGAAGACTTTACGACACTTTCTTTCGAATGAAGATTAATCAATTATATCCTAACTTTGACTATTGATCGATAATGACAAAGAAAACATGAAGAAACATTAATCAATCCAATCAAAGTTGGGCTAGACCAGGAGATAACAACTCATTTTCTGAGACATAGCATTCATTGATCAATCAGCAAACAATCAAACAGAGAAAATTTGGCAAAAAACTCTTTCCAAAGGTGGGAAACTGATCCTAGGAGGATCAGCGCAGCCCAGAGTGGGAGACAGTGTGCTTCAGAGCATTGTCCCTAAGCCAAGGGTGCTTTGCAGTGCACTGTGTCCCTCACAAGCCTACGCTGGTGACAGTAAGCCATTTCAAGAGGCAATTTGACACAGTTTTGACCAATTTTTCAATGTAAACAGCTGAATTACAATCTATGAACACAAATAAGGTCTACAAGGATGTCTTAGGAGGTGGATAAGCTACTAGGAAAGAGGATTCATCTTCCCAGTGGGTCGCCAATTTGTTTTGGAGAATTTAGCATCTACGGATAAATACTAATTCCCTAGATAAGTAGTTGTATCTAGAACAACAGCTTAAAGTGTTTTAGGCTTTTCATATAAGAAATAGATAAGATGAGAAGATAGAATGCCTACCTGTAGTTCTTCTTTCCTCTCGTCTCCCTTGTATCGATTACGTCGCTCCTTCCCGTACTTAATCCGCTTGAGAAGTACCCTGTAAACACAACAGAAGACAAAAATCGATCAAAGCATACGATATATTAAATATAAGTGAAAGGAATCAAATACAATTCACACACATAAGCATTATGAAACAATACAAACATATGGTAAAAGGTTCAAACACTTTATTAGATAGAAGAAGGAATTACAACCATTGGTGTCTGATTCAAAGCCATTCCTCCAGCTTGGATCCCATCCACATCACATCAAAAGCATGACAAACTTGTAGCATCACAGTACTTGCTTCAAAGCCAAATCTCACAGCAGCATTATCTCCTTACAATTCAACATAATCCATCCCTTGATCACTTAGATGAGTGGCCAATTTGTAGGAATATGAAGGAGGTTTTGTCATAAATGGTGGCACTGAATGGCCTTCCATACTTAGAATTAGTTCCATGGAGGAAGGGATGAGAGGATAGGATGCACCTTAACTCATTCCTCATCCATTTTCGAGCTCATATGAGTTGATAAGTGAGGGAACCTTCTAGATGACTCCAAAAGATAAGAATATTCCCCAAACCCTATGTTAATTTCACTCATTCTCGCCCAGCGCATGTGAAAGGAAGCCTAAGTTCTCTGCAGAGCACTCTGGCAGTGGATTCAACTACTTTGCAGCGCACCTTTACAAGGGCTTACCTGCGCTGGTCCTTCTAGAGGCTATTTCTGGATGTCTTCAAGTCATGAAATTGTCTGGGAAGTAAGCATTCAAAGGGGTGACTTGTTTAGGGCATGAAGCAACTGAAATTAGGCTTTGATGAGCCCTAATACACTGATATGGATGTTGGGATTTGATGTACCCAAATGGATCTGTAACAACTATCCAACCACCATTAGATGAGAAAATTGTTCATTTGCTAAAGCTTCGCTATCACTACTTCACTCTCATGAAGTCACTACTCCTTCACCACTATGTGGACATCCTTTCATCTATTTTCAAACTAGATCCCAAGACATTATGCTCAACTAGAAATCATCTCTGCATACATTCTCTCAGCAGCAATATCTCATCATCAAATCAATATAAAACAAATGCACAAAACATGTGCTCTCCAACAGAAAATTGTGGCCACACAAATTTGATATCAAACCCTCACATTAGAATGTAACTACTACATACTACAATTAGCAACATACAACACTAAGGCTATTTATTAAAAGTAATAGCAACTCCTGCAAAAACAAGTGTGAGGGTCTCCACAAAAACTCTATCCAGCAGCATACATCACTCTCCAATCAATCTCTACACCAACAACTCCAATTCTGATATATACTGAAACATGCTTTAGATTTGCACATTATTCAGTCATTAGCACTCATGGAATAAAGAATCTAGGCTCTACTCAAGATCTGAAGCATAAACTTTTTCTTTGATACCTTCTCACTCTCATACATACATCCTCAACTCAATCAACCATCACATAGCTCCAATATCAAGTATATAAAACCTATAGGGCGAATTTGAGCTTGGGGCTAGGATCAAAGGTGCACAAATTGGACCAAATCAATCCACTAAGGTGACTACTAGTGCACTAAATGCATTCACATCATGAGAGGAACTTTTCAAACCATTCTTGACTTTTTCAACCAAGCCTTTGGGAATTTCTAAACTAATTTCCTTCCGAACAGCCTAAGGAATGTGGAGGAAATGTCATGAAAACCCATAGTCACTACCTTGACACTATCTGAACTTGAGTGGGTCTATAACCACTCTCTTAGGCTAGCCTCCATGCAACTGGATCCTTCCAATCACTCCCATAGGCCTTTGTGCATGTGATTATAGCTAAGGAAGAGGAAAACCATCATGTCTTCAGCTCAAAACCTCTACCACATGTTGGATCACCTTCCCCTACATTTTTACTAGCCACCAGACCTCTGACATAGCCTCTGACACATCTACAAGTATACCAAACATGCCTCCCAAGTATCACTTCCAATTTTACCTAGAAGGGCCAACAAACAAGGTTGGCAAGTGTTCCAATAAGTCCTCCACTCTCCATCAGACCTCTTAACAACCTGAAACATCTCTGTCAAACCTCTATAGTACCTCTGCATCACCAGCATCATCATCATGAAGCCATCACATTGCAACCAGTCATTTCCATGAAGCATAAGTGTTGAGTCTTGAAAATTTCATTCATTTCCATTACACTTTCACTATTATGTCCATTATATCACCTCCATTTCACCTCCATTTCACTACTATGTCACCACATTCATTATCATTGGGCCACCTTTATGTTTTTCCAATCTTTATTATTTCTAAGCCTTTTAAGTGAATTTGTGGTTAAACATTAGAAAATAATGTGCATATGCTTATACCTAACAAATGGGTTGAGATTGTTGACATGTGTAGGTTGAAAGGAGGCTTCTAGAAGACCCTTATGTGGCACTCTAAGGCCAAATTCGAATTTGGTTGGAAAGAATCATGGGATCATGAGGATATGTGTCACATCTCCTAATTGTATTGTAACTCTAAAAAGACATGTGTCTTATCAGTTCCTATTTTGATTAGGACTCTAGAGGTAGAGGGAGAGATTCATGGATTCTCATTAATGAGATGGCTCTCATCTTTTTGTATAAATAGGAGATCTCTCTCCTTCATTTGTTAGTCCTTTTTAGTCTTTTTAGTCCCTAGTTCTTAAGTTTGTAGTTCTTCCTTGATGGCTTTTGAAAGCTTTGGAGAACTTTGTTGTACTTTGTACTTTTGAAGAAATTGAATAAAGCTTTGATGTTCTCAACATGGAAGGAGATGTGAAGTAGATGTCATGGAGCATATTAGGATGTAAGGTAGAGTAGATTTCATTTTGTAAATATTGCTTTGTAGAATGTAAGGTAGAGTAGATTTCATTTTGTAAATATTGCTTTGTAGAATGTAAGGTAGATTAGATTTTTCATTCATGCAATTTTAATTCATGCAAGTGTGTTTAATTTTGCTTTGATTTCACAGGTGGTAGAGGGCCCCTGCCTTATATAGTTGTCATTTAATTTTGCATTTTATTTCACCATGTATATTAGCTGTACATAACAAAGCTTTTTGATTACTGTTGTTTTACATTTTTCTCATGTATATTAGCTGTACATAACAAGTTGTTTTGATTACTGTTGTTTTACATTTTTCTCATGTATATTAGCTGTACATAAATTGCTTTCAAGTTGATTGTTGGTAAGGTAAATCCCCTCTGCGGACAGAGGCGATCCCACTAGCCTATGACAGAACTAGCCACAAACAAACCACGCTGCTACGCAAGTTCCTAGTTATGCCTCAAAGGTGAATCAAGAAGACTAACCTGGAGTCCAACGCTATGATTGAAGCAGAGTTGATATCCTCACTCCCTTGCTCCAACAGATCATAACGAATACCTGCACATACAAAGGAAGAGACAGATACCAACATAAAAACTACCAAGGCACAACTATATTTCAGTCAGAAAGGAAATAAATCAACATATCACCATGACAGATAATGAGATTGGAACTATAATAGCAGTCGCTCATCAATTAATAAACAGGAAAAGTTACAACCATTGTTCTGACGTCGACCCTTCTCCTGGCTAGGTGAGTAACTATATGTGTCTTGACATGCATCTCCTCTCCGACAGCATAACCTCTCTAGCACTCATTAGCATTCTCTCCATGACCAATAATCATCACTACTATAACTCAATTACCAAATCACTAGCATAACACTAACACCAACACTCTCTCTAGCACTAGCTTGTCCAATGCATAATGACAAGCTTATATAGATGGAGAAGGGAGGAGGATGCGATGAACTGGGACACCTTTTGTGGAATTAGCAAAAGCCATAAAGATGGATAAAGCTCGACAAAAAACTGATTTTCTATCCTCAGAAAAGCTCCATGTAATGAAGGAAACAACAGTCGGACGTGCATTAAGGCAAAAAGCACGACTAAATTTGGTTGGCGCGACTGTTGCTCTAAGATAGAGCGCCAATGGTCGCGCCCCCTTTTGAGGATCTCCATCATTGGCGCGGGTAGGATACTGTGGACTTGCGCCAATGGAAAAAGAGCATTTTTTAGGGATGATCTGCAGAAGGTGTCTTCAGGGAACATGGAGTACATACTCAGGGGAACATAATGCAGGTGTTTTTAGACTTTGTCACTTCTTATAACTCCCGGGATGGGTCCTCCAAGGTACGACAAGAGGAGTAACAGGGATGGTGACAAATTACTGTGTAACAGATTCCCCCTAAAGCATGAAGTTCGAGAGGTGGAGAGGGGTGAAATGCTTTACAAGAACACACACATAAGAGCACACAAGAGCACATATAGTTACTGCCGCCGAGGAGCTGTATTAAGAGACATGACTGATAGTTCAATTACAAGATGTATGTGGTATGGTCGCAGCCATCCATAAGAGAGTACATAAATAATCTAGATCCATAGTATGGACGCAGCCATCTGGTTAGGATCAATGATTTGACTCAAGTATGGTCGCAGCCATCTGGTTAGGATCAATGATTTGACTCAGGTATGGTCGCAGCCATCCAGTGAATGAGTCAAGTATCAAGAAACATGCCTGGATTACAACAGACACAATCCAGGGTCTTGCGCTCCATCTCGACCCGAACAAGAGTACAAGTCCAAGCATGTGAATATATGAGCTGAAGTCGAACATGCATGAACATCGCCTGATACCAGTCAATAATGGAAACTGTTAACAGACGCGAGAGGTACCACCAATAATGACAATGGCCCTCAAGGTACTATAGGTACAATCTATGGTGTGTGAATTAATGAGCTGAAGTCGAACACCCGTAGAATCATTCGATCGAAGGCCAATGATGAAAACCTCACGTCGAACACGAAGAACCTGCCATTGAGGCATGCAGGCTCCAAGGCACCGGAAGGGAGTCTCTAGGTCAACTTCTTGGATAATGAGCTGAAGTCGACAGGGAGTGACCTTGATCGAAGGTGGGCCATAATGTTTCCCACATCATCGACACGAGACAGAGAGATAATGTTGTGAATCAAGATTGTGCGAACTATCAGAGGGAGGTTGTTTATTTGCAGAGGTCAACTTCTCTTGAACATATCGGCGGCACATTAACGGAATTGGCAGTATTTGACATCAATGTATCAAAGGTCATTATGACGAGGCAATGAGTGAATGAGAGGTCAAATAGGGTACCCAAATCCATGGAAGCAAGTGAAAGATATGAGATGAAATATCCCCACCCTGGACACGAAAGCAAAAAGTGCCATGTTCAAGAGCGACATACTGCCGTTACGGTAATAATTATGGTTCAAAAATTTTATTTTCCCCCACCATTTCTGGCGAGTACCCCAGTTATTTTTAACAAGCTTGATGGGGATAGCATATGCTTGCGTTGTGACAAAATCCGATGTCATTAAGTTTTAACGAGTCTGACAAAGGAAGAACTCGGCGTCTTTTCTTGTTTAGAGAGTTTGAAAAGACAGCGGAAAAGGAAACTCCAGGGATGTCCTTTTTTGTAAAGTTGTGTCTCTCGGGCCCGAAAAAGTATAAAATAATACCCGAAAGAACCGCCCGATCATTACGATCAAGGAGTACTTTTCATGATTAGTGATTTCGACCTGAAAAAGTAAAAAAGCGGTCAAAACCACGTCATTTCGTAACCACTAACGAGTTTGAAACGGCAAAAACCCGGTAATCTTTTTATGTTTTAACGGTCGACAAAAAGAACTTAAAACGACCGCCCCTTATCACCATTTAACGAGTCAAGAGGAGTGACTCAGCAATATTTTCCTCTTTAAATGGTCAGAAAAGAGCTGAAAGCGGACCTTCATTTTTATTTTCTTTAACGAGTAAAAAAGGGAAAAATACTCGGCAATCTTTTCATATTTTACGAGTCAGAAAAGAGCGTAAAGGCGACTCGTCCTGAAGGAACGAGTGGTATAAGGGATAGCAACTGGTTCCGGTAATGGTGGAACTTTACTTGAAACACGTAAAGGTTAAGAGGCTGGCTAACAAGACCACTCATCGCTGCGGTTCCTCAGGAAAGGAGAAACAACCAAGTGAAAGCACATGATCGGCCAAAAAGATGGTGGCGATGGAATGAAACAACCAAGGCTCATCTAGCAGAATTTTAGCGGATAAAAGGCAATCACGGGATGTAACTGGGTTCATTTTTACACAAGCTTGAACCATGAAGAACTTTGCTTGGATTTGGTTTCATTTTTACACAAGCTTGAAACGAAAAACTATGCTTGGGTTCGGTTTCATGTTTACACAAGCTTGAAACGAAAAACTATGCTTGGGTTCGGTTTCATGTTTACACAAGCTTGAAACGAAAAACTATGCTTGGGTTCGGTTTCATGTTTACACAAGCTTGAAACGAAAAACTATGCTTGGGTTTGGTTTCATGTTTACACAAGCTTGAAACGAAAAACTATGCTTGGGTTCGGTTTCATGTTTACACAAGCTTGAAACAAAAAACTATGCTTGGGTTCGGTTTCATGTTTACACAAGCTTGAAACGAAAAACTATGCTTGGGTTCGGTTTCATGTTTACACAAGCTTGAAACGAAAAACTATGCTTGTTAAAAAAAAAAAAATTTGTTGCATGCCCCCAGCATGATTATACCAATCGAGATACATGCCCCCCAAGCTTCATGGCATTCACGGAGTGGATGGAATGAAGGTTTACTTGGAAAGACTCGATTGGAGGATGCCCCCCGGGCTTCAGTCACGCGCCCGGGTGAGCAGCCGTCATCAGAATGACGGGGTGGGTGCTGGGGCATTTCCTGTGGAAATAAGACCATTTAGGAATGGAAAATGGCTATATGTGAAGTGTGAACTGGGGAATGAAAGTTGGTCTACGACTTTGATCGTTCTTCCTTCATGCGGAAAACACATCACTCTGAAGAGTGAGGACACAATAGCACGTATGCGATAAATATAATCTCGTCCAAGGAGTAAATTGTAATCTAACGGACCTTGGACTACCATGAGACCCATTTGGATAGTCTTCCCTTCTAACGTGATAGGTACATTGGGAAGAATTCCTAAAGGTTGAGTGATTTCTCGATGGAAACCTACAAGGCTTCTCATCTCAGGCAGAAGCAGTGGGGAACCAAGTGCTTCCCAAGCTGTTGAAGAAAGGATACTAACAGGAGATCCTTCATCAATAATTGTACCAGCCATAACCATGCGATAGACTTGAACTATAATTCGAAATGGTATGGAGGCTGGTAACCGAGGATTGACCAGTTGATCCCAATTAAAGGAAATAACTAAGTTGCTCGGAGGTGGGACTGGATAAACAGCCGGATATGCCTCTAATGGACTTTCTTCCTGTTGTGAAGAAATGAGAGGGATGCTCACTTGATCATTAACGTCTATGTCAATGAATAGAATTTGGACGGTGGGTTCGTCATTCTTGGCAGTGATAACATCATCTGAGGAGGTAATTTCTGAAGGCGAAACCGGGTCACTTGTAATCCGGACCGTTTGACTGTTGTCTGGTTTGGATTCAGATGTAGGATCATCTAGGGGTGGAAGTTCTGAAAGCAAAACCGGGTCACTTGTAAGCCGGACCTTTTGACTTTCGTCTGGTTTAGATTCAGATGTAAGAGCAGCTAAAGATGGAACTTCTGTAGGCAAAACCGGGTCACTTGTAAGCTGGACCTTTTGAAAGACCGGGTTACTTGTAAGCTTGAACTGTGGACTTTCGGTCGGTTTGGACTCAGGAGGTTCATCTTTGATGATTAAGTAGTGCGTAGATGATGAACATAAATCACTTGTTCCGACCAGGTACTGGTCTGGAACAGGCTGAGCAACATTCTTTCCGACCAGGTACTGGTCTGGAATAGGCTGAGCAACACTCTTTCCGACCAGGTACTGGTCTGGAAAAGGTTGAGCACAGATAGGTTCAGGAAGAGAAAGCTGGAGCAAAGAGGAATCATGCTTGATCTCTTGGTTAGTGGAGAGACACTCTGCAGGTGTAACAAGACGCTGATATCCAGCGGGTAGTTGGGGTAAGGAATCCGTCAGACTTGCCAAAAGACGGGAAGCTTCATCCATCGGTGGACAAAGTCGAAGGAGATGATTACCTTCACAAAGTTGACAAGGGAAACGAACCTTCCCTTTCCTGTTACCAACTAGTAAGGTATCGTCAATTTGCGACAGCAAGGGGCGAGTCGGGTCACGGGACCATATATCTAGGATCCTGGGAATGCCAGGACAATCAGAAAGAAAATGATCCCCTTTGCATAATCGACAAGGAGACCGAAGCTTCCGCGGAGGAGCAGAAGGTGGTTCCACTTCTGATAGCTTCGTGGTAGATACGACCTTTCCCTTAGGAGACTTCTTCTTTTTGGTCTTCTTCTTCTTCTTCTTAGCCACCTGGTTAGCGAAATCCAAGGTTTCACCAGGCGAAGTAGAAGATGAGGACGCAGCAATAGGCGAAGAAGGGAAGGGGTCCACCTTAGAATCAACATGGTGTTGTTCGGGTGGAGGAGGTGGTGGTGGGACAGGATTCATCACACTTGAGACCACCGAGTTTGAAAACAACCATACGGGTAAACCAATGGTCAACCTAGGCAAAGACAATGTTGCGATATACTGAACACCAACATTTCCAACAGAAGGAAATGGGCGAGGGTACCCATCAGGAGGAATGCCTTGGCCGGTGGGCACCGGAAAGGCTGCCATTGAACGAGAATTAACCCTACTCAAGCTAACGCACGCAAAATCTAATTGGGTAGATGTTATCGTGGCCAATAATTTTTAAGACACTGAACTTAACCTTTTCATTTTTTAAGAGTCGAGAAAAGGGTAAAAGATGACTCTAGTCTCCTTCGAATATTTAATGAGCACGAAGTGACAAGACGCTCATAGGCACCTTTTCGTTTAGGGAGTCCGAAAAGGATCAAAAGTGACTGCTCTGGAATTCTAGGTAGAGGGTGTGCCAAACTTTTCGCAAAACCACAGAATACTTTTTAGGGTACGGGTGGTCGATCTTCGTGAATGCTATGTTCACTGCATTGCGAATCGTAGGGCGGCTGACACAGCTTCCTATGGATAAAGGCTTTATTCCTATAGGGGTCTCCCAATATATACTCGACGGTACGTGGGAGCACAGTCCGTATTGGCAGCTACCGTTTCACCGTGGAGGAATCACCCAACCACTCGACGCTAAACTACCAGGTTTAACGACGCCGGAACACGTCTCTAACCTAGACCTCTAGAGTGTTTGCGTTAGGTTCCAATGTGTTGTTATGTTCATTGAGTTCATTTTAAAGTTTATCTTTGATTATGTTTCAGTTTTTTGGTCCTACCGTATGTGATATCTCGAAAATTTCTTACATGCAAGCTATATGCCGAAATTAAATCATTTGATTCGATGAATTCTATCTACAGGAGGGTTGAGATCTTTTTCACAAACGAAATGATCACTTCAATAAAGAACAAAGATCCTAATGCAGCTAATAACAAGAAACGAAATTTTGTCTTTTTTCTTTTCAATAGCAACAAATAACAATAAATGCTAACTACTATAATGCAAGAGATTTTTTGTTTTTCTTTCCTTTAAGATGGCATGATGCATGTAAACAAATTCTAAGAGATATGCACAATCCAAGTTCAGTCAATGAAATAGAACCAATTCTAAAACACAAAATGAACCATGCAAGCAAGGAAAAACACAAAAACTAGTGAACTTCAAAGAGGCTAGAAGTGAAGTATTCAGAGTATAGAAGATCAAGCTTTAACAAAGCACTGGATAGGTGTAGAACAATCAACACGCTGACTTGGATGATCAAGAGACCGAAACTTCCCACAGAAGGCTAGACATGCAAAGTCACTGGAAATAAGCAAACAGCTGAGGGATACAGGCTAAAACCAGTCAAGCAGAGGTTCAACACAGTTCCAGAGGCTGAAAGAGATATATAAAGAGACTGAATGAGATTTCCACCCACACACAGGAAAAATTTACAGAGCTGGCGCGACTGTCAGCCTGCAAGTTGCGCTACCACAGAATTGGCGTGAGTTTCTTTTGAGCAACGTGCGCCAACTGGCGCGACTGTCAGAGAAATAACCACGCCAATTAAGCTTGCCAACTAAAAAGATAAAAGATACGACCTCAGGTCGGGTTGACAGTGCTCAGATGGGTCAAACAGTAAAGAATCAACTCAGAACTGACTCAGGAAGCTCATGCACTCAAGCAAGCAGAAGAAAATTAACATGCAAGACAGAAATCAAAGAGTTACTCCCCAGCGGAGTCGCCAATTTGTTGGTAAGGTAAATCCCCTCTGTGGACAAAGGCGATCCCACTAGCCTATGACAGAAATAGCCACAAACAAACCACGCTGCTACGCAAGTTCCTAGTTATGCCTCAAAGGTGAATCAAGAAGACTAACCTGGAGTCCAATGCTATGATTGAAGCAGAGTTGATATCCTCGCTCCCTTGCTCCAACAGATCATAACGAATACCTGCACATACAAAGGAAGAGACAGATACCAACATAAAAACTACCAAGGCACAACTATATTTCAGTCAGAAAGGAAATAAATCAACATATCACCATGACAAATAATGAGATTGTAACTATAATAGCAGTCGCTCATCAATTAATAAACAGGAAAAGTTACAACCATTGTTCTAACGTCGACCCTTCTCCTGGCCGGGTGAGTAACTATATGTGTCTTGACATGCATCTCCTCTCCGGCAGCATAACCTCTCTAGCACTCATTAGCATTCTCTCCATGACCAATAATCATCACTACTATAACTCAATTACCAAATCACTAGCATAACACTAACACCAACACTCTCTCTAGCACTAGCTTGTCCAATGCATAATGACAAGCTTATATAGATGGAGAAGGGAGGAGGATGCGATGAACCGGGACACCTTTTGTGGAATTAGCAAAAGCCATAAAGATGGATAAAGCTCGACAAAAAACTGATTTTCTATCCTCAGAAAAGCTCCATGTAATGAAGGAAACAACAGTCGGACGTGCATTAAGGCAAAAAGCACGACTAAATTTGGTTGGCGCGACTGTTGCTCTAAGATAGAGCGCCAATGGTCGCGCCCCCTTTTGAGGATCTCCATCATTGGCGCGGGTAGGATACTGTGGACTTGCGCCAATGGAAAAAGAGCATTTTTAGGGATGATCTGCAGAAGGTGTCTTCAGGGAACATGGAGTACATACTCAGGGGAACATAATGCAGGTGTTTTTAGACTTTGTCACTTCTTATAACTCCCGGGATGGGTCCTCCAAGGTACGACAAGAGGAGTAACAGGGATGGTGACAAATTACTGTGTAACATTGATTGTAGATTAGTGATGCACATAGCCTTTTAATGAACTAATGACGTGATAGAATCATCTTGTCCTTTTGCTGAAGCAGCAAGGATACTGGGTCTCATAGTCATTAGCTCATTATTTGGTTATTGCATTTTATTTTGATTGAACTAGTTGTATATTTACACTTTTGTTTAAATACTAACTCCATCAATAACATGTTTTAAGTTCTTTTGAAGTGCTAAGTTTTGGAAATTACCATTAGGGACATAGGCCTTGTCTTGAAATCTTTATCCATACTTGTCCTTTAAAAGTATTCTTAAGACCTTAGAATAGGATTTCCATTTGCATTAAACACTTTAGAAAACCAACAAGAACAAAACCCCAAAAAAACAACATAAACTATAAAACAACGAAGTAAGAGAAAGGTTAACTAAGCACATATAGTGCACCACACTTCATCAGTTTACGATACCCGGATTGATAATTTATGTAGAGCAATTTAAGACGTTAAATTGACTAGACAATAAGCATGAAGACCTAGTCGATAACTCAAATAGTGTGCCATGAACCATCTCTATCACATGTAGATGTGCTCATAATCTTGTAACAACCTCCTCTACCTATAGTAGCATCAACAATCTATCATGACATGTTCATCAATGCACATGCCAACAAATTCCAACTCCTCCAAGACCACCATGCTACCATCAAACTCCATCAATACCAACACATACCGACACACACCATGGTCCATCAATCTGTATCATCATGAGGTTGACATAAGTGCATGACTTCAAGAGTTGACATCAATGCCAACACAACCATCTCATTGTCAATACATCATGCCAAGCAATAGTTCTACCAAGTCAACATCCATCACACATGATCAAGACTAGTATGAATATTACCATGACCTTGTTCACATCAATGCCAACACAACAATGCCAACAACCTTCCAACATTTAGCCACATAATTGTTATTTAATCCATAAAATGTACATAGATATGCATACCAAAAACTTTTTGCTACATTTCCGTTCTTCTGATAGTTGAAGAAAACATCACCATACGTACCATACCTTTTTGGGCCGATCTTTGTGTAAGTTTGATGAGGGAAACATGTTTTAACTCCTCCTTTGGGATGTTATCTCTCTTTGGAGATGCCTTGTAATCTGTCTCAATGTTTTTCTCACAATAGAAAGGTTTTACCTTGCTTGATACTAATTTGCATTCACATTCACCATCATGGAATGATGTGTCATATCCTTGCATATAGTGTTTATGTAATGGCTTAGAACTTCTCTTAAAGCTTCCCTCTTTTAATTTTCTTGAAAAATTCTCCGACTTCTTCTTTTCCATATGTCCAATATGCATAATTAGGTCTTTCCTCAACCTATACTCAATTATTCATTCCTTGGCCATTGACGTCAATGCCTTTTCCATCAAATCTCATCTTGTTTAGCAGCTTAGAGCCAACATCTCAAGTATGTTTCTCACATTTAGTGAAAGAAACATCTACTTATTGATATGAATAACATGGTGAATTACTTATAGTGCATACTTCATGCATGGTTTCAGCATGTGTGGTAGGTCTCCTTTGTATGGTAGACTCATTCTTCTCCAATCCTTCAATATTTTGGAATTTTGTTAAAATATCTTCCTTGCCTTGAAACTCAAGTTGCACCTCTTGAATTATTCCCATGAGAAATTCTCCATGAAACAACAATATATCTTTTAAATTTTAATTCGCATCCTTATAAAATTGCAGTGTCCTTCTTAATTCAAGGTTTTCACTTTGATTTTGTCATTTTATGTCTTCAATCTATTGGAACCTTTCTCTCTTTAGTGATTTTCCCATGGTTGTCTTTTCGCAACCAAGAAGCCTACACTTAATGGAAAAAACTAACACAAATTAGAAAAGATATTAACAAACCTTTAAAACATCTACTTTAAATAGCTTGATCGCTTAGCAACAACCTCACAAAATCAAATTAGATCATCATGCACCATAATTGCCTCTATTTTCATTTTATTAATAAATTTTACTACAAGATATGTAATTGGATTTTGTCAAATAACCATTTCAGATTTCAAAGAGATATTTCTAATTATATAAGATACCTAACCTATTGTAGCTTGTGGAGGGAAAAAAGGATTCTTGAAACATGAGGGGTGCAAGGGCATATTTTCTACAAACATATGTCACTTCAATCAATGATATCTCATTAACCAGGAAATGAAATGAAATTCCGCTAAATACCCATTTTAGATATCAGGAAATTCTTCAAAATGAGTTATGAATTACCCACTGAAACACTTTATATAGGTTATGTAATCTATTTGTATTTTTTATTTTTTTATGGAAGCAAATCGAATTTTCTTTCACTAAAATTCCATCATATGGCTATGTCCAAATTGTAGTTTGCAAGGCTTTGAAAAATTGACAACTAATAGTAGAACAAGCCACTAATGACAATAACATATAGTTCCCCACAAAGCCACATTTACGAATAGAAGAGGGTGGGAACTATGACAACTACATAATTTTGGATGTGTGTTATATTCTTTCCATGACTAGCCTCATGAGAGAAGTGGGGGGGGTGGTAGTCGTCCCTTCGTTGCGTCATATGTAGTGGGGAGAGTTGCGAGGGTGGAAATATCCTCCCTGTCGGGGGGTTGGAGGGACGTGGTACCCCCTCTCTAGGAGGTCTAGGGCAGTGCCCCAGGAAAAAAAAAAAAATTGAACCCTATATTAGGTGGGTGGACCTACCTATGGTTTTGTGCATGGGTTTTGCACATGGTTTTGGACATGATGGTTTTAGCCCATGGTATCTTGTAGATTCAATCAAGGGAACTACAATTATGTTCTAATCTAGGGTTAATGGATTGGGGTTTATGAATGCTTCAACATGTATATATGTGTGTGTGTGTGTGTGTGTGTGTGTGTGTGTGTTGTAACATTGAAAGGAATATAATGAAAAATCAATCTGGTAGCCCTGGTTTTGGGATCTAGTGGAAAATATTTGTGTATATCTATTTAATGATTTATGCTTTTGCCATTTTTTATTTTCTATTTTTAGAATTTGTATGCAGGTAATTTATGTACAGGGTTAAATCCTAGACATAAATGAAATTATGAAGAAATCTTTGTTATGATTGCATAAACAAATGTTGTAGACAATCTGAAAAGGGTTATTCAAATCTATGGCTAGCTCACTGAGTGCATTGTAAACAATAAGTGTAAGGATATTAGGTTATATATATATATATATATATATAGCTCAAATTGATATAATATATACGGCTAATACAGTTGATCCAACATATGCAGGTTGAACCATCATTTGCAAAACAAAGAGAGAGATAAAAAATGAACTCAATGACTAGAGCTAATGAGTGCCCTAGAAAATTGAGCATCAAAATGATTTAACACTAACAAAACCACTCAAGAGAAAAGTAGTGTCATACATTGAAGTGTGAATGAATTCTCTTCCAACAATTCAAATTTGGCCTCTATTCTTGCTACTTTTATACCTATTGGATCTGAAATTAGCACTTCATTTTGAAAATACTAATTCAGATGCATTTTAAAATTTTCTTATTTTCTTATATTTGCATAAACAATATTTAAGAACATTTAAAAAAACACATAATAAGACCATATGCAAACTAGGTTGATAATGGAGTTCACCGTCATGAGTTATGTCTTCATGTCCACTTCAAACCATGAACTACTTCATTAATTCCCCTTTAAAAAACGAGTCTCCTTTGACACAAAGGGTTGAATTCTTCTCCCAACAGGGGGCTAGTTCTCCTTTTACAAAGGGTTGAAATCTTCTCAGAATATGAGGTTGGTTCTCCTTCACGAAGTGCTAAGCTTCTCACATCAAATGGCTCATTCTCCCATAAGGGGCTTACAAAAACTCTCCCATTAGAGGGGCTTAATGAATCCAAGCATTTGAATGGCTTAATGAATCCAAACCTTACTCTTCCCACTCCAAAGAGAGATTAAATAGTTATTCATTTGAGAACTACCTCATCATATCAAGGAGAGAATAAATCTCAAGATCCCACAAATTAGGATATAACACCATTCAAGGGATTGGTTTGAGGAAATATCTCTACCATGTCCATGAGAATCTCAACTCTCTATGAAGATCTCAACTCTCCAAGAAGATCTCAACTTTCCATGAATATATGAATTCTTCCATGGGACTACAAAACAAAGTCCATGAATATCTCAACTCTATCTTGAGACTAGGAAAGTACAATGCTATGTATCTTTTGCACAAATGCTATGTAGTTCTCACATATGTTTTATTTCCTATTATAATTATTATAGTAATATATAAGCACCTTAGCTCAAAATAAATTTTAAATCATTTCATTTTATCATTTCACCATTTTCCCAAAACTTAAACAAGCCATATATTTTGCATACAAAGTCCTCTTGACCTCATTCAAATTACATTAAAAATATTCTTACAGGCTCTTCACTATGTGAAAAACTTCAGCATAAACTAATACCAACTTGAATTGTGAATTGTGAAGATACTTGTCGACCATACCACCCCACAAAAACAAAAACAAAAATTGGCCCACCAAAAGTCATGATTCATGATCATAATGGGTGGCTTTAGTTTCTTTCTCTTTGAGGTTGAATTATAAATTCTCTTTGTTGCTCAACATTGTCAACGAAGACAAAAAAACTTCATTTTATATTATGTTATGTTATAACAAGTCATCACTTGTACAATTATCCCTTCTTCGGGTCTTACATGCAACATGGTTTAAAACTATTGCAAACATTACAACATTACAAACATTACCTAAATTACATTAATGACATATTATTGGATTTGATTTCTCATCTAAGATTATTTCTCCATATTTCACCCTTAATGAGTGATCTACCTCCACAATTTCTCACACAAATGAAACAAAATTAATTAATTGGAGGTGCTACATAAGCATGCAAAACTTAGCTATGCAAAATGGAATTCATCCCTTATTGATCCATTCTAATGTATAATCCTCTTTGGGCTGATCCTTCTTGATGGAATCTTCCTTGGATAGGTGGGCTTATTTATGGGGCACCACTTGGACTATTGGTACTTGAAAAACTCTTTCATTTTTTATCTCCTTGATCAGTTCTTTCACAACTCCTTTGCATGCTTCAAATGAAGTTGTGAAGCTTCCAACACTTATCAACCCTATGACCACTCATCTTATAATGAATGCAATAGTTTTCACCCACATTCTTGGACAGAAAATCATTCTTTCCATTCTCCACATCCTTACTTGGAAAGTGGTATTTACATCTTGCTTCTTTCATGGTTGAAATAATATTCCTCTACAAGGACTTTCCATTCCAACATTTAGCCACACAATGGTTATTTAAGCAATAAAATGTACATGGATATGCATACCATAAACATTGTGCTACATGTCCATTCTTCTCATAATCAAAGAAAACATTGGAGTACATGTCATACCTTTTAGGGCCAATATTTGTGCAAGTCTGATGAGGTGAACATGTTTTACCTCCTCCTTTGGGATGTTTATCTCTCTTTGGATATGCATGTCAGTTTGTCTTGATACATTTCCTTTAGTTTAAAGGTTGTACCTTTCTTGATTCTGTCTTGCATTCACATTCACCATTATGGAATGATGTGCCATCTCCTTGCATATAGTGTTTATGTAATGATTTGGGATTCTCTTGAAGCTTCTTTTGTTTCAATTAACTTGAAACATTATACAACTTCTTCTTTTCGATATCTCCAACTTGCATAATGAGATCTTTACTCAAACTATATTTAATTAGTCATTCCTTAACTATTGAGGCCAAGGAATTTTACATCAAATCCCATCTTTTTTAGCAACTTAGAGCCAAAACCTTAAGTATGCTTCTCAAATTTAGTGAAAGAAACATCTACTTCTTGATAGGAAGAACATAGTGAATTACTTATAATGCATAATTCATCCACGGTTTCAACATGTGTGGTAAATTATGGTCTCCTTTGTATCATGTTAATAAGCAAAAAAATTCCTCTTTTAACATGGGAGATATCACCCAATCAGGGTTCCAATTAGACCCCTTTCATTTGGTATGGTGATACTCACCAAAATATAGGCTTAGTTTTTGTGCTACTCTATCCTAAAGAAATGATTAAAACTAAAATAAATTAGGGGAAAATATATGACATAACAAATTATTTAAAATCATTTATTAATAAATGTATATAAAGTTTTGTGTTTTAGATGGGATTTAGGAATTGAAACTGCAGGGGAAGGGAAAATCACCCAAGCGCAGACCTTAAAAAGTCATGCAGTTGTTTGCGTAGTAATTTTCCAAACTAACATGTGGGCTCAATCAACCACCTGACTGATTTGTGCTCCTGCTAAGAGAGCTTCTTGCTAATAATTTTTTAAAATATTTGTAAAAGTTTATTTGCATGCAATTTTCTAAGATTTTTTTGTAGCAAAATAAACCTATCTCAAGATTGAGAGTGAGTTTCTAAGTTATCGTTTGAATAACATGATTGAAAATTTGATTTACTTAAAGCTCCTGAACAAATCTAAATAATTTCAATAATTCAATAAATCATTGCGCTAATAATTTCAAAAGAAAACTAGTACAATGCATTCCAATATTCAATTCAAGAAATTATACAAAGACTGAAAATTGTGTAAATAGAAACCAATTATGCATATAAGAAGTTATAAATTCATACATTATTCCATCGCATAGAGATATTTTACAAAGATCACTTCAGTGGTCTTCGACTCCAAAAATTAAACTCCAACTCTAATTACAAATAATAATTGAATTTTTGTCTCCTCGATGGGGATGCGAAGCCGACAACACATGGTTGCGCCACCACATGACTCAATCCAAATGTTCGAGGTGCAGGGTATGGGCCTCCCAGTCCTTTTAGGCATTAATAGCCATGGGGAGTGGTACAATGGAGCGGGTGGTTAAGCGTGCAACAAAAATTCATGAGAATGTTTTCGAGGGTGGCAGGGTGAAATACGACGGAGCGATGGCAATCCCGGGTATTTTCATTTGTGTTTGCATTCGTGTCTAGAGGAAGGTGATGGGCTGGTGGTCAGAAAGGCATGGTGAGCTAGTAAACCTGGTTTTTTTTAGCAAAAAGCTCTGGCGGTGTGTTGGGGAGGGTGTCAGGCGCAGGGAAGAGGGGGGCTTCCATTTCTTGTGGAGCTACGTTCTCTGGTGTGTTCGACGTATTCAGGTATGGAGAGTCCCTGCTTCGGATCTAGTGGTTAATTGGCAGTGTAGTAGTGGGATAGGGTGGTGGTGGTTGCTGGACTAGCCTTCGTTCTTTGCACAACAGTAGCCGGCCCGCTCTCATGGCATTCATGTTCATCCGCAACAGAAAACTAGGAGGGCCTGCTACTAAGTTTGGTTTGTCAAATTCTGCAGGTGGAATCTCTTCAAATTTCTGTTCCAATTTGGTAATAATCCGCTTAACTCCGAAGGACGCCATTTTCCCAGAGAAATCTTGGAAGACGGTGACATTCAGTGGATTGTGTTCTGGGTAATTTTTGTTTGGTGCGAGTGCAGGCCGGTGGGGTTCAATTTTGTTTTGTAAGCTCTGTGTAGTTCCCCATCTGGGTCAACTTCCATGAATACCCCATCATGGAAGGCTTCCTCCTCTGGTCCTCTTTCTATTGAGGAATCGCCCGCCTAAGCGTTGGTTCCAGCTCCACCTCGTCGTGGTGGAAAAAAGGCTAGGAGCTCGCGGCGAGGTGTCGGCGAGTCACGATGTGGTAGAGGTGGAGTACAATTGGAGCTTTGTCGAGGGGGAGGCATTAGGAGAGGTGGAAAATAGGGGATGAATCAGGGGATGCGGAGAATAGTCGCGAATAGAGGAGTCGGGGTGGTGGACGTCGAGGTGGAGTGAAAAGCGGCCCGGGAGCGTCTGAAGCTCAAGAAGGGAAAGTCCACCACTAGTGTTTTGGGGAACATACTGAGACCTCATTGTTAATCTAATGAATCAAATGGATGTTTTTGAACACATCCAGAGAGAAGAACATGCGCTGCAGATGGCAACCTTGGAGCGGCTTCACTACTTCCAGAGTCAACTCAGGGAGCGTGTAGTTGTGGTGTGGAGAGGTCAGAATCTGCTCTCAGAGAAAGTTGAAAAGCTGGAGACCTGGATGGTGCACTTCGAAGGGAACGTCTAGTGCAACTTCCGCTCTCCACCGCCTCCTAGAACTGCCCCGGACAACCCTGCATCCATTACTTCTGGTGACTAGTATGCTTTCTGGAGTATTTTTTGTTTTAGTTGTGTTTTGGTGCCTATGGCCTAATCGGTTATGGTTTCTGCCTTTAGAGGCCCTTTTGTATTTTTTTTCATATGGTGAAATTTTTTGTCAACAAACTCATTTGGGGTGAGACCACCTGTTTTGACGGCATCTCTATGTACTCATTTCTTCGAAATTAATAGAAGATTGACTTACAAAAAAAATGAATTTTCATTTAAATTATTTCCAACCCCTTCTTCAACGAAAAGGGTTGTATAAATAAAAAAGTACAATGAGATAATATGTTCCTTCTAAATATATAAAATCCTTGAACGTGGATTTTCTTACACTTAAAAAGGAACAAATAATATCTCATTGATTTGAATTATATAGTCTCCTTACAATGTCGGCCACTAGTCTTCCTCCATCTATTATGATGATAGTTCTAAGTCATCTACTATTTGAGGGGGGATTATTACTTTCTCCTTATCTTTGATCAATTGAGACCATGTTTGTATCTCTCGAATAATTGAGATAAATAAACAGCTACAATAATTTTTAGGTTGATTTGGCATTGATCAATGCGCTTTTCAATGTACCTTTTCTTTTTCTTGTACTTAGAGGAGAACCTGGAAATTAATTTCATGCATTCTTAAGGAAATTGAAAGAAATTTTGAATATCATTAGAGCTCCAATTATTCATTTCCTGAATTTTATAATTTTCAGGTTCTTCGCTTTCCTCAATTGATTATATGCACATGGATAAAGGCAATGCTTCTCTTATTCCTTGTGTAGAAGGCATATTAAATTCCTCAATGATATCTAGTGCATAGTCCCACACAAAGTCACACCAATCAAAAACTTCTTTGATCTAATCCTTGATAACATTGCAATTATATTTCCTTTGATATAAAGAAATTTGTATTAATTTCTTCTCTGTTTTAGAAAATTTCTCCAAGGCTTCATAATTTTCTTCATTTTCCCACATTACAATATTATCAAACTGATCAATCAGTACGTTGTCATCTTATATTAATAATTCAATTTGATCAGTGAAAGAGAGTAAGTCATGAAGAAAATTATAAATCTCGCTCATTTGTTTGAAGAATTTTAGTTCAACCTATCTAAGTTGTTCATTTACAAGAACAACTTGATCTTTGAAAAAATTGGTATCTACATATACTTTTTAAAGTTGATTTATCTATTCTTCAAGAGAAGTAATGTGTGCTTTAGATGTTGTAGAAATTGTTTGAGTATTCATATCATATTTTTCCTTTAAAATATTGATTTATTGAGCTTGTGCTTGACTTAAGTCTTCTATCTACTCATCATATTTATTTTTAATTTCAAAGATTGCTATATTGTGTTCCACTTCCATGTCAAATTTGTATTTTAGATGTTTCTCCTTTATTTATGCCATAGCCAAAGCAAAGCCTTCTCTTAATATAGTGGCATTATTTTTCCACTCTTTCTCATTCATAACCCTATTGTTTTCCAACTCAATTTGTAGTTCTTTGATTTTGCTTTGGCTTTTATCTAATTCTAAATATAATTCTAGTATTGAACCTTGATTGGCTAAAAAACGAAATCCCCAAGGGTTGATGTTGTGTGAATTTCTCTTTATTTTGTAACACTTTTGGCTTTCTGAATCATTGTTAATGGAGTCTCAATCATGGATGAGTCAATTTTTCTCTTTTTGATCTCTTAACAACATATTTTGATTCAAAATTATAAAAATAGTCTCCCAGAAACACCATTGTTTGTTGCACTGGTTCTGCTTCATTTAAATTTTTGAATAGAGATGAGAATTATGCATTTTTTTATGCCAAAGGAGACATAACTATTCCAGGAGAGATTAACTCAGTTATTTGGATGGAAGAGACTAGGCTTTGTATAATTTCTTGGAATGGCTCTCCATGTGGAATTGACTGATATTATTTTCCTTGTTGTGTCTAAGTTTCATCAATAGACCTTTGATCAATAGAATTTGGCATTTGGTAAAATGATTAATCACCATCTATTATTACTTTCTCTTTCAAAAGAATGCCTGGTATCTATAGTTCTTCCTTTTGAATGGAAGGTTCATCCTATTTTTTTAATTGCTTTGCAGGCTCTAGTTTTTTAAGTTTTTCTGGTTGCTCTGGTTCCTATTCTATTTCATGTTGCTCCTTGTCATATTGTTCTTACTCTTTATGATGATATGATTAAATAAATTCTTATATATCTATTTCTTGTACATTTTCCTCCTAAATAGATTGTTTAATTTGGGAAACATGTGGTTTGGATTCCTTTATGTCAACTGTGAAAGAAATTTTCACTCCCTCTGTCATCTGTAATTTTACAAGAGATACACTAGAAACCCTTCTCCTCTGTTGAATATAACAGAGATAGGTGGATTTATTAAAATATTGTAATTTTTATCTATCTTCAACACTCATATGGTGTTCTTTATAAATAACTTGATCAAAAGAGTCAACATTTCTAAAAACAAAATCCAATAACGGTTATTGATGGTCATAATTTTTTGAATGCATTACGGATTTCAAGTGAGCTTCAACAATGTCTTGAGCATCATATTTATAAAAATGGAAGAGAATGCAACCAAACATCTTCTAATCCATTTTCTTTTTCTACTACATGTCCTTTGTCATCGATGGTTAATTGGCCATTTTTGATAGGAAAAGAAAGCCACGACTTCTTTGAATTCATGTGTAATAATTTAGTAATCCATGGACAACTTTTGGGCTAGCTATTTCTCTAACTGCAAGCATTTGTGGAATAAATTTTGGGAGAACATGGGGTCCATCATCATGCTGAAAATATAACTAGTAACGGTCTTCATAATTGTCGCTTATCTCATGACATGATGTAAGTCTTATGTATTTAAAAAGAGAAGAGAAGAAAAAATATTGTAAAGATCAAAGGAAAATTATTTTTAAGCATGGGTTTCATGCTCAATTTATTATGTTTATAGTTCAAACCACCCATTGAGTGCTTCTAGGCTTTTGTCATGAGTCATAGTCCTCGTCATCATGTATTAAACCCTTCTTGGGATTTTTATGTAAAGAAAGAAAATTATTTTTGTGTCAAAATTATAAGTTATGTCTCCTCCAGCAAGTCGGCCTCATCTCCTATCAAGGTGGCCTCAATGAAGGAATTTGTCCTCCCTTGAACACTATATATTGGCAGAATTTTCTACCAATTGTGAGAATATCCCAATAAAGATTTAATCTACAATTTTAGGTGAAGAATGGAGTGTGAAGGAGACAAGAAAAATAAGGAAATACTTGAACATGAAGGAAGAGATATTTTCACAAGAAAAATGATCTGAAATTCTTATCATTTTTGCCCAAACATGTGAAAGGTCTGAGGTATACTTGTGAGTTGCAAGGCCAAAGGTATAGGCTGAAGTTTCAAAGGTAAGAAGGAAGGTCAAGTTCTGATTTGGAGCAGATCTACTTTGACTTAAGTTGACTTTGGACGGTATAAATCTTGTTGACTTGTGTATATTTGTATTAATGAAGGAAGAATGCTTGGAAGGATGACTTGATAAATGGTGGAGGTATTTTTGTTCTTCTAGTGGCTTTGGTTGTCTCATTTTGAATTGGTTCTTGAAGAAGAAGAGAATTTTGGTTGGGTTTTCCCTTGAGAGAGGGGTTTTCCCTGGCTGAGTGCCTACATCTTATGTTTTTGCTTTGTGATATTCATAGTTTTTGGAAATTGTTTGATGATGAGAACATAAAAATTAATAAAGAAACAAATACATAATCACAAAAAAATTTCATGTAAAGAGAAATCAAGCTATCAAATCACCTAATGCTTCCCTAAGGATTTCTCAACATGGTTTTAGAGCTAAGGTCAAGAGTATAGGAAATTGGAAGGTCACGAGAGGGGTCTTTGCATTTCTACATAAAGGCAAAAAGAATGGAGTATCTACATAATCGTAAAATCTAAAAAACTGGACGTGATGAAGGTCATTTTCTGAGCATACATCTCAAACTAAATCGAAGGTCTGTGCATCAAACCATAAGTTTTGGGACTATTTGTAAGGTCAAGTCTATAGGAGGAAACTGAAATACTTTAGGAAAAGCAATTAAAAAGATCACCAAAATTCTGAGTTAATTAAGGCCTTGAATCAACAAGATCATCATAGTAAGTCTCCAAAGTCAAGAAAAGGGAATTATTTGAGGACCAAAAATTGTTCCAATACAAGATCAAGTATTAAAGAAAAAACAACTAAGTAGTAAAGGAGGAATCTAGGTATGATTCTCTCAAACTTAAAGATAGATGCAGAAGTTTGTTTCATTACACGTATCTGAAGGATATAAAGGAGGGGATGAGATCCTCATTTTGGTGGGTTTATGCATCAAAGCACCAAATGAATGAAGGTCGCATTGAAAGAAGTATCAACGCAATAATTTTGAGGAAGTTTAGGCCTAGTTTAGATAGTATATCAGTCTAATTTAGGGCAAGTGAGGATCTCTTTCGAATTAATCACATCATTAGGATTTGGTCGACGTTTCGAAAAAATTAATGTGGTTCATCCTCAGGAAAAAGGTGAAAAAATCAATCAATTTAGGGCAGTTAAGACACTCTAACCAGAGATTATTTTTCCTCTACTTTTGTGCTCAAATTCAAGGTTACTAGGGTGTGAGTTTAAGGATGAAGTATGCTAGGATGAAGAGGCATAATAAGTATAGTTTCAAAGTCATTGAAATGATTGAGGGGCCGAGATTGCATAAATACGGTACCATTTCAAATTAAATAAGGATTGGTTCTAAAATATGTCATCAAGCAGGAAAGGATAGTTATATCCCATTCAAGGCATGTTTAAATCAAGGAGCAGTAGAGAAAGAAAATTTGTAGCAACATCTCCAATATGTCGTAACCAGAATGAAAAAATAAGTGCAAAACACCTTCACTTAACATCCTTGAAAGGATGAGGTAAGGTTGTAGGAAATATATATTATAGATAAATGATAACGGAATAAAGACGAGAAGGATTGGCAATGTAATGCCCTCTCTAAATGATAAGCACAATGGAAGGACTCTGAAGGAATCACAAACTTTGATAAGTTGTGTTATGAAGGATACCCGAATAATGCATAACACCAATATAAATAAAAGAAGTCTAAGAAATGAATGTTTGGAAGTATGAGCCTCGTCACAAGAAGATGATCATATAGAAGCATTGATAGCAGCTAGCAGCATTGGTAGAATACATTGTTCATAATTACAATGGATCGGTCGTCTATCATGACTATAGGTAGAAGGATTCATGCAGCAAACTAATTGACATTATGTCATGGAAAGTATGGGTCACTAAGATTATTTACAAAATGAAATCATGAAGAGATTCTTCAATTAGATGGCATAAGTATACCTTATACTCAGGTTATGAAAGCAATATTCTTAGAAGCTTGCAGGTACAGTTGCAGCATGAAGGAAGTCTCATTTCCAAGATGAGAGTAGCTTGTTCCAAGAAAATGAACTAAATTATTGGCTGAAGAAAGAGAGGTTGTAGAGGGAGCCCTTCAAGGTTTGTAGAGGGAGCAACTCAAAGTATATTTAAGATTATAAAATTTCTAGTAGTTCTTCATCAGGATTTAAAGGTACGATCATTTTGTTTTTAAAATTTCTTTATGTTATTAACTCTCTCATGTCTATGGTTTTGCTATATTTTCATAAAAAATATTATATTGTTAGGATGTTTGATTCTTATATTAAATCAATTTTGTAGTACTATATTTTTATATTTGTTCACCTTGGTAAAACCATAGATTTATAGGGTTTGATGATAGTATCTAGGGTTTATAACAAAACCCCAGCAAAGGTTGATGTAAGAGCTTAAGGCATGAAAGTGAAACCCTAGGTGTAAATACTTTTGTTGTGATTTAAACCCTAACAAGGTTGATATTTTAAGATATCTTACATTTGGTTCCTCATTAAAATCATAGATTGATAAAGTTAAGTTCATGCTCTTGCACATGTATATTTTGTTGTACTTGTTGATGAGATTTGCAGGTACAAAGTTGTAAAGTTGTAATTATTCCTCGTGCTTGATGATGATCTTCTGATGATGATGAGAATTATGCAAAGAGGGACTTGTATAATGTTGGCATTACGATAAATGTGTTGTACTTGATGGCAACCCACTTGTAGCAAAACTCACTTGTACATGGTAACTAGAGGAGTCTACAGAAGAGATATCAGATGTGACAGAATGCATAACAGTAGTATTTATAGATGTGATGAAATGCAGGACAACTTCAAGAAATCAGTTCAGGAGGAAACGCTCAAATGAAGATCACATTATAGCAGGTAAACAGCAAGAATGAAGAAAGAAAGGTATACGCAGGTTCACTATATACCAAGTCGCGTATACATGCAGGTTCACTATATACCAAGTCGCGTATACGAAATGTTATACGCAGGTTCACTATATACCAAGTCGCGTATACACGCAGGTTCACTATATACAAAGACGCGTATAACGTACACACGCACTTTCACAGAAGGAAAGGCACGTACATGTCGGAAAATAAGTTTTGGTCTGTGGTATTTGGACCATGGTATTTTGGTATTGGTCCATGGTATTTGGTCCGAGGTATTGACCCCAGGTATTGGGTCCAAGGTATCGGTCCTACGTGGTTTTGGACCATGGTATTGAGAGAGGCCTAAACCTATATAAGGAGAAGAAGATCATTAGGCCAAGGTGCAAGTGTGCAAGTGATGAATATCTGATGAAGTGTGAGATCCAGTATGCAGGTTATGGGTTTATGATGCTTTGCTTGATCTGAGCCAAGGAGGAATCTCAGCGGTTGATGGAGGACAAGATCTAATGATGAATCAGGATCTTATGGCTTGGAATGAATCATCTCTATATGGTTTGATCATGCTTATTCTAGATCTGTATACTGATGCATGTGATGTTCTGTAAATATTATGATCTGGGTATAACTGAAGTCTGGAATAGCTGCAAAATTATGAATGAATATTTACAGATGTATACGCTGGTTGACTTTGATAAAAGCGCGTATACACACAGGTTAGACACATCTAAGTAGCATATACCATATGAACTATGATGTTTGAAGTTACAGGTGGTTCTGGTTGTTGATGCAAAGTTCTGAGTTCTGGTGACTATTTACTGGTGACAGTATTCTGCATATTTAGATTGGTTGATTGTGATTAGCTTCAGTGTTGATGGATGAGATCTAATAATGGATCAAGATCATAATGACTTATCTTTATGTGATCTGATGGACTAGATCTGGTTGCTAACACACGTATTATCCTTTTGTATGCAATGATCTAGGTATGTCTGAAGTCGGGAAGTGTAGCGAAGTTATAAGTATTTGATGACATATACACTGGTTCGCTTTGGTGAAGTTGCGTATACACGCTGATTCAGCTCTTCCAAGTAGTGTATGCACTCTGATGCATGGTTTTTATGATACAGTTGGCTCTGAATATTGTTTCAGAGTTTTGGGTTCTGCTCTGTGTTCTGGTGACTGTGTTTTGATGACAGGGTTTCAATGATTAAGTTGTTGGGTGATCCAGAGAGTTATGATTGAGTATTCAATAAATGGGTAATGCAACAGTTGTATTACAATGGTGATTGATTTTGAGCTTCAATGTTGTTGATGGGTCCAGTATGAAAATTGGATGAAACGTGGCCTTCAGATTATGGTGTTGTGTTCCAAGAGTATCCAATCTAAAAATTTATGAAACGTGGTACCTGGAGGAAGAAAGAAGGTCGTAGCCTTCTGTAGGTCGGCACCTACGTACTAGTAAATATATCGGCTAGTACAAGAGCTATGGAGTTGTAGCTCCTTTCCAGTAGAAGCTGGAGAACGAAAGAAGGTTGTAGCCTTCTGCAGGTAGAAGCCTGCGTACTGGTATGAGTCTGCACCAGTACATTGTTGTAAATAGATTTTCTTATTATTAAAAGAAGACAAAGATGACAGCAGCAGGTGGTTTTTACCCACATTGGGTTTCCACCTTACATCTTGGTGTTCATGTGTGATGCTTATGTGTGATGGTTCTTTCTGTTATTAACTGCACATGGTTACTGTTTAATGTTTAATAAAGTATTGATACTCAGATTAAAGATCAACATATGATGAATTAACAGAATCATTAGTTTGCTGGATATACGCTTGTTTCCTTAAACACAGTTGCGTACACACGCGGGTTGCCTTCATTGAAGTAGTGTATATGAAATTGAGTAAGAAAAGAAAAAGATTATTGACTTGACTAATACTGATTCACCCCCCCAGTATTATTTCCAACATATAAACCCTGATGAAATTGAAGTTTACATTGAAGATTGAAAGCTGAAGTTGAACTCTATGAAAAGAATGATGTTCCAGAAGGTCGAAGTTCTCTAATAATGTGATGATGCAGGAAGAAGAGCATGTGGTGCTGGAAGAATAAAATAATTTATGTTGAACTTATCTATCTAGCTGAGAGAGAGCTTGATATATTTCCTCTGTGAAGGAAAGTGTGTGTCCTCCATAGTTGAGAGGGTGGACACGGTTCTCTACTTCATGTGTCATGCACTAGACTAGGACTAACAGTCGTACGTCTAGTGAAGGCCATGAGGAGATAATGGTGACTGGGTTGGTATCTTGGCAGTTAGCCTAGATAATACGTAGAACCCTATAAGGGAGGATATCTTGTCCTAGATGGTACCTAGAACCCAGTTAGGGTTGGTTCCTTAGCCTAGATGATATCTATATTCCTGTAAGGGAGGGAATCTTTGATTAGATACATAGGTCTCTGTGTGGGAGAGTATTTTGGTCTTGATGATATGGAAATCCATGTTTAGGGTGGATATTTTGACATTATTGATATCTAGATGTCTGAGAGGGTTGATGTCTTATCCTAGCTAGTATTGATAGCTCAGTTAAATTATTGGCCTAGATGACACCTTAGTCCTTGGTGGCAGGGTACCTTGGCAGGTATACTAGATGGTACCTAGATCCCTTGTTTTTGATAGTGTATTGGCCTAGATGATGTTAAGAGCTCTATTGGAATCAATATATTTTCTTAGATGACACTGGGATCCATGATAAGTGGGTGTCTTCAATGACACTAGGGCCCCTGATGAGTTAGTGTCTTGGTAATTGACACTTGGATCCCTGATGATGAGTTAGTGTCTTGACACTTGGATCCTTGAATTAGTGTCTTCGCAGGAAGCCTAGATGACACTTGGATCCTTGAATTAGTGTCTTGGTAGGACATCTAGATCCTTGAATTAGTGTCTTGGTAGGTAGCCTAGATGACACTTGGATCTTTGATGAGTTGAGTTGGTACCTTGGTAGGTAGCCTAGATGGTACCTTGATGAGTTGATACCTTGGAAGTTTTGGCCTAGATGGTATCTAGCATTGTATATGTTGTTGTATTCTTCTTAGAACATTTCAACTTGAGGTCAACCTTGTACCAGTTGAACAATTATGAATACCTCCCTAGTTAAGAGGGAGTGTTGAAAATGTAACTAGTATCAGTCTTCATAATTGTTGTTTGGATCATGACATGATGTAATTCTTATGTATTTAAAAAGAGAAGAGAAGAAAATTTATTGTAAAGATCAAAGGAAAAATATTTTTAAGCATGGGTTTCATTCTCAATTTATAATATTTATAGGTCAAAGCACCCATTGAGTGCTTCTAGGCTTGTGTCATGAGTCATAGTCCTTGTCATCATGTATTAAACCCTTCATGTGATTTTTATGTAAAGAAAGAAAATAATTTTTGTGTCAAAATTATAAGTTATGCCTCCTCCACCAAGCCAACCTCATCTCCTATCAAGTCAGCCTCAATGAAGGAATTCATCCTCTCTTGAAGGCTATATATTGGCAGAAATTTTGACCTATTGTGAGAATATCCCAAGAAATATTCAATCTACAATTTTAGGTGAAGAATGAAGGCGAAGGGGACAAGAAAAAGAAGGAAATAGTCGAACATGAAGGAAGAGAGCTTTTGACAAGAAAAAGGATATGAAATTCTTATAATTTCTTCCCACATGCCAAAGGTTTGAGGTATACTTGCAAGTTGCAAAGTCAAAGGTACAGGTCAAATTTTTAGAGATAAGAAGGAAGGTCGAGTTCTGATTTGGAGCAAATATTCTTTGACTTAAGTTGACTTTAGACGATATAAATCTTGTTGACTTGTATATCTTTATCTTGATGAAGGAAGAATGGTTGGAAGGCTGACTTGGTAGATGGAGGAGGTCTTGCTATTGGTCTAATGATTTTGGTTGTCTCATTTTGAATTGGTTCTTGAAGAAGAAGAGAATTTTGGTTGGGTTTTCCCCTAAGAGAGGGGTTTTTCCCTAGTTGAGTGCCTACATCTTGTGTTCTTTGCTTTGTGATCTTCATAGTTTTTGGAAATTGTTTGATGATGAGAACATAAACATTAATAAAGAAGCAAATACATAATCACAAATAATTGTCATGTAAAGAGAAATCAAGTTATCAAATGACCTAATGTTTCCCTAAGGATTTATCAACACATCACATCTACAAATATTGAAATAGGCAAATTTTTCTTCTACAAACCTATCTCCAACATATTGTAATAAACTAAATCTCTTTGCTAACCCTAGGAGGGGATTCTCCAAACAGAAACTCATATAAATACAACATGAAATGCTTACAGATGTCATAGAAGTGATTTCTATAATGGCTTTCTCGAAGTATAGAACATAATTGTTGAATGGGTTGCTCACTGAATGAGTAATTCCACTCCATTAGTGGAAAAGGAACTAAAGTTATCACCATGTCCATTAAAAATAATGATATAAATAAAACTAGACCAAACGCTAGTGCAGATTACTATAATATTTTAATGGCATTCGATAAATTATGTAACAGAATATCTACCCACTTGAACCTTTTAGAATTATTCATTATCCCATGGACCAAAGTAACCCATTCAAGTTTAAAATGCTATGCATTAGGTTATCCATAAAGATTATAAAGAATCTTAATTACAAATGTATACGGGTTATTGAAATGTTTAATAGGGTAGAGTTTAGTTGATTTAGCCTTAAAATGTTGCAAGTCATCTACCCATTATTTAATACATCTAGTCAAATCAATCTTCTTTTTGTTTAACACATCCTTCTCAAAATCAATCAAATAATCCATGTTGAGAAAGACTTTAGGGGGACTAAGTTTATATATTGATTGTAATACTTCTAGTTTGAGGAAGTTTTGATATTATTTGAATGGTATACTATTGAACAAGTCTAAAAATGAGCATGGGAAACTATCCAACTCACCATATCATAGTAGGGAAACATTGTTGGTCTAGTAGCACTTTTGTGTAGCTTAGTCTTCTTAATGGCTTCAAAACTTTCAAAACCTGAAAATGAATCCTATGAACCTTTTTTGGGTTTCTCCATTCATTATTCTCAGAGAAATCGTACATTTATTCCCAATATATTGTACTTGCATCTTGATTAGTTCTAAATATTTTATCATAATAGAATACTAAATTAGGGTTATTTTTGTTTGATAATTCAATTTCCATTCCTTTCAGCTCTGTCTTGATATTTTCTACAACAAGCTGGGTAGATTTAGGCTTTCCCTTTCATCCCATTGTTCTTCAATAAAAGACTCAACATAATTTATTAAAGACACATGTATACTAATATCAAAGTAAAGCATAAAAGCAAAATCGTGCAATATACCAACCACACTAGATAGTATATTGCAATTAATAGTAATTCTATTAAAAAAAAATTTGAGTTATTGCAATACATAACAATGCAACAAATATCCTAAATTCCAAATTTATCTCAGGGAGGTTTGAATGTATTCCTTGAATGATATGCAGAAAATTCCCAAAAATTGGCTAAGTACAAATAATTTTAGCAACCAAGGAAAAGCGTTAATGTCCATCACATATGAATTAAATGTCGAACTCAATATTGTTTGAGGAGAGAAATCTGGATGATCCGGGTATCCAGAAGTCCAAATATTTTGCAAATACAAATTTTCAATGGAGCCAAATATTGAATGTTTTATTAAAAATAATTTAGTTGTTTCCTTTAAATTTTATTCTAAATTTGTCGAAATCGAGGTATCCAAGCATCCAGGTGTAAACATCTTTCGTGCAAATAACTTTGAGCCAAATATGAGATATTTTTTTTTCAGACAAAAAATCAAAATATATTATATTCAGGAAATATAATGATCTGTTACATATCAAAACCAGAGATAAACAGCTAAAACAAAACCAGCATGACTGGCAGTTGCGGCAGCATGTAATCCCCTGTATCCAATCATGATAAAACCAGCAAAAATGACAAACCACCCTTCGCCAAACTGAGTGAAACTAAAACGCCTGAAGACCATCATCAACTTAACAGAGCGCTTCATAAGGGGAAGCGGACATATTACGCATCCAGGGGATGGATCAAAAACTGTATTGGAAACTATTGAATCACTTAGACAGAACAGCATGCCAAAAACCTATAGAAACACCCGCATTGTGCGAAAGAGGACCAAAAAGACTAAGTATAGAAAACAGATCAGACCATGGTTTAATCAGAGGTGAGCATATGGCCCGTGATTGAGATGAGGACGGAATCGAGGGGCCTCCTGATGTTCTGAAAAATGCATGTATTGCGCCACTTCCATAGGAACCAACAGGAAAGAATAAATAGTATGCGCCAAGAAAGATTCTTTGCGCTCCACCAGTTGAAAGGAAATATAAAAGTCTATTTAAAAAGAAAAATGATAACGGAAAATGAATTAAACTAAATAAATCCGGAGATCTAAATATATCTGGGGTACATGTTCCAAGTATTATCATGTTTTTATAAAACACCCAGATTCTGGATATAAGGTGGAACCTGTAATTTGTAAATAAAATAACTTTATTAAAGAAAATCTAAATAAACAAATAAAAATGCAAATTTTGAGAAAATACTTTATTGAATCTGGGTGATCCTGATATATAGTAGTCCACGGTAAAAACCATATGGAAACTTAAGAAAATACTTGGATACCCGATACAAATCATAAATTAGAAAACTTATAAAATTTATTTGAAATGCGCCATCCGAGGACATCTGGGAATCCGGTGAAATCCAACATGCATGATAAATTAAACATGACTAACCACCTGTATATCTGGTCGGATTTTCAAGAATTTTTTAAGTTTTGAAGATTTTTCTTATGGTTTTTTAAATTAATTTCATAGAAATGTAAAGTAAATGAAACATGGTTTATTACCATTCAAATTTTCAAATCTAAAAGAGAAAAAATTTAAAAGGGTCTCATTTTATTTTCAATAAAAGGGGTTGTTGTAATCTAAAATGGAAAAAATTTAAAAGGGTCTCATTTTATTTCAATAAAAAGGGTTGTTGTAGACGTCACAACATATTGTACATTTATTCTTTTCCATTTTTTGGTCATTTTCGAAATTTAGTAAAATCTCTTCCTTGGCTTGCAATTCAAGTTGCAATCTTCGAACGATTCGCATGAGAAATTCTCCATGGAGCAACAATGTGTCAAAACTTTTGATGCTCATAAGTTAGATAATTGTAGTCTACTTCTCAAAGCAAGGTTTTCATATTGATTTTTATTGTTTATGTCTTAAAGCCCTTGAAGCCTTTGTCTCTTTAGAGCTTTTCCCATGGTTATCCTTTTGCAACCAAGAAACTTGCAAAAAAGAAAAAACCTAACGCAAAGTAGAAAAGGTGTTAGCAAACCTTTCAAACAACTCCTTTAAATAGCTTGACTGCTTGGCAACAACTCCACGAAATCAAATTAGATCAACATGCACCATAGCTGCATATAGTTGCATTTCGTTCATAACTTTCACTACAAGAGATGAAATTGAATTATGCCATATACCAATTTTAGATATTAAAGAGAAATGTGTGATGATATAAGACACCTAACCTATTGTAGCTTGTGGAGGGAGAAAAAGCCTCTTAAAACATGAGGGGCACACACATATTTTTTGCAAAGGTATGTCACTTCAATCAATTATATCTCACTAACCGAGAAATGAAATGAAATTCCATAAAGTACCCATTTGAGATATCAGAAAATACTTCGAAGCGAGCTATGACTTGCCCATTGAAATAATCTATATAGGTTGTGGAATTTGTTTGGAGTTTTCAATTTATATGGATGTGAATTGAATTTTCTTTCACTAAAATTGCATCATTCAATGGCTTTTAAATTGTAGTTTTCAAGGATTTGAGATATCAAGAACTAATGGTAGCACACGCCACTAATTCCAATAACATATAATTACCCACAAAGCCACATTTGTGAACAGAAGAGGGTGGGTGTTATGACGACTACATAAATGAAACTATTAGCTCAAAATGAGATAATATCTATGACCAGTGCAATGGATCCAGCATATGCATGTTGAGCCACCATTTCCAAAGCAAAGAGAGAGATCAAAAAGAGCCAATGGACCTCAATGACTTGAGCCAATGAGTGCCTAAGCAAACTTAGCATCAAAATTCTTGACATTAATGAAACCTCTCAAGAGAAGAGTATGGTTGCACATTGTATTGTGAATGAATTCTCTTCCAACCATTCAAATTTGGCCTCTAATCTTGTTGCTTTGATACCAGCTTGATCTAAAATTAGTGCTTCAATATTAAAACTACTAATTCATATGCATTAAAAAAAAAAAAAAAAATCTTGGATTTGCATAAACGATATTTGAGAAAAGTAAATAAACCCAATAATAAGACTATATGCAAATCAGATTGATAATGGAGCTCGCCCACATGGGCTACATCTCCAAGTCCACTTCAAACCATGAATTGCCTCAAAAATAACTTCTCCTTTACAAAAAGAGTTGGATTCTTCTCCTAATAAGTGGATAATTCTCATTTACAAAGGGCTAAAATGTTCTCCCAATACAAGGTTGATACTTCTTCATAAAGAGCTAAGCTTCTCACATCAAGTGGCTTGTTCTCCCATAAGGGCTCACAAAAACTCTTCCAGTAGAGGGGCTTAATGAATCTTACCATTTGAATGGCTTGATAAGTCCAAACATGAATCTTCCCTCTCTAAAGAGGGTTTAAATATTTATTCATTTGATAACTACCTCGTCATATCAAGGAGAGAATAGCTCTCAAGATCCAATAAATTAGGATCTAACACCATTCAAGGAATTAGTTTGAGAAATTTTCTCAACCATGCCCACGAGACTCATCTCTCCATGAAAATATCCACTCTCCATGAATATCTCAAATCTCCACTGAGACTAGGAAATAAAATCCATGAATATCTCAACTTTACCTTAAGACTAGGAAATGGCAATGTTATGTAGCTTTTGGATGAATGCTACATAGTTCTCACTTTTGTATTAGTTTTCTATTGAAATGAAATGAAACATATAATAATACATGATCACCTTACCACAAAATCATTTAATTTTTTCATTTCATAATTTTTCCCAAAACTTCAATGAGTCATAGGTTTTTCATACGAAGTCCTCTTGACCTCATTAAAACTATGTTGGAAAGCTTCTTGTAAGTTCTTCATTATCGGAAAACTTTAGTATAAATTGAGACCTACTTGAATTGTTGATGGTAAAGATCCTCCTACACCAATCAAGACCCCAAGTGTCCTACAATGATTAGCCATTCGAAGTCAGTGTTGGGAAGAGATTTCAATGTATTATATTACAAGTCTACCAAAGTTCAAAGGAAATATAATCATCATTATAGTGGTGAATCGACTTAGGATGAGAAAGAAAACATAGCAATTTACAACCATTCTTCATTAAAGTATTATACTGGTTTTCTCATCCTTTTAAAGAAAGTACAATATATAGAACATTCACTGAAATAGTTTATAAACTACATGGAATCTCAAAGATTATTGTAAGTGATATAGATCCAATTTTCACCACTAATTTTTGAACTAATTTTTTTTTTGTTTGAGTACTTAATTGCCTCACAACTCCTCTTACCATCCTCAATTTGATGGAAAAATTAAAATTGTGAATAAATGTATAGAAGGGAATCTTAATTCCATTGTATATAACAAACAAATGTAATGGATCAAGTGATTTCCCTTGGAAAAGTGGTGGTATAACATGTTCTTCCATACTTCATTAAAAGTGTCCCCATGTATGGTTATCATCCTCTATTCATCATATTTCCCTTGAGAGTAAAAGCAAAGTTTCAAGTAGTTGAGGATGACAAAGATCACCAAGAAGAGGTTCCAACTTTTGAAGGACAAATTGGTTATAGCACAAAATAGGATGAAACAACATGCAGATCAACATAACAATGAAAGGGAATTTGAAGTGGGGAACTTAGCATTTATGAGGACACAACCATACAAACATGTCTCCCTCAAGAGACAAAATAAGGACAATAAATTATCACCCAATTTACATTTACTATGGTTTATAGAAGGTGTTACATAGGATTAGAAGTATGGATTACAAATTGGAAGTACCTCCATATTCAAATATACATCCAATCTTCCATGTTTCTTTCTTAAAGAAGGTAAGTAGTGAGAAATCCTAGTTCAGACTATTTTACCAGAGGTTAATGAAGAATGGAAAATCATATTACAATTAGAAATAATCCTTGAAATATGAATCAATCAACAACGAAATCAAGAAATTACTAAGTGTTTCATCAATTGGCACAAGTTACCAATAGAATAGGCCACATGGGAAGATGATTTCTTCATGTAGAAATATCCACAACTAATCAAGTGTTGAAGGAGATGGGCAAGTTAATCCTTGGATACTACGTGATCTTTAAAATATTATGGATATTCTACTAGAATAATTCATCACGACAAATTTTGCAATATTCTAAAATATTTTATTATGCAAATTATTTCCTTAGACTCCTATTTAGTATTACTAGCTTATTACTCAAATTTATGGAAATAACTAAACTATAAAAATGAAAGAACAAGAAAATGAATACACCATCCACACTTATGAACACAAGATCTGTCTTGGGAGACTTGATATAGGGAAAAACCCACATTAGGGGAATTTTGAGGTAAAAAATGGGGCCTCGGAACAAAAAAAATGTACTAACAAAAATAACTTTAAAGAACCAAAAGTATTCAAGATGGTGATGTCGTCCCCAATGCTAAATATATTGGAGGGAAAAGAAGAAAACTACTTTTTTTACTTGTATTTTCAGCTTATATCCTTATATGTTTACTCAAATGTCATGTGCAGACACTCACTGGATGCAGAATCAAATTCCACATCCAATGAGTATGTTGGATTTGTGGGCCCTGACCCAAGTTCAGCGTTAGTCATCCAAACAAATCCCTACGCTACTGGCCCTTTCGACATCAACTCGCGAAGCGCGGACTGAAGTCTCACTCGAAGCAGTATGGGGGGATGCTAGAACCAAGTTTCCACACCCTGATATGGTCGTGATGTCAGTTTATACCCCCGGCTCCTGCCTTCGCACAGGTCGCTAAGCCTTAGGGCTTATCGATCTGCCCTCTATCCCGTCATTCAGTACCTTAGTGAAGGTGTATGATTAACCTTCATGCAGCCCTAACCAATGGTTTAGGTACCTTCGCGCTCCTATGACGGTGTATTTTATAGGTTCCCTGTTAGGCCCCTATACTACTAGTGTAATCCATTATTGTTATTAGTACAACCCCATTATTATATTGTTATGACCATGTAGTCCCCATATTGTTATTATTGTGCCCCATAGAAGCCCACTATTGTTATTATTGTGCCCTTACATTATTATTTTTATGTCGGCTCTAATTATATTATGACCCCTTAGACTCCTGTATATAGAAAGGAGGTCTTGTCATTAGTATCATCCAGGAATTGTTCATTTGTGTAATGTAAAGGAGGTTGCCCCCTCGAAGAGGCTTATTTCTAAGGCGTTGACCTATCATTTCTATCTTTTTGTGAGCTGGTTTCATAACATTTGGTATCAGAGCTTTGGATTCTAGGGTTTCGTTGCTCCAAACAAGTCATCGTGGAATTTTCGCTATAACATTTTCGCAACTAAGTTTCAGAACCTAAAAAAAAAAAAACCCATTTTAGAAGAAATCGGTCTGAACCTTACGTCCAAATTTCAGATCTTGTCTCGTTATATTTTCGAAGATATGATATGAGGAAGTTAGAGTTTTTGGAAGCTCCAGAATTTCATCTAAAACAAGTCATCATGGAATTTTCGCTATAATATTTATTCTACGAAGGTTCAGACTCTGAAATTAAAACCCATTTGAACCAAAACGTGGTGAAGCTCCAGTTCGAATTTCAGATCTTGTCTCGCTATATTTTCGGAGATATAATCTGAGACATTTAGGGTTTCTGCAGGCTCTCGAATTACATCCTAAACAGGTGACCTTGGGAAAATCATCATAACTTTCTCTCTGAGCATCAAATTGAAATTTCATAAGAAGTTGCAGAATGAGGACGAAGTTTGGTTTTCTATATATCAGTTTCAGGTCCTAAGGTTGAAACAGTGACACGTGGCACTTTGTACAAGTTCGCTCTACTGAACCAGTCTATAATCCAGTCATCGTGGGAGATTTGACATAATGCTTCCTTACAGAATCCAATCTTGATCATACTTTTGGGGTTAGAAAGAGGACTCAGAGGGCTACTACAAGACGAAATTTCAGAACTTGGAAATCTGAAATTACAGAGTTACAATCATTTCAAGATCAAGCTCCTAAAATCAAGAAAAAGCGAGATGAGGAAGTTTGATGGCAAGGATCCGGTAAATTGGATACTACAGATGGAGCAATATTTTGATCTACATGGTGTACCACTATTAAAAAAGGTATGTATTGCATCTTCATATTTAGAACTGGATCAATTTTTATGGTATAAAGGGCTTTGTTCTCGTAAACAACTTGTTACATGGTCAATTTTCACAGAGGAAATGGTAGCACATTATGAGGATACAAAGAGAAACACCTTCTTTAGAGCAACACCACAAAAATTGGAAGAAAAAAGAGCAAAAGGGCTTTGTTACAAAGTGGAAAGAAAAATTATGGCAACAAGGAAGTCTACCCCTCATAACTATAAAGATGGAAGTGTTGTTTCCCCTAGCCTTCCACAACCTACAAGGGTTACACCACAACAATTGGAAGAAAAAAGAGAAAAAGGGCTTTGTTACAATTGTGATAAAAAATACATTAAAGGTCATAAGTGTGCTGAGAAGAAATTATTTTACCTTGATTGTGGAGAGGAGGAAGAAAAGGATCAAGAAATGTCAAAAGAGGAGTATATACTCTAGGAACCAACCCCAGAGAAAGAAGAAATGAATCCGACCATATCTTGTAAAGCATTGGAAAGAATTACTACTCCTCAAACTCTTAAGATAGAAGGACATATCAAGAAGAAAAAGGTTCAAGAAGTGAAAGATCACATCAAGAAAGAAGAAATGAATCCAACCATATCTTGTAATGCATTGGCTGGAATTACCACTCCTCAAACTATCAAGATAGAAGGACATATCAAGAAGAAAAATGTTCAAGAAGTGAAAGATCACATCGAGCATCAAGAAATGAATCCGACCATATCTTGTAAAACATTGCAAGAAATTACCACTCCTCAAACTCTCAAGATAGAAGAACATATCAAGAAGAAAAAGGTTCAAGCAGTGAAAGATCACATCGAGCATCAACAACAAATTCTCCAACTTTTAAAGGATAACGCTACTTTGGTGCAGAATCAAATGAAACAACAGGTAGATCAACATCACAGTGAAAAAACTTTTGATGTAGGTGACTGGGTATTTTTACGACTACATCTCAAGCAAGTTATTTATGAGAAGGAAATGTTGGCAATTCTACATGCACTTAAGAAATGGCAACTTTACCCAATGGGAAGACACTTCAAGGTAAAAATGGATCATGATAGTTTTAAATACTTTTTAGAACAAATATTATCTTTAGAAGAACAGAAAAAATGTGTCACAAATATGTTGGGTTATCACGTTGACATCCTCTAAAGAAAAGGGAAGAAAAATTTTGTTGCAGATGCACTCTCAAGAAAGGATGAGGATGTGGAAGCATTGTTTTGTGCTATTTCTATTATCCAACCAGATTGGATAAACGAAGCAAGGGATGAATGGAATAAGGAAGAAGAAGTGTGGCCACTCATTCAAAAGTTACAGAAGATCCAGATTCAAACAATATTTCCATAACTTGAAGAGGAAGGAAAAATCATATTGGAACCTGGAGCAATCACAGAAACAAGAACTCGACAGCTACGAAATCGATCAATTTCAGAGTATCTCATCAAGTGGAATAAATTACCTGCTGAAGATTCCACATGGGAGGACAAGAATTTTATACAGAAGTATCAAGGACTACTCAAGCATTCAGGACAGCACTTTTTGAAGTAGAGGGGCATGTTAGGCCCCTATACTAATAGTGTAATCCCTTATTGTTATTAGTACAACCCCCTTATTATATTTTTATGACCATGTAGTCCCCATATTGTTATTATTGTGCCCCATAGAAGCCCACTATTGTTATTATTGTGCCCTTACATTATTATTGTTATGTCGGCTCTAATTATATTATGACCCCTTAGACTCCTATATATAGAAAGGAGGTCTTGTCATTAGTATCATCCAAGAATTGTTCATTTGTGTAATGTAAAGGAGGTTGCCCCCTCGAAGAGGCTTATTTATAAGGCGTTGATCTATATTTTCTATCTTTTTTTGAGTTGGTTTCATAACATTCCCAAGTTATCTCAAGTGTTTTACTTATTCTACCAATCAATTACAGTTATCATCAGTAAACTGATATTCTTACTTGCATTTAATTAACAGATATAATCACATACATTCACGCATCAAATAAACATTGTAATATAAACCCATATCATAATGCAATATAATCATATGCATTAACAGAGACTAAATACACAGTAATTGCAGAATACTTCTCTTTATTGATATCTTCCAGTTTAATACAGGCTCTATCCACCCTGCGCACACAGCTGCAGGGGTCCATGCACTCAGTTGTGAACTTCTACCCTATGCCTCTATGCACTCAGCTATAGAGCCTCTACCTACGCTAAGACCCGAAAACACTTAGACTCCTCTAAGCTAGATCACTATGTAGAAACCATCTCCATTCTAACTTGCTACTAAATACTTAGAACTTACTTACTTAGCTCCTTTTTATACAATCTCATGGTCTGCGGACCATGGGTAGATCTTTACAGCCGACTTGACACTTTACAAAACAAAGGCGGACAACCCTTTATCACTCTTGATACCTTCGTGCTCCACGACCACAAAATGCGGAGACTTTACAACTTTATTACAAAATTATCCCAAAACATGGGCTTTTAGCCCCAAAACTACTCTTGGGGGAACCCGTTCCCAACAGGCCCCCAACACAAACATGGTGACTTGCCCTCAAGTCACTCTGTGGGCGTGGAGATCTTGGCGTGAAGACCTCCCAGCTTGACCTATATGACTGCCACTTTGGTGGTGCAGTGCACGGCTACCTGCTTCACTTCTTCAACCAATTGCTATGTTGTTGGTCTTGAATTGTCAACCTAAAGCTTCTGCTGAGTCGCCTGTAGACTAGCAAGCTTGCCTTCAATGGAGGTCGTGACCAAATAGGCCTCATCCAACCAAGGCTTCAAGCGTGCCTTCAGCACTGCCTCTTTGTGCTGAGCTGCATCTACCTGTTCCTTCAGTGTTTTGGCCTCCTGCAGCTTCACAAGTCTCTGTGTGAGGGTGATAGTGCATGTTGTTCCTTTCACCTCATCGTAGCGTTGTTGCAGTTCTCACGCCTTTGTCTCTAGCCTCTGTACATTAGGATCTTCTTGCAGACTAGTCAATACTTCGAATGACTGTTCAAACAACCTTGTGTAGTCTGCTACTGCACTGTCTACTGTTGCTATCGCCTCTGTGACAGTGGTTGCGCGCTGCTCCTTTACTTCCGGTGGAGTTGAAGGTTGGGCCTTCAACTGCAACTCTACAATCTGGAGGTTCAGCTCTAGCTGAACCTTGGCCAACTTTGTGCGAGCATCGCACACCCCTGTAGCAAGTTTGTGGACCTGTTCATCTGCCTCTGCATCCTCAGGAATGGCCAATTTGGGGACCATTCGGCAGGCTTCCTTCACGGCCTTAATCATGCGCTGATTTGTGTTAGTAAGTTCCACCATGGAAGTGAGGGTGGTGTCTCGTTGTAGGGCCATCTGCACATTATTGATCTTCTGCTCACTGATCACCTGCAAAGTGCGTTGTTCGCGGGCCCTCAGCTCCACGATCACCCCATCCTGCAGTAGGTGGAGCGCCTCACCAAGAAGCGCTACCAAGTTTAGCCCTACTCCCTTGAGGGCACTGATAGCAGGCCTGTCAGCTTCGATCTTTGTGGTCAGTGCTCCCTCTGGCAGCACTATCGCTCAGGAGTCCTTCGTGTGTAGCATCCCAGCAGCTTCTGAAGTACCGATGGCGAGGCTGGTGGACGTCGTGTCGGTCTGTGATGCACGGATATGCAGCTCATGCAGACCCATCTAGATGGCCCCCAATACTTGTTGCTATTGCTCGAATTTTTGTAGTACCTCTGCAGTGACATCTCACACTGTATCTCCAATGTCGTTCAAATCTCCCTCTCTTAGGATGATTGGATCCAGCGATGTCTTAATGGCCTTGGATTTCTTCCGCAGCCCAGCGTTTTCCTGTCCTCTTTGACACTTGATACGAAACGACACCGTCTGCAGGTCCGATCCGTGCTACTCTATCGCCTCATCTATTCTTCCTTTTGTTTCAAGTGAGGGTGACCTCGGACCTTTGTCAGAGTCATGCTCTACTCCGCCTGTCTTCTCTTCTGCCTGCTGTGCGGCATCATGCTCTGCCTGGGCCCTGGAATCAACCTCCTTCCTCCTCTTCTCAGCCAACTACGCTATCTTGAGCTTGGCCTCCTCCTTTTTACGTTGCGCAATGGACTTGCTCGATCCCACCATCAAGTCTGAGGCAATGCGCCATTCTGCCAGCCAGCGATCAAGAACTGCATCAATCGCGTCATCGATTGTCAAGTAAGGCAAGTCATGCCACTTCTGCTCAGGGTCCTTCCATGCCCTGATCGATACACAGTGAAAGTCTGCCTTGAACTCCACGTACTCCTACAGTTTGGAAAAAACAGTAGGAGACAATCATAGCTTGTAGTTAATAGCCATGTGTATATTCATTTACAACAAGATCCAAAAGATCTTGCTATCATTGATGCATTGAGCATCCTTGGTCGCCCACAGCGAAGCGTACTTCACTACTTCTGGCAGGTCTGGTGTGACCGAGGGGAATTGACTATCTTCAGGCAACTCCCAGGCTACCAACACAATGGATAACAAGAGCCACGCATAGTGGAAGTTCTTGTTGAGCTCTTGTGCCTTGTGGAAGTTTATGAGGAACTCACCGCAGAGATAGCATGCCCAATTAAACTGAACTCCTTCTGCGCATTGGGCCGCTAGAGCGATGACGGGTGCCAACACTTCATCTGCGCAACACTTCCGCATAACTTTTCCTGCCAAAATCTATGTGGCCACCTTGACCGCAGGATCACAGATACTCGAGATGGCATAGCCTCACGGCTTCTTCATGAGCTTGAATTTCTCCTTCATGGCCTCCACGAGGGTATGCTCGCCACCTTTTCCACCAAACATCATGGTTGGATTTTCCCCTGTATATGGCAGCCATGTGATCCTATGGATCAACATGTCAGTGATGGGTATCAGCTCCTCCAGCCACAGACACCCATCATGCACCAAGCATAGCAGTTGCTTGATTACCAATAATGTAATGGGTGTGCGATTATAGTGCGGCATCCATAGCAAGTTGAGCATACCTGCCTTGTCTACACCCTTGAGCCACTTCCATGGTTCCAACGCAGTCATCCCAGTGGTTGTATGAACAACGTGGTGCATTAGCTAGTCTATCGCCAAGTGAGGGAACTTCTCAATGTCAGCTAAGTCCCAATCTTCCAATTTCAATAGCGAAAACCACCCCAAGCACGGTCCTTCAAAGACAATTTCGTCCGGCAGTAGAGGTATGTGCAAGGCGACCTTGCTTTCGTCAATGTCCTTCGGCACCTTGGTCTTGCCCTTCTGCGGAGGGACGTATTCGGGAAACTTAGTAATAGGGTCAGAACCCTCAACTTCAACGTCCTCCACTTCCACCCCCATATCCTCATCATCCATCGAGATGTCCTCAATCTCTTCCTCCTCTAGTTCCAAGTTAATAGTTTTTCCCTTTTCCTGTGTGGTGGGCTTGTCCTTCTGTGGGTTTCTTCTAGGTGACGCGCGCACTAATGTCACAGCCTTCTTTCCTTTCTTATCCTTCACACTCTCTTTAGTCAGGGTAGCATTTGGCCTAGGCGTCCATGGTGACTTTGGGACTTCAGTTAGTACCTTTGTAACCTCCGGAGCAACTGCCTCTACCTCCATAGCAACCTCCGGCACAACCCCCTCGGTTGTCACTGCTTTGGCATCCTGTTGAGGGCCCTGAAATCAGGTCAACAACAAGGGGGATACCCACCCGGTCGGGAACCTGGTTGGCGGCTCCGTGCCCGTTTGGTGTAGCGGGTCCGACTGGGGATAACGGGACCAGCTTCCCGTTCTAAGGGGTGTGTGTGTGTAGAGTTTGGTGATGTGTGTGTGTGTAGAATATGATAATGAAAAGCTGGAATTATTTCTAAGCTAATTTAATTCTAAACTCTGAGACTGAATTTTATACTACTTTAATCTATCAAGAACAACACATCTAATCTACGCTAACCCGGGATAGAACTTTTTCCATTATGCGATCTAGAAAGATTTCACACAATAACTGGTAATGAAGATTATTCAGCTATTATGAGAATATAAATCAATTAAGATGAACCATCCTGCATAAAAAGTTAAGCAAAACGGTTGTGAACAGCATATCGCATAATCAGTTATTCATGTATTAAGCACAAATCAATGACTCCACCATACAAAAGTTCCAAATGGTAGTCCACTCATTCATACATTAACATATAAACAACATCAGCTGTATATTACTCTAAGAATGCAAGCAGAAATTCGTCAAGAGATAAAAGTACCATTTATGACTGATTTTATACTCACAGACCTTAAGCAATAACGATCTATTTCTACTTACTTCTAATGCCTACTAAGAGTACAGAAGTGAAACATCAGTAGCAGGTATTAAAATGCAAACATAAATAAATCTCGATCCGTCCATTCATCAAAAACCCCCTCCGAGGGTGCAAAAGTGCATGTTCTGAGGACAAGTTTTTTGACAAATTTCCGGACCCTTCTCCAATGCAACGAGAAGGGTTAAATACTACTAACCGGCTAATTTTAATTACACAAATTTAGGGAACGGCTTCAAATGACCGCCCTTTTACTAAAACAAATTTATTTCTAAAAACTGAATCTAATTTCTAACCATTTCTGTATCTGCTCCTTAGTGTTGTAAGCGATGCACTGTTCGCCGTGAAAGAGTTGGTTGCTTGTCCTTTCATTTTGTTCGAGCTTGAAAATTAGAAATAACAAGAGCTGGCACCTCTTTCTGACAAACTATAAGATATTTTTGAAAGTGTTCTTCTGGAGGAGTGTCTTCACGGCATGTATACTTAGTACAACTCAGATTTCTTTCAAACTGATTGTGCTGTTGCTATTTCGGTTTCCGGCCGTGCGAATGACTCAATGAGCTAGGGATTTTGTTGCCTGAATGATTTTCTCAATTGAAACTTGTTTCCATTCTTTGTTCCAGGCTTTTCTGAGACATTTTTCCCCTTAAGCATTTTTCTTTTTGCTTTACCCATTTTGGGACTCAGGATCTTTCATAAACGCTTTGCTTTTCTGCGCCTTTGACTCTGAGTCCTGGATAGCCTATTTCCATCAGCATTTGTTGAGTGATACTCTGGAATCCGCGGCCCTGCTGTATGCGGTATCCATCTGCGAAGTCATCTCCTCTCTATTCTTCTAGCTCTGGCGCTTTTCCTTAGATGTTTCCTGCATATAGATTTATATCAGTTGCTGACTTATAGTTCACGTAAATGAAAAGAGACAGAAGAAAAGATTGACATGAAAGCAATTAAGTTCCAACGAATGCATAATCATGTCACCCATTATGACTTGACTCTTCGAAAAACGCAACATAATCATCTTTGGATACACAGGCGTACAATCATTAATTTCCCGTAAGGTGCGCGCCTAATATTGGGCTCACAGGTCATGCCGAGGAATGCCTGCGGCGAATGGCTTCTGCGATTTGCATCGCAGCGTCGAAGATTGCGATGTAAATAAGTGGTATCGTAGCAATTGATGGTCTAATTCGTCGCAAACCATAGATCGCAGGTCGCAGCTTTGCATGGTCGCAAATCGCATATCGCAAGATCGCAAGGTCGCAAGGTTTTCGCTTTGTCACTTTGTGCTGCTTATGCAACATTGCGACGTGCGACGTCGCATATCGGTCGTCGGCGGTTCTTTAGGTTTTCCCTTTTTGAGCGCTTTTAATGCATGCGGTGTGATGAGTTCTCGCGTCGCTCCCTTTCAGTGTATTTATGCGCTTTGGGAGAGCGCTTCTTTTTTCCTTTGCGACGCGATATAGCTCTTAGGGAGTTAATACAAAAGACTTTTTGAAACAAAAATATTTTTTGGATTTTTGGTTAAGGGTCCCCCTTTGCATGATGTTATTACTAATATTAAACAAAGAGGGGGGTTGTTGGTGACCACAACACATCCATAGCTTCTGATCTTGGGATAATGTCACAAATGGTATCGCGGTCGGACTTTGAAAATCGATTAAACGCTAGCCAATTAAGCAATTCTTCGAAGAATGCGCGATTCATTCACGTTTGAGAGCTCACCAACTCAATGCTCAAAATGCCAAGTGTTTTTTTAGGCAACCACATGTAATCTATAGGCCATTTTGAATTCAAATCCGACCGTTCCCCCTGAATTTGATTCATTAATGTTGTATTGGTGGCAGATTTTCAAGGATCTTACCCATAAATTTCGCCTTAAATTCTACCCCCCTACTCTATTTGGCCGCGTTCTCATCGTCAAATCATGAACAGTGACTTTAGCAGTCACTTTCTGGCTGACTTGCGCAGTTTTTCCCTGGGTAGCGTAGCTCCCTCCACGTTGTTGTGAACATTGTGACATCTCCTCATTCCATGCAATCCCCCGATCGTAGAGTTTCCCAACCTGGGAAGTGTAGTTTATAGTCCTGCGTCTCCTTTTTACAGCCTGGAGAACTAATACTATGCTACCTTCATATAATCACGTGGCCTAATCACCAATGTATGGCTTCAATCAGCTATCATTCACCTTTCTTGGGAAGGGATCTCCATTCAATTTAACCAACTGAACTGCTCCACCATCGGTAATCTCCTTAATGACATAGGGCCCTAGCCAGTGCATCCTAAATTTCCCTGGAAATTTATCAAACTTGCTGTCATATAACAAAACCAGATCATTTACCTTAAAGGTGTGCAGTTTAATGTGCCGATCATGCCATGCTTTTTCGCGCTGCTTTTGGACCTGTTGGTGAAATCTAGCTAGAAACATTTCTTCCTCGAGCTCGGCAAGTTGCATGAAACTCTCTTACAGGGCTCCACGATCTGTCATACCCATGAATGCCACTATGCGTAGACTAGGCATAATGTATTCCATTGGCATCACTGCTTCAACACCATATACAAGCCTAAAGGGTGTCTGTCCAGTCAACTTTTTGCACGTCGTTCGATAAGCCCATAGTACTACGGGTATGCATAAGTCCCAATCATTTCGCTAAGCATTGAAAACCTTGGTCAACACGTTCTCCAGTACCTTATTGAATGCTTCCACCATCCCATTAGCTTATGGGTGATAAGGCGTGCTTTTCTGGTGATATACCTGAAATTCCTCCGTCAGCGCGCTGATCGTTTCGTTTAGAAAGTGTGTACCGCGATCACTCATCAAAATATTTGGACACCCAAATCACGTCAGTACATACTCAAAGAGAAACTTCGTAGCGGTCGTGCCTGTGCAGTCCTTCATAGGCTATGCCTCCACCCATCGAGTCAAATACTCAGTCGCGGTGATAATGTACCGCGCACCCATCTTCTTTCCTTGAGGTTGAATGGGTCCCACAAAATCTATTGCCCATTTCTCGAAAGGTTGTAATGTCATCTGTGGGTTCAGAGGTAGCTCATCTCTCCGTGATGGCCTGCCAGTCCTTTGACACACATCGCACACCCTACAGTAGGCTTTTGAATCCTTATGGAGGGTTGGCCACCACAACCCTGCGCATAGAATCTTCTGTGCAGTCGCCCTTCCTACGTAATGCCCTCTCGCAGAACCCCCATGAGCGTCCGCGAGGATATTGCTTCTTTCAAACTTCGGTACATATCGTCGCAATACTTCATCACACCCCATTTTCTACAGATGTCCAGCAATGACAAAAAAGTATGTCACACACACAACTAACTCCTTTTTCTGCTAGGTGGTGTAGCATTCCGAGGCAGTTCCTGTCATTAGGAATTGTATGATGTCTTGAAAGAGACCATCCGTGACACGCACTGCAATGTGTTGCGCGTTAGGCAATCCTTCCTCCAAATTAGTGGGCTCTTCTCCCGTTTCGATGCGCGACAAATGGTCTGGTCCCACGTTTAGTCATCCAGGCTTCATAATAACTTCAAAATCATACTCTTGGAACAATAACAACCACCTGCAGATTCTTCCCCCCAACACAAGCTTATTGACTAGGTATTTCAACGCAGAGTGATCCGTATACATCATAAAATGTCCACCCAACAAATAGCATCTAAACTTCTGGAACACATATACCATGGCTAGTCCTTCGCGCTCGATGGTGGAATAGTTCTTCTCAGCCTTGGATAACTTCCTGCTTGTGAATGCTATAGGATGGTCCAATTCTCCTTCACGAGCTTGTGTCAGTACTGCTCCCAGTGCTATACATTACACGTTTACATGTACATGAATCTCCTTCTCCTAATTCGGGAAGACCAAAATCGGAGTGGTGACCATTTTTCCTTTTAACACATTCAAGCTTTTCTAATAGTCCTCATTCCAACAGAACATGACATCCGTTTTCAACAACTTTTCCATAGGCACAGTGATCTGGGCATAGCCTTTGATAAACTTCCTATAGTACCCAGTATGTCCCAATCTTGAGCACAGCTGTTTTGCACTCCTTGGTGCATCTAGGTTAATTATCATTGCGATCTTCACAGTGTCTACCATCAATCCCTTTCTGCATACCACATGACCCAGCAGAGTTCCAAAAGGGACACAAAACAAACATTTATTTAGATTAAGCGCAATCTGGTACCTTCGACAAGTGTCTAGCATTAAGCGCAAACTTGCCACATGGCATTTTACCAACCCAAACACAGTCCAATCATCAAAGTACACCTCCAGAAACTTATGGATGAAGTCTTTGAATGCAGCAATGACTACGCGCGAAAAAATTGCAGGCGCATTCTTTAATCCAAAAGGAATTACAATCTATTGAAAACATCCCCTTTCAGTTGTTAAGGTAATCTTGCTTCTATCTTCAGGCGCGATTTTGATCTGATGGTACCCAGAGAACCCATCAGTGAAGGAGTACACTTCTTGGCCACCTACATTATCCAATACCTCATCAGTGAATGGAGTTGGGAAAGGATCATGCACGCAAGCATCATTCAACTTCCTGAGATCTACACATATCCTTATTTCATCCTTCTGCTTCTTTTCCTATACCACCATTGGGCTCACCCAATGACTATCTTATCTAACTCTAATCGAACCTTCTCCTTATACTTCAGATTGAGATGGTAAGGTCTTTTCTTAACTGGCTTCGCGTCAGGTTTTAACGTGATCTTCATAATGCCCAGGTCTCCTAGTACCCCCTTTAACTCCGTAAACTTGGTAGGTAACAAATCATGGTATTCGCAGAGCAATTCAGTGACCTTATCTATCGTCGCGTCATCCCAGTAATCTCCAATCTTTGCGAATTTGGGCTCCGCCTCTGTGCCAATATTTATCTATTTAGTTTTCAACGACGCGATTATATCAGGATTCTCGATTGGCGGTCCCTCGACCTCGCAGTGACCCTCAATTTCAGGGATATTAATCTTTTGGGGGTCCTCGTCTTCTTCTTCAACAATCACGTTATAGCATTCCAGCGCGTGGCTTAGCTAAGTAGTCCAATCGGGTTGAATCAGATCCAAAGGATCCTGTGGTATCCTAAAGATCGTTGCTTTAACTTCTTGTAGCACTTCGTCAATACAATCAAACCCGTCTTCGAAGTTGAATGTCATTATGAACCCTTCGCGCAAAATATCCCATTCTTCTGTGCCATGGTGGAGCTCTGTCTCCAAGTACCAGTTCATCGGGATGACATCCAGGGTGTGACAGAACAAGTGCACCCATTCAGGTTGGGGCTCCGCTCCATAGGCCTTAGCCCATTTGGCCAAGTGTGCATGCGGATAATCCTTCCCATCATACTTTTCGTCACTCGTACCTTTAGTTTCCCTAAGCGTGTTCTCATCATCCTCCTATACTCACACAAATCATCAAAACCACCCTTGTGCATACCCCACCATCTCGCAGGCGTAGCACGCAATGCCCAGTCCAAATCCTGGAAGCGTTGCTTCTCTAGTACTTCCCTTTCAAATGCATCCAAAAACACATCGACATCAATCAAGCCATCATAAGTGGGAAAATTTCTTACCTATGACGACACACAGTGCAGTGACCGGGTCATCATGTTACAGCTTAGCGTAGTTACTTCATGTAGCTGATTCTGCCAGCACTCTAATTCTTCATCCAAGTCTGAGGTGCAAGAACTCTCGTGATCCCATGTAATTCGTCCATCCACTGTTGGATTCACCCAATCTTGGTCTCGCACTGTTATCTTATATATGCAGTCCAAATCGTCATCGCTTTCGTAATCACGGACTGGTTCAGTATAGCACGATCCTTCTACAGGATCTAGGGGTACTATTATGCGAAGCGATTTCTTTTCAAATATCATCTTTCGCTTCTTTAGGTTGATTACCCCGTTCATGTCAGTAGCCCAATCAATGCCAAGGAGCGCAGGGTAGGGATTGTTGTCATCCACAATTTCTATTACTTCAAAATTAGCCAATGCGCTTGCACCTTCAATATCTAGGGATGATTGTATGTTGATTTTCCATCCTTAACTGAATCAGAGACCACTGCAGCATGGGTCTCCCCATCCGCTCCCAAGTCTGCTTTGGAAAAATGTTCGCGTTTGACCCCAGATCCAGAATAACTTGATCCATTTCATATTCTCCTATCTGTGCGGTGAGTCTCATCTCACGTCCTATCCTTGCCTTATGCTTACCAATATTCTGTACCACGCGCGGTTCACCTGGAGTGTTTCCGGCACATCTATTTATAAGTTCTTGTAACCCCTTCACAACCTTGCTATCGTGTAGTAGCTTCATGTAGATCTCTAGAAAGGTCGTAAGCATAGAAGGGTCCATTTCCTGAATAAGTTTATAATGTCTCCCTAAGGTAGAGGCCTCAGCAAAGCTCTTCTTTTCTTCCATGAGCGTTTCACCTGCGTGCTCCAAATCGAATTCAGCCTCCTTCTCTGGATCTTTGTGAACCCACGCGTTGTCTTCATGTTGTTTCCCCCTATCGTCGCCTATTGCAATTCCACTTCGGAGCACTATATTCACATTCGGATCTTCTTCATGAGGGTCAGCCTCATCATTTGCAAGTTCTGAGTCGGCCGCGAAGGTAGCACCCCTTTATCTCATATCCTTGCTATCAGTGTAGGACAGTCCTCAGTCTCATGTTCAAATTGAGTACAATATTTGCACGATGGACGGTTAGTGCATTCGCAGGAAAATTAGTGCTCCACAATTGTAACAAATCAGTTGTCCCCAACCTCTACCAGGTCCTCCTCCACTCAACCTCGTCCACGCCCCTGAAAGCCTATCCATGCCATCCTAGCGCCCTGGTTAGGAGGCCGTGTTTCTGCTTGAACTCTATAGGCGGGTGTTCTATCCATCATCAATTCATAACTTCGGCAAGTGTGCTCATCATTCCCTACCGACCTACAGAAGTTGCAGAACAGTTGTTGTGGTGTTTGTACAAACTTCTGCAACAAATGACAATTATCAATCGTATGTTTCCCTGCTACCTGACATATAGCGCACCACAACGCAAGCCCCGCGCTCGGCCCTGCTTGGGCTTCCGGCCTCAAAGGCATCGGTCCTCCTCCTACAATATATTTCACAAAGACTAGGTAGTGGTCTTTGTCATGCCCCTGACCTTTACATTTCAGGCACCATATCTCCTCGCATGCCTCTGGCCGAACCATTCTATCTTGCTTCAAACTTTGCATTTCGAGGCAAATATTTTGCAACTGCGCATGGATCTACTGAACCCCCAGACTCGGATCTTGCATCAGTGTTTCATGCAGTCTTATTGCAATCTCCAAGGCCTCTACCTGAGTCGTAATCTTCTGTTGTGACAGTGCAACCCTTAGGTGAGGCAAGAGCGAAGCCACGAACCATTCACGGTGCTGCCCATCCGTTAAATTCATGTTAGCTTCACGGATTGTACACTTTAACCTCTAATCCAACTCCCAAGGTGTCTCACCTGGTTTCATCGCGATTTCCTTGAACCCCACAATCGACTACGCCTCGGATTTAGGCCTATTGAACTCTTTATTCAACGTGGTCTGGATCTCTACCAACGCAACGTTTAGGTTATCATTAGAGTACTTGATGTACCAAGTTAGCGTGCGATCCTGCAAAGCACTAACCAACGTTGCCTTCTTCATGTGATCGTCTTTGACGCCCTGAGATTCCCATACAGATTTTACGACGAACTAGAACTGGTTTGGGTGCTCATTTCCCAAGCCCTTAAACAATGGCAGCTTTACTGAATTCGCCATGTTGAACTGTGGTAGAGGTGGTGGTGTGGGCGACGTCGCAGGTGAGGGTGGTGAAGGTGGAGGTGGTGTAGGTGGAAGTGGTAGTCGCGGGAACCCTTGTTTTATCAACTAAATTTAACTTTGCGGAGAAGCATGCACTACTCCCTTGTCGTCACTCAAAGGACGTGAAATTAGTGGGCTATATCCAGGACCCTTTCTTCCTTCGTTCCTGTAAGTCTTTCCACTTCGCATAGCTTCGAACATCAAGGTAGCTGCATAACCCACTTTTCGCACAATAACATCTTAATCCAAGTATTTAAACACTTCAAGTACTTACCTTGCGGACCTTTGAAAAATTGTCGCTCCGCCTCGTTGTAACCGACTGAGATATTGACCGTGAATTCAGTCACAAACCCTCCTATGATACGATTGAGCCAATGATCGACAGTGCGGGTGATCTTATCTTCAGAGGCTTCCAGTCTCTATACTAACTCCGGGGTCTAGACAATAGGACCGTCAAGCCTCCACCTTCCTTGGATATCTGCTAGCTTCGCAATCCACTCGTATAACTCAATTGGGAAGGAACATAAAAAGATCTCGTGGATTTCTGTATACAAGTACCTATCTAGCCACTGTTCCTTCGTCAGCTGCGGATTTCTATTTTCCTACGTCGCGAATTCATGGATCTTCCTATCCAACCAACCTTCGATCTCTTTCTTAGTTGGATTCCAGTGATATGACATCACACATCTCTCATGCAGATTCTCAGTCCCAACAACGGAACCATTTGTTGGCTTTGTGGGCCCTGACCCATGTTCAACGTTAGTCAACCAAACAAATCCCTACACTACTGGCCCTTTTGGCATCAACCCGCAGAGCGCGGACCGAAGTCTCACCCAAAGCAGTATGGGGGGATGCTGGAACCAAGTTTTCGCACCCTGAGATGGTCGTGATGTCGGTTTATACCCCTTGCTCTTGCCTTCGCGCAGGTCGCTAAGCCTTAGGGCTTATCGATCTACCCTCTATCCCGCCCTTCAGTACCTTTGCGAAGGTGTACGATTGACCTTCGTGCAGCCCTAACCAGCGGTTCAGGTACTTTCGCGCTCCTATGACGATGTATTGTATAGGTTCCCAAGTTATCTCAAGTGTTTTACTTATTCTACCAATCAATTACAGTTATCATCGCGTAAACTGATATTCTTACTTGCGTTCAATTAACAGATATAATCACATACATTCGTGCATCAAATAAACATTGTAATATAAACCCAGATCATAACACAATATAATCAGATGCATTAACAGAGACTAAATACACAGTAATTGCATAATACTTCTCTTTATTGATATCTTCCAGTTTAATATAGGCTCTATCCACCTTGTGCACACAACTACAGGGGTTTGCGCACTCAGCTGCAGACTTCTACCCTAGGCCTATGTGCACTCGGTTGCAGAGCCTCTACCTACTCTAAGACCTAAAAACACTTAGACTCCTCTAAGCTAGATCACTCTGTAGAAACCATCTCCATTCTACTTCGCTACTAACTACTTAGAGCTTACTTACTTAGCTCCTTTTTATACAATCACATGGTCCGCGGACCATGGGTAGATCTTTATAGCCGACTTGACACTTTACAAAATAAGGGCGGATAACCCTTTATGACTCTTGACACCTTCGCGCTCCGTGACCACAAAATGCAGAGACTTTACAACTTTATTACAAAATTGTCCCAAATCATGGGCTTTTAGCCCCAAAACTGCTCTTGGGGGAACCTGTTCCCAACATTTTCAGCTTATCTCTTTATATGTTTACTCAAATGTGATGTGTAGACACCCACTGGATGCAGAATCAAATTCCACATCCAATGAGTACCCACTCTACCTACTTCTAAGTACACCCACTTTGAGAAAAATTTAAAATACATGAAAAAGTGTGATTTCAATTTTTTTTCAATGTGGGTCTACTCAAAAGTATGAAGAGTGGGAACTTGTTGGATGTGGAATTTGATTATGCATCCAATAGGTGTACACTTAATATTTGAGTATATCTATAAGGAGATAAGATGAAAATACAATAAAAAAAGTAGTTTCCCTTCTTTTTGTTTAAAAGTTCATAACTCTTATTTTATTATTTTAACTATTATTTTAGTATTTTCCTTGGGAGGCCCATTTTAGACCTCAAAATTTCCCAAATGTGACTTTAAGGTGATGCCTATGATCTGCTCTATTTTCTTTAGTTGTAAAATGCATGTACAAAGAAAAGGACACTCATTATGGAGTCGATTTTGACGCTATGGCTTAAATGGTTGCTACAAAATCTATTATCTCCTCTGTCATGCTCTAATATCCCACTCACAAATGTTATGCTCTACAATGGATGATTAGTTAATGACAAGCTTATATCCCACTCACTTCACATCCAAAATTGATACTTTTCAAAGATACAATCTTGGTCATTGTTCTCTACCTTATATATAGTCATATGTCCTTATGATTATTGCAAGCTATGTTATAACACTATAATGCTAAGTGAATATTTCTCTACTCCATGTTATCCTACAAGCATGTAAGGTTGCAATATGTCAATCCACCAACCATAGTTGTTTAGTGTAACCAACACAAAAAAACAACCACCTAACAAGTGATACTCATCAATCATGTGGCAACAAAAGATAAAAGACTAGTATCAAGAATCATTGAGATGCTCCAACACAAGAAATGCTAGTGCAGTGTAAACATAATTTGTTCACACAAAATTTACACACACAGAGACACTAGAACATCCAAACTCTACTCACTATCTATGTTATGCTAATTTATACGCATATGGCTCTATACCAATTCAAACAAACCATATTTATTGTAAATATATGAAATTCCTCCTAATCTTGAGGTATGAGAAGATGGTTCTATTTAGAATGCATTATTTTTATCCCAATTTATTCACATACACCACGTATCGTGAAGGGAAAAGGGAAAATACAATAAATTTGCTAGAGATCAACTCAACCCAACCTCTGCATTAATTAATACACCAACATTATAATCAATGGGTGAATAGCTTCATTATTAAAACACAAGGCAAGGTGTATATGTGAACAACAAATCACTTATCATAGTACTATAAATATTTTCTTCAAAAGTATCTTCACCATAGAACTAGGATGCCATAATCATGTACTATCCTAACAACTTGTAAAACTCTTATTGTTTTGAGATACCATCCTTGAATGGGCTCTACTTAATATCCCAATGCTTGAACTATTTTATTGTGAATGTAAATAGCTCAAAAAACCTAAACCTATCTCCAAGCTTCATGTGAGTCAAAATTTCAATTAAATTTTATTCACTTGTCACCAATAATGTTTCTTCATTAACCAATTAACATTGTTTTGATACATTGTCCATGTGATTGCAATTTTCTTTCAAACTCTTCCAAAACAAATTTTAAATTCCATGGGAATAATCATTTTTAAGAGTTTACTAGGATGCACTCTGAGAAGGTGATCATCCATATAACCATCACATAAGTTTCATGCAATTCTACCATAGTAAGCTATGTTGAGAGGAATGTGAGATCCCTAGTTATGAATAAGGAATAGTTTCACAAAATAGATTTTAGATTAGTGGCATGTATCGCCACTCCACTCACTCCAAATTATTATGCTAGATTATTGAGACTCTCACGTTCCTAGCTACTTGGAGTGTATGTCTTCATTGATAAGTGGGACAACCCAGCTAAATACTCACACACCTATGTTTATCGCATGAGACTAGGGAAAAGGATGCAACCTAATACCACATTATTACAACATGTATGTCTATGTGTGTTACCTTCTAGCTAACAACATGAGCACACAATCGTCCTCATTGCAGCAATCCTACGTGTCATTCAACCAACAACCGAGGATATCATATAGTGGAGAAATAAACTCAACTTCTTGACCAAATGTATTAAAAAATAACAAGCTTGACAAAGAAATAACCAAATTTAGGAGTTGACTACATTATTGCGATGAATCAACAATGATAGTCATTTCTCTTAAAATTCAAAGGGGATTAGATATGATCATTTCAAATTTGTTGGCATCCATAATTGCGAATGAAAATTGTTTTTTGAGTGGATTTAAGAGAATTACAAAATGGGACTCTTCATCATAGTGGTACTAAAAACAACAATAAACCATGAATGTGCTACAATAATCCCTCCCACATCACCCTGCATACGTTTGAAACACACACAAAGAAATTCATCATGCATGAATACAATATTTACCGGTTTATTTCAGAAATCTCAAGTTATAATGCAACTCGTGGCTTTATGTGTATATTCCCCTCCTTGGCCAAAAGACCCTTTAAGAGTGAAACTACAAGATGAAATATGGAGAGCTAGGGTAGTGGGAAGATCAATAAGAATGACCCTTCATTTCCCATTCCTGAATCTTTACTCTTATATTATTATTTTTCTTTTTTCATTTTTTTCATTTTTTTTCTCTTTTTTCATCTCATTTAGTTTTACAATTGTATTATCTTTAATAATTTATCTAACCTTACTTAATCAACAAACTACACTTCCAAGAGTTGAGTCTTGCAACAAGTTTTTTATTCATATCCATTCAAATCAATGGAACAAGTACAATGCTAAAGGAATGGAAGAGGTCCAATATTTAACATAGCATGATAGTTCTCTAGGGATACGGTTATGGTTTTAGACCCTCTATAATCTCATTTGAATTCCACATGTGATTAACTCCACATGTGTGAGTAATGGGAGCTAATGTGGTATATACTCGGTATCATGATAGTCAACAAGGTATGTCGACTTGTGGGAGAAATTACTTTCACATATGAGCTCCAATTTAGGTAATTTTGACACCTTTGGAAATATTTTGGTGTGTATAAAAATATTGAGTAGGTAAGTTATGCTTACAAAGTGTTAACCTCAAAAACTGTCATTTGATGCCTCAAACAAACTCTAGAAGATTCCAAAACCCAAATCTCCAAACTAGGGTCTACCAATAAAATGGGACCTACAAGCCAACTCCTATGATTTTTTCTCCCAAAAATTACAAAGATTGATGATAAATTATATAATGATCTAGTTTGGATCATCATAAGTTATTACATTTTTATTGTTATAGTAGCATTATCATTATTGGTTTTCTAGACCATTTAATCGTTAGATAGACCCTTTTAATTATAATTATACCCTTTGTATCATATATATATCAAAGAGACTTAGTTTTATAAATCATCTCATCTTGTGCATTTTCCATATTGTAAAAGGAGGTTACCCCCACAAAGAGGCTTATTTTTAATTCTTCTATCTCATTCTAAGGGAAGGAAGTTACTTCTCTTTCTATTTCATGTTGTCTAAGTGTTTGATGCATAAAACTATATGCTATGAAACAATGCCCACTGAGAGGATTGATAGATATGTATTTATAGAAGGCTTTGTAAGAATTGATGCAAATCACCATGTTTACTATAAGAAAGAAGGTAAGAACTTCATAATTTGGGTATTATATGTTGATGATATTATCTTGATCAGTGATTCCAAGGAATTAGTATAAGAAAATTAATTTGAATTGTTAAGTGGTTTTGACGTGAAGGATCTTGCTTCCTTACATCATTATTTGGGTGATGAGATGCGAAGATATAAATTTGTGGGTTAGCCAAAAACAACTATGTCAAATACATTCATAAACTCTTTAGGATGGAAGGAATGAGCTAGTTAATACTTTATCTCAAATGGCAGTATTATTTTCTAATGACATGAATATTAAGAGTAAGGGAGAAGAAGAAGAGAATCCAAGAGTGTTGTATTTTACTATGGTTGGATATGTCATGTATGCAATGATGTGCATAAGACTAGCCTTAAATCAAGCAATGGCCTTGTGAGTATTTTTATGGCCAATCTAGTTACACGACATTAGACAATTGTGAAGAGAATATTAAGATATGTACATGATGCTTATCATGGATATGGAAGCAAAAATATCCTAGTGCATCAATTTGTTGACTCTCAATTTGATGGTGTTGTGGACATGGGAAGGTCCACTAGTTCGTATGTTTTTACCTTGTCTTGAGAAATTATAAGTTATAGGAGAAAGAGGAAGCAAGTAATTGCCCTATCTAGTACAAAGGAAAAATATATAGTTTCTACAAGAAAATTCAAGGAAGTGGTTCACCTACAATGTTTGTATGGAAATATATGTTTGAAATATTAATACCTACCCTTATGATGTGATAGTGAGTTATATTGGATTGACAAAGAATCCCTAAGCCCATTCAAGATCAAATCATATCAAGGTAAAATTTTATTGTATCAAATAAGTGGTGGAACTGAGTGAAGTGATACCACTCAAGGTGAAGACTCAAAACAATGCAATTGATTATTTAACTAATGATTTGGAAGGAAGGAATTTTGTCTATGATAAAGGAAAGGTAAAAGTCAACATTGTTAGGAGTTACTACCAAGTGGAAGAGTGTTAGAAAGTGTCTACCAAGTCGAATATTGTTAGGGAGTGTGTCAATTACTCCTTAATAATGGTTGGCATTAATGGAGAACACACTTGTGGCTATGAGAATTTGTAACCACCTCCCTTACACCACCTTAAAGATCTCAGCCTGAGGACGGTGTTACCTAATTGACCTGATCCCCAAGGTCTCTTATAGAGAAGGGGTTAGAAAAGACTTCATTATTGTGATCCTATGAAATTTAAGTCTAACACTACCATTGTGGCTAGCTCATTGATATCTTCTTGATGATATAAAATTTACCTCAATCCAAATTCCAAATCAAAAGTTATATCCATTAGAAGTTTGGCCTATTAATAGAGGCAATGCCATTGCAATGATGTCATGTGGCATTCGTGTGGCCTCTTCCTAACTCATGTGTCATTGCTACACCATCTGTGGATCACGCCATCAGACTTGTGATCTCGTCCATTGTACTATGTATCCAATGTGGGGCCCATTGGCCCACGTCATCTTGGTGCCTTGGCATCAAGGGTTCTATTGAGGCCTCAACCACCCCCCTTAATTTCTTCGAAATTATAGGTCCCTCCATGTAAATTTCACTCATATTGCTTCTATAATACTTTAATTTGCTTTATTTTCAGTAATTTTTACTTTTCTTACTTTTCATTTTTTTATTATTTCATTGTTTTTGTTTTCCTACCAACTTTCCAACGGTTCAAATTGCATTTTATTCGACTTACAGATGGAAAGTTATGTTGGGTCAAAGTTTGGTCATTTTCATTGCTTAGGCATAAAAACATGTAAATATGTTTTTTGCATTTTCTTTTATAAATTTTTATAAATTAAATTAACTTAAATATATAAATAATATTTATTTATTTATTTTTAGTTAATTAAGTTAATTTAAATTAATTATTTTATTTATTTGTTTTCTGCGAAAACTTGGGGTAGGTTCACCCAAAGCGACCACACCCCTCAACCAAACTAATCAAAGCCTAACCCTAAAGGCATAAAAGATAATTAAACATGTGACCTCCCACTGGAAAAGTGTTTTAGCAATGAGCTAACACTAAAAGCTACTTATTTAATTTAGTTAATTAAGTTAATTTTTAATTAATTAATTTATAAATATAATTTTCAATTATTTAATTAATTTTGTTTATTTAATTTATCATTAATTTAATTTCTATATAAGTATAATTTATTTAACCATTTATTAATTAATTTTATTATTTAAAAATATAAATTATAATTATAAATAAAATATTTTAGAAATATTATAATGTTAATAATTTAAATTTATTAAAATAAATAATAAATATATTTAAAAAACACTGAATCCAAAGACGATGACATCACCCTGCAGGAAATACCCCACGGATTTCATTTGACAGACCATAGAATCCTATAGGGTTATTTCCTTCGGGGTGACATGGCTCATTCTCATATAATACATTATAACACATTGAAGGGAGTTTGAATCATGTGATAAAAGGGAGGCATGTGTTGTTATTTTAAATTTTATGTCATAGTAGAGTGGGGATCCAACTCTCCGCCCATGTGGCCCCCTCATCCACTCTCCTCAATCCTTCATTTAATCTTTCATTAAAACATATGTGTCCTTCATTTCAAAAACATGAGTACAAAAAGCATTGAACAAACATGACTCACCTCTGTCATATTTCATTTTTTTTATTTTTTTCCCTTTATTTATTTTATATAAATTATTTTGACCGTAACTCGAGTTATAATGCACCAAATCAAGAAAATGAGGGTTTGTTAGAAATTTATTTTAGAGGAGAAGAATTTGGCAGTGGTTATTTGACCAAATCTAGTCATTTACTACCTTAAAAAATAAGCAAAAATCAAGGCTCCAAATTTTCAACTAAAATCGACTTCCTGAGTTTGTTTTAGGGAAATCTCATTTGCCAGGTAAATTGTTGTCACTAATTCATTTCTATATTGCCCAATTTCCAATCATATCTCCATATGAAGCAAGGGAAGCATGGATTTTTATTTTATTAATTTATTAAATGAGATTTTAATTAGTTTGCTTATTCTCGACAATTTTGAGATTTAAGTTTTGTTTGTATTTTTGGTAGGCTTTTAATTATAATTTCATGATTATTTTTGTAGAGTTGATTGAAGGAGATATGGCCCAAGTGTCTTTGATAAATGGGATTGAAGCAATTACAAAAAAAGAAGAAGGAATTTTCTAGCTAAAGAAATATGATCTCAAATCTTCATTTAACCATCTTTCAAAATTAATGAATAATTGATAGCCTTTATTTTAATTCAATTTTGATTCAATTCTTGATCCAAATAAGTATTTGATATTTGCTTTCGCATTGCTATAAATTCCATGTAATTATATGTTTAAATTACATTTAATTATATACTTATTTAAATCATTGGAAAGCTACATTTTCATGATGGATTTAATTGATATCAAGTTGAATAATGAATTCGAATAGATATAGATGTCATCACTAGTAACTATTTAACTATTTGATTACATGTTTATCTCCATTTTTTTTTTTTTTCTAAGTTAAGACTAACCTAAGTACCCACGGGGGATTTGAACCGGTGACCTATCGCAAGGAGTGCCTTAACAAGGCACCCATTCACCGTCAATCCAAAGCCCCGTGGGCCTGTTTATCTCCATTTTAATTATGATTATAATATGAGAACTATTTCTTTAATGCAATCATGCTGGTGATTTTGAATTCATTTTATTTGAATTTAGATATATGTACAACATAGATCTAATAATTATTTATTAGATAGTTGTATGTGCATATTTGTTTGAACAAGTTGTGGATCTTAGAACTATTTCTCTGATATGTTAACTCTATTTTATTATAAGTTCAAGTTGATCCAAATTTCGTTATCTTTCTCTTGATTGGGAACATAGATCTAATAATTATTTATTAGATAGTTGTATGTGCATATTTGTTTGAACAAGTTGTGGATCTTAGAACTATTTCTCTGATATGTTAACTCTATTTTATTATAAGTTCAAGTTGATCCAAATTTCGTTATCTTTCTCTTGATTAGGAAGAGATATATATATATATATATATATATATTCCTAATCGAGATATATTAGTATTTATTTTTATGGCCTGCATCTTAGATTAATTTAGATTTGCATTAGATTAATTCATTGTATTTTTAAAAGTCTCATTTTGTAGGAGCAACCTCATTGGTGGATTGGTTGAGTTCTTATGTCATCTTAAGGATTTATTTCTTGCAAGCATGTTGTATGAAAATAAGTGTGATGTCTGTTCTTGTAGGAAATATCATATCAATTGGGAGAGTGAGAGATAACTAGACCCATTTTAACCAATCAAGATCACCATCTCAAATAGATAAGAACCTAATTGGGGCCTTGACCGAGTGATTTACCCAATGTCAATTATGGTCAATTTTGGCCATCAACATTTTGGCACTAGAAGGAGAGCCACAAATAGATAATTTTTGTAGAGTCTTGATTTTAAAAAAATCTAACTAATCATGGCTCCTGTGTACATTCCTACTTTGGGTCATGCTTTAGCTCATGTAGGCCTACTAGAAACATACCCAAAAGGCAACTTGAATCCTTGTGTAAATTGAAATTTGATGGTGAGAGTAAAATTTCCACTTTATATCATCTTTGTCAATTTGTGGATAAATGTGAATCTTTTGATATTACTAATGATAATGAAATTTGCAGGTTGTTTACTCTCACATTCCAAGGAAAAATTCAAAAATGGTTCAAAACACTACTAGCTAAGTCTATACATTCATGGAACCATTTTATGAAGGTTTTTTTATTGGCCCATCAAAACTACAATTATGAATATGTGTTTAGAGATTGAAAATATTTCTATGCATGTAGATGAATCTTTTGATGAATTTTATGCTAGATTTATGTCACTTTGTTTTAGTTTCAATCTCAAAGACTTACTTGCAACATAAGATATCATTGAATAATTCATTTCTCTTATTCCTTCTGACCATGAACATAGTAAATCAAGCGATGATGAACAAGATATCTCAAAATTTTTAGTTCATTTTGAATCTAAATATGATTTTATTGAGCCCATTAATAAACTAAAAAATGTATCACAACCACAAACATTGGCAGTTTACTTAACGCACTTTGAGATTTCAGAAATTAATTGTCCAAATAAAAATTTGAAATCATAAAATGAAGTTGAAACATCTCTTAGTGGTTGCGGTCATCATAAGGAATGTTCAATAGAAATAGTTCAATTCATTATTTAATAATGAACCAATTGATATTTCTTCTTCAGAAGTAGATTTAGAACTAATTCCCTCTTCCTGAACAAAAAGTTTATCATCAAATCAAAGTTCTAATCTTATCAATGATGTTGAAAATCATAATGATGAAAATTTTCACCAAATATCTAATTCAGTGTAATCTGGTAACCATTACTTTTTGTATCGTGATCTTTTATCCAATTTGGGCTTATTTAGTAATGATTCTATCAACATTTATATTAAAACCTTTCCCTCAACCACTTTTGATTTCTTTGAGAGTGAGACTTTTTTGGATGAGGATCCTTCTCACATCAATGTTAATTATAAATCTCTTTCTTATCCTTTTAATGATGTTGTTGATTCAAATCTGCCATGTGATTTTCAGGAAAGAGAGGTTATATTTGATGAGTATTTTGATCTTGATGGCATCAAAACTAATCCATTGCAAAGTGAATTATGTCCAAAAGCATATTTCAATCTAACACATTCTCATGCTTTGACTTTATTATCATGGCATAAACACAAATCTGTTTTTTAACATTCTGGTGAGCTTAATTTTCAAGTTTCTAATGAAACTCATTCTAATTCTCATTTAGAAACTTGTTTTGATAAAATATTGTTTGAACTTCCTTGTAGTTGTGATTCTTCTTACGCATTCATCATTGGTTTTGGAGTTGACCCACCAATTTGTCTTGTAACAATAATGTAAATGACAATATAATTTTATTTTCATTCATTTATTATGGTTTGTTTCATATTTTTATTCAACTTTTATATTTCAAATTTTTGATAGTTTATGCTGGAATTTTGAACAGTGAAACATTGAATCCTCATCTAGTTCATTTACGGAAGATCATGAAAATGAACTTCAAGGTATAAATTATGAGCATCACGAACTTAAACATTTTTCAATTGCAATTAATGCTTATAACATATGAGCTTATTTTATCTTTTGAAATTCATTTTCCACAAGAATCAGCACGTGAAGTCATAACATTACAATTTGGTCAGCTATCCAATCTATCTGAAAATCTTCTGAAAGCTTCATGAATTTTCACACTCATTTTAATGATCCATTTGAAATTTGTTTGGAAAAGTGAATTTCGCAGAAGATTGTTAATGTATTGTCTCTTGTACATACTACTAACATTTTTATACGGGCTTTAGCATTTAAAGAAACATTATTTGATTTTGTCCTGTCATTGTCTCTTTCTTTGAATCTTCTCCAATCATTAGCATATGTCCACTCTAAATTCTATGATCCAATTGGAATACAGTTGAAGAATATGTTTCAAGTGAGGATTTTTGTAAATAAAATTGTTCTTTTCCTAAGGAGTTGTCTAATGAAGCGGAGGAATTGCCCGGATGGCCAAAAGTGGTTGAAATCCGAGCAAAAAAATTTCAAAAAATCTTGTAGAGACAGTGTTTGAATCGTGTTTTTGATGGTGGAAATGGATTCAGCACCATCAAAAACGTCTAGAACACTTAAAATTTTGAAGTTTAACAACTATAACTTGGATTTACAAAAATCTTTGCCGGATTTTCTCTAAATATAACCAGAATTTCTATAACTTTCCGGGCAACTCCTCCACCTCGTTAGACTACGCGTTTTCCTAAACTTATTAGAAGTGAATGTACATAGTAGGTTAAAATTTGATTTTAATTGTTTAATAATAATTTTATTTATGCTCCCAATTATTGATATACATATGACTGCAGGAATAAAAGAATTTGACTGGCTCCACAAGAAATATATGAATTTACTTAGTCACATAATTTGCTTCTTGTAGAATTAGGAGAATGAATAGTTTAGTTTAGATTGTTTTTCTTTTCTTTTTCTTTTAAATAGTATAGGTGTGAAAGTGTGAAATAAGCAAGCGACACACCTTTATTTTCTTGCTAAAGAATAGTTTAAAGCAATGCCAATAAAATTTGCTTATGAAGCTGTTCAGTGAAATATTAATTTGCTCCTCGAATTTTGATTCTTATAAATTGTGCTTTGGCTAATATTGAATAATGAATTTGTACTTATATGCTTCTCTATATTTCTTTAGCTTTGAAAATTTGTGAGATTCCTCTCCATCAACATTGGTACTAAGGTAATTTAAATTATTGTTAATTCACACTCGTTTGGGATTCTTCCAAAATATATATATATATATATATCTCCATTCCAATGTCCGAAGAGCCCACTATGCAAAGGCTTGGGTCCTCTCCATATATATAGGTTGGGACTTCGACATTGTTTAAGTGGGATTTAAAGAAAAGTTTTGGGGCAGATATATAATCAAAAGAATTTCATCTAGTCTACATTATACAAATCAGAATTTGCAAAAAGGATATGACCAACTCTAATACAAAGCAATGCCCACTCTCGCGAATTTTCATTGTTCTCATTTTAGCATTATTATTTAAAGCATAAATATGAAAAATTTTATGATTGTTATTAAAATTCGATATCTTGAACATTAAACTATTTTTTTCCGGTATGTCCTTTTCATAGGCTTGTTTCTCGGCTGAGTTTAGGTTCAATACATCTAGGATTATGTGAACTTTGATCAAGATGCAACTTTTTCATGCTTTTAATCTTTTTTTTAGAGAAAAAACCAGCATAGACTTATATTAAGGAAATATAAAAATCCTCCATATATATAGCTGCAGATTCAGCAGATAGAGAAACCCCCTAAGATTTGAAAAAGACTCATTTACATATAGTCCGAAGACTCCATATCAGAAGCAAAAAGAGGGAGACCTATACATCACCTCAAAATGGCCCACAAGGCCTGAAATTGTCCCAAACAAGACCCAGTAACAAAAGGAGATAATCCACATATTGATTACAATACATATAACCCATAGAAAGGAGCAGACAGATCGATCGAATAGCAGAGATCCAAAAATTGAAGAGGAGATACCAGCATAATAAGAAGAAAAGGAAAAACGATGCTAAAATGATATTTCAGGCAAATAGATTTCTAATAGGATAATTTCTTTTGGATTACGAGGGAGATTAGGAGGTCCGAGAACGAAAATGAACCCTAGCTGTTCAGACGCCCCCTCCTCTCCTCTGGATGTCGTCTGGACACGGCTCGGCCCCATCGACGATGGCGTAGAATGTTTCAGGCAAAAATCGCAGATCTACGACCTCACCGCGAATCCGACTGTCTTCAAGGCTCTTTCGAAGGTTCCCCGCCCCCTGTGCCTTTCTGCTCTGGACTTTGGGGCCGCCGGCTCTCAGCCATCTGCCGCTGCATGTGGCTACAGCTACCCCCATTGGATTGCAGGCGCAGTGGTCAAGAGCGAACTTGCAGAACACGCATTCAGTTTTCTCCAAGCGGTGGCTCTTGGAAAAAATTTCTTTACCCTGGAAGGTAGCTTACTTTTATTTACTTCTTCTTTATCTCCCCTGAACTGCGTCTGGATGCTCTTTTGGGTGGATCGCAATGTCAGATTCGGCGTCCCTAGGACTCCCGCCTCCTCTCCTCTCTATCCCCTGCGGCAAACGCAGGATAAGAAGGCCCTTCAAAGCTCTAGCCGCCTGTTGTCTCAGATCTGCAGAGGCAAGCAGAACTCTGGTTTCTCTGCCTCATTTCAGATCCAGATCAAGCTTATATCTGGCAAAACCCTGCTACAATGGGTGAGAGCGTCGGATCTAGTGCAAGACCTCAAGCAGGCTCTGGAAATCAAGCTGGGGATTCCCTCTGCAGCACAGCGACTTCTCCACGAAGGTAAACAACTCGAGGATCTCTACCCCTTGTCTTTTTACAGCATTCAGAGAAATTCCTCCATTGCTCTTACCCTTCGTCTAAGAGGGAGCGCTGCAGGACAGTCATCCTCAGCTGAGGCGTTTTCTTACAAGGACGCTGTCCATGCTAAGATGCCTAAGAGAATAGCGCCACCTGCTCAAGCTCCCAAGCCTTTCTTGGTGGATAAACTGGAGGAAACCCCCTCCATAGAAATAAAGCATCCATCGCTGGATGAGCAAACCCAGCATTTTGCGGAACATGGCATTATCTGCAGGTTTAATGGGCTATGGCCACGCACAGCAGACCTCTACCAATGGATCCAATCTAACTGGACCAACAACTGCAAGGTTCTGCTATGCTCAAAGGGATTTTTCATCGTAGTGTTTGCCTTCGATGAGGACTATCAAAAAGCCTTAACTGGTGGCCCATGGTTCTGGGGTGCAGCTGGTTTATTCCTCACTCCTTGGTTCCCAGATTTCGATCCCTCTACAGCAGTTATCACCAAACTCCCCATCTGGGTCAGACTTCCAAACCTCCCAGCGAATCTATGGCACTTTGCGGTATTCCAAGGGATTGGCAACTCTCTAGGCCGCCTTTTAGACACAGACGTCTCTAGAGGGGAAAAGGGCTTATACACTTTTGCCAGGATCTGTGCAGAAATAGACATAAGCAAAGGTCTCCCGGACCAGATCAATCTCAAAATTGGAGATTTCCATTGGACTCAGACTTTGGATTACGAGAACACAGCCTTCCGCTGCCACAACTGCCATCATACAGGCCACCTTCAGAGCTCTTGTCCCACGATGCCAGCCCAAAAGAAGAAAGCCAATACTAAGCAGAAATCCAAGAACTGGAAGCCTCATGATCCTCCTCCCATGGACGATTTTGACTTCAGCTCCGATGAAGAGGAAGAGAATAAGGAAGGTGTGGCAGCAGCGTCGGAACCGGATCCGTCCTCGGTAGGTCCTGTGGTTTCGTCCGTCATATCAGCCTCTCAGAAAAGGAACCATGAATCCTCCACCTCGGACTCAGACAAGGAGACCTCTCCGTCGGCTCATCTCAGTTTGCAAATCATGCCAGCTCAGCAAAATCCTCCTGAGTGGGTCAAAGTTGGTAAAAAGAAAGGGAAAAAATGCAGAATAGTGGATTCCGCACATGTTGGGTAGAATCCTCTGTTCAGATCCTGCTCTTTTGTTCCTCTTGTTTCTTCTTGCTCAGCATTGTTCTCTATTCTCTCTCTCTTAGGAGCCGAGGTGGACAACCAATCCTTTCCGTCTGCCTATGTTCTTGCTTCTCTTGTTTGTAATCTCGCATTGTACCATACGTTTTCTTAATAGAATTAGTTTTTACTGAGAAAAAAAAAAGATATTTCAGGCAAATAGCTGCGCATTGCAGAGGAATTGGTGATCAGACATCTTGACAAAAAAAATCATGACAAGACTGAATTCGCTGAATAATGGCCTGAAGAGGGATCCCCGAACCATTGAAGATGTGATCATTCTGCCAAGTCCACAAAAACATGGAATTGAGAGAAAATTGAGATCTTTAAGGTAAACCATAATGAAATTCTTCAATGTAAAATTCTTGAGTTTATTTTCATCTTCTAGTAATTTTGATTCTAATTTCCTTCTCAGTTTTATTTTAGTATTTTCTAATCTAAGATTTTTTTTGCAAGCCTTCACTGGTTTCACTGATGGTTTGATTTGGTTGACATAATAGATTAAAAATCCTTCAACTTATTTTGCATACTTTCTAGTTAAGCATAGCAGTTATGATGATGCTCATGTTGCAAACAAGTTGCATCAGGGAGTTGTCATACCATTTATCATATTTTCATTTAGCATCTTGTGTATTTTGTTTTCAAAACTTATTATAAGCCTCATCTTTGATAGATAATCATTAAGGATTTTCAAATAAAATTTAACTTTGAAGCAAGATATTTGCAAGAAAAGGGACATCTTGATATAACTTCATATTTTACCCATAATTTCTCCCAATATTTAGGATTTTTGTTTGAATAAAAATCTAGATCCATTCCATACCTTGCAAGACTTAACTTATTACAATCTCAACTTTAATAAAAACACACATATTTACTTTATCCTCCTTTTTATGTTGAGATATATTTTCATATTATGTCTGGTTTGGGTTTCTATATTCATGGATTACCTTTTAATTTTCATTAGTGGCTTGATTCTACTTTTTCCTTACTTTAGTTTCGATTTTTACAAGATTTATTGTCTTTCACCTTCTTTCTTTATAGATACTTTGATTTCATTTTTTTATTTGGATCGATTTTTTTGATATTTCAAAATCTATATGTGGGGATCTTTCTTACGCAACACCAGTTGATTTACATGGGTAATCCTTCCTCTATCTTTTCAATAGGATTCATTTATCTAAAGGCCATCCTTATCAATTTTTCACTTTTCTCTCACATCAACCAATATCTATGGGGAACATTAAGATGTGGATCGAGTACTATAGTTCATCCATGTAAAGGCACAAATTTGCTCCAATATTTGCTTTGAATCCCTCCCATACCCCTCCACAACTAAATCCTTTACTTCGGTAGATGAAGAGAAGAATAGTACGATCAAACTTAACTAATATTGCATCTATTTCCTTAAATATAACTCCTTTTGAACTACCCTTCTCTCTTCACCCAATTGTTAAAATTAATTCTCCAAATATGTTAAATAAAATGGCGGTGCACAAGAGAGTTGAAAGCACTAAAAGGTGTGGGAAGTACAAGTAAATCTATAGGGGCTATGGACACTCATTGGTAACAGGGTCATGCTTATATGGTACTGAGACATCTTTGTGGACGTCATGGAAGCTTGCAAGCAGTGAAGCAATGTCGGGAAAAAAAAGGTAATATTATATTCAATAGATGCATGCTAATCTTAAAAACCTCATGGAAATCTTTGTTATCAAATAGTAGAGAAAGATAAAAAAAATAGTTGTTCCCTATATTTAGATTTATTGTTTTTAGAATTTCAAGTACTTTCATTTCTTAATAGCATATCTTACTTTAATTCATCTTATGTGGGACCATTAGAAATAGTGTAATGAGCGAAAATCTTTTGAAAAAAAATATTTTGATCTTTTATAAATTTATCCCTATTATCCAAATAAGAGATGATTATTTCGTCTTGATGTGCTGTCAATTGTTGAGGCCTCAACCACCCCCTTAATTTCTTTGCAATTATGGGTCCCTCCATCTAAATTTCACTAATATTGCTTCTATAATGCTTTAATTTGCTTTATTTTGAGCAATTTTCACTTTTCTTAGGTTTCATTTTTTATTGCTTCAAATTTTACTTGATTCTGACTCACAGTTTAAAATCTATACTTGGTCAAAGTTTAAACATGTAAATATGTGTTTTGAGTTTTGTTCTATAAATTTGTATAAATTAAACTAACTTAAATATGTAAATAAAAATTGCTCAATTTTTTAATTTAATTTTAGTTAATTAAGTTAATTTAAATTAATTTAGCTATTTAATTTAGTTAATTAGGTTAATTTTTAATTTAATTAATTTGTAAATATAATTTTTAATTATTTAATTAATTTTGGTAATTTAATTTATCAATAATTTAGTTCTCTTGAGGTAGCTTAATTAGTAATGGCTATGGAAATTTAGTCTCACCAAACTAGAGGTCTTGGGTTCAAATCTTGTGCTATCCCCATGATGAGAAGTTGGACAAGACAAAAATGTAATCCTACCAAAGTTACAAAAAAATATGATTAATTTAATTTCTATATAAATATAATCTATGAAATCATTTATTGTTTAATTTTATTATTTAAAAATATAAATTGTAATTATAAATAAAATATTTTTTATTATTATAATGTTAATAATTTTGAAAATATTAAAACTTAAAGAATAAATATATTAAAAAACCATCGGATGCAAGAACGATGACATCACCCTCGGGATTTCATTTGGAGCACCATCTCGTCGAGGTATTTGCTCTCGGGTGAGGTGGGCGCGCTCACCTAAATCACATTAAGCGTGGCATTAAAGGGAGCTCGAATCATATGATAAAAGGAAGGCATACATTGTTATTTCAAAGTTTATTTCTTAGTGGAGAGAGGGTCCCACTCTTCACCAATGTGGGCCCCCTCCTCACCCTTCATTCAATACAATGTGCCCTTCCTTCATTTCAAAACATGAGCACAAAAAGCATTGAACCAACATGACTCCTCCTCCCCTTTTCATTTTGTTTATTATTATTTTTTCTTTTATTTAGTTTATATTAAAAAAAAAATTGTTTTAATGTTTTAATTTATTAAAGGCAAAAAAATCAAAAACTGAAAACCAAACATACCCAAGCCTAAGTTTATGACAATAGTTATTTGACTAAATATTGTCATTTAATACCCCAAAAAATTAGCAGAAATCAAGGCTTTGAATTTGCAACCAAAATTGATTTCTTGAGTTTGTCCTAGGGCAATCTCATTTTCCAACAAGATTTGTTGTCACTAATAATTCCCATATCACTCGGTTGCCAATCAAATCTCCATAGGAAGCAAGAGAAAGCATGGATTTTTCTTTTATTAATTTATTAAATGAGATTTTAATTAGTTTGTTTATTCTCAACAATTTTGACTTTTGAGTTTTATTTGTAATTTTGACAAGATTTTAATTATATTTTCATGATTATTTTTATAGAATTGGTTGAAGGAGACCTAACCCAAGATTCTTTGAGGAATGGGATTAAAGCAATAAAAAAAATGAAGGAATTTTCTAGCTAAAGAAATATGATCTCAAATCTTCATTTAACCATCTTTCAATAGCTCTCTTTTCGGGGATTTGATATGTAAAATTATAAATAAAGACTATGAAGAAGAGCATAGGGTTCCAATTTCTGAAAAGAGGAAGGTATTTACACTATTCCAGATTTAAGAGATTTATTACAGCTTCAAGAATTTCATGCTATCATGAAATTTCTTGAAAATTTATGTACTATAAATGCTTCATATCATATCTGCAACTCTTGCAAACTATTGTTAGAGTTGATGACTGACTGATAGCCTTCATTTTAATTCAATTTTGATTTAATTCTTGATCCAGATAAGTATTTGATATTTGGTTTTGCACTATTGTAAATTTCATTTAATTATATGCTTATTTAAATCATTGGAAAGTTATCTTTTCATGATGGATTTTATTAATAACAAGTTGAGCAATGAATTCAAATAGAAATGCATGTCATCATTGGTAACTATTTAACTATTTGATAACATGTTTATATTTGCTTTAATCATGATTGTAATATGTGAACTATTTCCTTAATGCAATCATACTATTAATTTTGAATTCATTTTAATTGAATTTAGATATATGTATAACAGAGATTTGCAAACTATTTATCAGATAGTTGTATGTGTATATTTGTTTAAATAAGTTGCAGATCTTAGAGCTATTTCTCTAAACTGTTAACTCTATTTTATTCTAAGCTCAGGTTGGTCCATATTTCAATATCTTGCTCTTGATTGCGAAGAGATATATATGTTTTCCTAATCGAGATAGATTAGGATTTAGTTTTGTTGTCTTCATCTTAGATTAATTTAAATTTGCATTTAGATTAATTTGTTGTATTTTTAGAAGTCTCTTTTCATAGGAACAACCCTATTGGTGGCTTAGCTGTGTTGAAAATGCGGCAAGAAAATCCTAATTTAATTTTGTCCTGGAATTAAATTAGGAATAAAATTGTAATTCAACATCATATGACAACTTGTATTAGTTAACTAAGTTAATTTGACTTAGTTGGCTCAGTTAATTCGATTTGAGGGTATAACTTGAGTCATGTAGAGTGTATCCTACATTATAAGATCCCTCGTTGAGTTTATTTTGAGTTGTAATTAATTAATTCAATTTAACTGAGCTAAAGTCACCTAAACTAGTTCCAATTGTTGGAGGAACTAGTGGGGGGTCTACTAGTGTGGTGTTGCATGAAGTGATCAACCAGTTAACTGATGATTCACTCATAAATAACTCATGCATGTCAGATCTAAGAGTTACCCAGTTGAGATTGGAGTTCAGGGACAATGTACTATCAGTTTTATAATCATCTGAATTGTACAGGTGGTGCATGCAGTCAGAGGAAGGCCTATGATGATTGTGCAATTCCAATTGAGGAATTTCCCTAATTAATAGGGGGCTAATTCCAAAGGAAAAAACGCAAGGAAATAGGGACTTGGGCAAGTGAGAAATTGGTTAAGTATTGGCCTAGGCTTGTCTAGGAAGTTGTGAGATAGATAGAGATAGTGCAGAGGTTGCTCGGGCTTGAGCAAAGCATTGTAATCTTCTCATATTTTCTTACTAATGCAATATAAAAATAGCATGGCTTTTTAGCTGTGGTTTTCCCCAGGAAATCATTGTGTAATGTTTTGATTGAATTATTTCTCTTATATGCTTCATGATTTTGTGATAGTTTAATTGTTTTCGCTGATGAGTAGAGTAGATTCAAGTCTATTGTTTTAGAAAATTACATTTACCAATTTGAATCTACAAGGAATTTCTACATGATATCAAAGCATAAATCACTCTAGAAGAGGATAATACGAGTTTTTCTTTTGCAGGTGAAATCAAATTTGCAGTATCATACTTCAGAGCCAGCAAGATGTCGTTCTACGGATTGAGACTCGAATATGCCCTTGAGGGTATCTCAAACTATATTTCTTGGAAGGACAGGATGGAGGCAATGTTAGAAGACAACGGGCTTAAGGAATTCATACACAAAGATATTTATAAGCCTCCAACAACTAATGCCCAAGATCTGGCAGAGTGGAGAAAATGTGTTGCAAAGTCGAGAAGGATTATCCTAGAAGTAGTTTGAGATCAAATTGTCTTGAACCTCCACAGTAAGCAGACTCCATATGAAATGCGGAAGGCCTTGACAGACTTGTTTCAAAATAGCAGTGACCACAGGAAGTTGGCACTGAAGGACAAGCTTAGAAAAAGCAATATGGAGAAGGGCAACACAATACCAAAGTACTTGACCAAGTTCACCCAACGTCGAGATGAGCTTGGAAGAGTTGGTGTTACAGTTGTTGAAGATGATATGTTCAACCTAGCACTTTTATGCCTTCCCAAGAGTTGGCGCAGCTATTAGGATTCAGTAAATGGGAGGGCGAAGCTACCAGAGTGGGAGCGTTTATGGTTTGACTTGGTGTAAGAAGAGATTTGGCAGAACACCAGATATGGATCCTCATCCAAGCATGATGATGAGGAGAATTGTGCCTTAGCTGGAAAGGCAAAGAAAAGGAAATATAAGTCATCCCATTCCAAATAATATTCTAGTCAGTGTGTCAAGAAGAAGGACTTGTCGAAGATTAAATGTTTTCACTGTCATGAGTTGGGACACTATGCCACAAAGTGTCCGCGCAAGAATTTTGGCAAGAAGAACTCAAGAGGAGCGGCAGGTGAATCTCTTACTTCACAATTCAAGTTGGATTTCACCCTCATTGTTTTCATGGTGACCTCGGTGATGCGTAGTGTGTGGTATTTGGATAGTAAAGCCTCATTCCATATGACTGGCAATAAAGAGTTCCTCAGTGACTTGGAGGATAAGGACCTCCAGATGCACATCGAAATGGGAGATGATGGAAGGTATAGCACGATCAACATCAATACTATTACTTTTCAAAGGGAGCTTGGGTCTCCTCTCACATTAAATGATGGCATGTACATTATGGGTATAAAGTAGAATTTGGTTTCAATTGCTATGTTGGGACTGTGGCTATGACGTAATAATTAGCAAAGGAAAGGCTTTCCTTCGTCACGTAGCCTAAGGACAAGTGAAGCAGATCGGGGTTTGAGTGAAGAACCCATACAAATTGGATGTAGAAGATCGTGTTTCCTTGAGCACAACGGCAGATAAGGTGTAGAGCTGAGACATCGGTGAGTTGTGGCATAAAAGATCGGGTCACTTGCACCATAGAAATTTGAAGATCATGGAACATATTTCTATAGGACTTCCCAAGGGTGCACTAGAGTAGAGAGATACATGCAAAGGGTGTACATTGGGGAAGTACACCAAAGCACAAGCGATCCATGGAAGAGTTCACTCAGATGTGTGTGTACTGTTCTCGACACCCTCCATGGCCAAGCATAGGTATTATGTAATATTTGTAGATGATTTCTCACGTAAGTGCTGGATTTTCTTCATGCAGAAGAAAGATCAGACATCTCTAAATTTTTTGAATTTAAAGCACTTATTGAGAAAGAAACTGACAGGAAAGTGAAGGCTCTTGGGAGCGATAATGGTGGATAATATGTGTCGAATGAATTCAAGAACTTATGTGCATCAAAAGGCATTTGACGGGAGTTAATATCACCCCATAACCCACAGCATAATGGGATCATTGTGTTGTCACCTACTACAAAATGTGTTTTCAATTGTCAAAAGAGTGCAAAAGAGAAAAGATGTTTGCAGTCATCTTCCAAGCCTCAAAAGGACTCAAGGTATGAATCAGACCCTCTCCATTGGAAAATTATCATAATAAGATTTCCAATTATATGTAGAAGTCCGAAAATGGACTCCTTGATCAAAAGATATGGTCTTCTGAGGTTTCAAGATTTCAAGCCTTAAGAAAGAGGGAATATCAGAGATCTGATATCGGAGATCACATATCGGAGGTCTTGTGACATGGGAGATCCGCAATCACACATCAAAGTTGCATCGCATATCGGTGATCGCAGTTTAGAACATCATGGCATATCTATGCATTACATATCAGAGGGCTTATATAATCAAAGCATCGACACATGAGTGGTCGGCAATCAGAACTTCAAGCAAATCGTAACATCGGTAGTCGGCAATTGGAACTTCTAAATGTGACAACCTTTAAAAGGTTGTGATATGCATAAAGTTTCGATATAGTGTAAAATTGTTGGGGGACTCAAAAATAAGTTTACAAAGGATTTCATCGCAAAACCAAGGGCAGACAGGCCCTTTTCTCTCTCCTCCAACAGGACGCATGGTGGCACAGGATTGGCTCCAATAATGATGCATGGTGGCATAGGGCTAGCTCTGATAATGACGCGTGGCAGCATAGGATTGGCTCCGATAAGGACATGTGGCATCTAACATCAGCATGACGTGGTGGTACAAAAGGACACGTGGCAGTCAGTTATGGCATTTTGAGGGGGCCTAAGGGGGAAAATTAGGGTGACATGTGTCACCACTCATGAAGTGCCACGTGGAAATGATGACATCATAATCAAAGATCGTCATATTGGGAGTGTGGAATATCGCAACTAAAATGTTAATCCTTTGATTGAAAAGTTCTAATAAAGAGGTGCTCTGATATTCGGCTAGTGCATGGTCTAGAAGAGTTAAATAACCAAGGGTCACAAAGCACTTTACAAAGGAAAATAGCCCCAATGCAAGAACAAAAGCGCTCTAGCACCTTAAGGCTAAGTGACAAGTCACGATGCCCAGTCTTATGGGATACACTTTTCAAGGGGCTAAACAAAAGGGGCCAAGGAACATCGGAATTCTATTTTTGTAACGTTTTTAAGAGTAAAAGTTCTAATTAGTAAAAGCTCAGATAGTGTGGCACAGATCTTTAAAGGCTTAATGGGTCAGTAGCTGAGGTATTGAATGAAGGCACAGAGCAGTTGGAAATTGAAAAGGGCTCATCCTATGGAAGATTATGTAACAAGAAACCAAGGACTTCATGGGCAACAAAAATGAATTTGACTACTTTGCATGCATGTCTTCAGTGAGGTAAATAGAGGTATGGGACTCAGAAAGACTTAATGGATCATCATGGAACTCCACGTAGTCAGGCAGTTAAGGTGGAAGAGACAGGTGAACCGGCCGAGCAGCAAGAGAGGCACATCATGATAAAGATGTGGCCTAATCAGAGGCAATCTCAGGAATGGCATGGAGATGTTTTCTTCGTCCATTATCCAATTTTCCTTTAGGGTTTTATTATGTAATTTCTTTCATTTTAAAGAAGGAATCAAATCCTTTGTAATGATTTTGGGCAATAGACCTTCGCAAGCCGATACATCTAGTCAACCAGAAAGCTGGAGCTCGGCTAAGATATTTTTTTATCCTTTTTTCAAGATATCACTCTTATTATAAATAGACAGAAGAAACACTTAACACGGGTTCCCGAATTTTGCACCCAAGAGGCCAAAATTCCGTGGTTCCACATTGGTTCTATTTTCCTGTTCATGAGGGGCTTGAGCTATAGATTGTTGAATGTAAATGGATTGGTGATTTGGACTGCATCTTGAAGGTTAATGAAACTATTTTTTTGATTCCTATCAGAGAAATGTGCAGTATGTTTTCCCCCTTTGTTTATCACTTCATGTATGTCTTTCCTCCTCTAAAATAGTGTAATGAAGCTGCTGGTATCACTCTCATTCATGGTTGTATATTTGTTGCTAAGTAGTAATGGTACCTGTGTTAACTACAAATTTACTTATGTACCTGTAATGTGCACAGATTTACTTAATGTTATTTGGTGACAAATGTATTCATGATGCATAGAGCTTGGGACCTTAATTAGCGCTCCACTCTTTCTGCATTTTCATCTCCTCACCCTTCCATATCTCTGTTGGATATTGTTGCTAGGATTTGTGCTATGCCCATCCCTCTGCATGGATTTCCCTCCTTTCCTTCCTCTTATTCACCTATAATGTAACAACAATGTTAAGATTCGTATTGTTGTGTGTCGGCCACTAGAACTAGACATTTCTCTTTGAGATTAAACATATTTACCCCCTGAGTATTTAGATCTATGTATTTGCTTGATTTTACCTTGATGAAGGACTATTGCCATGAATTATCTTTTCCAATCACGTGACATATGGAGTGCAGCAGAAAGCCCTTAAACAATCTTCAAAAGCACTCCTCTTTTTAACATTCCCTAGGCATTGGTCTCCAATCAACCCAGAGGTTGTCTCTAGGAGGCTTCTATATCTCCTGAAGAACTTGTGCAACAAGTGATAGAAAAAGCTACAACAGGTTGAAAGGAAGAACATAAGTATTGTGGGAGCTACACGGGCGATGTTACATGACCAGGTCCTACTATTGCACTTGTGGGTTGAAGCATGCAACACAACTGTATATGTGCAAAATAGGAGTCCTTGTTGTATTATCAGGATGAGTACACCAGAAGAAGACTTTTCAGGTAAGAAAACAGATGTGGCACACTTCGGGATCATTGGTTCATCAGCTTACTGTCATGTTACCAAGGATGCAAGGAAAAATATAGAGCCAATAACTAAGTTGGGAATATTTGTGGGGTACACTGATACACCTCACAACTATCGGATGTACCTGCCATCTCACAGGATGACAATGCTTCATAGAGATGTGAAATTCGATGAAGAGAAGGCCATGAGATGTTCCCTTGAGAGGGAGCTTCAGTTGCATGTAGATGAGTAGATTTTAGCTCCAAAGGAAGAACCTTAGGATGATGTGGAGCAACCACATGCAGAGGAGCAGAAAGTGGAAGAAACCACTCATGCAGAGACTCCAAGAGATAGAAGGAAGTGCACTAGATAGGTTTACATATTGATGTATGATGCTAGAGAGAATGTGGGAGCACCCAAATCACAGTGCATGCAGAGGAGGTCACAAGATTGCTACACAAGCTACATGGATATTATGAGTGAGAGTGTATAGATTGAGCCATCCTCATTTGAGGAAGCAGTGTAGCAACCAATATGGGTTGATGCCATGGTTGAGGAGTATGAATCCATTATCAAAAACAATGTTTGGGAAGTGGTCCCAAGACCAACAGACAAGTCAGTGGTGAGTTCCAGATGACTTTACAAGGTAAAACAAGCAACAAATGGGAGTGTGGAGAAACAAAAGGCCACATTTGTGGCCAGAGTGTTCTCTTAAGTGGAGGGAATTGATTACGAGGAGACACTTGCTCCAGTAGCAAGGTACTCTTCAATCAGATCTATTTTATCACTTTCATCACATATGGGATGGAAGATACATTAGATTGATGTGAAGACAGCATTCCTCAACGGAGTGATTGAGGAAGAGGTGTACATTCAGTAGCCGGAAGGATTTGAGACCTTCAATAGAGAGTTGCATGTATGCAGACTCAAGAGAGTGTTGTATGGATTGAAACAATCACACTATGCTTAGTACACCAGGATTAACAACTATTTCACCAAGTTGGGCTTCACCAAAACATAAGCAGATGTGAACCTTTACCATATTATGGTTGAAGGTAAATTGTTGATTATAGTACTATATGTCGGTGATTTAATTCTAATAAGTGATGAGAAGCTGGTAAAATCTTGCAAAGATGATCTTGCAAGAGAATTCTAGATGCAGGACCTGGGGCTCATGCGTTATTTCCTTGGTATGGAAATATGGCAAGGAGATGAGGAATTGTTTGTCTCTCAGGGAAAGTATGCCAACGAGATATTGAAGAAGTTCCACATGGAGAGAAAAAACCCATGGAGGCTCCTCTAGCGGGGAATTGGAGGAAGGAAGATGCTACTTCAAGTGAAGTAGTGGAGGATACTATTTACAAGAAGCTTGTGGGTTCACTTACGTATTTGGTGAACACACTACCGAACATATGTTTTGTAGTCAACCAACTTAGTCAAGCAATGGTTAATCCAACCAAAATCTATTCGAAGGCAGCTAAACATGTGTTGATATACTTCAGAGGCACCACTTAGTTTGGTCTTTGGTACAGAAAAATAAAGGGAGTGAAGTTGCAAGTCTTCACAGATGCAGATTGGGCAAGGAGTCTATCCGACAAGGAGAGCACATCAGGGGGAATCTTCAGTATTGGGTCAGCGACAATTTCTTGGTATAGTAGGAGGCAAAGATAAGTTGCACTCAATTCGGTAGAAGCATAGTACATGGTTTCTAATCAAGCAGCTTGTGAGGCTATTTGGATGAGGAAGATCCTTGCTAGGTTATTTGGTCAACAAATGGATCCTATAGTGATTTACTGTGACAATCAGAGTTGTATCAAACTCTTTGAGAATCTAGTTTTTCATGATTGGTCTAAGCATATCGACATCTGGTATCACCCATGGAAAATTTTAGGGGCTAATGTTTGCCAAGTGGGCTAATTTTCCATGATTTTTCCACAAAAAATATTCGCCAAATTCCAATTTTTATAAAAGAGAATTTGCCCAAATTTTAGAATATAACATTATTTTACCTTAAAAATCGCTAACATTATATAGAGACTATATATAAAATCATTATAAATTTGAATAATTTTACAAATATATCAATAAACAGTTTATATTTTTCATATTAGGAATTAGTGAGATTCACCAATGTTTTTAAACTTCAAGAAAATTTTCCATCCTCAAAATTTTCCTTGGTATCACCATCTACGAGATTGTGTGCATAGGAGAATCATGTTGTTGGAGTACATTCCTACAGAGGAATAGGATGCAGACATCTTGACTAAGGAATTCTCAAGGGGCAAATTCAAGTTTCATAGAGGCATGATCGGGGTAGCAGATAATCCCTTTCTCGTTGAGAGCGAGTGTTGAAAATGCAACAAGAAAATTTAATTTTGTCCTTGAATTATATTAGGAATAAAATTGTAATTCCATATCACATGATAACTTGTATTAGTTAACTAAGTTAATTTTACTTAGTTGGCTTAGTTAATTCGAGTTGAGGGTCTAACTTGAGTCATGTAGAGTGTCTCCTACATTATAGGAGCCCTGGTTGAGTTTATTTTGAGTTGTAATTAATTAATTCAATTTAATTGAGTTAAAGTCAATTAAACTAGTTCCAACTATTGGAGGAACTAGTGGGAGGTCTAGTAGTGTGGTGTTGTATGCAGTGATCAACTAGTTAACTGATAATTCACTCATAAATAACTCATGCATGTCATATCTGAGAGTTACCCAGTTGAGATTGGAGTTCAGGGATAGTGTACTATCAGTTGTATAATCATCTGAATTGTACAAGTGGTGCATGTAGTTAGAGGAAGGCCTATGAGGATTACGTAATTCCAATTGAGGAATTTCCCTAATTAATAGGGGGTTAATTCCCAAGGATATAGGGAAAGGAAATAGGGACTTGGGAAAGTGATAAATTGGTTAAGTATTGGCCTAGGATTGTCTAGGAAGTTGTGATACAGATAGAGATAGTGCAAAGGTTGCTCGGGATTGAGAAAAGCACTGTAATCTTCTCATATTTTCTTACTAATGCAATATACAGATAGCAGGGGTTTTTAATTGTGGCTTTCCCTATGAAATCATTGTGTACTGTGTTGATTGAAATATTTCTCTTGTATGCTTCGTGATTTCATGATTGTTTAATTGTTTCCGCTGATGAGTAGAGTAGATTCAAGTCTATTATTTTAGCAAATTACAATTAGCAGTTTGAATCTACAAGGAATTTCTACATATTGAACCCTTATGTCAACTTAAGGACTTCTTTCTTGCAAGCATGGTGTAGAAGGGTAAGTCCAATGCCTCTTCATGTTGATAATAATTAGAAATATCATAAATCATTAAGGAGAGTGAGGGGTAATTGAACCCATTTTAACTAGTTAGAATCACCATCCCGAACGGATAAGTGAATAATTGGTGCCCTGACCAAGTGATCTTCCCATTGTTAATTATGGTTAATTTTTGCCATCAACAGTTTCATTACATCTTCATGCTCAAACAATTTTCATCCGATGGCTAAGGACTGATATCATCCCATTGACATTGAGCCCTCCCTGAGTTAGCTCTTGTGACTCTCCCTGAGGTCTGCAGCCCAATGGCTAGGATCCATAACCAAGGTCCCACCTTGATCCCACTCTCCTCCTTTTCATGCACATTTGTTATGTTTCATCCTGGCCTCGACCAAAACATTTGGTAACGCAAACCCCACTAATGGTGTGTTTGAATTTGTGGAGGGGGGGCCCCACAACTGATCTCAACCATCTACTGGAGATGGTCAGTTTGACGTTAATTCCAACCATACCTCCCCCTACTCATTAAACATCGACTATGAGAGGTATGACCTAAATCGATCTCGATTGTCAATCATAGCTAGGAAAATATTTCACCCAATTAACTTGCACGGGGTTTAACACTCACTCCACAAGTGAAAAGGTGATACTAGTCTCCATGTTTATGGGCCAATAAAAGTGATTTTTCCCCTATTAAAAAGGGTTCTAACATGCCTTAAGTGTGGGGAAAAACCACCAAAATTTGTTGGAGAGTAAGGTCCACCTCAAATCAACTCACCTCGACCACGTCACCTCATGCCACGACACCCTTATATTATCATATTTCATTTATGTGTGACTTGATTTGGCCCCCGTGGCACTGCCCACATGTATTCTGCAGTGATATTAGTGTATCCATCACTAAACAAATATGGTCCTACACAATTGTTCAACCTCTTAACACCCATGGATTCTTATACCTATGAATATCTTAGTGAAGGGTTTTCTTGGGCATGTTTCCCTAGCAGGCTATTATTTCAATGCATAAAACCATATCTACCTTACTCTATATCTCAGCTATAGAAATGTGTGTGCCTTTTGACAACCCTAGATCTCTTAATTCAAAGCTAGTATAACATACATGTGAGGACCTTGATATTAATTATGCATTGTTCACCCCACACAAAGCGTTAAAATGGAGTTATCTGAACCTATAAGCATCCAAACTCCCAAGAGGTGAACAAACTTTGTCACCCACAAATATTTTGACACCCGGATCCAATGTGAAATCAAGTTAATACCAAGGCACAACCTTTACCAAACCCTCGAACTTCTAGATTTCTGAATACTCATGCAACCAAACGAAAAATATATCCATTAAGAAATTTGGGTTATTCCTAAGGAAACTACACCTACCAGCCCCAAATTTCCAAATTTCTAGATTCAACCGACACTCTAAGGAAAAGGGGAAATATAGAAATTTCCTAAGACAAGGAGCATTAACCCAAAAGCCAAAATTTATAATATACAACATAAGTTCTCTATACGATTGGACTATTACATTTCTCATCCATAGTAATCAAGTGAATGAGCATAAATACACCGTCTATCATATTAATCATGAAAAATTTATCAGATAGCACAATCCAAACATTCATTAAATCCATGACATACAAGATAACGTGCCAATCATGAGCATAGCAGTGATCTTCACCATTTGGACATTCACATTTGAGAGTAAATGAGAGCTTATTTAGATATATAAAATTCATGGAATATCACAATTCATAACTCAATATATCAATGCATTTGAATTATCTGAGTGTGTAAAGAGAGTTGGCAACTAAAGGAGGGACTTCAACTCTACAACCAACCATAGGTTAGTTGCACTACAAATTTCTTACAATTGACCACCCCCGAGCGAAAACCAAAGTCTAAGGGAATTCTTACTCATGGAAAATCCACACCAAGCTTGGTAGACACTCAAAAATATGGATTCCATTATTTAGGTAGCTTCTCAACCGCCCTTTGGTAGTAAGCACCATAATAACTCACTTACTTCTATACGTCCAATTATCAAGCTTCACCCAAGGTCTATATGGATCATTGCTCAATCCACGAGGTTGATACATTGTCTAGATGATCTCTTAGTTTTATTTTCATAGAAAGAACCACAAGGTTCTATAGTCCATTGTCCATGTGGTTAAAAATTCTCTCTAGCAAGCACCACAGGGACTCAAATTACCCTATCTAGGTGCTTAACATCTATACAACTAGCACCACAGTGATTCATTCATCCACTAAGCACCCCATCGACCAATTAGGATTAGACACACATGGTCCAATGGCCTTAAGACATCAATATAGGGGATAACACTTGAATTTCAGAGCATAGGGCTCAGCCACAACTCCAAAAATTTTCCATGCTTAGCATCCAAGGAAAATCTTTCTCCATTTGCATCCCCTTTCACTAGGGTTTTTCTTTCATTGTTTCCCTCTGTGTTCTTTGTCTATTATTTTCTCTACCTTGTGACTCTTCTTTTGCATGTGAGGATGCAGAGCTTCTCTCTCTTTTTCATTTCTTTGGTGAACAAGAAGACTATTGGCATCCCCCTCCCTCCCCCCATCCAATCACATCTCTTCCCATTTGTTGGGAAGTGGATTAGTCAGTTATGTCACCTCCTCCATCTTCAAGGGTGAGGGTTATGTCCTCCACATATCCATTGTATCACTTCTCCATTCTCCCTTAGACTTGGATCCATGGGTCCCTCCCTCTAGGCCAACATTCCATGTTTTTATAACTTTCAAGAAAATAATTTAATACTTAAATTATTTATCAGATTTGCCACATCCAACTATGGCTTTCACATTGGATTTCATGGTTATGATCACATATAACAAAATAGGGGTAAAAAGGTTGGTCCTTTACAAATCCCAACGTCCTTAGTGTTATGTAACTAGAAAGAAAAAGAACAAAACTAAGATTTATAATCACAACTCTTACATCCACTTATACATTAAAAAAAAATGTGTATAGTACCCTCATTTGTTCAACATGTTCCCGGGTTGCTTCATCTAGTCCAAAGTGCTTCCATTGCACCTTGTTCTTCTCTATCACCTGATTCGAAAGCGTGATTTGTCTCCAATCTAGGATGCATAGTGGTTCTAACTGGAATTCTACCTCAGATTCCACCTATATCATAGACCAATCAATTACATGATCAATTCCATGTACATACTTTTTAATTAAAGAAATGTGAAATACTTTGTGTGATTTTACTATGGGTGGTAAGGCAAATTTGTAAGCTACCAGTTCCACTCTTTCCAGGATCTTAAATGGTCGACAAAATCTGGGTGTTAATTTGCACAAGACCCCAATTTTAGTGAGATTTTCCTTGGTCTAATGTGGAGATATGCATGCTCTCCCACTTGGAATTATTTGTGCATTCTCTGCTACTATGCATATCTCTTCTTATCCTAGGTTTCTTTCAATTTTTGCATGATTTTGATTATTTCCTTCTCCATTTCCTTTAGCATGTTTGTTTATTGGGTCATCCCAACTAATAGGAGTGTTACATTTTTAGAAATACAATGCCTCAAAGTGACTCATCTTCAGTGACTCTTTGTACCCCTTATTGTATGCAAATTACACTAATGGTAGGAATTATTCCCACCCCTTTGGCTAATGCATTACATACACCATCAGTGTTTCCTCTAAATTTTGATTTACCTTTTTTGTATGACTAACTATATGAGGATGATATGATATATTAAAAGATACTTGGATTCCAAAAGAAACAAACAATTCCTTCCAAATATTGGAAGTGAACTTGGCATCCTAATGTGATATGATGTTCTTAGCTATGCCATGAAATTTCTATTTCCTTCATGAAAATATGAGAAATATCGATGACCTTGTGTGTGAACTTAACAATTATAAAATGAGCTACCTTACTCAATTTGTCCACTATCACTATGATGTCATTATGTTGTTTGGTTTTATTTGGTAATATCATAATGAAGTCCACACTTATGATCTCCCATTTCCACTAAGGAATTGGGATTGGTTGTAGCATTCCTATTGGGTGTCTACATTCTGCTTTGACTTGTTAGCATTCTAGGCCCCTAGCAATGTACTCAGAAACGTCCCTCTCCATCCCTAGCCAATAGAATTATTTATTTATGGGTTTTTATCATTTTTTATATCTAGTATGACCTAAGTACAGTCTTTTATGAAACTCAACCATCACGAGCTTCTTCAAGTCATTCACACTAGGCACATTTTGAATGGAACATATCATCATATGTGAGCTTGTAGCTCTTTCTCATTGATCCCTCTGGTTCTTGTTGTAAGAATTTCTTCACATGATGGAAATGTTCATCATATGTTAATGCCTCTTTGATCCTTTCCTTGGTGTCAAAGTCACGAGTGCTTACAGCTGCCAAATGTGCTACTTGTAGAATTATACTAAGTGCATTTGGTACCTAGTTTTCCTTTCCCTTAATATGTTTTATTTCAAAATAAAATTCACGAGTTAAAGCACCATCTAGATTGTCTATTCAAATTGGGTTGATCAACCAAATATCTCAACCTTGTATGATCTGACATCAATATATCTTCCTCCAAGCAAGTAGTGTCTCCACATATTCAGGGAATGAACAATTGTTGCCAACTCTAGGTCATGAGTGACATAGTTCTTCTCATTCTCATTTAATTTCCTTAACTCATAATAGATCACATGCCCCTCTTACGTATTTCCTTGAATCCACCTAGTCCTTACTTATAGGAATATCTGCAGACTAGGACTTGTCCTTTTCTAGATATGTTATCCTCATAATAGGTGCACATGTGAGAAATTTTTTTGAGTTGTTCAAAATTTGTCATGCATTCTGATGTCCATTGAAATTTGACTCATTTCCTCTGTAGGGTTGTGATTATATGCCCAATATTGGAAAAATATTGAATGAACCAACAACAATATATGGCCAATCCCATAAAGGATCTAACCTCCATGGAATTTCGGGGAGTGGACCACTCCATTATGGCCTTAATATTTTCAGGATCCACACCCACTCCTCTTGAAATGACATGTCCCAAATATTGGACTTGTGATTGGAAGAAGTCACATTTTTTGAGTTTGGCATATAGCTTATGTTCCCTTAACATCTACAACATTGCCTTCAAATATTTTTCATGTTCTTCTCTAGGTTTTTAGTAAACCATGATGTCATCCACAAAAACCAATACAAGCCTATCCAAATATAGGTTGAGGATGTTTTTCAAACACATAGTTGTGGCTATTGCATTTGTGAACACAAATGGCACCACCACAAACTCATTGTGTCCATATATCGTCTTAAATGTTTTTTTTGGATGTCTTCATCTTTAATTCAGACCTAATGATAACCAAATCTCAAATCTATTTTAGAGAAAATTATATCCCCTCTCAGTTGATCGAATAGATCATCAATTTTGGGCAATGGATACTCATATTCAGATACTAATATTTAATGCATGGTCACAATGTGCCATCCTTCTTCTTTACAAACAGTGCTGGGGCTCCCAACACAACACACTAGGTGTGACGTACCCCTTATCCAGCATCTCTTTCAGATGCAACTTTAATTCTACAAATCTGGCATGCTCATATGATATGGAGCTTTTGAAACTTGCACTACATCAGGAATCCATTCAATGGAGAATTCAATTTCCCTCCTTGATGAAAATCCTTGTATCTCCTCTGGAAACGCAATGTTGAACTAATTCAAGAAAGGGTTCTCTTCAATTCTGATTTCATTGTTTTTTATCAGACCAGTTACTTGGATTGTGAATAGGGAACACCCCTTCTAGCTACATTTCTTTACTTGCAGTGCTATAATTTGTTTGACTGAGACATGCTTTCTCTTTTCTTGCAATGTCTTTTCCTTGCCTTCATCTCTGATGAAATCCAACAATTTATTATAGTAGTCTACTTTGGTTTTTTGGGTTGTCATCAAGTCCATACCAATTAAAGTGTCATATGATCCCAACGACAATAGATTGAGGGTAGATGTTTTGAGAACGCCACCTAACTCAAGGGAGCATGATTCCACTAACTTCATTACCCTCTTTTTGGTTCCCATGGAAAGTTAGACCAACCACGACTTTGGATGGGGATTTCTTTGCAAGTTGAACATATTTGCAACCCTTAGGATAATATAGCTAAAATCAGAACTTGGATCAATTAAAATTGAAATAGATTGTTTGGTAACCATACCTTCCATCTCTATCATCAAGGCTTGATGATTTGTTCTCATGTTGTCCAAGGATGCATAATTTTGAGGTACGCTCTAAGATACATAATTCACTGTCGTTGCCTCTTGAACATTGTACAACTTCTTGATGTTTGGTTGCTAGAAAAAATAGTCCCTCTACTTTTGGTTCTCTCCACATCCCCAATAGTATAATAGCCTTCTCTTGGGCTCCTCGATCTCCTCTCTCATTGATTTGGCGAGTCGGTCTCTACTGGTAAGAGTGAAATTCTGTTTTTATTCTCCCTTGGCAAGAGTGGAAAACTTTACATTTTTCCCTCCTTGCTTGTGTCATAAGGAATTTGGTCATTTTCCTTTGAAACTACTTATGTCCTTCTTCTAGTCTGATTGGAATTCATCCCTATGTTTAGACTGATCATAGCAATACTCATTGTTTCAAATGGTGTCCTCCAATGTCCTTGGCTCAGTAAACTCAATCCCATCTTGATAGGACTGTGGTAACCCACTGAGGTATCTCTGGATCCTCACCTTCTCATCCTTGATATATGGAAAATGCCTTAAAAACCCCAAAAATGTGTTGGTATAAGTATCCAAGGTAAGATTCCCTAATTTATGTTCATGGAACTCCTTAAATTCCTTGCCATAATGCTTTTCAAATAGGTACTTCTCACATGAACCTTTTTCAAATTTTCTCCATGGTAGTTCTTTTTTTCTAATGCCCTTGACATTTCTAATTCTTCCCATCATATATTAGCTTTCCCCTTCAAGCTAAAAATAGCCACTCTAGCCTTCATGTTTTCGAAGTAGTCATGGACTCTGAAGTATTTCTTCATTCCCAACAGCCAAGCTTTTGCTTCTTCATCCTTCTTTATTTCTCCATCAAAGGTAGGGGTTTTTTTCTCTTTTACTGTTCAAAAATTGAGCTCTTCTCAGTTCTTCTTTGTTGGTGGTGGCTTCTAGTTGCAACACTAAACAACGAGTCCTAGATGGGTCCTATTTGCTTGAATATCTTTCATAAGTGCTAAGTGGGGTTTATCCTCTCACTATGTCTTCACTACTTTCCTCTGTTTCTTCCTTAACTTGCTACCTTCTTCCCTATTGGTTTCCAATCCTTGTTTATGGATCTCTAATGGAATTTGCTTGGATTTGTGCATCTTCCTAGATAGTTGGCACCAAGCTCATGTTTCCTTTGCCTTTACAGATTTGATAAGCTTTATAATATCACTGCATTCACCTCTGCTTTCCTTTATTGTGATCTCACGATATTTTCATTGTTTACCTTGCAACTTTTCAAATTAGCTCTCAAGTTCATGAGAGTATCCATCCAATCAGGGGAATTTTCCTCTAAACCTCTTCCCAGTTGAGTCCTATTCCTAATTATGATGCGATTTGTTTGTATTGTTTTGCACCATTATATTAAGTATTCCTCTATTTCTTGTTGGAATTTGTGTCTTCTTATGTGTTGTCATACACACATAGTTGTTAGTTAAATTTGGCATGAATATAGTAATTTATCACCTTGTTCTGTCAGCACTAAGCATGTTGATCTAAAAAATTTCACAAAATCAAAACCCATGTTAGTTATACATGCTAGAGAAAAAAAAAGACATATCAACATTCTATCAATTAGGTTAGCAACCATATGAACTACAAATCGAAATTCAACATATATACAATAATTAAATTGTTATATTAAATATTGTTATTTGTGTGTGAGCCTCTTCAGGTCCATTATTGAACAATGCTTTGATATCACTCTATAACCAACTCACTTCGACCACCTTAAATATTCTCAAACTAAGTAAAGTGTTACATATTTGAACTGATCCCAAGGTCTATCATGGAGATGGGGTTAGCAAAAAAAATGTTTTTGCAAGCTTGCAGAATTTAATTCTAACACTACCACTAGGACTAGCTTGTTAAGAGATTTTCAACTATATAAAATTTACCTCAATCTGAGTTCCAAATCAGAAATTATACTCATTAGTAGTTTTGGCCTATTAACAGAGGCCATGTCATCACAAGGATGCCATGTGGCACCTGTCTGGCCTCTTCCCTACTCTCATGGAATTGTTATACCATCCTTCAACCACATCATAGATCCATGCTCCCATCCATTACATTGTGTTTCTGACATGGGACCCACTATCCCACGTCATCTCAATGCCTTGACATCTGGGGTTCCTTACCTCTTTGCACTTGAGCATTTTGGGCTGATGGGTGAGGATTGATATTGGCCCGTCGAAATTTCCCTCCACATGTTATCTCTTGTGACTTTCGCCAAGGTCTGAAGTCCTGATAGGCCCTACCCCGATCCTACTCTCCTCTTTTTTGCACACATTCATTATGTTTTAGCTAGGCCTTGACTGAATTGGTAATAATCCCCCCCCAAATAGTGGGTATGAATTTGGTGAAGGGGGGCCCCACAATTAATCTCAACAATTTATTATAGATGGGTGATTTGACACTAATCCCAATTGCACCCCTCCCATCTTGTTAAACAGAGACTATGAAGGGGGGAGGGGGCTCAATTGATCTCGACCATTGATCACGACCGAGAAAATAGTTCACCCAATTAACTCACATGGGTTTTAACAGCCACTCCATGAGCCAAAATCTGATACCACTTTCCATGATTATGGTCGAATCTAAGTGAATTTTCCCTTGTTAAAAGGGTTTTGGCCTACTTCAAATGTGGGTCGAAACCACCGGAATTTTTTGGAGAGTAAGGTCCACCCCAAACCACGACATCTCAATCATGTCACCCTTATATTATCACGTGGCATCCACGTGTACTTGATCTACCCCCCTGGCATTACCATGCCAACATTCTACAGTAGTGTTAGTCTATTTAGCCCTAACCAAATCCAAGCCTACACAATTGTGCAACCTCTTAAACCATCGGATTCCCAGACCTCCAGATAGCTTGGTGAAGGGTTCCACCACGCATGGTTCCCGGGCTAATATTCCAGTGCCTAAAACCATATATGCCTTACTCTGTATCTGGGGTATAGAAAGGTGTGTGCCTTTTTCCAACCCTAGATCTATGAATTCAGATATAGTATAACAGACATGTGTGGGCCCTAATATTACTTATGCATTGCGACACCCACATAAAAAGTTAAAAGAGAGTTATCTGGGCCTATGAGCATCTAGACTCCCAAGTGGTGAACAACCTTTGTCACCCTGTATGTTCTGACACTCAGATATGATGTGAAATATAGTTAAGGGTAAATATCGTCCTATGCAAAGGCACGACCTTTGAAAATCCCCCAGGCTTATGAATTTCCAAATACTCATGCAACTAAAGGAAAAATTTGTCCATGAAGAGATTTGAGTTGTTCCTAAGGAAAGTACTTGTGCCAACCTTGAACTCCCTGATTTTTGGATTTAGCAAATGCTCTAAGGAAAAGGAGAAATACAAAATTTTCCAAAGGCATGGAGTGTTAACCCAAAAGCCAAAAAAAATAGTAAACAACGTAAATAACATAAGTTCTTTGAGTAATTGGACTATTATATTTCTCGACCATAACACCCAAGTGAATGAGCATAAATACACCTTTTATCATATCAGATATGAACAAGTTATTAGACAACACAATCCAAACATTCATTGAATCCATAACATACAAGATAACATGCCAATCATGAGCATAGAAGTGATCTTCACCATTCCAGTGTTCATTAATATTTAGGAGTATACAAGAGCTCATTTAGATATATGCAATCTATGGAATATCACAGTTCATAACTCAATATATCAATGCATTTGACTTATCTGTGTGTGTAAAGATGGTTGGAAATTGAATGAGGGACTTCAACTCTCCACCCAAACATAGGTCAGTTGCACTACAACTTTCTTACAGCTAACCACCCCAGAGTTGGATCCAAAGTGTGAGGCAATGCTTACTCAAGGAAAATCCACACTAAGCTTGGTAGACACTCAAGAGATGGAGTCCATTATCTAGGTGGTTTCTCAACTACCCTCTGGCAGAAAAGATCACAATGACTCATTTACTTCTTTGATTCCAATCATAGGGCTTCACCTAAGGTCCAGATGGGGCATTTCTCAATTCAGGAGGTTGAATCCATTGTCTAGGTGACCTATTAGTTGTATTTTCATAACAAGCACCCTATGGGTCTACAACCCATTGTCTAGGTGGTTAACAACTCTCTCTAACAAGCACCACAATGACTTAGATTTCCTTACTCAAGTGGTTAACAACTACACAACTAACACCACAATGATTTGGCCATCCATTAAGCCTCTCACTTATTAGTCAGGCTTGGACATGCATAGTCCAGTGGCCTCAAGACATTAATATAGGGGATAACACCCCAATTTAAGAGCATAGGGCTCAGCCACAACTCCAACATTGCTCCATGCTCAACATCCAACAAAAATATTTCTCAATTTGCATCCCCTTTCACTGGGATTTTTATTTTGTTGTTGCCCTTCATGTTTTTCCTTTATCACTATCTTTTCCTTGCACCTCTTTATGTGTCTATGAGGATGTAGAGCTTCTCTTTCTTTTTCATTTCGTTAATGAACAAGAAGAGTATTGACATCCGACCTCACCCCCAACCCCGCCGCCTTCCCCCATCCAATCATGTCTCTTGTCATTTGTTAGGCGATGATTTGGTCGATTATGCCACCTCCTCCATCTTCGAGGAAGAGGTTGTCGTCCTCCACATCTCCACTCTCCCACTCCTCCTTTCTCCCTCAAACTTCCCTAGAGGCCAACATTCCATATTTTTATTATTTTCAATAAAATAATTTAATGTTTAAACTGTTTACAAGATTTGTCCCAACCATCCGGATTTCATGGTTATTATCACATAATAGAAACAAGAGTAAAAAGGCAAGTATGTTGAGCATTAATGTTAATTATTCTAACATGTTACATTATGATGTTATTTAGTGTATTTAATGATGTAACAAGCATGAAAGATCACAATATGCTTTCTTTAGCATCTTGTATATATTAATATTCTTCTTGTTTAATGAATAATCTAGTGGTCACAATGATACATACAAATAAATATTTGTTGTATTTATTTCTTATTTTGGTATTAGCATTATGTTTTTGTAGATTTTATGGAGATATTTTTACATCTTATACTATATGGATAAATATTTTTGAAATGTTATAAGGTCTAGATATATAATTTTTGGATAAATTGTAACTTTTTATTATTTAAATTACATTTTTGAATGTAGAAATAAATTCAACATGTTGAAGATAATGGAGAATATCCTAGAATAGGTAGAGTTGGTTCATGTAGCCTCAGGATAGGAATTAGTTTCTATTTCTTAGGATGTTGTTCTAACTTCCCTAAAACCATGTATTCTATTTAATGTGTAATGTTGATGAACAATGTAGAGCATTCTGCAGAGCCAGACTCTCCTGGTTCAGACTCTCTTTCGTAGAGCTGACTAGTGGGTTTTATTTTCATTAATACAAACATTGCCATTTTTATCATGGTATCAGAGCATCAAGGCTGAGGAACCTGTACGCTGGCTAGTGGGTGGTTCTTTGAACCGAAATCATCGCAGGTTTTGAGTGGACAGCCGCGACGATCACTATTAAATCGTCGCAGGTTTTGAGTGTATAGCCACGATGATCACACTTCCAGAATTTTTCATTTTTCGATCGTCGCACTTTTCAGGTGTACAGCCGCGACGGTCGCGGAAAATTGATGAAAAACTGTGACGGTCTCTGAAATTGGGCGTATTTCAGCGACTAGTCTCGGATATTGGGCAAATATCAGCGACGGTTGCGACTAGTCTCGGAAAATTGGTGTATTTCAGCGACTAGTCTCGGATATTGGGCAAATATCAGCGACGATCGTGTAAATCAAAGAAATTGCAAAGGGAGCCAAGAACAAGGCTGTAGCTGTCAGAGAAGCTGAGTGGGGAAGCCAAGAACAAGGCTGAAGTTGACAACAGGAGGTTGTCTGGAGGCTGAGAAGGAAGCCACGGTGATCTGCACGTGTGCTGCAAGATCGAACAATAATGATCTGTCTCTGTCATAGATCTGGGGTAAATTTAACATCTTTTACCTGTCAAATTTTTTTCTTCTAAATCGCCAAGATGAATAACAACATATTTGAAGCATGCATGAACGAGCATAACAAGCTCGATGGTTCCAATTATGCAAATTGGAAGTTTAAGATGCAGACTCTGCTAGAAGCACAAAGTGCTTGGCAGATTGTGAATGGGGATGAGCCGAAGCCCGCGGCTAGATCTACAACAGTCCTAGATTGGGAGAAATGAGAAAGCAGAGCAAGGACAATGTTAAAGATGTCAGTGAAAGACTGCATTATATCGCATATCAGAGAAGGTAAGTCAGCTAACGAGATCTGGGGAATTCTGAAGGAATTGTACGAGATCAGAAATTCGTTCCTCAAGAGTAAGATTATGTCCATGAAAATGGAGGAGAATGAAACGATTGCTTCATTCGTAGCAAGGATCAAGTATCTGAAAACCAAATTATCAGATATTGGTCATACAATGGACGATATAGATCTTGTGACCATTACAATGAGTGGTGTCACTGATGATTATCAGATGTTCATCATTGGGATCAATAACAGAGAAAAGATCCCACATTTTGAAGAGCTGACAGGTACACTGATGCAGGAAGAAGAGAGGATATCGACTCTGAAGCCCTAGAGTGTCGATCTTGCATTGGTGGCGAGGAAGAATTTCTACAAAGGAAAAGGAGGTCCACAATAGAAAAACGGAGCAAGTTCACATAAACGGCCAAATCTGACCCAAGGTATGCACCCAAATAAAAACTACTCTGAAACTAAATGTTTTTATTGCGGAAAATTGGGTCATATTGCCAGGGAATGTAGGAAAAAGAAGTATCATGAAGAACAACAGAAGTCAAAGAGACATGCAGGTCATCTCGCGAACAGTGATCAGGTGCAGAATTTGAGATTGTTCATGGCAGATCATGATGAAAATGTTGATGCAGACATTTGGTATGTAGATTCAGGAGCGTCAACACACATGACAGGGAATAAGCATTGGCTGGAGGATTTTAAAGAGATCAACGAAGGCGCACAGATTTACCTAGGAGATGACAGAAGCCATCAAATCAAAGGATGTGGGAAAGTTTCTGTCATTCTACCTGATGGTAATATTAAACAAATTTATAATGTAATGTATGTGCTTGGCATAACAAAGAACTTGATTTCTGTATCAATGATTACAGATCAAGATTTGAAAGTTGAATTTTTAAAATCTAACTGCTACATTAAGGATCTTCTAGATGGAATGAAGACAATTGCTACAGGAATCCGAACAAGAGGACTGTACAAGTTGGATGTGAGACCTGCACCAGTTCGAGCATTGACAGCAGCGAGCCTGACTACAGAGGAGCTTTGGCACCAGAGATTCGGCCACATCAATTACAATGATTTGTTGTTACTGCAGAGAAAATAAATGGTAAGAGATCTTCCTATGTTAAAGCAAGTACAGAATGAGTGCGATGCTTGTACTTTAGAAAAAATGCATATAGAAGAATTCCCTGTTAGAATAGAAAAGAAACAGAGGGATATACTCGAGTTAGTACACACAGACCTTTGTGGTTCCATGCAGACAAAATCATTAGGAGGTGCAGTGTATTTCCTACTGTTTATTGATGACTGTACGAAGTTTTCTTGGGTGTATTCATTAAGTAAGAAGAGTCATACATTCGAATACTTTAAGCAGTTTAAAAATATGATTGAAAGACAAATAGGGAAACAGATAAAAATTCTCCATTCTGATCAAGGGGGAGAATACAGAAAAGATGAGTTGATCAGATATTGTAAAGATCATGACATTTTGCAGCAGTTTACAGTACCCCATACTCCACAGCAGAATGGAGTAACAGAAAGGAAGAACAGAACTCTGGTGGAATATGCGAGAAGTATGTTGAAAGGTAAGAATCTTTCAAATGGTTTTTGGGTTGAAGCAGTGAGTACTGCGGTTTATTTAAAAAATAGGAGTCCTACAAGAAGTCTTGAGTTTAAAACTCCTTTTGAAGCTTTGTATGGATATAAGCCTGCACTAAAACACTTAAGAATATTTGGATGCAAAGCATTTGCCCACATACCCAAGGAAGATAGAAAGAAATTAGACTCAAAAGCAATTAGATGTACTTTAATAGGGTATTGTTCGTCATATAAAGCATACAGATTATTTAATCCCTCTACTCACAAGATCTTTGTTAGTAGAGATGTTAAATTCCATGAGCAGGATGGTGAAGAAACTGATGAGCACTATGATGGATGGGACATTCTGTACTTTGAAGAAGAGGATGCAGAGAACAATCAGGATCAGCAGCAAACAAAGGCAGAGGATGAACAGCAACAACAGTAGCAACTACAACAACAACAACAACAACAACAGCAACAACAGCAGCAGCAGCAGCAGCAGGAAGAAATAAGGTTTGAAACCACCACCCCACCACTCAGGAGATCAGGTAGAAAAGCTCAAATGCCTGCAAGATATAGGGAAATGCATTTATAACTAGTATGATGAATGTTGTTGAACCATCTAGTTATAAAGAAGCAAATGAAAGTAATGAATGGAAAATAGCCATGGAACAGAAATATGATTCAATAATCAGAAACAACACTTGGGAATTGGTAGAACTCCCTAGAGGAAAATAGGTCACAGGTTGCAAATGGTTATATAAACCAAAAATCAATGCAGATGGAACTATATAAAAACTGAAAGTTTGGTTGGTTGCAAAGGGGTATACACAAAAAGAAGGGATAGATTATGAAGAAACCTTCGCCCCTGTAGCTAAATTGAACACCATCATAATGTTAATTGCCTTAGCTACTATGAAACATTGGATGATGCACCAACTAGATGTAAAGTCTGCATTTCTCAATGGAGAAGTGAAAGAAGAGGTTTATTTAGAGCAACCGGAAGGGTTTGTCCAGAAGGGAAAAGAACATTTAGTCTGTAGGTTAAAGAAAGCACTCTATGGACTAAAACAAGCTCCCAGGTCGTGGTATGAGAAAATTGATTCATTTTTTCTACAAGCTAGCTATCATAGAAGTAAGAATGACCCTAATCTTTACACCATGAAAGATGAACAAGGGTGTGTAGTGCTGATTTCATTATATGTAGATGATTTGATAATTATAGGTGATGCTATATATCTAATTGATGAAATCAAGCAGCAGATGTCACAGATGTTTGAGATGAAGCATCTCGGTGAACTCAGATACTGTTTAGGTCTCGAGATCTGGAGAGATTCAGGTCAAACATTTCTGTCTCAAGCAAAGTATGTCAAAGGCCTGTTAGAGAAGTTTAGAATGGATTAGTGTAAGTCTGCACTGGTACCATTGCAGCAGAACATCAAATTGCAGTGTGAGGATGGCTCAAAAGCAGCGGATGCAACACTTTACAGATAGCTGGTTGGGAGTTTGATCTACCTAACCACCACTAGACTTGATTTGGCTTATGTAGTCAGCATGTTAAGCCAATTTATGTCTAAGCCACTTGAAAGCCATTGGAATGCAGTGAAGAATGTTTTGAGGTATCTACAAGGTACTGTAGATTATGGAATTATTTACACTGACTCTTCTGATGTTAGACTGACAGGATTTGCAAATTCAGATTGGGCAGGAAATGTAGATGATCGCAGATCTATAATAGGTTATGAATTCAGTCTTGGATCCGGGGTGATCACTTGGAGCAGCAAGAAGCAGAACACAGTCTCCTTGTCCTCAACAGAAGCAGAGTATCAAGCCATTTGTTCAGCAATGTGCGAAGCGATTTGATTGTGGAGACTTCTCCAGGATGTTGGGGAAGAACAGACAGTCGCAACAACAGTCAGATGCAACAATCAAAGTTCAATCAATTTGGCCAACAATCCGTTGTTTCACAAAAACACTAAACATATTGATACTCAATTCCATTTTGTTAGGGAGAAAGTGCAATCTAACGAAATTCATCTGGAATATTGTAATACATGTGTTAATGTTGCAGACATTTTCACTAAGCCCCTTGGAAAAGTAAAATTTCAAATGTTTAGGGAGATGTTAAGCATATATGTGAACCCATTCTCCATTAAGGGGGAGTGTTGAAGATAATGGAGAATATCCTAGAATAGGTAGAGTTGGTTCACGTAGCCTCAGGATAGGAATTAGTTTCTATTTCTTAGGATGATGTCTAACTTCCCTAAAACCATGTATTCTATTTAATGTGTAATGTTAACCATGTATTCTATTTAATGTGTAATGTTGATGAACAATGTAGAGCGTTCTGCAGACCCAGACTCTCCTCTCCTGGTTCGGACTCTCTTTTGTAGAGCTGACCAATGGGTTTTATTTTCATTAATACAAACATTGTCATTTTTATCACAACACCCTTACAAATCCTTTTACATTTAAAATCAATTTCATCAATTACCCTTTATAATTCCAAACAAAATTAACTAGATTTTAATGAAAAATAATTAAAAATATATAACCAAAAAAAATACCCAAGCCATAATGTATTTAAATTAAGCTAATATTTTCACATATTATTAAACTCTCCACTAAACAGATGTTCTTTGATCTCCACCCAATGTGTTCTTAGCCACTATCGTTGTAGACATATCTAGGGATTGGTTCAAAGATTTCTTCCCAAATATATTTTCCATTTATGATATACACAATCAATGTAGAGTTGAGAAGGCAGGCCCATATATCATCGGCGTTATTGAGGGCGAGGTCCTCCCCAGAAGTAGGCCCAAATGAAAGTCATGTACAGCAAAATGAGAAGCAGTAGAATGAGCAACAAAACAATATTGGCCACTCTCCATTCTTTTTTGATGTTTGCTAACAGACCCGCTTTACAAGAATTGCAGTTGTAGCACAGCTGCATCTGATCGTTATTCCATAGCGAGCAATCAGAATCCACATCTTGGTTCGCAGGAGTTACCCAATACACCGGAGTCACAAATGCGTATCCACATTCCGTAGGCGGTGTGCAGCATCCAGACTGCAGCCACATGACAGTATATCACCACCAGTTAATTCCACGAACAACATTAATCCAACTCTGGTGAATTTTATATGCAGGTGTTTTTGTGTCAATTCTATATATATTTGGGCATCCATTTTTTATAAATCTTTTGGGTTATAAGAAAAAAATTCGAAGGAACTGAACTTCTTTTTCTTTTCTTTTCTTTTTTTTTTCTTCTTTTTTCTTCTAAGTATAGATCTATTTTAAGTCTATTTTAAGTGTTGATTTAACATGAATATAAAAATATCAAATTTTTTTAGAGTATAAAATACAATGTTTTATTTTTCATTATTTAAATTATATTTTTGAATGCTAAATAGAATATATATAAGACTAAATAAAAAAATCTAACCATATTTTTTTTCTATATATAAATATATATGAAGTTGATATCGACGTAAATTAGTTAACATAGATCTTGAAATAGTTTATTCAAATCTCTTGTTGAAATATTTTTGAAAAGTATAAGATTTAAATCTTTGACTCACACATTTTTTTTTTACTTCTAATTATTTTATAGCATATTCATTTTTTAATTATTATAGACATTATTTTTTCTATTTAAAACATATTTTTTAATTTTTTATTTTATTTTAAGGATACATAGAAGGGACAACAAACTTACACATCCCTTCATACTGGGTTGTAAAATAAGCATCTATAAACCAAAGATGTTGATATATTCTTATTATCTCCTCTACATTAACACATGAAATTTCAAATATTATCTACTTTACATTATAGTTATCAAAATTATCTAAAACAATATAAAAAAAATTACAAAAATTCAACAATTATAATAGAATACACTAAAATTAATCTAATTTGTCTAAAAACCTAAGATTTTGGTTTACTCATATGAATTTGTTCAACCACCACCAGAGTTTAATGAAATATTTTGGGTTATATGAGAAAACTTCAAACTGAATTGTATCAATGTTTCCATGTTTTGTTTGTGAAAATTAGTATCCAATATAACTAAAATAATGTGAATTTCCCAATTTAATTATGTTGATAGATGTATCTCATTAAAAATAAATAAATTAGTCTTTATTTTAACCTACGCTTTTATTTTCTCTATTTTATCAATATAAATAAAAAATATTGATGTATTGTCATTATCTCCTCTACATCAATTGTTAAATTTCACATATTCACTACTTTAAATTTCAAAAATTGGAAAAAAAATTCTCCAAAAATCCATGATTCTTACTTTACCCACATGAATTTGTTCAACCAATGGCACATGCAAAAGGATTGAAAATGGAAAGTAATATAATTGAAAAACTTCCCATTTAAAGGTTGAAAAATAAAAATAAAATAGAGAATTTGGGGAAGTAGGCTAATACAATGAGCAGAGATTGATTTCTCAAAATTCATTATTATTTTTGGAGATTTTAGATAAACAAGTTTTCAACACTGATTTTTTAAATGTGCATTTATTTATGAGGGAGATTTTAAATAATAATTTTAAAACTAAGAAAGGATTTTAGATTTAAGTTTTAGAAAAAGAAAGATTTGGTAAAGAATAAGAAATGTGATTTTTTTTAAAGAAAAATAGAGGAAGAAAAATATATATCTTAACATTTTTAAAATGTATAATTTCAATTTTTTTTATTATAAATTGTCTAATTTGTTGCCAATTGAAAAAAATTTATCCAAATTCATATTATATTTTATTGAATTTGATTAGAATTCAAACTTGTAATTATACCTCAATACTCATCCAAATTTATATTTTATTATATTGAATTTGATTCTAATTTGAACTTGGCTCATCTGAATTTATATGGTATTAATATTGAATTTTATTCTAATTCAAACTTGTAATTATTTCTTATTCTAATTCAAACTTGTAACTATATTTACAACTTGTAATTACGTTTTACATAGTTATAGTATTTCAATCGTTAATTATTTTGTATTTCTAAATTTAAAATCATATTTATTTTTTCACATTTATTTAATGAAAATATAAAATTATCATGTAAATTATGAAATAATTATATTATTATTGTTAAGATTGTTTGAGTAAATTTGATTAGGTTAAGTTATTGATATTTCTAAATTTAAAATATATTTATTTTTTCACATTTATTTAATGAAAATATAAAATTATCATGTAAATTATGAAATAATTATATTATTATTGTTAACATTGTTTGGGTAAATTTGATTGGATTAAGTTACTAGTGGTTGGTGATTTCAGTGTTCATATATATAGGTACCCATTTTCCCACTATATTATTCTTTGAAATAGCTTAAATCAAACAAACTAATATTAATTCATCTTACTAACAAACTAATATCAATTCATCTTACTAATATCAATTCATCTTACTAAAAATTCATGTATATAAATATCCATGATTTTTCCCACTATATTATTCTTTGAAATAGCTTAGATGAAACAAACTAATATTAATTCATCTTACAAAGAATAAACTGATAAATAACCGTGCCTTTAAACACCACATCTCTTGGTAATACTAACTATCATAAACAAACACCACTCTCTCTCAATGATACTAACTATCATAAACAAATAGCCTCACATGGTCTCATATAGATTAGCCCATTAATTTAAAAAGTAAGAAATGACCAGGTATCAACCATGTGGTTATGCTAATTAACTACAATAGATACCTGTAGAGGGTTAATTTGGGCGTTGAAGAAGTCCTGGGCCAAATTGAACCTCTGCTTCAACCTGCTGCAAGTAGTAGAGTAAATGAGGCAGTTTCTGATATGATTCCACCGGGAAGAACTCTGTACACGGTGGCGTAACCACGGGGAGAATTCATAGAGATTGTATTCCTTGTAAGCTCTGTTTGGAGTGGTGTGGCCATGACCCTTATGGGTGACACGGAATACAGAGATAACGAGGCCCATGAGCAGAACAAGGAGGATAAACATGAAGACTAAATAGAAACCCACCACCCATCGGACTTTCCAGAAGGCCCCAATGAATCCTAGCAGGCCAACCACAAAAAACAGTACGCCGATGGCTACAACGAGCCACTGTAAGAAATTGAGGCACTGGTTATCTTGCTTGCCCGATAACCATATTCCTGTACCGATTATGGGGATTGACAATAGCAGCGCAATGCCATTTATAGCTCCAGTTACCTTGCCTTTCGCCATTTTCTCAGCTTTTCACTCTACAACCGTCATAGACATGGGACACCTCACTGATTTTACACAGTATTCCAGAAACTCTCAACATCAACCTTCATAAACATCGGACACCTCACTAATTCTACACAACACAGTATTCCAAAAGATCTCAACATCAACCTTCATAAATCTCCTCTGGCCTCCGACCCAGCTATTGCCTTTATGTCTGCGACTTGTACATACTGGAAGTATTTGGCAGGTCCTGTGTCGCTGGTAAGGAACAGGGTACTTCAGATTCGTGTTTGCTTTAAATCCCATTCCACCAGAAAAAACTGAAGTAGGAAATGCTTGCTTGAAGTCTTTGAACAGAATATTGTTCCATAGAGACAGTGTAATATTGGCGAAATGCTTGCTTCAGGATTTTGAACAGAATATTGTTGCATATATAGAGTGTAATATGGTTCCCTACGTATACTTTGCGTATAGGCAACCTTGGAAGATTGGAATCAACGCCGGCCGTTTAAAATTTGAGATTGCACCAATGTGCATTGGGACCAGCCAGCACCTGAGATTATTCATGACACATTTGTAATTAATTACATAGATTATTCATCACAAATTCTTAATTAATTGCATGGTCTCGTTATAATTAATGATATCGTTTTGGGTATAGAGAAATATTTATGATGAAAAAGTTGTAAGTGGTTTATTTTGGAATAGGGTTTACTGAAATTTAATTTAATTTTCAATAATTATGAAGTGGATGGTAAGGATTTAATTTTTACAAAATATTTTAGAATATTTTTAATAATGTTTACACAAGGTTGAGATTTATCTCAAAAGTGGTTATGTCATTTGTGTTCTTTTAATTAAATTAATTAATTAAAAAATTGTCATATGAACATGTGTTATGAGATGAGTTATGAATTTTTAGGCATGTAGTATTGATAAGCCATGGAATTGTAACAAAGTTTATTTACAAGTTAAGAATCTTCATGAGAAAATGGTGAAGCTTTAGGGGGAACTCTCCAACTCCGCAACTAGCGATCTCATAGACCCTCTAACAATTATAGGTTTGGCATTTTGGTCATTCCAATTTGGAATCCTGATTTAGTATTAGAATTTCATGACAATGGTTTAAGTTGTATCTCTAGCTTTGTGGGCTTTTGGATTTTCATTCTCTCTCTCGGTTTAATTGTCCTAGGAGGACTTGTTTTTCCCCTGAGCTAATTGCAAGCCTCTCTCCTTGTTTCCCTCTCTCACTCCCTTTCTAGTCTCTCACTTTGATCCTCTCGGAGTTCCCATGGTTTTTCTCTTCCTCTCTGGGTTCACCCCGTCTAAGTCCTCTCTCCCCAGACTTTGTTCTTTGCCTCTTCCCTACCTTGCTCCTCCTCAACTCTCTCATTGTCTCAACCAATTCTCCCTCTTTCACCTGTCTCCCTCTGTCCTCCCTTTGCTCTACCTACCTTCTGACTTCCTTTCCTCTTTGTTTGATCAAGAGACATTCCTATATTGTTATGCCTCCTTGTTTGATCCCCTTCATCATGGTTAGATGTAGAACTATAGGGTTGCATCACATTGGCAAGTGGGGATGCCCTAGTCTCACCACCCCTTCTGATATCAGTCCACCCTCTACTCGCAACACTTGAATCAAAGCAGTGGTTAGAGCAGCAATGGAACACTACAATGACATAATCCATGTGATTGTCCAAGGGTTATTTCTAATATGGAAGAACAAGTCAAGCGATCTTGAAGATTCATTCTTGACAAACATATAGAGAAGGAGACAAAGGAGTGGATTCCAAATATTGGGAATTCTACGAGAGCCAAAACAAACTCTTAGATGCAAACAATCAATTTGTATTGGCACATAAAAAATTTAATGGGAAGAGTTCTCACAGACACGGCATACACACAATAAGAATTAGTCACATGCATGGAAAAATGCTTGAGAAGGTGGCAATAAAAAGCTAGAGCTATTTTCTTCATGAGTTAATAAAAAGAAAGAGCTATCAAGATTAGAAGGCACCATGTAGAATGAATATTAACAAGGAAATATTATGCAAAAACACATTAACTTCATATCGTTTTTATGCTTTAAAATATAGCTTTAATTTTCTATCCTATATACTATTCCAATTTTTTATTATCAAACTCTCAAATAGAAAATAATATGAACAATCAGAATATTTGAGTTTATATTATTGATTTAGTTTTCCAAACGACAAACGAATAACAAAAAATATATATATATATATATATATTCTCTCGAAAGTGATATAAATATCATAATCTTTAAAACTAAAACAAACAAGTAACCTGACCATTTAAATTTTAAATTAAAATATTTAATAATATTAATTTAATTTTTTTATAAACTATACTTCTAAACAAAAATATAAATGAATTTGAAAATATTAATAATGAAAAATACATTAGAGTTCTTCCTCTAATCATCATTGGGGGAATATAGCTTGCGCGTAACAAGGAAATTTTCCAGGACGACTCCTGTTTTCCCGGCAAGATTGTTGTCGAAGGTATTGTCATTATCAAAGATTACTCTCGAGTTAAAGACCATCACGTTATTAGGGCAGGAACAAAGGAGATGTGAGACAAGGCCATGCCGGAGCAGGCACGACGGGCTTTTGTTCTCAATTTGTCAGAAAATTATACTTTTCATGGCAGGTCTGGATCTAATAATTGGGCTGAAACAATTGCATGCAAATCTTTGATCGCATTTGTCATCGAAAAGGGTTGTCATAGCCTTCGGATCTATGGAGATTCTTTATTGGTGATCAATTGGGTTAATCAACTCAACTAACTGTGCAGAAAGTTGAAACATTCATCTAGTCACCATTGTGGAAGATATTCATAGATTATCCCTTGCCTTTTTACATTTTTCTTGCAGGCACATCTACAGGTCAAGAAACCAAGAGGGTGACAAGCTTTATAAGGAGGGTATTCCACTGGACCGAGGGCTCTGACAAATAACCGAGCGCAGTGGTTCAGAGCTTTTTTAGTATTATCATCGTCCATATCTGGATGAGGCACAGGTTCAGTGAGGCTTGGACTCTGCTGGAAGCATTACCAGGCCTTTTTTGCATCCCTCCTGGGACCCTACAGGTTACTCTTTTCCAGTCTTTCAAGTTGTGCTCATGAACAACACTCAGATCACTGCGCAAAGAGAGTTGATTTCTTCCAGCATATGTTCAACTGAGCCTCTATGGCGTTTGGAGGGACAAGTGTTTCTTTATGGTGGATTTCTTGATGGCAACAATTCTCTTTTGTATCTTAATGCGAGGACTTATTTCCTATGTCATGTTTGGTCATGGACAAATATTCTGAAAATTAACCATCATATGGTGTTGTTAAATGTAATTTTGTTTGAAATTTTGAATGAAATTAAAGTTTTTGGTTGAAAAAAATTAATATTGGAAAAATAATGATGGTGGATGAAAATGCAACAAAGATAAATGTCATTATTATGAATTGAAAAAATAAAAAAAAAAAATGTTAATTTGACTTATCTTAGGTGGTCAGAAAAGAATTTTCTCTCTGACATTATGAGTTTAATTATAATGACTTCAAACATTATTATTAAGTCTAAACAATCTCTTAAAAATCAAAATATGTATATTCCTCGTAAAAATATATATATATATATATATATATATCAAAGTTTAATGAACAAATGCAAAGCCGAAATTTTAAAATTCATTATTTTCACTAATTAAAATATTTTTGAAAATTTACATAACTATAATTCTAATGAATAATACAAGTAATGTTTATAAAAATTATAAACATTCAAATTATATAAAAATAATTTTAAAATAATAATAATAATAAACTGAGATAAAGGTGATCGGGTGCTCTATTAAAACACTTCTTGATGTGAAGTTACTAGTTCAATTCCCCACCCCCTTCAAATTGATATATTGGACATGATGATGATATAAATCTGTCAAGCTTACAAAAACAAAAAACTTAAAAAGCCACATATTTATATTTAAAAAAATCATTTCAAAACAATTACCACTTTCATATCTTATAGGATTTTGGAGGGGCATGTAATTAATGTTTCTCGTCAATAAGAAAATTACAATCCTTTTTGGTGAGCATTACTTATTCTTTGAAAATAAGAAGATTATATTTTTTTAATCTTATTGGTCATTTTAATGGAGGTTCTTTTAAATGTTATTTGTCATTTTAATAGAGTCAAGATAGAAAGAAGATTATATTATTTGTTAATTTTATGGGATTAAAAATAAGGGGAAAATTACAACTATAAATTTTTAAAGGTAATTTTATTGTTTAGATTTGTATTTAATATGGTTAGAATTTAAGAAATGAAATAACATGTTATTAAGTAGTTTATATCTATCTTAATTTCGGATTTATTAAAGATCAAGAGATCAAATTTCTTGAAATACAAACTTCTTTTAAAGTGAAAAGAGATTTGATCCTTCTCAGTATTTGGTAAATCTAGAATTAAGATAGTTTTAAGTAGATTTAATTATTAATTTTATATTTTATTTTATTTTTATGTAATTTGTCTAATCAAAATATTTTATTGATAATTACAATTATTAATTATTTTATTTTATTTTATATTTATATTTATTTTATTTTGACCTAGTTAAATTACATTACATTATAACATTTTTACTATACTAAATTGAAAATCACTTCAACGCAATAAGCACTTCCATCATAGCCCCAAGGGTTAGCTCAATCGGTCAAGTCGGGGCCTCGCCAGATGGGAGGTCACAGGGTCAATTCCCAAAAGCTCTTGGGGTCAGGTCTTGCAGTACGCCGAGGGGCGTCAACCTGGATTTTTCCAGAGGGCGTAGCGCCACCCATTGACCGAATGTGTCCGTGAACCAAGCGCAAAAAAAACAAAACAAAAAAAAAAAAACAAAAAAAAAAACACTTCCATCATTGATAAAATACCGATAGTGCAAACCATCTTACCATACATTAATCAAATATGATATTACATATATACAGGAGTATTGTCTTAAGATAGGAAAACTATCTTGGACACACAATCTGTTGGTTGAGAGAAAATCTCAACCACACACAAATCTAGGAACATAGTTAGGAATAGACTCCTCTAGATAGAAATAATCACAACTAAGACAAGTAGGAATTACATATTCCAACACACCCCCTTAATGAGTACTTGTCTTGATATCAATCTGCAGAGTCTAGTTGTGGTCAAACATAACAAAAAAATATGTTGATGTCCATATAAAGGAGCAAGCATCCATCGGAATGCATGGGTGCTAACCACTGCAACCGCCAGTCTTGTAGGATTTCCTTCGTATACATGGTTCTTTCAACCATTATAACTACATACATGTACTTGTACCTATAAATCCCCCTCCAATATAATCATGGGTTTTATCGAATTACCCGTAATCATGCTCTGGGTTTTATCGGATCACCCTCAACCATGCCACCAAGGGCTCTCAGCCACCACGGCTCAACTCAACCACCAAGGCTCTCAGAACTAATCACAACTGAGACTTTACATCCTTGTTATTACAAATTCCCTTAAATGTTTTTACCCTGGACAAATGTCAAAATAGAAAAAGCAATCAAGGATTGTTTCTTATGTGTTTTGAATGCTAACCTTTTCTATTATAATGACTCTTGCATAATGCCAGGTTTGCTCAAAACACTGGAAACACAAATGTCCAAATCAATCTCTTCTGAGTGTGAAGATTTAAGGCATGCAGGCATGCAATCATTTCCCATTTTCAAGTATTGGTAATGGATATATCTATGTGCACCAAATGATAATGATTATAGACATTGATCATACATTATGTTCAGATAAGAATCTAATAAAAGTCACAAATAAAGTTATATAAACACTTTAAATACATAGACCGAAATTTAAATCTTATAACAAAAATGGGGAGAATTTCTATAAGAAACATGAAATCACTCAGAATAATAATGAATTTCTTTAAACATTTTCAATAGTAAGCACCAAGATGGTTGTCTTAATAGTGAAAGAAGGTGGAATAACAAACTATTTAAATATTTTTAATAATAAGCACTAAGATGGTTGTCTTAATGGTGAAACCTGGAAAAGTTGGATAGATAATAAAGATACATCATTTGCATGAGTAAGTTAAAATTAAGCTATTGAATTTGTTGAGAAATCAATGCTAGTAGAACTAAGATCTGATTTATCTATCTTAATAATACTTGTAAATTATGTGGACTTCTTTTAGTTCTTTATTATATTATCTTTCATCATGAAATTACCAAATTATGTGTGTATGAAGATCACAAGAACAAGAGACACAAGATGTAGGCACTCAGCTATGACAAAACCCCCTATCTAGGGGAAAACCTAGTCAAACTTCTTACTTTTGTAGTTTTCACAAGACAAGACGAGATAATCTAAGACTCTTTGACCTAGACATAGAATTCCTTCAATCACCAATTCAACCCTTCCTTCCAGCAACTTTGATCTAGATCTTCGACTCTGTAGCAACAAAACTTCAACCTATGCAGCAGTAGAACTTCAACCTATGCAACAACAGAACTTCGACCCCTACAACTATAGAACTTTGACCTACCCAGTAACATATCTTCGACCCTAACAACATCCCAGTAACTTTGTATGAATGAGAGAGAGAGATAGCTCAAAACTTCAACTTGTTCTTCCTCTGCAATTCTCCTTCTTCTCCTTGAACTTCACAGTTTTCTACACTTCATTATTATGTATCGAACTTGTTGAGTTGGTGAGAAAATGGATTGAACTGCACTTGTATATATAGCCTATTTTCTGGGTCGAATTGTCCTCATGTAGGTTGACTTCATCAAGCAAGGGCCGATTTGGTGTGGAGGTGATAAATTACATATTTGACTTAATAATAATTATTTTTACATGATTCAAAAGCCCAAGAAGGGTCTCATTAAATGGAAAATGACTCTAATGACTCAATATAAAATCTAGAAGTTCTCAATGGGTACTTTGACCTATAAAATGATGACCCAAGCATGAAACCTATGCCTTAATAAGTCATTGTAATAATAATAAAATTTTCTTTTCATTCTTTGATAAATATATTTCATAATGACTTAAATACAAACATGAAGACCAAACCTAGTTACATTCTTCAACACTCCCTCTTAACTAGGTAGGTATTTATAATTTACACTTATATATACACAAGTACAAAGAAGATCTCAAAACACAAGAACTATGAAGAGTTTAGGCACATGCGGTGCCACGGACTAGGTTCTTGAATAGGGAAATCTATCCAAGTGGTACTAACCTAGTTACATTCTTCAACACTCCCTCTTAACTAGGTAGGTATTTATAATTTACACTTATATATATACAAGTACAAAGAAGATCTCAAAACACAAGAACTATGAAGAGTTTAGGCACATGCGGTGCCACGGACTAGGTTCTTGAATAGGGAAATCTAGCCATCAACCCAAGGAACTAGGTGTGTAATGTAAGGTTAGAGCTCTATGACCAATGCCACCCTCCCTACTTCGGGAACTAGACATCAACACATAGGTCGGCCAGATGTCCTCCCAGGAATTTTGTATTACACAAGATGCCTCATCAAATCTCTTCCAAACATTTGTCATCAACGAGATTAGTAATATCAACCAAACCAAACATGCTTCTAAGATATTCAAACTTCTTATTAGGAAGAGACTTTATTAACATATCAGCTACATGTTCGTTAGTCGAGACATATTGTAGCTTCATGATCCCATCTTGTACCAAGCTTCTAATGTAGCAGTACTTATTGTTGATATGCTTCGTCCTTGCATGGAACACATGATCTTCAGACATCTTAATGTTGGTTTGATTATCACAATTTATCATTGTAGGACTTAGAGGCTTCCCAAAAAAACTTGACAGAAGTTTCTTCAACCATACAGTCTCCTTTCCTACTTCACATGCAGCCACATACTCAGCTTCAGCACTACTCAAAGCAACGAGATCTTGCTTTCTACTCATCCATGAAATCATAGAAGATCCCAAACTAAAACATCCACCTGTAGTGCTTCTTCCATCAGTCTCACTGCCACCCCAATCAAAATTTGTAAAACCTGTCAACTTGACTACTTGATCAAAAATCATTGTTCATATACATTCTTCAAGTGTCCTATTTTTCTTTTCTATAACTCCATTCTGCTTGGGATTGTAGGGAACAATAAGCCCCCTTTTAATTCCTGATTCTTTGCAATATCTAATTATTTATTTTGAAGTGTATTCCCCACCATTATCGAATCTCAAAGTCTTAATTCTTCTTCCATTTAAGGTCTCTACTTCAGATCTAAATTCCTTGAACTTTTCAAATACTTTGTCCTTTGATTTGAGTAGATAGAGCCCTGTCTTTCTAGAGTGATCATCAATGAAGGTTACATAATAAAGATGACCTCCAAGTGATTTTTCATACATCAGCCCACACACATCTGAATGAATGAGGTCCAATATTTCTTTAGACCTTGTTTCACTTCTTTTAAAGGGATTCCTTATATTCTTTCCTAAAGCGCATCCCTTGCATATTCCTTCACGATCTTCTTTCATATTGGGGATGCCATTTACCAATTAATTGAGAGAGGGAATAACCTTATGATGTAAATGTCCATGTCTTCTATGCCATAGCTTAATGGGATTTATTTCCATGCGAACTAGAGCTTGAGGAGATGGTGTTATGAATCTTTATAGACTTCCTTCAAATACTTCAATAACCCTAGCTTTATCGATGCTTGAATCTTTACCCCAAACCATAAATTTTCCATATATAAAAGCAATTTTATCTCCTTTATCTTCTAAGCAATAAATTGAAAATAAGTCATTTTTAAAACCTGGAACATAGAGTATATTGTTGAGATGTAGCTTTACTCCATTTTCCAACTTCAATGAAGTTGATCCCGAGCCCTTGACTGCATAGATATTGTTGTCTCCCAACTCCACTGCATGAGAAGATGATTCATTTGATAGAGTGTGAACTTGTTTACTTCCCCTGTCATGTGCCTTGATGCTCCACTATCAATAATCCATGCATTGTCATCATTGAGTGATCCTGTGAGTGTAGCTAATAACCCTTTGTTTTTTATCTTATTGAATAAGTTGTAGATGATTCTTTTGATCCAGCTTCCTACAATATTGAATCCCATTTTAAAGTATCTTATCATAGAGGGAGTAACTTTTCTTTTTAAGCCAACAAAGTGATCTCCAATCTTCCTTGACCTTAGCTCTAATACCATGTTGATAAATCCACACTAGTAGAATTAGGGTTTGATTTCCCTATCATGATAATTACTTGTGAATTATGTTGACTTCTTTTACTTCTTTATTATATTGTCTTTCATCAAGAAATTACCAAATTATGTGTGTATGAAGGTCACAAGAACAAGAGACATAAGATGTAGGCACTTCGTGTTGAAAATGCAACAAGAAAATCCTAATTTAAATTTTTTCCTTGAAATTAAATTAGGAATAAAATTGTAACTCCACATCACAAGATAACTTCTACGAGTTAACTAAGTTAAATTGACTTAGTTGGCGCAGTTAATTCGATTTAAGGGTCTAACTTGAGTCATGTAGAGTGTCTCCTACATTATAGGATTCTTGGTTGAGTTTATTTTTAATTGTAATTAATTAATTCAGTTTTACTGAGTTAAAGTTAGTTAAAATAGTTCCAACTGATGGAGGAATTAGTAGGAGGTCATACATTGGGGTGATGTTTCATGTGTTCAACCAGTTAACTAATGATTCACTCATAAATAACTCATGCATGTCAGATCTGAGAGTTACCCAGTTGATATTGGAGTTTAGGGACAGTGTACTATCAGTTGTATAATCATTTGAATTGTATAGGTGGTGCATGTAGTCAGAGGAAGGCCTATGAGGATTGCGCAATTCATATTGAGAAATTTCCCTAATTAATAGGGGCTAATTCCCAAGGAAACAATGCAAGGAAATAGGGACTTGGGCAAGCCAAAATTTGGTTAAGTATTGGCCTGGGCTTGTCTAGGAAGTAGTGAGACAGATAGAGATAGTGCAGAGGTTGCTCGGGCTTGAGAAAAGCATTGTAATCTTCTCATATTTTATGACTAATGCAATATACAAATTGCATGGATTTTTAGTTGTGGCTTTCACAGGAAATCATTTTGTAATGTGTTGATTGAATTCTTTCTCTTGTATGCTTCGTGATTTCGTGATAGTTTAATTGTTTTTGCTGATGAGTAGAGTAGATTGAAGTCTATTGTTTTAGTAAATTATAATTAACAGTTTGAATCTACAAGGAATTTCTACATGGTATAAGAGCAAAAATCACTCTAGAAGAGGAGAATACGAGTTTGTCTTTTGCAAGTGAAATTTAATTTGCAGTATCATTCTTCAAAGCCAGCAGGATGTCGTTTTATGGATTGAGACTCGAATATGCCCTTGAGGCTTGGAATGACAAGATGGAGGCAGTGTTGGAAGACAACGAGCTGAAGGAATTCATAGACAAAGATATTCCTAAGCCTCCAACAATTGATGCTCAAGATCTGGCAGAGTGGAGGAAATGTGTTGCAAAGGCGAGAAGGATCATACTAGAAGGAGTTCGAGATCATATTGTCTCAAACCTCCACTAGAAGGAGACTTTGTATGCAATGTGGAAGGCCTTGATAGGCCTGTTTCAAAATAACAATGACCATAGGAAGCTGGCACTGAAGGACAAGCTCAGGAAAATCAAGATGGAGAAGGGAAACACAATACCAAAGTACTTGACCAAGTTCACCCAATGTTGGGATGAGCTTGGAAGTGTTGGTGTTATGGTTGTTGAAGATGATTGGTCAGGCAAGCACCTCTAGGCCATCCCAAGAGCTATCACAGTCACCAGGATTCGATAAATGGGAAGGAGAAGCTACTAGAGTGGGAGCGGTTGTGGTCCAACTTGGTGCAAGAAGAAATTCAGCGAAACACCATAGATGGATCCTCATCCAAGCATGATGATGAGGAGTACTGTGCCTTAGCTCGAAAGGAAAAGAAATGGAAAGGAAAGTAATCCCATTCCAAATCAGATTCCAATCAAGGAAAGAAAGAAGTAGGACTTGTTGAAGATTAAATTTTTTAACTGTCACGAGCTGGGACACTATGCCACGAAGTTTCCACACAAGAAGGTCGACAAGAAGCCCTCGAGAGGAGCGGTAGGTGAATCTCTTGCTTCAAAATTCGAGTTGGATTTCACCCTCATTGCTTGCATGTTGACATCGGTGATGGGTAGTGTGTGACATCTAGATAGTGGAGCCTCATTCAATATGACCAACAACAAATAATTATTCAGTGACTTGGAGGAGAAGGACCCACAGATACACATTGAAATGGGAGATGATGGAAGGTATAGCGTGATCGGCATCGGTACTGTTACTTTTCAAAGGGAATCTAGTTCTCCTCTCACATTAAATGATGTCATGTATGTTTCGGGTCTGAAGAAGAATTTAGTTTCAATTGCTATGTTGGTGGACCATGGCTATGATTTTATATTTAGCAAAGGAAAGGCTTTCCTTTGTCACATAGCCTTAGGACAAGTGAAGTAGATCGGAGTTCAGGTGAAGAAGATCTAAAAATTGGTTGTAGAAGATTATGCTTCTTTGAGGACAATCAGAGAATGTGCAGAGCCGAGACATCAATGAATTGTAGCATAGAAGATTGGGCCACTTTCACCATGGAGATTTGAAGATCATGCAGCAGATTTCTACAGGACTTCCAAAGGGTGAACTAGAGCAAAGAGATACATGCAAAGGGTGTACATTGGGGAAGTACACTAAATTTGTCTTTCATGATAAGGACAGTTGAGCGCAAGTGATCCTTCAAAGAGTTCACTCAGATGTGTGTGGACCGTTCTCGACAACCTCCATGGCCAAGCACGGGTATTATGTAATATTTGTAGATGATTTCTCACGTAAGTGCTGGATTTTCTTCATGCAGAAGAAAGATCAGACATTCTCTAAATTTTGTGAATTTAAAGCACTTGTTGAGAAAGACACTAGCAAGAAAGTGAAGGCTCTTAAGAGCAATAATGGTGGAGAATATGTGTCAAATGAATTCAAGAACTTTTGTGCATCAAAAGGCATTCAACGGGAGTTAGTAGCACCCCATAACCCACACATAATGGGGTGCCTAAAAGGAAAAACATAAGTATTGTGGGAGTTGCACGGGCAATGTTACATGATCAAGGCCTATTGTTGTATTTATGGGTTAAAGCATGCAACACAGCTATATATGTGAAATACAGGAATCCTCATCGGATTCTTGGAATGAGTACATCAGAAAAATATTTTTTCAGGTAAGAAACTAGATGTGGCACACTTCAGGATCTTTGGTTCATCAGTTTACTGTCATGTTACCAAGGATGTAAGGAAAAAGCTAGAACCGATAGTTGAGTTGGGCATATTTGTGGGGTACACTAATACACCTCACAACTATCGGGTGTACCTGCCATCTCACAAGATGACAGTGGTTCGTAGAGATGTGAAGTTCGATGAAGAGAAGGCCATGAGATGTTCCCTTGAGAGGGAGCTTCAGTTGCATGGAGATGAGGATCTTTTAGCTCCAAAGGAAGAACCTTAGGATGATGTGGAGCAGCCACATGCAGAGGAGAAGAGAGTGGAAGCACCCACTCATGCAGAGACTTCTAGAGATGGAAGGAAGTGCACCAGAGAAGTTGACAGATTGATGCATGATGCTAGAGAGAATGTGGGAGCACCCACATCACAACACAGGTAGAGGAGGTCACCAAATCGGTACACTGGCTACATGGCTCTGATGAGCGAGAGTGTAGAGATTGAGCCACCCTCATTCAAGGAAGCAGTGCAGCAACCAGTATGGTTTATGCCATGGTAGAGGAGTATGACTCCATTATCAAAAATAGTGTTTGGGAAGTGGTCCCAAGACCAGCAAACAAGTTAATGGTGAGTTCTAGATGGCTTTACAAGGTAAAGCAAGCAGCATATGGAGTGTGGAGAAACACAAGTCCATATTTGTAGCTAGAGGATTCTCTTGCATGGATGGAATTGATTACAAGGAGACCTTTGCTCCAGTAGCAAGGTACTCTTCAATCAGATATATTCTAACACTTTCAGTGCAGATGGGATGGAAGATACATCAGATGGATTTGAAGACAACATTCCTCAACGGAGTGATTGAGGAAGAGGTGTACATTGAGCAACTGGAAGGATTTGAGACCTTCAACAGATAGTCGCATGTGTGCAGACTCAAGCGAGCATTGTACGAATTAAAACAAGCGCCCCATGCTTGGTACACCAAGATTGACAGTTATTTCACCAGGTCAGGCCTCACCAAAAGTGAAGCAGATGTGAACCTTTACCATATTGTGGTTGAAGGTAAATTGTTGATTATAGTATTATATGTCGATGATTTAATTCTAACATGTGATGAGAAGATGGTAAAATCTTGCAAACACGATCTTGCAAAATAATTCGAGATGGAGGACCTAGGGATCATGCATTATTTCCTTGGTATGGACGTATGGAAAGGATATGAGGAATTGTTTGTCTCTCAGGGAAATTATGATAACGATATACTGAAGAAGTTCCACATGGAGAGCAGCAAACCCGTGGATACTCCTCTAACAGGGAATTGGAGGAAGGAAGATGCTACTTCAGGTGAAGTAGTGGAGGCTATTATTTACAAGTTGCTTGTGGGTTCACTTATGTACTTGGTGAACACATGACCAGAAATATGTTTTGTAGTTAACCAACTTAGTTAAGAAATGGTTAATCCAACAAAACTCTATTGTAAAGCAGCTAAACATGTGTTGAGATACATCAGAGGCACCACTCAGTTTGGTCTTTGATACAGACTAATAGAGGGATTAAAGTTGCAAGGCTTCACAAATGCAGATTCGGCAGGGAGTCCATCCGATAAGAAGAGCACATCAGGGGGAATCTTCAGTCTTGGGTCAGCAAAAGTTTCTTGGTACAGCAAGAAGTAGAGATCATTGGCACTCAGTCCGACAGAAGCAGAGTACATGGTTGCCAGTCAAACAACTTGTGAGGTTATCTAGATGAGCAGATCCTTGTTGGGTTGTTTGATCAGCAGTTGGATCCTACAGTGATTTACTGTGACAATCAGAGTTGTATCAAACTCTCTTAAAATCTAGTTTTTCATGATCAGTCCAAGCATATCAACATCCAGTATCACCATCTACGAGATTGTGTGCGGAGGAGAATCATGTTGTTGGAGTACATTCCTACAGAGGAACAGGTTGTGAACATCTTGACTAAGGCACTATCAAGAGGAAAATTTGAGTTTCATAGAGGTAGGATCGAGGTAGAAGATAATCCCTTTCTTATTGAGAGGGAGTGTTGAAAATGCAACAAGAAAATCCTAATTTAAATTTTGTCCTTGAATTAAATTAGGAATAGAATTGTAATTCCATATCACAAGACAACTTGTACAAATTAAGTAAGTTAAATGGCCTTAGTTGGCTTGGTTAATTCGATTTGAGGGTCTAACTTGAGTGATGTAGAGTGTCTCCTACATTATAGGAGCTCTGATTGATTTTATTTTGAGTTGTAATTAATTAATTCAGTTTTATTGAGTTAAAGTCAGTTAAACTAGTTCCAATTGATGGAGGAACTAGTAGGAGTCAGACAATGGGGTGTTGTTTCATGTGTTCAACCAGTTAACTGATGATTCACTCATAAATGACACATGCATGTCGATTTGAGAGTTACCTAGTTGAGATTGGAGTTCAGGGACAATGTACTATCAGTTTTATAATCATCCAAATGGTATAGGTAGTGCATGCAGTCAGAGGAATGCCTATGAGTATTGTGCAATTCATATTAAGGAATTTCTCTAATAAATAGGAGCTAATTCCCAAGGAAATAGGGACTTGGGCAAGCCAAAATTTGCATAAGTATTGGCCTAGGCTTGTCTAGGAAGCAGTGAGATGGATAGAGATAGTGCAGAGGTTGCATGGGCTTGAGCAAAGTATTGTAATTTTCTCATTTTTTCTGACTAATGCAATATATTGATAGCAAGTGTTTTTAGTTGTGGCTTTCCCTAGGAAATCATTTTGTAATGTGTTTGTTGTAGAATTTTTTGGTTTTGGTAAGTTAGAATCAATTAGTAAAAAAATGAAAATATTTTTCAAAAAATGTTAAGCTAGGATATGGACAAAAAGAATATTGAATAAAAAATGTTAGGAAATATCTTGATAACATGTCCATATCAAAGAAAATATTAGAATAGATGCCCTAAAAAATGAAGGCAAAAATAAAACGTTAGGTTAGATAGAAAAGCAAAAAGCAATAAACTCTGAAAGTGTGCAAGTCCAAGTGCCACTACTTTTTACTTTATGATGCAAAATAATAGTTGTGTGAGCTTGTCATAAATGCCACAACCCATGACAGTCAAATAGTTTAATTTTGACTAGTTCATGCTTTAAATTTCATGTTTATAGTTAGAGAATAAAGATCTAGCCAAACTGTTTAATCTTGGCAGATCAATAGTTAGGTAGAGAATAATAAGGAGCTCATCAGTTTAATCTAAGCCCTAGGATGTTATAAGGTTAGAATTAAATAGTTTGTTTTTCAAAAGAAAAAGGAAGAAAAGGGTCTGCTAGCTTAAATGCACCCAATTAAGTGAAGAAAAAAGGTTAGGGTAAGTAAAGGGTAGGTAGAAGAAAGGTTGCAGAAGTACAAAGTTGATTGAGGCATAAGCACATTTATCATGCTTGATCATGTGTTGCAGTGTGCAGGAGTAGTTATGAAGGTGAAAAGATGTTCACTAGCTGATTTGGTTAACTTCCCCTCATTTCATTTCACCCCCACTACATACTTACTAATTTCTTCATTATCCAGTCATTTCCTAAGAAAATACCCTTTTCCATTCATTTTCACCTTTGCCCCTTGGTTTCACACATTTTCCTAGCAATTTACCCTCCAAACTCATTCTCTTACCCAAAAACCCCTTTTCCCTAGTGTGAAACCCATTTCCCTTTGAAAAAATCATTTTCCCCTTATAAATTCCCTAAAACCCATAAAACCCCTTTTAACCTAAGCTTTATTAAACCCATCACATTATATTTTAACCCACACTTTATTCATTAAATTAATTACAAAACACTAGTAATTAATTCATGGGCCCCACTAATCTCAGCGCCTGTTCCCTCCGTGCATCTCGACCACGCGATAGCCATCAGAGCATCTGCTCCTAGATCTAACGATCCACAGCCATATCACGCGCTCCCGATCTCCTATATTTAAAGGCCAGAGAGCATGCGAGATCCGTGGTTTTTCTCGGGCCGCTTGTGGTTACGTGGCAGTGCCATGTTAACTCGCGTGCCCTCAGAGAAAAACCACCCCACGGCCAAAAGCGGTGCAATGAACCTCCGAAACCGCTTCCCCGCATACGACAAAAACATCCACTGTTCACTTAACCCTTTCGTGCCAAATTTTAAAAGTTAACCGTTTAAACGCCAAAACCCTCACTTTCACTCTTTTCGCCCGTTTACACAATAAAACCCTATAACCCTGCCTAGGCCACCTTGAGCCTCTGCGACCGATTTAACCACTGTTTACCTCCCGAAAATGCTCTGGACTCCATCCACAGGCCTTTCAACTCAAATGAAACCATTGTTGCCCTCCCTGTCAACCTGTGTTTTTCTTAACAGTTGTTGTATTTTGCAGGCGATCATATAAAACCTGTTTGTTCCAGATTCTCTCAAGAAATGAATTCAAAAGCCTTTATACAGTTAAAAGACAATTATCATTTACATAGAGCAGAATTCACTTACACAGTAATGGTTAAAACAAAGAAGAAATCCTTTACACGGAGATAGTAAATGTTAAAACAGAGGAGGCAGATAAAACGTACAGTTAAAAGACAAATAGACGAAATATACAGAAAGATGATCAATATCCAACTACCTGATATTGAGACATGTAAAAACTAAATGATTTATTGTTGAAATATACAGTAAAAACTTGAAATGTATAGTAAAAGTAAAAAGCACAGTAAAGGTTATTGACAGGTCAAAGAGTATCAGATGAAAGGTCATAAGTAAAAATGACATCCAGCGTGAAGACCAAACAGCCAAGCAGCTTAAAGGGCAAAAGATCAAAGACCAAATCCAACAGAACCTAAATAACATGGACAGCAAGCAGCAGTTCAATAGTTGTCTCTATCTTCTTGCATGAAGATATTTCCTTTTCCTTAAATAAATCTATTTTTGTAAAAATAGTTTAGGATATTTTCTTAGTTCTATTGTTGTATAAATAACTCTCCTTATGAGTTATTATGGGTTCATCATTGAACCAAGTTCACCATTGAACCAGGTTGACCATTGAAAGAGAGTTGCACTCTTGATGAAGCATTTCAAAACACTTGATGTACTTGACTTTTCTGGACCCTTAATACAAAGCAAAGGATTTTGAATTCAGTTTTACACAGTTTATGTTTCCTGTAAGTTTTTCTAGAGTTACACATTATGTTTTTCTTCATATTCTTATGTCTTACAGAGATACCTAGGTAAGAATAATTATGTCTCAATTTATTCCTATAAGCTTTTGAAGTGATAATCTATAAAGAGAATGGATTAATGGACTGTCTGTTTAATTAATTCCCTCTGAATCAATAAATCATCAGCATCTTGTTGTAAGCATAAGCATATTCTCTTGAACCTTCTGAACATCAGTTAGAGGTTTTCATACTTATGATTATTTAATTTTCTATCTGAAAATTGTGATAATCATATTATTTTTTGTTTCTGCTCACCACTATTCAAGCTTTATCACTATGTGAAATTTTATAGCAACCCTTTGTTTTGGGATTAATATTATTCAAAAGGTTAGGCATTACATTGTTATATCTGTTTCATTCATTGGTCTTCCAAATTAAAACAAAAACCCCAAAACAATTATCTTAGATGCTCTGGCTTGATAGCTGACCATTATCAACTCAAAGGTACAACAGTGTTCATTGAATTATTTTCTCTTGTATGCTTTGTGATTTCGCAATCATTTAATTGCTTCAGCTGATGAGTAGAGTAGAATCAAGTCTATTGTTTTAGTAAATTACAATTAGAAGTTTGAATCTACAAGGAATTTCTACACTCAGTGAATGCAAAACCCTTATCTAGGGGAAAACCCAGTGAGACTTCTTCCTTTTGTAATTTTCACAATACTAGACGAGATAATCCAAGACTCTTTGACCTAGACATAGGCTTCATCCAATCACCAAGTCAGCCCTTCCTTCCAACAACTTCTATCTAGATCTTCGACTTTGCAGCAGTAGAACTTTGACTTATCCAACTACAAAACTTATACCTTTGCAGCAGCAGAACTTTGACTTGTGCAATAGCAAAACTTCGACCCCGACAACTGTAGAAATTTGACCTACCCAACAACTTGTTGAGTTGGTGATAAAATGGATCGAACTACAACTGTATATATAGCTTCTTATATGGGTCGAATTGTCCTCATGTAGGTCGACTTCATCAGGGAAGGGCCAACTTCGTGTGGAGGTGACAAATTACATATTTGACTCTAATAATTATTTTTACATGATTCAAAAGCCCGAGAAAGATCTCATTAAATAAACAACGACTCTAATGACTTAATATAAAACCTAGAAGTCCTCAATGAGGACTTTGACCTATAAAATGATGACCCAAGCATGAAATCCATGCTTTAATAAGTCATTATAATAATAATAAAATTTTATTTTTCATTCTTTAATAAATACATTTCATAATGGATTATTTGTTGGAGAATGGCGAGGGTTTGCGCGAGGAAATCTGTGGCCGAGCTCAACGAGAGTGCAGGCACGCTCCAAACGGGAAGCCGGGGACTAAGCAAACGCAGTCATGGACAGGGGGAAATCCTCAAGTTTTATGCATGTCAGTTTCCAGACCAGCATTTCTTAAACGCAGATCATGACATGCAGGGTTTCAGGCGAGCGTTTTCGAGGACTGATTGGGCCCTTTTCCCTTTGATCCGAGACTTGATGCATAGACCCAGTTTAAGTTTCACCCTTTCAGACTTTCGTTTGCCGGATCGACCCCTATACTGGTCGGATCTGGGGACCCTTATTGGAAGGGATCGGGATACTGAAATAACAGTTAATACAAATGAACAGGACTGGCATACCACAGCAATCGTTGCTGCTGGCCCGCAGATGGATCTCGGTTCCTAAACAGCGCCATCAACCTGACGGTGTTTCAGAAGGGGCTGCAGGATAGGTTTGGGATACGAGCAGTACTAAAGTGGGGATCAGGGAACATTCCCACGGATCCCTTTTCAAGAACAAAGGATCTGCGTAAGGCAAGTGAGATCCAAAGCTACACTCAGGAAACAAATTTTTTCAGCAGATCGGATAAGGTTTTGGAAGGCTCAGATCTGACAAGAATAGAGCCATCCCAGACTGACAGACCCGGTGGGAAAATCTTTGTAAAGACGCCAAAAGGGAACACAATAGTGATCTGGTCTTTTGACAGTGACAGGGTTTCAGACTTGCAGAACAAAATTGCCGAACAGTCTGGCTACCCGGCTGAGGAACAACACCTTTTATATGAGGGCAGATCGTTGCAGGAATGCAGAACCATGCAAGAATACAACATCAAGGCAGGCTCTACAATCATTCTCAATATGAGGTTACGAGGGGGAGCTGAAAGCGTTGGAACTAGCTCGCAAAGAAGAGGGTCTTTTAAGGAAGCAGTGAAGGGTAAGGGGAAAGATTCTACAGCTGTCACTGAACCCCCAGGGCAGTATATTGTAGATCAAATGCCGGAGAGCCCCTCTATCTCCATCGATATACCAGAGGTAAATATCATATTCTCAGTTATTTGTAGATTCAATGGTTTCTGGCCTAGAACTGATGCATTGTACCAATGGATCCACACGGTTTGGACAAAAAATTTGCCAAATCTACCTATACCCTAAGGGGTTCTTCATAGTATGTTTTCACACAGAAGAAGAAAAGGAAACAGTTCTCAATCAAGGGCCATGGTTCTGGGGCAGTGCTGGACTTTTTATTACTCCATGGTTTCCTGAGTTTGATGCCAACACCATGGTGGTATCAAGGATGCCAGTATGGGTTAGGTTGCATAACCTTCCTTTACATTTCTGGCACTCAAAGGCTTTAACAGCTATTGGAAATACCCTGGGGAGAATGCTAAAGATAGACGGAGAGAGACATATAAAAGGAATTTTTACCTTTGCCAGAATATGTGTCGAGGTAGATCTCAGCCGAGGACTACCTGAAAGCATAATCCTGAACTTCAATAATACACAGTGGAAACAACCTTTGGACTATGAGAATACAGCTTTCAGATGCCGGGGATGTCAACAAACAGGTCATTTGTACAATGCATGTCCAAGCCACAACAAGAGCAAGCCACAACAAAGGAAGCCGAAAGGATGGCAGAACATAGATGCTGCTTTAAAGAAGGGAGATACAGCAAAGAAGGAAGAGCAAAATACAGCAAAGGATAAAGATCAGGAAAATAAGGAAAAAGAGATTAATGAAGAAAAGGAAGAAGATCTCCAGCTGGAAATAAGTGGTAATAAACGAAGTCACAGTCCTGAAGGATCAGATTCAGATAAGGAACAACAAATGAACACAGTGGAAAACCAGCTCGCCATTATTGCCTCCACGCACAACACTGATGGTTGGCGAAAAGTGGAGAAAAAGAAGGGCAGGAAGACTTAGGTCAGCTGGTTTTTGTGGACTGCTCTTCGGATAACTGGAGAGCCTCTTTCTTTTTTATGCTTGTAGGCAGGTTTGTATCCTGCGGGCTGTATGATCCATTTTTCATACAGTCAAATTAAATGCTTAACGCATATACTTGTAACTTTTTATTTTTATTAATAAAAAGTTCGATTTTTTTCTTTGGAAAAATAAATACATTTCATAATAACTTAAATACAAATATAAAGACTAACCTAATTACATTCTTCAATAAAATTATCATTATTAATTTGTCTCCTTATTTAATTTCACAACAAGTTAAACGAGTGAAAGAAACAATAGTAAAAATATACGAAGAGGAGTATTATTTAAATGTGAATGAGAATTTTTTTAGTGAAATGATCAAAATAACCATACGATTAAAAATATGCTGGGAGGAGTTATTATTTAAATGTTAATGAGAATTTTTTAATGGAATGATCAAAATAACCATCAGATTATAAGCTAACAATTTTCCACAATATATCATTGGTATTACAACAGGCCAATCTACTTAATCATGAGGAATGGTTTTAATAGAAATTGTGCACATCAAAATATGTGACTTAAAAAGTAACCATTAATATAAAACAATTAAGTAAACCCATGTTGTTAAAAAAGAATATCATTAAAAAAAGGAAAGGACCATAAACCCATCTAATTTTTTTTTGTTTTTTAATTACTTTTCATGCCAGACTCTTAAAAAAACAACCTTTCCATTTTTATTACCATATAATTTTAATAAATTTAAACATTTATAAATAAATAACCTATTTTTAAAATAAAACAACAAAATATTATAAATTCTTCTTAAATCCCGCACTAACAAAAAGGGCGAAGCAAAAACAATGAGGATTACATGGAGTAACGAATTTGTCTTATCGCCCATCCTCTTTCTTTTGCTTTATCTCTCGGCCTCCCCCGTCATAAAATATTCTCAGAGTTTACACCGAAGGCTTCCCTCACATTTGTGGATCCCATGTGTAATGCAACAAGCTAAGGACATTGGATTCCTTCCCGAATGTAACTAAGTGAAGAATAGAACGCTTGGGCATCAGGCATGCCTAACCCAATTAAATTAATAAAAAGGACTAAAAAGTGTGCCCAGTGCAGTTATGTAGAAATATATTCCAATCGTGTCTAAGTTTCTCCATAAGTATTAGGGTGTCATTCTCCATAAGTATCAATGTGTCATTAATAATACTATATAATTGTTAAGCTATTATTATAGTGTTATTTTTATAAGTATTGGAGTGCCAAACCACAATGAGAATAACTGAATTTAATATATAGATGCAGTTAATATAAATATAGTTATGTATATTGAGGTTAAGAATTAAATTTGAATATGATTCTTAAATTGGAGCGGATATTTTATTGTAATAAATTTTATAATATTTTCAGATATTTTATTATGCAGTGATTTCTTTGGATTTTTAGATTTAATATTATTAGTTTGGTGTATAAAAAACTAAAATACACTAAAATTGAAATGACAGAAGCTTAACAAATAAATTACAAATATTGAAGTGATAAAAGTTAAACAAATAACTTAACATCTACATAAAGAATACAAGGTGTACCCTCGGAAAATTTAATACAAAAAAAGCCCCACTCCTAGATGATTTTCTCAACTATTGATCTAGATATTGGGGGCTAATATCCAAGAGGCTTGAACATTGATGTAGGAGAGAAAATATACATAATATTGCTTGAAACTATTCTAAAAAACATTAATAAAAAAATACACAAAGTGAATACATCACAACATATGAAAAGAAAGATAATTCTTTATTAAATGAAAAAAATATTTACAAGAACATCATGGTGGATAAATCTGTCCTTTTCAAAGGGGAGGCCCCTTATTTATAATGTTTTTTGGGTGTCCCTTTGAGTTACATCTTTTTATCTTGAAATACCATGGGTGAATAGCATGGGAGAATACCATGGGTGGATACTACTTTCCACTTGGATCAATCCTCATCCCTTAAGAAGTAATGGTCCCCATTGCATCAAGTTCCCCCATGAGGAGCTTCTACTGAATGTGTTTCATGGTGAGCCAATTGTCTTGATGAAGAAGATATGAGCCAATGAAGAGAAGGGTGTGGTTAGCTCATAACCATGGGTTTGTGGATGACCCATAATCAACTGTTGTTGAAGACGAGTGCTTTATCTGGTTAACCCAGTCGTGAGTTTATGGATGATTCATAATCAAATGCCAATGAAGATGTTATGCTCTTAACCTGCAAAATGATACCCAATACAGAATATGCGAAGAAAAGATACCCAGAACACAGAATAGCAATGATTTTATTATTCAGAGAGTAATGTTCACTTGCCTCTTCGAGGGGGCAACCTCCAATAGAGCAGAGCTCGACTACAAAAATAAGACACGATGCTCCTCGCAGGGAGTCTCTATCCTTTATATATGACTCATACATGCAATACCATGGGTCAATACCGTGGTTTTTATTAATACCATCTATCTAATACTACGGCCCATTTGCAACTAACTATGGTTCCGTCATTAATTGCGGATTAACCACTTACAATTATTAATATGGGCTTTATTGACTCTTGACTATGATGTGATCCCATTACATAAATAAGGGGGTTAGGGTGGGACCCTAACAGAAGATAAGGGTTTTCTGTGGTGAACCCATAATTGTGGGTTTGTGGATGGCCCATAACCAAGTAATTACAATGTGTCAAGTGCCAACAAAGACAAGGGTTTTGTTTGGCTAACCCATAACCATGGATTTGTGGATGACCCAAAACTGAGTGATGGAAAGCTTGGAGAAGGGTTTTGTTTGGTTGACCCATAACCATGATGATTACAATGCATAAAGTGTTAATAAAGATAAGGTTTTTGTGTGGTTAACCCATAACCATGGTGAACGAAGGTCCGAGGATATAATCACCCTGTAATGCTTGTGGGCCAACTATAATACTAATAGTGTATGGCCCAGCAAATGGACTTCAAGATAGTTCATTTGTGGGTATTCCAAGGTGACATAGGTAGAGCATGTTGCAATGCCCATAGGGAATCGAAATAGCCATTGCTAGAACATTTGTTGAATTCATATCTAAAGTAATTATGATGAGTAGAAAAGCCTTCAATATGCCTTGTAAGTTGTGACACTGTGTAGTGTGAAGCAGTTGATGATGTATGATATGAAGAAACTAAAACTTGGGAAAAATCCGATGAGGCACTCCCTCCAAAATCAACATAAGTAAGAAACCAAAGCATGATGGGAGGAATTTAAAATAAAGAAATTCAACCACAATGGCCCCCTCAATGCATACCTTGTGATCATGGATTCAAATGGCTTCATCCTTGGAGGAATTAGTTGAGATATGGGTTTTTTTTATTCTGGGGAGAATATTGTTCAAGGAAATCGAAAAGCATCCTAGAATTCCTTAAATATCGAATATGTGTTTCTGTATACTAGACCAAGCATTACTTCCTCGGTTATGGTCTTTCTCATTTCCTTCCATTATTCCTCTAGAATTTTCTACATATACTTTATTTCATTTATGTTCCTTTATTCAATAATATCTTCTAGTATGTAAAGTAAATAGGTGCTCTTATTAGTAGGCATATGCAGGTTACTGATAATATGTTGTAAAGGGATTGATCAACAATAAATGCATCCAAAATAAGAGAATCAAATAGGGATCTTTGAGTAGAGCTATCA